>CM051236.1:270843308-271488308 GCA_027917425.1 Gastrophryne carolinensis
CTGGATTGTCACGATGGAACCTTCTTACAAGAGCCTTGGCATGAACATTCCTCGCTGCCACCCAGCATCTTTCCACCGGACCATAGCCAACCCAATCCACCAAATACTGTAAAGAATTACGCACTTTACGTGAATCCAAGATCTTATTCACTTCATACTCGGGCCTCATTATTAAGAAGAATTGGTGCAGGACCAGCAAGAGGAGCATTCTTCGCCGGTTTTAACAGTGAAACGTGAAAGGAATTAGGTATTTTCATAGTTGGCGGGAGTTGAACTTTAAAAGACACATTATTCAACTTCTTGACGATCGGGAAAAGGACCAATAAATTTTGGACCTAATTTGCTAGATGGCTGACGGAGCGCAATATTTTTAGTGGAGACCCAAACTAGATCGCCTACTCGAAGAGTAGGTTCCTGTGATCTGCGGCGGTCGGCAAATTTCTTATACCTCAAACCAATGGTCTTAAGAATCTCCTGAACGTGTGTCCAGATATTCTTCCGTTCTTGAAGCCACTCCTCCAACGCTGGCAGATTGGAAGGTGACCCTGAAAGGGAAGAAGCTCTAGGATTTTTCCCTAAGTTACAATAAAAAGGAGATACCTTGGTACTCTCACTAGGCGCGTTATTGTAAGCAAATTCGGAGAAATCAATAAATTCCGCCCATTGTTCTTGGGCATCAGAAACATAACACCTTAAGTATTGTTCCAAAGTTTGATTAGTTCTTTCCGTCTGCCCATTAGTCTGGGGATGGTAGGCAGAAGAAAGAGAGATCTGTATTCCCAACCGCGAACAGAAGTGTTTCCAAAAACGGGAAGTAAATTGAACACCCCGATCAGAGACTATATTGGACGGAATACCATGAATACGAAAAATATGCGAAGTAAACAGCCGCGAAAGCTCAGGTGCAGAAGGAAGTTTGGCCAAAGGAACAAAATGTGCCATCTTACTGAAACGATCTACGACCACCCAAATGACAGTATTACCATGTGAGAGAGGCAAATCTACAATAAAATCCATAGAAATATGGGTCCATGGCTCAGCAGGAATTTCAAGAGGAACCAAACTGCCACTAGGAGCCTTGTGAACTCCTTTACTTCGAGCACAAATAGCACAAGCGTCGATAAAGGCAGTGATATCGCGTCTCATGGTAGGCCACCATACATGACGACGGGCAAGCATAAACGTCTTACGGTTACCCAAATGACCAGCAGTTTTGGCATCGTGAAATTCGCGAATTACATCCGAACGCAGGTGCGGCGGAACAAACTGGCACCCCAAGGGTACATCACTAGGAGATTCATCTTGAAACGGCGCCAAGGTATTGGAGAGATCAGGAAGTAACGCCCCCACCACACAACCTGTGGGTAAAATTGGTTCACCAGAATCACCCCGATCCTTACATTCACCGAACATGCGAGATAGAGCATCAGCTTTAGTATTTTTTACACCCGGCTTGAAAGTAATAATAAAATTGAAGCGCAAGAAGAATAATGCCCAACGTGCCTGACGAGAGTTCAGCCTCTTGGCAGAACCTATGTATTCGAGATTTTTATGATCGGTATACACAGTTATAGGATGTAATGAACCCTCCAACCAGTGTCGCCATTCATCAAATGCCAGTTTAATAGCTAATAGTTCCCTATTGCCAACATCATAATTTTGTTCCGCGGTACTGAATTTACGCGAAAAATAAGCGCATGGATGGAGACGCTCAGGGTTACCAGAATATTGTGACAAAACTGCACCCACTCCCAGCTCAGAAGCATCCACTTCAATAATAAAAGCTTTATGAATATCTGGATGCACTAAGACAGGTGCCGAAGTAAAGGCCCGTTTCAAGGTTAGAAAGGCCTCACAGGCCGAGGGGGACCAGTTAGCAGTAAAAGCCCCCTTGCGGGTAAGGTTTGTAAGGGGTGCAACAACATGGGAAAAGCCTTTTATGAAACGCCGATAAAAATTTGCAAAACCTAGAAAACGTTGCAATTCCTTTAAAGTTTTGGGTTGGACCCAATCCTGAACTGCTGAAACCTTCCCCGCGTCCATCTCCAAACCCTGGTTGGTAATAACATACCCTAGGAAGGGAACTGTAGTGACTTCAAACACACACTTAGACAGTTTAGCAAATAAGTTGTTCTCTCTTAATTTTTGTAGCACCAACTTAACATGGTGTCTGTGCTCCGGTAAAGAATTAGAAAAAATGAGAATATCATCCAAGTAGATGACTACAAATCTACCGAGATATTCCCTGAATATATCATTAACAAAATCTTGGAAAACGGCTGGCGCATTACAAAGACCGAAGGGCATGACCAGGTACTCATAGTGCCCATCCTTCACATTAAATGCAGTTTTCCACTCGTCCCCCTGTCGAATGCGAATCAGATTGTAAGCTCCTCTCAAATCCAATTAGGAGAAAATTCGAGCTCCTGTGACTTGATTGAACAGATCCCCAATCAAGGGTAAGGGGTATCGTTTTTTTACAGTGATCTTATTCAAGGCTCGATAATCTATGCACGGTCTCAAGCCACCATCTTTTTTCTCTACAAAAAAGAACCCGGCCCCAGCAGGCGAGGTAGAGGGACGGATAAATCCTTTCCTAAGATTTTCGGCAATATACTCCCTCATTGCTTGCTCCTCGGGCAGGGTAAGGTTATAGATCTTTCCCCTCGGGGGAATTGTGCCAGGCAGCAAGTCAATGGGGCAGTCATAGGACCGATGTGGAGGAAGAGTATCAGCAGAGCGTTCAGAGAATACATCGATCCAATCAGCGTATGGCTGAGGTAATTCCTGTGGTAAGACTTGAACGCTTCTGAGGCCTGTATTAAAACAGTGACCTTTACAGTGGTCACTCCACTTGACCAACTCCCCAGCCCGCCAATCTAACACCGGGTTATGGAGTTGCAACCAGGGGTATCCCAAAACCACCGGAGTTTCCGGACAATCAAAAATAAAGAATTCTAAGAATTCAGAGTTTTGCATGGAGGACATGTACCCTGTAGGGTACCTGTGACTGCTAGAGAACATTTCGTATCGGGTATGATCAATCTTGATTGTTGGCATTTGAAATGGCATAGTCATCAGCCAATCCCTGGATAAGTGTTTGAAGTCACAAGGTGAAATGTTTAAAATATGTGCTCTTTCATTCTTTATAGTCTGAGTGCAATACAATAAAGGTGAACATTTATCAAGAGCATGTGTTCTCACTGTGATGAGAGCAACTATATCAAATGGGACATAAATGTTAAATCAAAAGTCAAATGGAAAATAAAAATGTTAAAAAGTGTATTAGCTTGTTTCCCTGGATGATGTCACAGTGTAAATATTCTTTGTGACGGCAACAATCTATAATGACAGGGCCGGATTATAGGCAGGGCGCCCCCGGGCCTCCACAATTTGCCCTGCAAAATGGCCTCCACCAACTTCAGGGCTATGGGCTATGGTTGGGGGTACCGGAAATTTGCAGTGCTGGCACTTGGTTCGGTGAGCCCCAATCTGCTCATGTGTATACCTGAGGTTCTTCCCTTTCCAATGACACCACAAGGATTGTTACCCCCCCCCCCCCTCCGGGTCCCTCAGAGGTGTACAACCCTCTGACACCAGAGAAATGGTACTGGAAATTTGCTGTACCACCACTTGGTCTGGTCATCCCCAATCCACATGCCCTTGCCGGAGTGTTTATCTGAGGTTCTCCCCATTTCCAACAACACCTTCAGTGGGTCCGAAGATCTGGCGCTCTGAAGTGTACCATCCTAGTCAAGGTACATTGATTCCTAGGATGATTTGGTGCCTCGGTTCTCTGGATCGAGGGGGGCTAGTGACTCAAGAGAAGGACCTAAGGTATGCTCCAATGCAAGAGCGCGTGGATTAAATTGACGGTACCGCAAAGTTTCGGTACTGTTGCTCGTCGGAGCTGGGGTCTTTAAATCTCAACTACATTTTCCAGTTTTGACCTCTGGAGAGGTCTCTGGAGAACTGGGACTCAGAAGTGAACCTCCTTGGATAAGGTGCATGAATTCCCAGGGTGACCCACTTTGGAGCCCCATTTTTTCCAGTCTTTGGGGGGGCAGAAACCAACTGAAGGCCCTGAGGACAGTACAGAGAGGTGCTGAAGACCGGAGCTGGTGGTGAAAAGCACCAAGGAGAGCACACAACTGAATTCTCCAGCCCAGATCAGCAGTGATGTCAGTCAGGGAGGTATGCTGGCTAGAAGAGAGATAACAAAATGGTGCTTGATGTTCACATCCTGACTGGCTGACTGACCTACCTATCTATTTACCTGCCTATTTGCCCACTTACCTACCATATTTTTAACTGTATAAGACTATACTATTGGTTCAGAATATAAATATTCTGAACCAAATAGTGTGCTAAAATACCCCCTCCTAATCACCCCATAACAGGCAGCGTGCCCTCCCATTCCCCCCATTGCAGACTGTTTGCAAAATCACCCCTTTACAGACAATAGGGCTGATTCAAAGCCTCTTTCACGTGCACTTTCGCATGTGTTTGTGTACGTTGTGTGAGTTTTTGCATGCTTTTTCTGAATTTTCGTTACCGTTTTCATGCATATATGCGTTTACGCTAGCGCGAATAGGCACTTTCGATGATCGTATGTTTATCGTAAAATTTCCGTTATGTCAGGCAACGTTATTGGTTTGGGCTTGCGCATGATTCAGAGCCTTGACTGTTTATTACAACCCGCTCAATAAAATGGGTTTGTTTTCGTACAACTTACGGGGTCGTTTTGTAGGAGAAAGTTAGCTGTTGAGATGTTTGCTGAGTACGTGGAGGAGTACGAGCGCTTGCAGCTAAACGTCATGGTCTGCAACAGCGTGGCCGAATCCAGATTGCACCGAGCATGCATGAACATCGATTGCACCCATGATGTTGAGGTGTTCGAGCTCACTCGCCTTAACTGCGTTTCCCTCCATAACTTACATAGTGAGCTGCGCCCATGGTTAGCCCGCACCACAAGGAAGGGGCATGCAATTTCAGGTATGTCCAAAATGCTTGGCTGCCTGCAATTTTTGGTGAATGGCTTGTTCCAGAGGCTGGGTGCCCTCTCCGTGGGGATGTCCCAGCCTACACTGAGCCGCACGCTCAACAAGTTTTTGATGGCATGGCTACTCTGTGTCCAAAATACATTTATTTTCCGGACAACATGGTAGCCTGGAATGCTCTTAAGTTGGGTTTTTTTTATCTAGCCGACATGGCCAATGTCATGGGTGCAATTGATTGTACGTATGTTGCGTTGGTGCCTCCAGCAGCTGATGAATATCTATTTAGGTATGTGTTTTAGGTCAACATTATGACTTGTATTAACTCATTGAATCACAGTATGTTTTAATGCATATCAAAATCAAAATATTTTCATGTAGCCCTTAATTATTCCTTATCATGTAGCCCTTAATTAATTCAGAGTGCCCAACTATTAATTATTGGTTGTAGTACTAATTTTTTTTTTTTTAAATTAGCAATAAGGATCCCTTATTTTGTTGGTGTTAGCGTGGTTATTTGCTTGATTGTTTTGGTGTACTAAATACCTGTATTTCTGCTCTTACACGAGCCAGAAGGTGGACCACTCCATTAACGTGCAAGCTGTGGTTGACCTGGACCTTCAGTTTCTAAGTGTCATGGCAGGGTTTCCCGGATCCACCCACGATGCCTATATCCTGAGGAATTCGAGCCTCTATGGTCGTTTTGAATCAGGAAACTTGTCTGGTGGTTGGCTACTGGGTAAGTTTTTAAAAATATTTTCATTAGGCTTTTACTGTATGACTAGGAATGTTTTAGGATAACCCTGTCTCTACATATGGATGTTCTTTCCCTCTGATGACATGATATACAATGTAACTAAGAAGTAGACAATGACTTTGGTTTTTATTATTTTCAGGGGATTCGGGTTATCCACTGCTGCCATGGCTGATGACACCCGTCCTGCGGCCTCAGACTCGGGCACAGGAGGGCTATAACCTGACCCATAGGAAGACCCAGGCTGTGTTGGAGAGGGCCTTCGGCCTGCTGAAAAGCAGATTCAGATGCCTGGACCATACAGGAGGGGCCCTGCAGTATGACCCGAAAAAGGTCATAAAGATAATAATTGCCTGCTGTGTCCTTCATAATTTTGCTATAATGCAGCAGGTCCCCCGATATGTTGATGTGTCCCCCTCTCCAGCCGCAACGGACATTCCGGTTATATGAGGGCACCCAGAGTGCTTCTGGGCAGTCAGTCCGGGCCCATCTTATTACCAATTTTTTTTCCTAAAATGTAATCATTTGCCTTAATTGTTGGTGTCATAATATATATTATTTCCTTTTGATGGAACAAATTTCTATGATTTATACTTTGATTTGCTTATAAGTCACAAAATAATACAGAAAAACGTTGGAACAGATTTGAGCGTAATACATTTTTATTGTCAAATATTTCATTTAACAACACTCATCTTTTTGTAACCAAAGAGATCAAAAATGGCTAAAAATAACACACGACAGAGAAACTTCATTAAAATAATTTACTATTCCATAGAGTAATTAGGTGGGGAAGGGCACTCGCAGCCTACGAGGACATCCACTAGGCAAAGGAAGGATCCATTGGGGCAGACTCTAGCCCCCTCAAAATTTGGCACATCCAGGATGACCAAGGAAACTTCCTCCATCCAGAATGCTCCCCGTCCACCAACATCCAGAACCATAGGGAGCATTAGTATTAAGGGCAAGGGGAACAGTAGGGCATGAATCCATAGGCCAACAACAACACCCTCTCCTGCTCGAGGCCTATTTCAGCATTACAATGTAGCGAGCCCTGAGTCAGGGCCCAGCTCAACGGCTGCAAGTTATTGGGCCAGCCAGCCTATGACACCCAGCCCCCAAGCAAGTCCAGCACAATCCTTTCAGCCCAAAAGTTGTTGCTATAAGTGGGGTGTTAGCCAGGCAAGAATGTCACCAACTATTCCACCCACCCAGGATGAGGCAGCCAGGATTTCATTAGGCTTAAACCTGCTGCGTGGGAGCTTGAGCGGGCGCCTTACTGAGCCCCAAACTATGGAATTGGCAAGTGGGGTTTCTGAGCACTATTATGAGCTGTATGGGCAAAATTCTAAAGCCACCAGCAAAGGCACAATTACACAAATGTGGGTGTAGATCACCAGACAGGTGAATAGTGTTGGGATGGAGAGGAAAGATGTGGAGCAAATAGAATGTAAATTGTTAATATGGTGTATTAATAAGGATGTTGTTGGGCTTGTAGCATGGCCAACACCTGTGCATGGGTGGCATTCATCATCTGCAACTGCTCCAGCATCTGTGTGTTGCTAGTCCTAATTTCTTCCACCAGGGCGGTGAAGTTGTTATTGAAGTTTTGTAATTGTACACACAGCTGCTCATTTAATCGTTGGTTTACTTCAAACAAGTAACGATTGTCATTTCTCCATGCTGTCTCCAGGATCTGCACACGCCTCACCTGGGTGACATGGCGACGTGGATGAGGGCGTCCTCCACTTCCGCGTGTTTGGGCACGTGTAGATGTTGGAGGTCTAGGCCTAGCAACAGGAGCAGATGTTGTAGGCAAATCCTCTGCAGCAGAGCTAGCACATGGGACAGTGATTCTGATTGCTGCTGGCCATGCTGGTCTGCCAGCAGAGGGTGTGATTGACTCTGCTGCAGAGGATTTGTGGGTGGCGGCTGCTGGTGCAGTGGCAGATGATGATGCTGGCTTGGCATTTGGGGGGGCATGGAATTGCTCTCCTCCTCCATATGGTATATTGCTTCCTTTATGGGTGGTGTCTGTAGGGATAGGAAAAAAAATGTGTGAGATAGTTGCTCAAATATATGTTGATGCAAGTAGTCATCTTCCTTCACATGCATCACCAGTTAGTGCACAGTACACTTACCAGATCGAGCAGTTCCTGTGTAGGATATGTTGTTAAGGGTTGGCGGGATGTGGTGGCAGTGGCCAAAGAGGTAGAGGGTTGCACAGTAGCTTGAGTATTTTGAGGTGCTGGAATGTAAAAGGAAAGGCAATTTAACACATAAACATACCTTGTGTACCCATAGGAGTCACTATGCTTTAGGGCACCCGGGGCAAAGATTCAAAATGGACTCCCCCACCGGTTTTCAGCACCCCTTTGGCGCCACCTCTGAACTGCTGCAGCCGGGGAGCATTGCCCCCCCCTCTTCCCCCCTAGCTAAGGCCCTGTGTGTACCTAGGATTTTAAACTACATTTTGTAAAGGCAAAGCAAAAGAACCATTCCTTAAAATAATAACCATCTGGCATGACATTGCTGTCAGTTTCTACTGACAAGCCCTGTAGTGAAGACATGTGTATTAGGGCCAGAACAAGCTCCTCTGCTGCGCTGTACTAGAGTTTAGTTGGAAATCCACTTCCTGGTTGCAACCTTTAAAACAAAGAAAAAACATTACTTAGAAGGTCATGCTCAACCACAACCTGGCCAACTCAAACACCCATCTGTACCCATGCTGCCTGCGTTTATTTCTCTTCTGGCGGATGGCATATTTTAGGTCCGAGAATTATCGCTGGATCTGCTCCACATCTTTCCTTTCAGTCCCAGCACAATTCACCTGTCTGGTGATGTCCCTCCCTTTCTGTCTTCCGCACTTTGCTGGTGGCTTTAGAATTTCTCCCATACAGCTCATGATAGTGGTCAGATACCCCACTTGCCAATGCCATTGTTTGGGTCTCAGTAAAGCGCCCGCTCAAGGTCCCACGGTGCAGGTTTCTGGCTAATGTTGTCCTGGCTGCCTCTTCCTGGGTGGGTAGAATATTTGGTGACCTTGGCTGACTTGCTGCCGTGGAATAGCCAGACCTTTTCGCTCACAAAGGATTGGGCTGGACTTGCATGGGGGCTGGCCGTGGAGCTGACGGTGACTCAGGGCTCTCCAAGTTGGAATCGTGAAATTGGGAACGACCAGGAGAGGGTGTTGTTGGGGGGCTAGGGCTTCTAGGCCTAGTCTTACCCTTGCCCTTACTAGTAGTGCTCCGTTGGGTTTTGGATGTTGTGGGCCGGGGAGCATTCTTCCTGGAGGAAGTCTCCTTTGCCTTCTGTGATGTCCCAGATTTGGAGGGTGCTGAGGTGTGGGCCAATGGATCCTTCATGTGGCGAGTGGATGTCTTACTCGGATGCGAGTGGCCACTGGTTTTGTGGGACCTAGTTGCAGGCCTGGATGAAGTTTTTTCATGTCGTTCTGCACAACGCTCATGCCGTTCATGGGACTTGGGGGTCTGGTGGCTACCTTTCTTGGCAGGCATATCGATATGTCACGCTCGGGGTAACTCCAGCCCTCTTAATAAGCTCACAACCCCCAATCTCCACAGCCAGCTTCACCTGTAGGAGCCCCCGCTTGCCGGGACGCAAGATACGCCTACCCGGGATCGGTTGCCCCCAGGACTTAATGGCTCAAAGGATGTAAGCTTATATGTGGGAGGACTGGAGAACCAATAGCAAGAGCGTGAGTGACGGAAGTCCAGAGACAGGCAATAGGTAGATAACGGGAAGGCAGAGATAGTAGCGGCACCAGGAGTCAGGCAAGACGTAGTCGGGGTTCAGGCAGAGGTCAGCAACTGGGGATCAGGATCTAGAAGCGTCAGTTCAGGCAAAGGTCGGCAACAAGGATTCAGGATCGAGAGGCGTCAATTCAGGCAGAGGTCGGCAACAAGGATTCAGGATCGAGAATGGTTGTACAATCAAATCGGCAACAGGCTAGACTTCACAGGAGTAGGTAACACAGGGTTCTGAGCGCTATCACAGGCAATTCACAACTGAGAGGGAATTGCCTTTATAGGGACAGGTCTGAGGGAAGCAGTGTACTGATTGGAGCACATAGGATTCCAAGGGTAATTGGCTGCAGAGCAGAAGAAGGCGAAGCCCTCAATCCCCTAGGATTCATTAACCCTTTAATTGATCCTCCGGCGGGTGCGTGCAGCACAGCGCCGCCGGAGGGCATAACAGACACGTGCTCGCGGCCGCGCGCGAGCACGTCTCCTGGAGGAGGAAGCGGGGGGCGTGGCTGAGCTGGGCGCCGCTCGAGCCGACGCCGCTCGGCGCGGCCGCCGCACAGTGACAGCTGCAGCTGGCCGCCTGGAGACGTCGCTGGAACGGGGATCAGGTAAGCGGTTCCTGACACTACCCCCCCCTTCACGAGGGGCCTCCGGACCCTCACCCGGTTTCCCTGGATTGTCACGATGGAACCTTCTTACAAGAGCCTTGGCATGAACATTCCTCGCTGCCACCCAGCATCTTTCCACCGGACCATAGCCAACCCAATCCACCAAATACTGTAAAGAATTACGCACTTTACGTGAATCCAAGATCTTATTCACTTCATACTCGGGCTCATTATTAAGAAGAATTGGTGCAGGACCAGCAAGAGGAGCATTCTTCGCCGGTTTTAACAGTGAAACGTGAAAGGAATTAGGTATTTTCATAGTTGGCGGGAGTTGAACTTTAAAAGACACATTATTCAACTTCTTGACGATCGGAAAAGGACCAATAAATTTTGGACCTAATTTGCTAGATGGCTGACGGAGCGCAATATTTTTAGTGGAGACCCAAACTAGATCGCCTACTCGAAGAGTAGGTTCCTGTGATCTGCGGCGGTCGGCAAATTTCTTATACCTCAAACCAATGGTCTTAAGAATCTCCTGAACGTGTGTCCAGATATTCTTCCGTTCTTGAAGCCACTCCTCCAACGCTGGCAGATTGGAAGGTGACCCTGAAAGGGAAGAAGCTCTAGGATTTTTCCCTAAGTTACAATAAAAAGGAGATACCTTGGTACTCTCACTAGGCGCGTTATTGTAAGCAAATTCGGAGAAATCAATAAATTCCGCCCATTGTTCTTGGGCATCAGAAACATAACACCTTAAGTATTGTTCCAAAGTTTGATTAGTTCTTTCCGTCTGCCCATTAGTCTGGGGATGGTAGGCAGAAGAAAGAGAGATCTGTATTCCCAACCGCGAACAGAAGTGTTTCCAAAAACGGGAAGTAAATTGAACACCCCGATCAGAGACTATATTGGACGGAATACCATGAATACGAAAAATATGCGAAGTAAACAGCCGCGAAAGCTCAGGTGCAGAAGGAAGTTTGGCCAAAGGAACAAAATGTGCCATCTTACTGAAACGATCTACGACCACCCAAATGACAGTATTACCATGTGAGAGAGGCAAATCTACAATAAAATCCATAGAAATATGGGTCCATGGCTCAGCAGGAATTTCAAGAGGAACCAAACTGCCACTAGGAGCCTTGTGAACTCCTTTACTTCGAGCACAAATAGCACAAGCGTCGATAAAGGCAGTGATATCGCGTCTCATGGTAGGCCACCATACATGACGACGGGCAAGCATAAACGTCTTACGGTTACCCAAATGACCAGCAGTTTTGGCATCGTGAAATTCGCGAATTACATCCGAACGCAGGTGCGGCGGAACAAACTGGCACCCCAAGGGTACATCACTAGGAGATTCATCTTGAAACGGCGCCAAGGTATTGGAGAGATCAGGAAGTAACGCCCCCACCACACAACCTGTGGGTAAAATTGGTTCACCAGAATCACCCCGATCCTTACATTCACCGAACATGCGAGATAGAGCATCAGCTTTAGTATTTTTTACACCCGGCTTGAAAGTAATAATAAAATTGAAGCGCAAGAAGAATAATGCCCAACGTGCCTGACGAGAGTTCAGCCTCTTGGCAGAACCTATGTATTCGAGATTTTTATGATCGGTATACACAGTTATAGGATGTAATGAACCCTCCAACCAGTGTCGCCATTCATCAAATGCCAGTTTAATAGCTAATAGTTCCCTATTGCCAACATCATAATTTTGTTCCGCGGTACTGAATTTACGCGAAAAATAAGCGCATGGATGGAGACGCTCAGGGTTACCAGAATATTGTGACAAAACTGCACCCACTCCCAGCTCAGAAGCATCCACTTCAATAATAAAAGCTTTATGAATATCTGGATGCACTAAGACAGGTGCCGAAGTAAAGGCCCGTTTCAAGGTTAGAAAGGCCTCACAGGCCGAGGGGGACCAGTTAGCAGTAAAAGCCCCCTTGCGGGTAAGGTTTGTAAGGGGTGCAACAACATGGGAAAAGCCTTTTATGAAACGCCGATAAAAATTTGCAAAACCTAGAAAACGTTGCAATTCCTTTAAAGTTTTGGGTTGGACCCAATCCTGAACTGCTGAAACCTTCCCCGCGTCCATCTCCAAACCCTGGTTGGTAATAACATACCCTAGGAAGGGAACTGTAGTGACTTCAAACACACACTTAGACAGTTTAGCAAATAAGTTGTTCTCTCTTAATTTTTGTAGCACCAACTTAACATGGTGTCTGTGCTCCGGTAAAGAATTAGAAAAAATGAGAATATCATCCAAGTAGATGACTACAAATCTACCGAGATATTCCCTGAATATATCATTAACAAAATCTTGGAAAACGGCTGGCGCATTACAAAGACCGAAGGGCATGACCAGGTACTCATAGTGCCCATCCTTCACATTAAATGCAGTTTTCCACTCGTCCCCCTGTCGAATGCGAATCAGATTGTAAGCTCCTCTCAAATCCAATTAGGAGAAAATTCGAGCTCCTGTGACTTGATTGAACAGATCCCCAATCAAGGGTAAGGGGTATCGTTTTTTTACAGTGATCTTATTCAAGGCTCGATAATCTATGCACGGTCTCAAGCCACCATCTTTTTTCTCTACAAAAAAGAACCCGGCCCCAGCAGGCGAGGTAGAGGGACGGATAAATCCTTTCCTAAGATTTTCGGCAATATACTCCCTCATTGCTTGCTCCTCGGGCAGGGTAAGGTTATAGATCTTTCCCCTCGGGGGAATTGTGCCAGGCAGCAAGTCAATGGGGCAGTCATAGGACCGATGTGGAGGAAGAGTATCAGCAGAGCGTTCAGAGAATACATCGATCCAATCAGCGTATGGCTGAGGTAATTCCTGTGGTAAGACTTGAACGCTTCTGAGGCCTGTATTAAAACAGTGACCTTTACAGTGGTCACTCCACTTGACCAACTCCCCAGCCCGCCAATCTAACACCGGGTTATGGAGTTGCAACCAGGGGTATCCCAAAACCACCGGAGTTTCCGGACAATCAAAAATAAAGAATTCTAAGAATTCAGAGTTTTGCATGGAGGACATGTACCCTGTAGGGTACCTGTGACTGCTAGAGAACATTTCGTATCGGGTATGATCAATCTTGATTGTTGGCATTTGAAATGGCATAGTCATCAGCCAATCCCTGGATAAGTGTTTGAAGTCACAAGGTGAAATGTTTAAAATATGTGCTCTTTCATTCTTTATAGTCTGAGTGCAATACAATAAAGGTGAACATTTATCAAGAGCATGTGTTCTCACTGTGATGAGAGCAACTATATCAAATGGGACATAAATGTTAAATCAAAAGTCAAATGGAAAATAAAAATGTTAAAAAGTGTATTAGCTTGTTTCCCTGGATGATGTCACAGTGTAAATATTCTTTGTGACGGCAACAATCTATAATGACAGGGCCGGATTATAGGCAGGGCGCCCCCGGGCCTCCACAATTTGCCCTGCAAAATGGCCTCCACCAACTTCAGGGCTATGGGCTATGGTTGGGGGTACCGGAAATTTGCAGTGCTGGCACTTGGTTCGGTGAGCCCCAATCTGCTCATGTGTATACCTGAGGTTCTTCCCTTTCCAATGACACCACAAGGATTGTTACCCCCCCCCCCCTCCGGGTCCCTCAGAGGTGTACAACCCTCTGACACCAGAGAAATGGTACTGGAAATTTGCTGTACCACCACTTGGTCTGGTCATCCCCAATCCACATGCCCTTGCCGGAGTGTTTATCTGAGGTTCTCCCCATTTCCAACAACACCTTCAGTGGGTCCGAAGATCTGGCGCTCTGAAGTGTACCATCCTAGTCAAGGTACATTGATTCCTAGGATGATTTGGTGCCTCGGTTCTCTGGATCGAGGGGGGCTAGTGACTCAAGAGAAGGACCTAAGGTATGCTCCAATGCAAGAGCGCGTGGATTAAATTGACGGTACCGCAAAGTTTCGGTACTGTTGCTCGTCGGAGCTGGGGTCTTTAAATCTCAACTACATTTTCCAGTTTTGACCTCTGGAGAGGTCTCTGGAGAACTGGGACTCAGAAGTGAACCTCCTTGGATAAGGTGCATGAATTCCCAGGGTGACCCACTTTGGAGCCCCATTTTTTCCAGTCTTTGGGGGGGCAGAAACCAACTGAAGGCCCTGAGGACAGTACAGAGAGGTGCTGAAGACCGGAGCTGGTGGTGAAAAGCACCAAGGAGAGCACACAACTGAATTCTCCAGCCCAGATCAGCAGTGATGTCAGTCAGGGAGGTATGCTGGCTAGAAGAGAGATAACAAAATGGTGCTTGATGTTCACATCCTGACTGGCTGACTGACCTACCTATCTATTTACCTGCCTATTTGCCCACTTACCTACCATATTTTTAACTGTATAAGACTATACTATTGGTTCAGAATATAAATATTCTGAACCAAATAGTGTGCTAAAATACCCCCTCCTAATCACCCCATAACAGGCAGCGTGCCCTCCCATTCCCCCCATTGCAGACTGTTTGCAAAATCACCCCTTTACAGACAATAGGGCTGATTCAAAGCCTCTTTCACGTGCACTTTCGCATGTGTTTGTGTACGTTGTGTGAGTTTTTGCATGCTTTTTCTGAATTTTCGTTACCGTTTTCATGCATATATGCGTTTACGCTAGCGCGAATAGGCACTTTCGATGATCGTATGTTTATCGTAAAATTTCCGTTATGTCAGGCAACGTTATTGGTTTGGGCTTGCGCATGATTCAGAGCCTTGACTGTTTATTACAACCCGCTCAATAAAATGGGTTTGTTTTCGTACAACTTACGGGGTCGTTTTGTAGGAGAAAGTTAGCTGTTGAGATGTTTGCTGAGTACGTGGAGGAGTACGAGCGCTTGCAGCTAAACGTCATGGTCTGCAACAGCGTGGCCGAATCCAGATTGCACCGAGCATGCATGAACATCGATTGCACCCATGATGTTGAGGTGTTCGAGCTCACTCGCCTTAACTGCGTTTCCCTCCATAACTTACATAGTGAGCTGCGCCCATGGTTAGCCCGCACCACAAGGAAGGGGCATGCAATTTCAGGTATGTCCAAAATGCTTGGCTGCCTGCAATTTTTGGTGAATGGCTTGTTCCAGAGGCTGGGTGCCCTCTCCGTGGGGATGTCCCAGCCTACACTGAGCCGCACGCTCAACAAGTTTTTGATGGCATGGCTACTCTGTGTCCAAAATACATTTATTTTCCGGACAACATGGTAGCCTGGAATGCTCTTAAGTTGGGTTTTTTTTATCTAGCCGACATGGCCAATGTCATGGGTGCAATTGATTGTACGTATGTTGCGTTGGTGCCTCCAGCAGCTGATGAATATCTATTTAGGTATGTGTTTTAGGTCAACATTATGACTTGTATTAACTCATTGAATCACAGTATGTTTTAATGCATATCAAAATCAAAATATTTTCATGTAGCCCTTAATTATTCCTTATCATGTAGCCCTTAATTAATTCAGAGTGCCCAACTATTAATTATTGGTTGTAGTACTAATTTTTTTTTTTTTAAATTAGCAATAAGGATCCCTTATTTTGTTGGTGTTAGCGTGGTTATTTGCTTGATTGTTTTGGTGTACTAAATACCTGTATTTCTGCTCTTACACGAGCCAGAAGGTGGACCACTCCATTAACGTGCAAGCTGTGGTTGACCTGGACCTTCAGTTTCTAAGTGTCATGGCAGGGTTTCCCGGATCCACCCACGATGCCTATATCCTGAGGAATTCGAGCCTCTATGGTCGTTTTGAATCAGGAAACTTGTCTGGTGGTTGGCTACTGGGTAAGTTTTTAAAAATATTTTCATTAGGCTTTTACTGTATGACTAGGAATGTTTTAGGATAACCCTGTCTCTACATATGGATGTTCTTTCCCTCTGATGACATGATATACAATGTAACTAAGAAGTAGACAATGACTTTGGTTTTTATTATTTTCAGGGGATTCGGGTTATCCACTGCTGCCATGGCTGATGACACCCGTCCTGCGGCCTCAGACTCGGGCACAGGAGGGCTATAACCTGACCCATAGGAAGACCCAGGCTGTGTTGGAGAGGGCCTTCGGCCTGCTGAAAAGCAGATTCAGATGCCTGGACCATACAGGAGGGGCCCTGCAGTATGACCCGAAAAAGGTCATAAAGATAATAATTGCCTGCTGTGTCCTTCATAATTTTGCTATAATGCAGCAGGTCCCCCGATATGTTGATGTGTCCCCCTCTCCAGCCGCAACGGACATTCCGGTTATATGAGGGCACCCAGAGTGCTTCTGGGCAGTCAGTCCGGGCCCATCTTATTACCAATTTTTTTTCCTAAAATGTAATCATTTGCCTTAATTGTTGGTGTCATAATATATATTATTTCCTTTTGATGGAACAAATTTCTATGATTTATACTTTGATTTGCTTATAAGTCACAAAATAATACAGAAAAACGTTGGAACAGATTTGAGCGTAATACATTTTTATTGTCAAATATTTCATTTAACAACACTCATCTTTTTGTAACCAAAGAGATCAAAAATGGCTAAAAATAACACACGACAGAGAAACTTCATTAAAATAATTTACTATTCCATAGAGTAATTAGGTGGGGAAGGGCACTCGCAGCCTACGAGGACATCCACTAGGCAAAGGAAGGATCCATTGGGGCAGACTCTAGCCCCCTCAAAATTTGGCACATCCAGGATGACCAAGGAAACTTCCTCCATCCAGAATGCTCCCCGTCCACCAACATCCAGAACCATAGGGAGCATTAGTATTAAGGGCAAGGGGAACAGTAGGGCATGAATCCATAGGCCAACAACAACACCCTCTCCTGCTCGAGGCCTATTTCAGCATTACAATGTAGCGAGCCCTGAGTCAGGGCCCAGCTCAACGGCTGCAAGTTATTGGGCCAGCCAGCCTATGACACCCAGCCCCCAAGCAAGTCCAGCACAATCCTTTCAGCCCAAAAGTTGTTGCTATAAGTGGGGTGTTAGCCAGGCAAGAATGTCACCAACTATTCCACCCACCCAGGATGAGGCAGCCAGGATTTCATTAGGCTTAAACCTGCTGCGTGGGAGCTTGAGCGGGCGCCTTACTGAGCCCCAAACTATGGAATTGGCAAGTGGGGTTTCTGAGCACTATTATGAGCTGTATGGGCAAAATTCTAAAGCCACCAGCAAAGGCACAATTACACAAATGTGGGTGTAGATCACCAGACAGGTGAATAGTGTTGGGATGGAGAGGAAAGATGTGGAGCAAATAGAATGTAAATTGTTAATATGGTGTATTAATAAGGATGTTGTTGGGCTTGTAGCATGGCCAACACCTGTGCATGGGTGGCATTCATCATCTGCAACTGCTCCAGCATCTGTGTGTTGCTAGTCCTAATTTCTTCCACCAGGGCGGTGAAGTTGTTATTGAAGTTTTGTAATTGTACACACAGCTGCTCATTTAATCGTTGGTTTACTTCAAACAAGTAACGATTGTCATTTCTCCATGCTGTCTCCAGGATCTGCACACGCCTCACCTGGGTGACATGGCGACGTGGATGAGGGCGTCCTCCACTTCCGCGTGTTTGGGCACGTGTAGATGTTGGAGGTCTAGGCCTAGCAACAGGAGCAGATGTTGTAGGCAAATCCTCTGCAGCAGAGCTAGCACATGGGACAGTGATTCTGATTGCTGCTGGCCATGCTGGTCTGCCAGCAGAGGGTGTGATTGACTCTGCTGCAGAGGATTTGTGGGTGGCGGCTGCTGGTGCAGTGGCAGATGATGATGCTGGCTTGGCATTTGGGGGGGCATGGAATTGCTCTCCTCCTCCATATGGTATATTGCTTCCTTTATGGGTGGTGTCTGTAGGGATAGGAAAAAAAATGTGTGAGATAGTTGCTCAAATATATGTTGATGCAAGTAGTCATCTTCCTTCACATGCATCACCAGTTAGTGCACAGTACACTTACCAGATCGAGCAGTTCCTGTGTAGGATATGTTGTTAAGGGTTGGCGGGATGTGGTGGCAGTGGCCAA
The DNA here is from genome assembly GCA_027917425.1 of Gastrophryne carolinensis. Lineage (NCBI taxonomy): Eukaryota > Metazoa > Chordata > Amphibia > Anura > Microhylidae > Gastrophryne > Gastrophryne carolinensis. The sequence goes on from CM051236.1 coordinate 270,861,453, forward strand.
AGAGGTAGAGGGTTGCACAGTAGCTTGAGTATTTTGAGGTGCTGGAATGTAAAAGGAAAGGCAATTTAACACATAAACATACCTTGTGTACCCATAGGAGTCACTATGCTTTAGGGCACCCGGGGCAAAGATTCAAAATGGACTCCCCCACCGGTTTTCAGCACCCCTTTGGCGCCACCTCTGAACTGCTGCAGCCGGGGAGCATTGCCCCCCCCTCTTCCCCCCTAGCTAAGGCCCTGTGTGTACCTAGGATTTTAAACTACATTTTGTAAAGGCAAAGCAAAAGAACCATTCCTTAAAATAATAACCATCTGGCATGACATTGCTGTCAGTTTCTACTGACAAGCCCTGTAGTGAAGACATGTGTATTAGGGCCAGAACAAGCTCCTCTGCTGCGCTGTACTAGAGTTTAGTTGGAAATCCACTTCCTGGTTGCAACCTTTAAAACAAAGAAAAAACATTACTTAGAAGGTCATGCTCAACCACAACCTGGCCAACTCAAACACCCATCTGTACCCATGCTGCCTGCGTTTATTTCTCTTCTGGCGGATGGCATATTTTAGGTCCGAGAATTATCGCTGGATCTGCTCCACATCTTTCCTTTCAGTCCCAGCACAATTCACCTGTCTGGTGATGTCCCTCCCTTTCTGTCTTCCGCACTTTGCTGGTGGCTTTAGAATTTCTCCCATACAGCTCATGATAGTGGTCAGATACCCCACTTGCCAATGCCATTGTTTGGGTCTCAGTAAAGCGCCCGCTCAAGGTCCCACGGTGCAGGTTTCTGGCTAATGTTGTCCTGGCTGCCTCTTCCTGGGTGGGTAGAATATTTGGTGACCTTGGCTGACTTGCTGCCGTGGAATAGCCAGACCTTTTCGCTCACAAAGGATTGGGCTGGACTTGCATGGGGGCTGGCCGTGGAGCTGACGGTGACTCAGGGCTCTCCAAGTTGGAATCGTGAAATTGGGAACGACCAGGAGAGGGTGTTGTTGGGGGGCTAGGGCTTCTAGGCCTAGTCTTACCCTTGCCCTTACTAGTAGTGCTCCGTTGGGTTTTGGATGTTGTGGGCCGGGGAGCATTCTTCCTGGAGGAAGTCTCCTTTGCCTTCTGTGATGTCCCAGATTTGGAGGGTGCTGAGGTGTGGGCCAATGGATCCTTCATGTGGCGAGTGGATGTCTTACTCGGATGCGAGTGGCCACTGGTTTTGTGGGACCTAGTTGCAGGCCTGGATGAAGTTTTTTCATGTCGTTCTGCACAACGCTCATGCCGTTCATGGGACTTGGGGGTCTGGTGGCTACCTTTCTTGGCAGGCATATCGATATGTCACGCTCGGGGTAACTCCAGCCCTCTTAATAAGCTCACAACCCCCAATCTCCACAGCCAGCTTCACCTGTAGGAGCCCCCGCTTGCCGGGACGCAAGATACGCCTACCCGGGATCGGTTGCCCCCAGGACTTAATGGCTCAAAGGATGTAAGCTTATATGTGGGAGGACTGGAGAACCAATAGCAAGAGCGTGAGTGACGGAAGTCCAGAGACAGGCAATAGGTAGATAACGGGAAGGCAGAGATAGTAGCGGCACCAGGAGTCAGGCAAGACGTAGTCGGGGTTCAGGCAGAGGTCAGCAACTGGGGATCAGGATCTAGAAGCGTCAGTTCAGGCAAAGGTCGGCAACAAGGATTCAGGATCGAGAGGCGTCAATTCAGGCAGAGGTCGGCAACAAGGATTCAGGATCGAGAATGGTTGTACAATCAAAATCGGCAACAGGCTAGACTTCACAGGAGTAGGTAACACAGGGTTCTGAGCGCTATCACAGGCAATTCACAACTGAGAGGGAATTGCCTTTATAGGGACAGGTCTGAGGGAAGCAGTGTACTGATTGGAGCACATAGGATTCCAAGGGTAATTGGCTGCAGAGCAGAAGAGGGCGAAGCCCTCAATCCCCTAGGATTCATTAACCCTTTAATTGATCCTCCGGCGGGTGCGTGCAGCACAGCGCCGCCGGAGGGCATAACAGACACGTGCTCGCGGCCGCGCGCGAGCACGTCTCCTGGAGGAGGAAGCGGGGGGCGTGGCTGAGCTGGGCGCCGCTCGAGCCGACGCCGCTCGGCGCGGCCGCCGCTCAGTGACAGCTGCAGCTGGCCGCCTGGAGACGTCGCTGGAACGGGGATCAGGTAAGCGGTTCCTGACACTACCCCCCCCTTCACGAGGGGCCTCCGGACCCTCACCCGGTTTCCCTGGATTGTCACGATGGAACCTTCTTACAAGAGCCTTGGCATGAACATTCCTCGCTGCCACCCAGCATCTTTCCACCGGACCATAGCCAACCCAATCCACCAAATACTGTAAAGAATTACGCACTTTACGTGAATCCAAGATCTTATTCACTTCATACTCGGGCTCATTATTAAGAAGAATTGGTGCAGGACCAGCAAGAGGAGCATTCTTCGCCGGTTTTAACAGTGAAACGTGAAAGGAATTAGGTATTTTCATAGTTGGCGGGAGTTGAACTTTAAAAGACACATTATTCAACTTCTTGACGATCGGAAAAGGACCAATAAATTTTGGACCTAATTTGCTAGATGGCTGACGGAGCGCAATATTTTTAGTGGAGACCCAAACTAGATCGCCTACTCGAAGAGTAGGTTCCTGTGATCTGCGGCGGTCGGCAAATTTCTTATACCTCAAACCAATGGTCTTAAGAATCTCCTGAACGTGTGTCCAGATATTCTTCCGTTCTTGAAGCCACTCCTCCAACGCTGGCAGATTGGAAGGTGACCCTGAAAGGGAAGAAGCTCTAGGATTTTTCCCTAAGTTACAATAAAAAGGAGATACCTTGGTACTCTCACTAGGCGCGTTATTGTAAGCAAATTCGGAGAAATCAATAAATTCCGCCCATTGTTCTTGGGCATCAGAAACATAACACCTTAAGTATTGTTCCAAAGTTTGATTAGTTCTTTCCGTCTGCCCATTAGTCTGGGGATGGTAGGCAGAAGAAAGAGAGATCTGTATTCCCAACCGCGAACAGAAGTGTTTCCAAAAACGGGAAGTAAATTGAACACCCCGATCAGAGACTATATTGGACGGAATACCATGAATACGAAAAATATGCGAAGTAAACAGCCGCGAAAGCTCAGGTGCAGAAGGAAGTTTGGCCAAAGGAACAAAATGTGCCATCTTACTGAAACGATCTACGACCACCCAAATGACAGTATTACCATGTGAGAGAGGCAAATCTACAATAAAATCCATAGAAATATGGGTCCATGGCTCAGCAGGAATTTCAAGAGGAACCAAACTGCCACTAGGAGCCTTGTGAACTCCTTTACTTCGAGCACAAATAGCACAAGCGTCGATAAAGGCAGTGATATCGCGTCTCATGGTAGGCCACCATACATGATGACGGGCAAGCATAAACGTCTTACGGTTACCCAAATGACCAGCAGTTTTGGCATCGTGAAATTCGCGAATTACATCCGAACGCAGGTGCGGCGGAACAAACTGGCACCCCAAGGGTACATCACTAGGAGATTCATCTTGAAACGGCGCCAAGGTATTGGAGAGATCAGGAAGTAACGCCCCCACCACACAACCTGTGGGTAAAATTGGTTCACCAGAATCACCCCGATCCTTACATTCACCGAACATGCGAGATAGAGCATCAGCTTTAGTATTTTTTACACCCGGCTTGAAAGTAATAATAAAATTGAAGCGCAAGAAGAATAATGCCCAACGTGCCTGACGAGAGTTCAGCCTCTTGGCAGAACCTATGTATTCGAGATTTTTATGATCGGTATACACAGTTATAGGATGTAATGAACCCTCCAACCAGTGTCGCCATTCATCAAATGCCAGTTTAATAGCTAATAGTTCCCTATTGCCAACATCATAATTTTGTTCCGCGGTACTGAATTTACGCGAAAAATAAGCGCATGGATGGAGACGCTCAGGGTTACCAGAATATTGTGACAAAACTGCACCCACTCCCAGCTCAGAAGCATCCACTTCAATAATAAAAGCTTTATGAATATCTGGATGCACTAAGACAGGTGCCGAAGTAAAGGCCCGTTTCAAGGTTAGAAAGGCCTCACAGGCCGAGGGGGACCAGTTAGCAGTAAAAGCCCCCTTGCGGGTAAGGTTGGTAAGGGGTGCAACAACATGGGAAAAGCCTTTTATGAAACGCCGATAAAAATTTGCAAAACCTAGAAAACGTTGCAATTCCTTTAAAGTTTTGGGTTGGACCCAATCCTGAACTGCTGAAACCTTCCCCGCGTCCATCTCCAAACCCTGGTTGGTAATAACATACCCTAGGAAGGGAACTGTAGTGACTTCAAACACACACTTAGACAGTTTAGCAAATAAGTTGTTCTCTCTTAATTTTTGTAGCACCAACTTAACATGGTGTCTGTGCTCCGGTAAAGAATTAGAAAAAATGAGAATATCATCCAAGTAGATGACTACAAATCTACCGAGATATTCCCTGAATATATCATTAACAAAATCTTGGAAAACGGCTGGCGCATTACAAAGACCGAAGGGCATGACCAGGTACTCATAGTGCCCATCCTTCACATTAAATGCAGTTTTCCACTCGTCCCCCTGTCGAATGCGAATCAGATTGTAAGCTCCTCTCAAATCCAATTAGGAGAAAATTCGAGCTCCTGTGACTTGATTGAACAGATCCCCAATCAAGGGTAAGGGGTATCGTTTTTTTACAGTGATCTTATTCAAGGCTCGATAATCTATGCACGGTCTCAAGCCACCATCTTTTTTCTCTACAAAAAAGAACCCGGCCCCAGCAGGCGAGGTAGAGGGACGGATAAATCCTTTCCTAAGATTTTCGGCAATATACTCCCTCATTGCTTGCTCCTCGGGCAGGGTAAGGTTATAGATCTTTCCCCTCGGGGGAATTGTGCCAGGCAGCAAGTCAATGGGGCAGTCATAGGACCGATGTGGAGGAAGAGTATCAGCAGAGCGTTCAGAGAATACATCGATCCAATCAGCGTATGGCTGAGGTAATTCCTGTGGTAAGACTTGAACGCTTCTGAGGCCTGTATTAAAACAGTGACCTTTACAGTGGTCACTCCACTTGACCAACTCCCCAGCCCGCCAATCTAACACCGGGTTATGGAGTTGCAACCAGGGGTATCCCAAAACCACCGGAGTTTCCGGACAATCAAAAATAAAGAATTCTAAGAATTCAGAGTGAGAAGAGCCGACAATCAGTCTGAGAGGTGGGGTCTTGGTATTTATAGGACCTCCCTGGATTGCCTTTCCATTGATAGCTAAAACTTGTAGGGATCTTTCAAGAGGAACTACAGGGATCCCTAAGGTGGAGATCATGCTCCTGTCCAAAAAGTTTCCAGCCGCACCACTGTCTATGAAGGCGGAAACTGTCTGCTTAGAGGACCCCCAAAACAAATCAATAGGTACAAGCATCTTATTCTGGCGAGAGTTACAAACTGACTCACCCAGATCAGTACTCTCTACCTGGTCTGGGTGCGGAAGTTTTCCGCCGGTTTCCCCTTGTTGGGACAGGACCCTGCAAAATGACCAGAATTCCCGCAATACAGGCATAACCCCTCGGATCGCCTACGCTGTTTCTCCTCTTGGGATAAGCGGGTTCTCCCTAATTGCATAGGTTCTTCCTGGGGAGATGATGAGGTATTTTCTCCACGGGGAACCGGGGATCTATGACTCTGGACTGGTCTAAAGGACGTGGGAGCCCCGACTCTCTCCCTGGCCCTTTCTCTAAGACGTCGGTCTATTTTAATGGAGACCTGCATTAATTGATCTAGGTCCGCTGGCGGGGGAAAATTGACTAAGGCATCCTTGGTGCTATCCGACAGTCCCACCCTGAACTGACTACACAAAGCTGGATCGTTCCACCTAGCTTCGATAGCCCAGCGGCGGAATTCAGCACAGTAGTCTTCAGCCGAATTCCGTCCTTGTTTTAAGGCCCGAAGCCTATTCTCTGCGGTAGACTGTATATCTGGATCGGCGTATAAAACGCCCATAGCATTGAAGAAGGCAGTCACTGATTGTAGAGCAATGTCATGGGACGGTAAACTAAAGGCCCAGGACTGTGGGTCTCCTTGAAGCAAGGAAATGACTAGGCCTACTCGTTGGACCTCTGAGCCAGAGGAGATAGGTCTTAACTTAAAATATAGTTCGCAGGCATTCTTGAAATTGGAAAATTTTGCTCGTTCTCCAAAAAAATTCTCAGGCAGTGGAATCTTAGGTTCGGAGAAATGAGGTGGTACAGAGGAAGTTGGCACTTGACGAGATTCCTGAGTGGCCACTCTTTGAGCGAGTTGGTTGATCGCTGTGGCCATAGCTTGCACCTGCTGTACCAGGTCATCCATTTTTGGGCCTGTGATAATGTCACGCTCGGGGTAACTCCAGCCCTCTTAATAAGCTCACAACCCCCAATCTCCACAGCCAGCTTCACCTGTAGGAGCCCCCGCTTGCCGGGACGCAAGATACGCCTACCCGGGATCGGTTGCCCCCAGGACTTAATGGCTCAAAGGATGTAAGCTTATATGTGGGAGGACTGGAGAACCAATAGCAAGAGCGTGAGTGACGGAAGTCCAGAGACAGGCAATAGGTAGATAACGGGAAGGCAGAGATAGTAGCGGCACCAGGAGTCAGGCAAGACGTAGTCGGGGTTCAGGCAGAGGTCAGCAACTGGGGATCAGGATCTAGAAGCGTCAGTTCAGGCAAAGGTCGGCAACAAGGATTCAGGATCGAGAGGCGTCAATTCAGGCAGAGGTCGGCAACAAGGATTCAGGATCGAGAATGGTTGTACAATCAAAATCGGCAACAGGCTAGACTTCACAGGAGTAGGTAACACAGGGTTCTGAGCGCTATCACAGGCAATTCACAACTGAGAGGGAATTGCCTTTATAGGGACAGGTCTGAGGGAAGCAGTGTACTGATTGGAGCACATAGGATTCCAAGGGTAATTGGCTGCAGAGCAGAAGAGGGCGAAGCCCTCAATCCCCTAGGATTCATTAACCCTTTAATTGATCCTCCGGCGGGTGCGTGCAGCACAGCGCCGCCGGAGGGCATAACAGACACGTGCTCGCGGCCGCGCGCGAGCACGTCTCCTGGAGGAGGAAGCGGGGGGCGTGGCTGAGCTGGGCGCCGCTCGAGCCGACGCCGCTCGGCGCGGCCGCCGCTCAGTGACAGCTGCAGCTGGCTGCCTGGAGACGTCGCTGGAACGGGGATCAGGTAAGCGGTTCCTGACACGATATCTGTAAAGACACTCAGCTGTTTGTCCAAGTACCCTTTAAATAGTTATGACTGTGTATGACGCTTACACGTAAGCATGCTTACGGACGTGTGCATCCCAGAAACTGCTGGGGAGCAACACATCTGCTGATATTGGAGATCCAAGATGGCACCTACGCTCTTCACCTGCCAGCAACAGGAGACTATCATGCTAGTAAGTGTTTGTGCAGGCTGTTAAATGCATGCATATGCGATTAGGCAGCGCAGGCAAAAACAGTGAGGGCGAAATTTGTTTTTAAACGCAGTGCCAAGCTAAAGTTAGTGCGCACATGTGTGCAACACAAAAATGGCATCTAGAAGGATAAAGACTTGAAATGTTATGGGGAATGTAAGTTATGAAGTTATGGGGAATGTAAGTTATGAATCATTTACATTGTGATTTTAATGATGTTTGAATTAAGCAAATCTGTTTTTCTTTTATCTTTTAGATGATGATGGAGAACAGGTATGACTACCTGGCGAGCGACTACCAAAAGAGGACTTTGGCACTGGAGATAGTGGCCAAAATTGCCGCAGACAGTGACACCACCTTCATGTATACCCAGATCATCCAACACTGGTCGGACCTAAAGCGAAGGAAGAGGCCCCGGGGGAGGCGATTCTTCACACAGCATTTCCCAAGTAAGTACATTACTATTACATGTTAGAGCTACAAAAGCCCTTAGGCAGGCTTCTGTTTATGAATGCTATTCTATTCTAGTGAGCGAATGGTATTTTCGCATTAGACCCACCTGGAGGCAAGCAGTCCGGCCAGTGCGGGATGGATCTGGGCCAAGTGAAGGTGGTACGTCTCCAGTGCCAAGGTCCTCCCCCTCCTCTGTAGGTGGCGACGACCAGCCACTGGACCTCTCTACAGAGGAGGGGCATCAGCGGCTCGCCAGGGAGTCTGTCCAGATGGCAGAGCAACACAACTCCGGTAGGTTTCTCAGACTGAAGCACACACAGGTACATGCACTGTAAACACACACTCATTTCCTGCTTCTATTCTTTTAGATGAGGATGTAGCCGGTGAAGAGCCAGGATTGCAGAGGGCAGATGAGCCCCTGAGGTGCATGGAGAAGGTGGGTGATGTCACACACACATTATTAAAAAAATTTCTGGTTTGAAAAATCTGACATTATAAGTAACCATATTCTAGGTTATATTCTAGCCTATATTCATAGGCTTTCTCAACAGACTCAGACCAGGAGAAGTGGCAGGCCCCAGAGAGGAGGCTGGTCCCCCAAGATCAGTACGTCCAGTTTGTAGTCTACTTAGTTGATTTCCAATAACTTCGTCAACAGGTATAAAAAATACCTAGCCTATTAAATTAGCATAATAATGACATTATACCTAGTCTATTAAATTAGCATAATAATATATGGCCTCATCCCTAGCCTACTAAATTAGCATACTCATATAGCCTTGAACATTAATAATATTTAATTCCACAGCTATTAAAAATGTATATTGCAAATATTAATTTTTGCTTCCTTTTCACAGCAACACCACAGGAGAGACTGCAAAATTTGACATAGGCTGGTGGGCGACATCCAGGAGCTGGCTGCTTCATTGGGGACCAGTGAAGAATAGATTCCTGGGGCCTGCCACATGTTGTTAATAAGTTCCTTTTAAATGTTCAAATACATTTTAAAAATGTTTTATTAAATTTTGTAAAATTTTACATTTTGTAAAAAAAAAAAAAAAATTAGATTTTGCTAGAAAAAAAAAATAAGCCTTTTATATTTTGAAAAGAAATTAAAAAAACTAAAATTTCATTTTCTAAAAAAAAAAAAAAAAAAAATGAATAAATATATTCATACGTAACCATGTTTCGTGTTTAATTTCTGTAAAGCTGCACAAAAAATTAAATGCATGAACACATCCAATAAAGAACATACAGCAGAAGACATCAAGAAGGAATAGAAAAATAACTAGAGAAAGCAGAACATTAAGGCAAGCATGAATGGCGGGAGGACATCTAAACAGGAACCGCTAGTGAGTTAAGGTAAGCATGAATGGCGGGAGGACATCTAAACAGGAATCGCTAGTGAGTTAAGGTAAGCATGAATGGTGGGAGGACATCTAAACAGGAACTGTTAGGGAGTTAAGGTAAGCATGAATGGCGGGAGGACAGAAAAACAGGAACCGCTAGTGAGTTAAGGTAAGTATGAATGGCGGGAGGACATCTAAACAGGAACCACTAGTGCATTAAGGTAAGCATTGGAAGCAGAAGTGAGTGAGAGAATAGTTGAGACGGGGGACATAAATGAGTTAAATAGCTGTGCGCATGCATACATGCATGCAAACATAGCAGCTTTCCAACAGATTTCCGAGAGATTTCCATTTGGACGTATATTTAGAGAAAGATGCATGCTGAATCTAACGGGACACTGAAAATCTTCGTTGGAAGCTACGTTGGAAAAAGCTGAAAAACAGTAGTATACTAAGTAACGTAAACATAAACCTCCTCCTCTCGAGGACGCAACGAGAGCAAGAAAATTCTCGTTGGCGTACGCAGCTAAGAACAGTAAATTCAAGGCTTCCGATTGAGGCTCTGAATCATGCTTACGCACCTACGCATACGGAAAAAAAGTGAAAAATACACAGAACGAGCCAAATACGACAAGGTTTTGAGGAGGCTCTGAATCAGGCATAATGTGCAGAATCCACCCAATCACCCAATTACAGACAGTATGCAGAACCCCCCCCCCCCCGATCACCCCATTACAGATAGTGTGCAGAGTCCCCACCAATCACCCCATTACAGGCAGAGTGAAATGAAGCATAGTCAAAGTCTCTTCATTTGTCCATTCAGGCTTCATAATGGGAAAATTAGGTGGGCATATAGCCCCCCTAAGTATAGCCAAAACAGATTGTTCCCAATTAATACAAAAACAATCATTTATTTTAATAATAAACAAACTATCATCAGCTTGAACATACACAAAATACAATGTTAAAATCAGTCAGGGCATTGCACTCAAGCCCATTTACCTCTAGCAAAATGTATCAATGTTGTAGAATGTATCCACGGTCAGCGTGAACACAGTGTAATCAATCAGTGCTAATACTATTAAAAAATATAATATATAAATATAAAAATATAATATATACACATGTTAAAATTAGTCTGTGCAGATAATAAACAAGGAGATTGCCTGAAATGTGTCTTTAAAGTGCTAACATTATACACAACAAACATACTTTGAGGATCATGTGACCCCTTGGCACATTTACTCCTGTCTAGATGCGTATTCACTTTAATGTCGTAAAAATACAGTATATACCTGCCCGCTGACCCACCTACCTGCATACTGAACAACCCCAATACCTACCTGCCCACCCACCTACATACCTATCTACCTGCCTACTGACCCACACACCTACTTATGTACCTTCTTACTGACCCACCCATGACCTACCTACCAGCTGACTAAACCACCTACCTATCTACCTACTTACCTACCTGCCTACTGACGCACCCACCAATTTACCCACCTGCCCAGTCACCCTCGTACCTATCTACTTGCCTACTGACCCACCCACCTACCTACGTACCTGCCAAATCTCCTCCTCCAGAACGGCAGCTGGGAGCCCTGACACAAAGGCAGAATTGTAAAACCCGGGAGCAGTGGTGACAGTCACCCACCCACCTACCTGCCTGCCTACCTCCCTACCTGCGCTCACACCAACCTTACCACCTATCTACTTACCCAACAATATAGCTGCCTACTTACCCACCTGCCTACCCACCTATGTACCTACATGTCTACCCACCCACCTGTCTACCTATCCTAAATTCCTATCGAATAGGAATTCCTATCTATTCCAATCTAAATTCCCATATACTTCTCCATTTAAGTACCTACCCATCTACCTGCCTGCTCACCCACCTACCTGACTGCCCCCACCTACCTACCCATCTTTCTACCTGCTTATGCACCTAAATGCCCACTTCACTTACTTACTTACCTACCTACCCACTCACCTGTATGCCTGCCTGCTCACCTACCTACCTTCCTAACATAACCTACCTACCTAGGAGACCTAATAGATCAATCAGCTTCATTTAGAAGCTCATGGAATCTTTGATTAAATTCAGCACCATATCCAGTATTTATTTTAAAGGTATGTTTAAATAATAAAGTGTACTTGTAATTACTATATGGGCCAAATCAAATTGACAAGGGTCATAAGAAAGGGGCACAACTCCACAAATACAATAAAATAATACTATTTTATTAAGGGGTACACTATAGAAAAAATAAAAATGAGTGAAATGGGCCTCAGAATCATCCATGGTGAACCTTTATTGTCCTGTGCTGACAATAAATATATAGTGAACCCTCCTTTTGCCATCTAGCTTTTTAAACAGATATTTAAAGTGGAAGTAGAGTCATGTATTAACTATTTTCCATTTTCGAATTGAAGACGAAACGGCCAAGATTTCAATGTTTACAGTTTTACCTTAAGATTTCTCTTTTGAAACAACTGGCATGGCGCTTGGAGCTGCAATGCTGCATAAAAATCAGCATAAGGGTATGGTTGTAAGAAAAGAGATCCTGCTTCAGATACAGGCATTCTGCTTACCCTGGCTGTGCTCCTCCCCGGTTACTAGGTGATATTGAACTACTCTCACAGGCACATGTGTGCACTCCCAGGTTCACATGCACACACTCTCGTGGTGTGCCCCTCCAGCTTGGCCCACAGCTCCAGCCTCCGGAGGGTGGGGGTTGGATGCTGCACTCACCTCCAATGAGTCGAACCTCCCAGCCCGGCTTTAGCTCTGGGCTCCCGAGGAGAGAGGTGGTAAAGGGGGTCTACTCTGATCTGGCCTGATACTGGAGCACTTTCAGCGGCACTGGTGGGGCAGGCCGGATGGATCGGAGCAGAGCATGTTAGTGCAGCTCCCTTCCAGCTCTGCTGACAGTTTGGGAGGCTGGGAGAGGTTTAGTGGAACTTTAATGACAGATCTGAGCACCATTAAACACATCAATAGGCTGGGGGCATGGTTCTATCAGCTACTATCAGTGGTCTGCCACAGCGGGTGGCCAAAGCTGCAAATTAGGAAGTGTATTTCCTCATTTACAGTGCCAACCTGAAAGAATGCAAAGTGATAGGTAACCTGCTCTTTATTATTTTGCCTGAAAAATCCCTTTAAAGTGGACCAAAACCCAGGATAGTCAATAGTTTTGCCTATCCTGGGTTTTGGTCCTTTCCAGAGCCAAGCCCAGCTCACCTCTTCCCGGTCCCATGGCGCATCTAAGAGCAGCGGATCTGATGACCACATCCTCCGCCTCCCTCTAACAGGCAGAGTGCCCGCGCTGGCCATTAACAAATGGTTGGCATGGGCATGCTCCCTATTTTGTTTTAAAGCGAACCAATAGCAAGGTTTCTCACTAACCTTGGTCTTGGTCCACTTTTTTGGGGCCCCACTGTGTGATACCTAATTTGCCCTACTGTGTGATACCTGTCTGCCAATCCTATGGCCCACGGTGTCCCCCCCTTCCCACACTGTTATCTATGACTGACAGGGCTGTGGTTGTCACGGGCAATATCTTTAAACCAGCCGCACACTTGCTTCCCAGTGCTGTGTAGTCTCCAAGAGGCTAGTTAACAAGCCCACCTGGTGGCCAAATTGCACTTCTAGATTGCAGCCTGGCAACTGGTGAGGTTTCGGGTGGTGCTCTTGAACCCCACCGCTATGATAATGTACTAGGGACGTACTTCCCCCCAGTGGTTAGCAAATGCAACTGACAACCAGGCGGAGCTGGCTGCCATCTCCCTCTACCCAGGATGACATCAAGCTGGCTCAGCCCGCCAATAACTGTGAAAAGCATCTGTGTGAGATAAAGGAAGGCAGAGAACCCTATCCTATCCCATAATGGAAAGTGGCATGCTGCATTAAAGTGGCTCAAAACCCAATCTATAAGATTCCCTGACGATCGATTCCCCCCCCCCCTCCGGGGCATCCAAAATCGGGATGCAACACTGTGTGAAACCCCACAGGTCGCCCCATTCACTAACCTAGTTTCCCAGTCCAATGGTGGAGGGTGACTAGGGAAGGGAAGGAAGGAAAGCGGAGGATGCACCCGCCAGGGCGCTCAGAGCCGATGCTCTTAGATGGGTCGTGGGACCAGGAAGAGTTGGTCTCGGCGTCCTGGGGGGTTTCATGCAGCGGGGTACCACCGATCGGCGTGCCCTGGGGGAAAGGACCAAAACCCAGTATAGTCAAAATCCTGGGTTTTGGTCCACTTTAAAGAGGACCAACCATGTAAAGACTTCACGGCTGGTCGATTAAAGTTGATTAAAAGTGTCCCTAGAGTCTCTCCCCGGCTAAGACTAAGAAAAGCAAGGAAAGCTGAATGGAGCAGAGCACACCAATTAGCTGCGCGCATGCACCGTTGGATAGATTTTTTTTCCAATAAATATCAAGGTTGGCTTGCAACTCTGTCCGAGTTTTTAATTTTGGCCCACTTTGTATTTGAGTTTGACACCTCTGCCCGAGAAGCAAGCTGCCATTGGCATGTGCTATGGGAGAGCTGGCTAGGTAAGTATACTGGGTAATCCTGGGGTTCCAAACAGTGAGCAAACAAGTGAGCAGCACACCCTGTAGCCAAAGGATGTTATTGGATGAAGTGCTGGTCAATGTAGGGTGTGTTGCAACTTCCAGTCCCCTAGTGCACAAGCACCTGCAAGGAGAGGAAGGTCAGCAGGGGCAACTCAGCTTGAGATTTTTATTAGGTGGCGAGATTCGCAGTCTGTTTAATTTGGCCATCTGGGAGTGTTCCTTTATGATTTTAGCTCTTCTTGAATATCAGTGAATATGCAACTGAGTAACAGTCATTTCAACCACTTTTTGTTTGTAGCCGGCTGTGCTTAATAAATTGGTGAGCTTGAAGCCTTAGTCTTTCACACTCATCATTGCTGCAGCATCACTGTTTCCTGCACCTTGCAAGCAACTATTCAGGTCTGACTGGCACGGGGGGGGGGGGGGGGTGGACTACCTCTTTATGGGGCATTCTGAATTGGCATGGCCCACTTTGTGAAACCCCGCTCATTCCAATCACCTGTTCGATGAGCTCGTTAGCATTCCAGGCATGCAGCAAGAAAGGCAGCACTGGGAGCCATGAAATCTGTCCTCCTCCAATCCGTGCACTCTCTGGTGAATTAAAAGAGCCCTGCGTTGTTGCCTCTCCACATTTGTCCTATTGGTTGGGGAGAGCTTCAATCTGAGGTGGCCAGATCTCAGTTAAATACCAGACAGTGTTAGAGGGTGAGTGTATGTTCTGGTTTGAATATTTGCCCAATATGTGCAGGGAAGCCAAGCTATGCCTACGCCTCTGACTTATATTATATCTAGTAAAAAAAAAAGTGTGAAAATTGCAAAAAATACACCTGCAATAAACAGATGCAAAGTATACACATGAATCAGCATTGCTTGGCCTGGAGCAGGTGTGAACCATACTCTGCACATTTTATTATTGTTAGTCTGGATGGAAGCGGGACGCGAAATGAAAAGCCTGCAATGCACCTTGCATTTGTACACCCATAAAAAATATGGATGAGATGTACCAAAAAATCAAAAACAATCCTGTGGCTTAAAGTGGGCCAAAACCAAGGATTTTGACTATCCTGGGTTTTGGTCCTTTCCTTTCAGGGGGCGCCCGCTTCGTGAAACCCCCCTGATGGCCTAAGGCAACTCACCTCTTCCCGGTCCTGCCGCGCATGTGCAGCCGCTCGTCCAGTCAACCGATGAAGTCACATTGTCTAAAACTTCGTCTAGGAGCAGCGGTTCCAAGCGCACTGACGGCCTCATCCTCTGCTTCCCTCTACCAAGTGCCCTGATAGCGGGATAGCAGGGATGCGGCCGTGGCTCACGCATGCGCCGTTGGATTGGGAAGCAAGGTAACTGAATGGGGTGACCTGGGGGGTTTCACACAGCAGGGCATCCCGATTTTGGATGCCCCGGGGGGAATCGATCGGCCCAGGCCGATCAGCATGGGTTTCGGTCCACTTTAAGTCACACTGGGGTGATGCAGTAGCAATTTCCCAATGGGAATCTGTATACACAATCGCAATTGCACAGCATTTTAAAAGCACTTGCGATTTCCACTCAGTGAAGTGGAATTGCTTTTGCGGGTATCATTGCCACCTTACCAATATTTTTTACCCACAGCCTAATGCCTTTTACAACGCCCGCACCTGCCGAGGATTGGAAAAGTATACCAGCAATTACATTTGCCAGTGAAAACCAAGATACAAATGCAAAAACCATAATCATGACCAACATCAAATCACTAAAGTCAAGGCTTTTGCAGGGAGACTGTGATCACTCTGCAATCACAATAATTGTGCTGAAGTACTCTGAATGATTTTTATAAGTTACTTGGAATATGCAGCTTGTGTCAGAATTATATATGCTGTACAAAATGTGATAGGCTGCCAATTTATTCCAACTCATAAACCATCTAATACTAAAGATAAAGGTACGGAAATGAATGCCAAACTGGGAACTGAAAAGTATTCCCCCTGTTTTAAGATATAAAACCCATTTTTGCAGAGACCCATTCGTGCAGGGTGATTTTTCTCTAGCCCTGCACTAATCAGGTGTGTTGAGGTAAATGGTCACTGTTAAGTGCTGGACTGGAAACAAATCACCCTGCAGGAATGGGTCAGGTTGATGTCTCTGATGTTTTTGGCCTGGATTATATCTAAGGAAACCCTCTTTGTTATTCACAAACCGTAAGCTTGTTCCAGTTCAGATGCTTACCAAGCGTTGCATTAGTCAGCAGTTTGACAGGCGCCATATTTCTCACCTTCAAATAGGAGAGTGTAAAAATGCAGGCCCAGTTACAAACATATTTTACAAGCATGGTAAATTGGCTTTGCAGTCCTGCTTCTGCCTATATTCTAAATCTTTTCACTAATGAAACCGCACAGCTCAACTTCATCTGAAGTGGCTTATTATGCAGGGGTGGCCACAGGTGCGCACCACAGCCTCCATTTTGTTAGGAGCACTTGCTGCATTTTCTCAAGCGCCCTTTGTACAAGAGTGCTTCAGGTAAGAATAATGCCAACTCCAAATGACTGTATTGTCTATAAATTCAGCCATGCTAAGCTTGTAAAACTATATACATTGTTTTGTTTTATGCTAATGACACAGTTTTGCTGAGGTACACTTTTCATAAAATGCGCCTTCTAATGATTCACAGGGTGAATGGAAATAGCAGAAAACCTGGCCATTTCTGTTTGTTTTCACACACTCCTATAAGCACAAATAACGACAAAATACACCACAAACAGGGGAGTTACTATAGGGGAGTGTGACCACAAAGGGGCACAGAAGGTTATGGGGCCCCATCATTGTTGTGCTTCCACGTTATTTATCATATATGGGCTCACATGGCATCATTTAGCGAAAAAGAAGCCCCATTAGTCTCTGCTATTTCACTCTTTAGTTGTCTAGTTGCATCTAATTGACTTAAAAGGCAGAAACGTTTACTGTATAAGACAGGGCTCCATTTAATGTTTGTACCACCCATCACAGTTATGTGACTGACCACAAAATATATAACTCAAAGTTCAAAATGTATGAAAGCAGAGAGGAAAACTTACTGTAGCTTTAATGTTTGGTTTTCTGCAGCAGCGCTTTTGCTAGTATACCTCAAATAGCCCCTTACAATGGGGATTTTATACCACAGATACAAGTAATGTAAATAAAGTAATGTTAAAAACCTAAATTTCTCTTTTAGGCAAGTGTGTGAGGTCTGTTTTAACAATTGCACTATAACTATAAGTCATATAGGTACTGGCCTCGATTCAATAAAGGTAGAAAAAATTCTCATGGTAGTAAAAGATTCAATTCATGAGAAAAAAGCCTGAGAATTTACCTGTTGTTGAATCACCAGATAAGAAAACAATGAAAGTCAATGGCACTTTTTTACTCCTAAGAAAAGTAGAGAACAGTTTATTCCTTTCTACACTGTAGTAAAAGCTGCCATTGACTTTCATTGTCTTTTTATCTAGTGATTCAGTAACAGTGACATTCTCAGGCTTTTTTCTCATGAATTGAAATTTTTACTACCATGAGAATTTTTTTCTACATTATTTTATCGAGGCCACTGTCTGTTTGTCGTCCCCCCCTTTTTTTTTTTTTTTTTTTTTTGCCTTTTCAAACCTGGCCCCACTTTTCTTTGCACTGCTCTAATCACCTTATCACCCTTTATACGTTTGATGTTGGATGGCTTTACCTACCAAAGGTTTGTGTTTAATTTACTGCTTAATGTACAATATGTATGGCATTTGAATACTGATGTTGAATGATTTAGCATGTTGATTTATTGTCAATGTAGGAAGAGTGGGTTTGTTGAAATGGGCCTCTTTCCTTTCTTGTTAAAGCGGACCAAACCCCACATTTTTAACTCGCATCTCCTGAATTGTTCGCCCTATGAAGAGCACCTTTTGCCAATTTTCACTGCTCCTGCTTCAATCTAATCCCAGATAATGCTTCCTGTATTAGCTGTAAAGCTCCATCTCCTCCATTCCATGTCATTGCCACACCTATGCAATGACTGGTCGCCTGCCATCTTACACAGAGGGACAGCAAAAAAAAAGTGTTCCAAGATAATTTGAAAAGTGAAAATATCCATTTCTAGTTCTACACACTAAGAAGGGAGTATTGACAGGGGTTTTGGCAAAATGTATTTCACGAGTTCCGTGGCTTTTGGTCCGCTTTCTTTTGAGAGCTATGGCTTCTAAGCTGCTCCCACTGAATCAACACTCCTATAGGACCCTCAGAACATTAGGGTTGATTGTTTTTTTGCTAAAAAACAATTTCCCTCATGATGCAAATTAGTTTTACATTTGCACAACTAAATATGGTGTTAAATTGCACGGAGGAAAAGAAATGTGTTTTCTCACAAAATAAGTGAGAAAAAATTCCCACGGCGCTGAATCATCCCTATTGTGTAAGACTGAATGAGGCTAGACCAGTGTCCCTTGCTGCACAGCTTGCTTCATGGACAAATCATATGTCACTACATTTTAGAAACCGGTAGCTTCTTTCAGCGCTGACATAAGAAATTTCTGGGCCTCATATAGCCAAAATGTTGGGGCCTCTTTAACTCCACTCCCCCCTCCCACACTACCATACTGCCTCCATACTATTTAGGGGTGCAACATATCATGTAGTGACCCTGTTTAAAATCCTGGGGCCACCCATACCATCCAAAGAGTATCTATTAAAACTAGGGACACCCTTACTCTGCCTGCTGCACTATTAATGGGTGCCTGCTGCCCTATTAATGGGTGCCACATATCATTCTAGACCCCCTTTATCACTCTAGGTCTCAGTGCCGACCACTACTTTCCCTGCTGCCACCAGACACAGATTTCGGCCTCGATTCAATAAAGGTAGAAAAAAATTCTGATGTTAGTAAAAGATTCAATTCATGAGAAAAAAAGCCTGAGAATGTCACTGTTACTGAATCACTAGATAAAAAGACAATGAAAGTCAATGGCACTTTTTTACTCCTAAGAAATGTAGAGAACAGTTTACTCCTTTCTACACTGTAGTAAAAGCTGCCATTGGCTTTCATTGTCTTTTCATCTAGTGATTCAGTAACAGTGAATTTCTCAGGCTTTTTTCTCATGAATCAAATTTTTTACTACCATGAGAATTTTTTCTACCTTTATTGAATTGAGGCCTACATCTGCAAATGCAGTTTGGTTGGAACGCAGCAAGCAGGACTTTTTTGATTATGTTCCAAGTGCACTGTACAGCGAGATTTGAAAGGGGCCATAGAGGATACATGAGGATACTTTTTCTGCAGATCTGCAAAACGCAGAAATGCAAATGCATCCAGACGGCATGTGTCCAAAAGATTTTATAGGGCAACGCTATTCCCTGGGTAGAAAATTAATATACCCCCCTATTAGCGGCAAATCTCATGTAATAGATTAAATTGAAAAGACACTTCCCTTCACCCCGAATCTAGTGGCGAAGTCAGCAGTGCCGCAGCGATCGCCCACCGCCATTTTCTTGATGTCCCAGCCAATCGCTGGGACCCCGCGCTCTCCGCATTGCACGAGCTTCAGGTCGCCCATTCACGTGAATGGGCGAGTTTGCACGCAATGCAGAGAGCGTCGGCTCCCAGTGTAATTTTTAATTTAATCTGTTACATGTGATTTAGCGCTAATAGGAGGGGGCAGGGCTTCTGCTGTTATGGGTTGAATGTAACAAAAGCTTATTAAATTGCTCCCCTAAAATTTAAGAGGGCATAACTCCATGCACATAAGAAAAAGAAGCAGCAGAAGCAGCAGTACTGAATGGGAGTGTCCATCTTGTCACACACATAGCTGTGTCAGCAGCAGCCCGTACCAAACTGAGAGAGATAAATGCCTCATAAACACGGGCAGCTTGTGTATTATGTTATTTAAACACACACACTGAATAACCAGCTGCTAGAGGGATTGTGTGTGTGTGAGGGGAAAGCTGAAACAATGTTTCTTAATTGCTGTTCACTGCTCAATCTGGATTTACCACACACTGTTCAGTCTTTGTAAACATATGTATCTTCTAAAATGTTACAATTCTTTTAGCTGTGCAGCAGCAGAGTGTCCTCACAGCTGATGGCTTTCGACTAGAAATTAAGGAGGATTGCACCGTTACGTGAGGAGATTTGTGTGGGACTGAGTTTTTCAAAAGCTGGACTCATATGTGGCAAGATGGCTGCTCCCATGCAGTTATGCAGCATAGAATCTGCCTTCTATTCCATAACGTCTGCAGTTACGCCCTGTCACTGATCGCCAGCGTTGGGCTTTTGGTCCAGTTAATCGCATAATGTCCCTGCAATTGCCCCTGAATAGAGCCTATATTTTTGTTGCTGTTTTTCATCTGTTTGCAACTAGTTCAAAGCATTACTGCTGTGTACACAATTTAAGTTAATGAGTACAGCTTATCATTATAAATTAATGCTTGATAGACACCCGAGCGGGGCGTCTGAAACTTTACAAAATAAATACACCTTAAAAGAAAATACAGAGGCAGCCTGAAGGCTGCATTAAAGGCAGCTGTTAGCTGTGTTGAATTTAGGCTGCATTCACGTCTGACGTGCTGTGGCCAGTTTTTTTTGAGTTACATAAGTGGCAAAGCTGCATTAGATGGGGCACCCAGGTCAATCAGACTTTTTGTTGTGTTGGGGGTTTACCAGAGAATCCCCCTGGGTTGCCCCTGGACTTAGGGAGGTCTCCTTGAGATCATTCATTACTAAACCCTGAACTTGTAGCTTGTAGATAGATTATGTTTGGCATCCTAGGAGCACACACTGAGACAATACAGTTTGGCATACAGAGCCAGTAATACTTTCATTTGAAGTGTAAGATTGGCCCCCAAGTCAGTTCTACTAACGCAGCCCCAGACATGCCAGTCCAGCACTGTTGGGAAGCCTGTGGCACAATGCCCTAAAAGAGTAGCTCTTTTTATTCTCTTATGATTTCAATTCCCCCCAGGGTGGTATGTGTGGGTTGTCGTTGACTGTTAAAAACACAAAAACTGCCATTGAAAGTGGTGCTCAAAGTGGAACATCAGCTTGATACATTCAGCCAAACAGCCTCCAGACTGAATAGGGGGGCTGTTCTGCTCAGTAACATTGGTTGGTTTCCACTTAAAAAAGCTATTAATCTTAGGTCCCCCCCACAACATTTCTATTGGATTAAACCAGACCAAAATTCATATTTCACTTTTGGTCAGGTATTAAGTATATTGGGGACATCCTGTTTTCATGTCTCATGGTCATAGAATATGAAGAGCGTACACGGCAGGGGAAGAGGAAATGTCCCTGTGAAACATTTGAGTACAATGTGGCTCAAATATGACTTTTGGTCTGGTTTATTGTTAGGCCTTTGACTTTGGAATAATCAGATACAATTCATTTTTCTATCAATAAAGGCAAGCCTTCCTGGCCCAAATGCAGCTAAGCCAGCCCAAAACATACTAAAATCGCTGTGCGTCACAGATGGGATGAGGGTGTGTGCTGGAACACAGGGACTTTTCTTGTTCCAAACCTATTGCTTGTCATATGAGCTAAAAAGCTTTATTTTCCCAATTGTCCTTTTGGATGACAAGGTGAGTGATACCATGTCCCTCCCTTGCAGGGGATATGAACACGGGCTATTAAAAAATAATAATCCAGATAGACATTAGTGGTATAACAAGAACTGGCTTTACTGGAACATGAATGCAGTAAGAGAATGTCACCATACATGGTGCATAACACAGTCAATAAAAAAGTGCCATAGATAAACCAAATGCACAGGAAATTCAACACATCAGAAAAATGCATAGAAACTACAGTTAAGCTTTGGTCACAGTCATAATGTCATAATTTGTCATAGCTGTAAACTGCAGAAAATCTAGCAAAAGTCACTCTAGCATAGACTAAGCTAGAAGTCTGTTGTATATCCCACAGGTTTCACTGTTGACCTGATAGAACCTTTCCTCATATGCATATGAAGTGTTTTGTGTTTAGTTTTGAACATAGTCTTTTCTGGACACCAGAAGGTAACATTACTTCACAGCTGGGGGGATCCTTGAAAAGCAGAGACTCGTACACTGGTCTAGTGTTTTAAATATATATATATTTATTTTTTGTTTTCTGGGATTATTTTGAGTATTTTTGCTAGCCCATTTTGGCCAGGGCAATCGGCCAGGTGTTACGCTCGATTTTCAGCCCTTTAGCCCCATTTTACAGCCATGTTTGGGCCCCAGAGTTTGGGTCCCTATTGACTTCAATGGAGTTTTGATTTGGGGGCCCCGGACCCGATCTCGGGCGGCAAGTGTGGCCTATCTCGGTGAACCCGAATTTCAACCAACCTGCTCATCACTATTTATTTTTCAGCTATTATTTCAGCGCACACTATAAATGCATTACCAGATTTTCCACAGACTTACTCCCATACATGAGAAGCACAAATCTTGTGTGCTTATCTTGCGTCAGGCTGCCACTGACCTCTTGTCTCCTCTGACTCATTAAACAGATCCACTCATGGATGGATAACTTAAAACAGAACACTAGACCTGTGGCAGGACTCTCCTTAAATACTTGTCTATCTACTACTTAAAGTGGACCAACACCTAGGATTTTGACTATCCTGGGTTTTGGTCCACTTCGGTGGGGCACCCCGATCGGGGGTGCCCCGCTGTGTGAAACCCCCGGAAACACTCACCTCACCGCGCTCCTACGCGGGTGCTCGTCCAATCGGAGCGCTCAGAGCCGCTGTGGTATGCACGTACAAGCAGCGTCCAACCCCAGCGGCTCTGAGCGCTGGAGGCCGCGTCTCGCGCTTCCCTCTAACAGGGAGTGTGCCTGCGCCGGCCATTTACAAACGGCCACCGCGGGTGCGCGCCCTGCTAGAGGGAAGCTCGAGACGCGGCCGCGGCCCACGCATGCGCTGCTGGAACGGGGTTAAGGTAAGGTTTCTGGGCTTCCTGGGGGGTTTCACCCCGCAGGACATTCCGATTTCGGATGCCCCGGGCCGATCCCCCCTGGGTGTTGGTCCACTTTAAGGCCATCCCATAACCCCTCCAATCTCTTTTTCTCATGTGGTGTGATCCATATGCCAAGACCATGACTTGGAGCACCTGGATAAGTTATTTGGTTCTGAATGGAACATGTTTTGTTCACAGCTTACCCTCCAAGGCTAAAGTTCACTTTTCACTGACTTCCAATATAAATCTATAGACCTATTATCTTCTATGGGAGTGATCTCTCAACTTCCATCTGTAGTCTAAATGACAGTCATACAACTACACTGACAAGGCTCTAATCCTCAACTGTTTTTATACTAATAATAAATATATTATTTTTAACTATTCTCACCTTTATATTTTGTAGTGAAAAATGGCAGGATGGGATCTACTTAAAATTTTGCTTGATGAAGTCCAGGAGCATTCCACCCTCATCGGGAAGGTCTGGTTAACTGTGCTTTTCATCTTTCGGATTCTTATCCTGAGCTTGGCTGGGGACTCGGTTTGGGGAGATGAGCAGTCCGATTTCACCTGTAATACTCAACAACCTGGTTGCACCAATGTCTGCTATGACAAAGCTTTTCCAATTTCACATGTCCGCTATTGGGTGCTGCAGTTCCTTTTTGTTAGCACCCCCACCTTGATCTACCTTGGTCATGTCATCTACTTGTCCAGAAGAGAAGAAAAGCTGAAGCAAAGGAACAATAAACCTATGGCTGTTGAAGCAACAAAGGAAGCTATGGAAAATGACCTTACAAATCAAAAGCTTTCTAATCAGATTAAGATAGAAGGGGCATTAATGTGCACTTATGTGACCAGTGTTGTTTTCAAGAGCCTTTTTGAAGCAGGCTTTGTTGTTGGCCAGTGGTATTTATATGGTTTTGTGATGCCCCCAATTTTTGAATGTGTGCGGTTGCCTTGTGCACATAAAGTGGATTGCTTTGTATCGAGGCCTATGGAAAAAACGATTTTCATCTTCTTTATGCTGATAGTGTCGCTTATCTCTCTGCTTTTGAATTTACTGGAGCTCCTACATCTTGGCTGCAAACATGTTCGCCAGAAAGTAAAGAATGGAGTTCCTTGTCCTCCTACCATGATCTATCCAAATGCATACGCAGTACGTAATCTCCATCCCTGTCAGCCCTGCCCTCATCCTACATCAAGTGACCAAGAAACAGACCTACCAGCCTATTATAAGATGCATGAAAAGCACAACTGGCCTAATGGCAATACTGAAGATCAAGAAAATAGTCTTAAAAAAGCCAAGCCATCCTCTGATTGCTGGTCTCAGAGTGGATTATCTGTTGTAGTCACTACTGTTCCAGGTGTCCTGGCCAATCTTGCCTCAAATCCAGTCAATTCTCACAATGCTAGTAAACAGCAGTATGTCTAATTTGCTAGCTCAGGTGTTTTTGTCACGCTAGAAAATTTGACTGGAATTTCCTCGGAGTTTGATCACAGACCAACCCTAATTCTGTGATAAATATTGCATTCACAAAATATATATTCATAAAAAAATAAAATATTGCACAACATTTTTTTTACATTGGTTATTTATTCAACCAAAAAGAGCATTCATACTGACCTCACAAAAGCTACCACCATGAACCTTTTAGGTACAGACCTCTTACAGTGACATGCTTTGTGTTTGCAACTCCAACAATTGTGTATTGGGGTCTCTGGCTATCATGGTGCTATGCATACTCCATCATACAGGCCAAGCTTGGCCACTCCAGCCAGAATAGATAACATGGCCCATAATGCTGGGCTGGGCAGCAGCTACAGCCTATGGTGGTATCAACAAGCACTAGGCAACAAGCATTGTGAGATAGAGGGGCTGTCTACTACTACCTACTAACCCCTACTACTAACTAATACTTACTATTGCTAACCACTACGTATTACTACTAACTTCTACTGATAATCACTAATAACCACTACTACTAACACTATAGCCCCCACTAATAACCTTTACCGCTACTACTAACCCCTAATAATCCCTACTACTAACCGCTATTTACTACTACTATTACTAACCACTACTTACGCCTACTAACCTAACCACTACTACTTACTAATGCTGTTACTACTACTTGTACTAACTACTACTTATACTAACTACTACCACCACTACTAACCACCACTTACTACTAATCACTAATAACCACTACTTACTACTATTACTAACCACTAATTACTACTACTAATCATTAACAACAGCTACTAAATACTGCTAACCAATCACTACTTACTATTAGTAACCACTAATTGCTACTACTAATCACTAATAACCACTACTAACTACTGCTACTAACCACTACCTATTGATACTACATCTAACTACTACTAACCACTAATAAAAATAACCTACAAACCATGTCTACCTGCTACTACTACCTGCTACTACCTACTAATACTAACCACTATTTACTATTGGTAACCACTACTAACTATTACTGCTAACCACTAATAACCACAACTTCCAGAAAATGTACTGGTGGGTGTGCCCCTATTTGAATTTTAATTATGCATTAGGGAGTGTAGGAGTGTATATTTGTTTTTTTAAGAGGGTCAGAATTGGGGACTGAGGTAAGAATACGTTTAAGATTTTATTTGCCACAGCTATAGGATCTGCTCTAGTGTTTCAACAGTTACCGGTTGCCGAAATTGTGCGCCCCAGCATCCCCCAACCACTGAATGGAGTGGTATGACTGATGTGGGGGTGGACAAATATGTCCACAGCTCACCACTGAGCGAGCATCGGGCCTGGATCTCTGCACTTGTAAAGTTTTCACATTGCATAGCTTTGTGGACAAAAAGTGAATATAGCTTTTTTTTTTTGTATTCACAAAAAGGACCATGAAAAACAGACCAAGAAAAGTACAGCAGAAAAAATAAGTAATTGACAGTCAGCTGTCATGAAATGTTTCTCAGAAAAAATAACTAACCTGCAGATGGTGCTAGAGAATCATTTTTTCGCTGAGCTGCTTACCTCCGCTCTCCTCCAATCAGCGTTCTATGGTGTGCATAGGAATGATGAGCATAGAATGGTGAATGAAAACAGAGACTGGCACAGAGCTCTGAGAGCGAATGGCATCCATTTGGTCGCTCCCCTGGGGCTGTGCATGCTAACACCAGCCATCCAATACCAATTTGGTAACTGTGAATAAAAGGGTGCACGATAATGTTTAGAATCATTTAAAAAAAAGTATAATTTATTGAACATGTTATGCTGTAATGGGGTCATTTAAATTATTTGAGAGCCTTTTGAAAGTTTACTGCGGCTCATTTATGAGAACTTCACTTACTAGGAATAAAATAGTAAGTGGGGGGCAGTTTTCTTATCTCTTTCAAAAAGTTTTTTTTCTCTAATAACACTGTACCTGTGAGATGCAGATTATTTGGATTAATTATTAATTACCAATAAGTATTTGGAAATAACTGCAATCTATGGGGAATTCAAACTCATTTTGGCAGGTTCATCCTTAAAACAGAACAAAACATGGGTTTTTGACTCTCTCTGGTCTTGTTCCTTTCCCCCAGGGAATCCCAATTTTGGATGCCCCTCTGTTTGAAACTCCCCAGATCACCCATACAAACTCACATTTTCTTGGTCGTTCAGTGCATGAACAGGCTCTCCTCCGATCAGAGCCATTTGCTGTGCATATGTAATGTTCGACAAACGGCTCTATTTATGACAGGGAGCAAAAATGTCCGCATCTCTACCATCGGGCACGCTCCCAGCCTACCTGAATTGCTGTGGGTAGGAGTGTGCGCACAGCCCAAAGATGCAGGGGATGCGGCCACCCTATGTTTACATAACCGAGGGAGCCAGGAAGCAGGTGAGTTTTGTGGTGTACCGGGGAGGGTTTCATACAGCAGGGCATCCCAAAAATCAGTTGTGTTTTGTCTTGTCCACATTAAAGTTATTGAAAACAAAATGCAAAAACTGTCAGGTGCACTAAATTGAGATGCCCTGCTTAGGCCAGCTAAATATGCTCCAGCAAGCTTTAAAACAAGGTTTTGGTACAAAAGCAAGAGGTGGATATTTTTGGGCAGGTGTGTACCGTATTTTCGCCATATAAGACGCACCCTGGATTTGGGGGAGAAAAAAAATTCTGAACCAAATGGCGTGCTAAAATCCCCCCTACCAATCACCCTATTATAGACAGTGTGCAGAATTCCCCCAATTACACCATTACAAGACCCCACATTATAGGCAGTGACCAGTATTACACATTAAAGGCAATGAGGGACATCCCACATTACAGGCAGTGAGCGGTAGCCCACATTACAGGCAGCGAATGGTATCCCACATTACAGGCAGTGAGCTGTATCCCACATTACAGGCAGTGTGCGGGCATCCCCAATACAGGCAGTGTGCGGGCATCCCCAATACAGGCAGTGTGCGAGCATCCCCAATACAGGCAGTGTGCAGGCATCCCCAATACAGGCAGTGTGCGGGCATCCCCAATACAGGCAGTGTGCGGGCATCCCCAATACAGGCAGTGTGCGAGCATCCCCAATACAGGCAGTGTGCGGGCATCCCCAATACAGGCAGTGTGCGAGCATCCCCAATACAGGCAGTGTGCAGGCATCCCCAATACAGGCAGTGTGCAGGCATCCCCAATACAGGTAGTGTGCAGCATGCCCCGAAAAACAAGCAAAAAAAAAAACTTACCATACATTCCCCAGAGTTCCTGCTGCTGCCCACCGCAGGTTCAGAGTGGGCCGATTACGGCCCGGTGGGGTGTGGCCTGAGACTCCTGCCAGCATCATTGAGTTACAGGCCACGCCCACCCAGAAGCCAGAACCGAATCTCTCTGAACTTGCGGTGCTCCCCACCTCTGTAGCAGCCCCAAGCTCAGAGGGATCCAGTTCTGGCTTCTGGGTGGGCGTGGACGCTGGCAGGAGTCACAGGCCATGCCCCCCCCCCCAGGGCCGTAATTGGCCTGCTCTGAACTTGCTCGCCACTTCTGCAAGATCAGAGCGAGCTCGCAGGCAGCGGCAACTACGGAGGCAGTGGGGGAGCCACGGAATGTAAGATTTTATTTTTACATTCGCCCAATAAGACACACTGATATTTTCCCCCCACTTTTGGGGAAAAATAAGTGTGTCTCATAGGGCGAAAAATACAGTAGTCTGGCCTTAACACTAACTGGGCCATGAACACTTGAAAATAGAACAAAATGCTAAATGCTATGTGGGATGCCCTGGTGAGGGCAGTTCAATGAACAGAAACAAATTGGTACACCATTTACATGTACGCACAGGTTACATTTAATAGAGTACAATACACTTTTAGTGCTCTGCTCACCCTACTTGCTGGCTACTATTAGCTTTTGTGAAGAAAAGAAATCATTAAAGCCTTTGCAATTGTAGACAGACACCACTGCTGCACCACACTGTGTCCCAAGCCCTCTCTCTTCCCTGTCACTGTTCCTTAGCTCGAATTCTGACACGTGAATAGCTTCTGCACACACTGTCTTTGTAGAGAATCGCTTTTCCTGTACATTCTCACTCTGTCTCTCTGTCTCCATGTCTGTCTCTATCTCTCTCTCCCGGTTTGTCTGTCTCTCTCTCTCTCCCTGTCTGTCTATCTCTCTCTCTCTCTGTCCCTCACTCTGTACCATTTTCACCACAATAAACAACTGAAATGAGGGGCCGCAAGATGGCCGCCGATTATATTGGGCTGTGACATCACCGGGGTGGCTGGTTGATGATAGGCTGCATGCTGCATGTGATGCTTTCCCAGGACTCCTTGCGCCATGTCCTGACATGTGGATCTGCCATTTTAGATGGCCTGCACCGCAGTAAATGGAGTTTAAGGAAGCGATTCACGCGATTGAATCACGGCGATATTCAGATTCGTTAAGAATTGTAATGAATTTGTAATCGTCAGATTCCATTCCCTCATCCCTACTGTCAACCAGCAAGGAAGCCTAGACCATGGACATTCTTGGACTGACACCTCTTACCAGAGAAGGGGTCACATGAAGTGGGCTTATCCATCCTACACAGCACATGGCAGGGAGCACGACATCCTTGATAACCTGCCAGCTATGGCACACAAAGTACCTCTTCCTGCCCTTGAACTTTGACTATGCTCTACTGTTTATGCTGTTGCATGATTTCTTTTACATTTTTTGTTTTTTTCAGGTCCCAGGATATACAATTGGACAATTTATGGACATTATATAAAGTGAAAATCTAAAGTTTTCAGGCGAGGAGTGTCATATGTTTCATTTTACCCAGGGTAAATGTTTGTTGTGTTTATTTACATAGGCTGAGCAATGTTCCTTTAACTCCTGTCTCCCTTAGTCTAGCTGTGTTAGTCTAGCTTCCTCTCTCCTTCAGCCATTTTCAGTTTGCAGCCAAGCAGTGCACATGTGCTGCTCCTCTTGCAGTCTACAGTCTTTTTACCTGCTGCTGTTATGAGCTTGCATCACAAGTTACCTGCTGTATCAAATGTACATTTCTAGATTCCCACTGTGGGAAGTGTTTATTGAAAGATTCTGTACTTATCTACGTATCTTCATGACCAGCCGAGTAAGCACCAGTAAGCTGTTGATACACTGAAGAAGTAGGAAACATTAATGCATCACCCATGGCTGCCTCTCCTCACCACTTCACCGCAGGGCCAGGGCCATCCTAATTGCTGATGCCAACACCCTACCACCCACTAGGTTCATATTACCCTGTAAGTGAAGTTTCGGCATTGTAATTTCTCCTCATTCTCTCGGCAAGGCCAAAGCCCATAATTGGCCTGGTCAGGATTCCTCAAGTTGGCTGGAAACCCGGAAGAGGACTCCAGAACCACCAACAGCCTGTTTGAGGAGGAGGGGTATGTTCATGGAGGCATTGACACTCAGTTGCGACCAACACCCATTATATATTTTGTGCCCTATACACCAAAAAGGTCAACCAATTTTCTGGTCCTTTAAAAAAGACATTTGCATCTAAACTTAATAAATACAGACCTGTATAACTTTGGTACGGGTGAAGGTCAAAATATTGATGATGTTCTATTTGAAGGAAGTAACTCAAGATCAGGGTGACCCAAATCAGTTTGCTTATAGCACAAACAGATCAGCAGAGTATACTGTGAATATGGACTTTAAATAAAAGCTTGAACATACTGAACGCACAAACTTGTGATTGAATATGGAACCTCCTGAAAGGCAGGACCCAAGGTGTTAAAAAAGGATGCATCCTATCCAACATCAAAACAACAAGAATAGGAGCATTGCAGGTTTACACATTAGGCTGAATCATATTTTATGTGCCTATAATCTCACACAAGTGCCTTAAATATGGAAAGTCGGACGATTCAGCAGTGTGCTGTGACATCCTCTCTTCATCCTTCAGGGCAGCCACGGAGAGAGAGCTCCTCCCCCTATAGAGGAAACACCACTGGAACAAATTTAAAAGTATTTTGTTTCCTTGCTAGGAGGAGGACCGCTGGAACAACGGACAGTTTAGAAAAGGATAAAGACCCTCCCAAGCCCAAGTTTGACATTAAAACTGTCTAAATTGTCCAACAATCAGATGATGGGCAATATGCAGACCGTCATGGCCTCTACCCTAGAGTTCTGTAAATCTACGATCAGGGCTGGCACATCTTCCTCCAGGGACACTACCTCTGCTCAGTCCCAGGGGATAATTAGTCATGTTACCACAGAACTAGCGCTGGTCTGCTTTCCTAAGCCGAGTCCCTCTCCCCTATTAGTAGCCAGTGGATATTGAGGGCTTAGTTTCCACAGATAAATATTCCCTTAATATAAACTTTATGGGAGGATCCAATGTCGACCCCAGAGGTTTAACCAGTAATATTTCAGAGGAAATCTTGTACTTCTGGAGGACGTTTATGATACTATGCAGATTTGCATTGACAGCCTTTATCTGCCCAAGATTCTTTATACCATAAATATTATTATTGGTTTGGGCGTGGCTATGTAATGGAGCTGGTAGGACGTGCGGCACAAGGGCTCCTGATAAATATCCTTGAAAATCCCAGAAATCCTGATTAACTGGGGATCTGAGTGGAGGGAGACCCCCCCCCCCCCCCCCACAACAACACCAGGAATACCTTGGGGAAATTGGTGGGGCGATCCAGCCCAACAGAAGAACTCTGCGCATTCTGAGGCCCTTCACAAAACTTGATCCGGCGCCATCTTCGGGGCGGAAGTGAGGAGTGGAGGACTAAGCTTGGGGTGGCTGCGGATTGCGGAGCTTGTCCTTGCTGTGCTCTGGAGGAGAGGGCTCACTCGTGCTGAGGCCGGCCTGCTTGAATCCCCCATGTGTGGTGGTGAGAGAGACCGGCTGGAGATTCGCTCTGCTCCCCCTCCCCCTGCGCTGCCTGTTCCATTGGCCGCATTGGCGGCTGCTGGCTCCCTCCGCTGGCTACCGGCTGCTCCTACCTCCTCTGTGCTCCGATTTGTGAAATGCCATAACCCCAATATTGTAATTCTGCAGGAGACCCACTTAGTGGGCCAGAAGGTGATGGCCATTAAAAAAACATGGGTGGCGCACCTGTTTCACTCTCACTATTATAACTATGCCAGGGGTGTATCGGTCCAAGTGGCTAAGCATCTGCTCTTTGCTCTTATCTTGGTACACTGTGACCCCAAGGGTCGGTTTGTTATCACGCATGCAAAGATATACAATATTAAGATCCTGTTAGTGGGGTTATACATTCTGCCCCCGTTCGATATTGGGGTCCTCCAGGAGACTATGGATAGAATTGCCACTATCCCGCCAAACCCCCTGCTGCTTACTGGTGATTTTAATATGGTCCTTGACAAGTCCCTGGACCGACTGACACCTGGGACAGGCCCGTCCACCCCGCTAGCAAGATGGGCAGAGGCCTTGGGCTTAACCGAGTTGTGGAGATGGAAACACCCAGCTGAAAGAGCGCTCTCCTGTCAATCGATCCCCCAAAAGTCACTTCATGTATTGCTATGGCCTTGGCTTCTAGATGCCTTTTGACTAGGGTGGGGGCCTGTGAGTACCTGCCAAGGGGTATTTCAGATCACTCGCTGCTGATGGTGACCATCTGTATGCCCGTGAATGGTGGAGGTCTAAGAACCCGGGCATTAAATCCTTTGTGGTTGGAGAACGAGGAGGTCTGCGACGTAATGACTAGTGAGCAGGAGAGATACTGGCAGTGCAATGGGGTGAGACTTCAAACAATACGCAATGGGATGTGTTCAAAGCGGTGGTCAGAGGTAGTGCCATTAGCACCATAAAGGGAGTCAGGGTTAAGAGGGGGAGGGCCGTCAGAGAGCTAGAGGAGAAATTAGCGGAAGCGGAGGGGAGATTTGTGGAGGCTGAGCACAACTTACTTAAAACCCTTCAGAGGGAGTATAATCGGGCA
Organism: Gastrophryne carolinensis; assembly: GCA_027917425.1. Classification (NCBI taxonomy): domain Eukaryota; kingdom Metazoa; phylum Chordata; class Amphibia; order Anura; family Microhylidae; genus Gastrophryne; species Gastrophryne carolinensis. Next base: position 270,893,628 of record CM051236.1, read on the forward strand.
CTAGTAGATTCGACAAAGAAGATCTTACTGTTTAAACTGCAGGCATTTTTTGAGAAAGGGGATAAGAATGGGAGAACCTTGGCATACCTCTCTAGAGCAGAGAGGCCGCAAACACTAATTGCAGGTATTGCCAGTCAGTCCCAGTTCATAACGGACACAAAGGAAATTGCTAAGCAATTCTACGACATTACAGCAGTCTCTACTCCTCTAGAGTGCAATATAGCCCAGAGGAGCTAGACAATTACTTTTCTACTGTAGACCTCCCATCCCTGTCCGAAGCAGATAGGGTAATGCTGGATAGTCCCATAACGTGTGATGAAATATTGTAAGCAATAGCCCTATTATCAATTCGGAAGGCCTCTGGACCGGATGTGCTTCCATCCGAATGGTACAAGAAGAATAGTGAAACCATAGCGCCTAGATTGCTTGAGGTCTTTTCTGAGGCCATGCAAGTGGAGTCCCTTCCGGAATCCTTTGCGCAAGCAACCATTATCCTGATCTATAAAGATGGGAATCCCCCGGACTCCTGTAGTTCACATAGGCTGATCTCTCTCTTGAGTAAGGATGCCAAGGTTCTCGCTAAGATTCTAGCGCTCCATTTAAACAATGTGATACTGTCCCTCATTGGGAATGATCAATCGGGTTTTATGCCAGGTCGAACGACGAGTATCAATTTGAGGTGGCTATTTAGCAATCTGCAAATTAAACATGGTTATGTGGGGAGTAGAGTGGTAGTTTCACTAGACAACAAAAAAGCCTTTGACTCAATTGAGTGTCACTACCTGTAGGCCGTTCTAACTAAATTTGGTCTCCCCCAACCTTCATCAAATACGTACAGCTGAACTATGGCTGAGCCGAGGCACGCGCCAGGGGTGCCTGCTCTCTCCCTTATTATTTGCACTGTCTATTGAGCCCTTGGAGTCCCTAATCTGGAACTCCTCTGAGATTCAGGGGTGGAGACTGGGGCATACGGTTGAGAAGGTCTCCGTGTATGCTGACGATACCCTGGTTTACTTGGCTGATGCTAAGGGATCTTTAGAGGCCTTGCTGGAAACAATAATTAAATTCAGATCGTTCGAAGGGCTTAAGGGCAATTGGGAAAAATCTAGCTTATATGTGGTGTATGAGCCAGGAGGGGCTCAGATTTCCCCAGTCTCCTCGCTCCAGAGAGTAGACAAGTTTAAATATCTTGGAATCGTCATGCATGCAGACCCCTCTAAATTTATTGACTTCAACATTTGTCCAGTTATAGAGGTCCTTAGGGGGAGAGCTGCCAACTGGGTCACCCTTCTCCTATCAGTCATTGGGTTTATAAATATGTTCAAAATGGGTTTTCACCCTAAGTTCTTATATATATACCAAGTATCGCCTGTGGTGCTGCCGGCCTCCCACTTTTGCCCCCCCCCCCCAAAATGAACAGGTCCATACTGAAAGTTCCGCCAGGACAGGGGGGCCTGGTCATGCCACACATGCAATTATATTTCTATGCCGCTAAATTAGTGTATGCAGCTTGGTGAATGAATCCACCACTGGCCAACCCGGTAGTGGCTCTTGAGACATCTCTGGTAGGCCCAGTGATTTCACTGCGGAGCCTAGTGTATAGGGGGACAAAAGGACTCTTGCATGCCCCCACATGCATGAGAACGACTCTGCATGTATGACAGAAGGTACAAGATATGGGAAAATCCTCTTGCTCTCCTCTTTAATGGTCCCCCAATACTCCCCTCTGGGACAACCCCAAACTACCAGAGCTAATGGCCCTTCCAAACACAATTTTTTGGAAAAAGAGGTGAATAATCTCAATGGCACAGTTATTCTCTGGGAGGACTCTGATGTCATACGAGCAGCTGTGCCATGAATTCACATTATCGCCTAGAGATTTCTTTCAGTACCTGCAGCTTCGACATGCCTTGAGGTCCCAGATCCCTATAGTGGGAGTACAGTTAGTGGAATCGCAGATTGAGTCCCTGGTGAGGGCCACAAACCTCAGCAAGCCTACGTCTACACTATACAATGCTCCCCTCTAGAGAAAACACGTAATAAATAGGAAGAATTAATTCCGGACTTTGACCAGGGAGATTGAGAGGAAACAGTAGACAACTTATACTCCTCTGTGATAGACGCCAAGGAGAGACTGATCCAGACTAAGTGGCTTCACTAGGCCTATTGCACCCCAGTTAGAATGAAAAGGATTGGCCTGGTGGAGGATGATCTTTGCCCTAGATGTAGGGTTGGGACTGGCACTCTGCTCCATATGATCTGGGAATGTCTGATAATCTCCGTATTTTGAGATGGGGTCTCCAATTTCATATCTACCATGGAGGGCTTACCACTGAGGAAGTCGGCAACCTTGTGCTTATTGAGTGTGACCAAACCCATGTTTGAGGACGGCCCACAGAAAACTCTGTTACGCCTTCTAATGTTCTACGCGAGGAAGTGCATTCTTTTAAATTGGAAGCACCCAAACAAACCCAGCCTCTTAGGATGGAAGAATATAGTAAATTGTAAAAAAATACTATATAAGGTGACCTACCTAGCCAGAGGATGGATGTGGCTTAACGCCCCAAGCTCCGCTACTGACTAGGGGCTACCCTTTGCTCGCCCTCAGGGGCTGCAACTTATCCCTAATTCAGTTAAACTCTGATTAAAATCAGGCGAGAGTGTGGATGAATGTGGTGTGAATGAGTGTGTGGTGTTCATCTGTTCGGTTGTGGAGTGCTTGCAATGGCAATTGTAACTGTAGTTGTAATTGTAACTATTCACTCATATGTGTAATTTGAAAAGCATCAATAAAAACGTATTTAAAAAATATATATATATTATTATTGGTTAAGAAAAGTCTTTCCGGTACATACTGCCGTCCTTGATGTTATGAAAAAGGAGTAGCTTTCTTACTAGGAGTAGTTTTAGGAGAAAAAGTTTTTCTGACTAGTTTTTTGAAGAGGAAATTCCCCTTTAATGATGTAGAGTCAAATCTTTGGACCAAGTGTCCTAAACTTGATTAGGTGGCTTAGGTGTTATGTTCCGATGACCTCAGTTTTGAGGACTCAGGATCATTACGAGATCCCATGGATCACAGCACAGAGGGGATTATTATAAAGACATGGAGATTGCATGGCTAGAATCCTTGAGGCTTGGCTTTCAAACCTCAGGAGTTATATAGACACACCCAAACAGACTCTCCTTGACACGCCACCTTCCATGTTTAGAGTAGGATGCCTCGGCCAAGGCCGTTAGAGCTAGTGCTAAGGATACTGGCTATATTAACTATGCCAGAAGAGCCATCTGGCTTTAAAACCTGGAAAGGGGATTTGCCCTCCAAAGCCAGACTATGTGGCATCCCATTCGAGGGGAAGTTGATATTCGGTCCAGAACTAGAAACCATACTTTCTAGGTCCTCGGAAAGCACTAAAAACTTTTCATTCGAGAACCCTAGATCCTCACAACCGCTCCCTTCTAAGAGACAACCTAAGAAGCACTGGGGGCAGTACAAGGAAGGTCATAAACCAAACCCTATATGTGCACCCCCCACCCAATGTGATAGACCTCGGTCCTGCCGAGATACCTGTGGGGGGGGGGGGGCAGATTAAATTTCTTTTAGGAAGCCTGGTGATCAATTACACAGAACCAGTTCATTCTGGACCTAGTTTCTATGGGAGTTAGAATTTACCCAAAAACCCCTGTAAGAAATTTCTACTTATCAGGCATCCTTACAATACAGAAAGGAGGTTAGCATTCACACAAGCCATCTCGGAACTTTGGCAGAAAAGAGTCATAGAACCAGCCCCACTACATTGTCAGAGAAGGGGATTCTATCCCCAAATCTTTCTAGTCTTAAAACCATCCGGGGCCTACCGGGTGATTCTAAATCTGAAGGATCTAAACTTGTACATAACTTACAAGAATAGAGTCTATTTTCATAGTCAAGAATCTCCTGGCCCAGGACGATTGGATAATCAGTATGAATCTCCAAGACATCTATTTACAGATCCCAATTTGGCCAGGTCACCGTAGCTTTCTATAATTTGTGGTGTTACTGGGCAAAGAGACTCTTCACTTCCAGTACAGGGAACTGCCTTTCAGCATTTCCTCAGCATTTTTACAAAAATCTTGGCGGAAGTGATGAGTGTCCTAAGATCTCAGAAAATCCCAGTCTTTCCATGTATGAATGACCTTCTGGCGACAAGGAGATCACAGAGATCCTACAAAGCTGCTGCACAGTCTGGGATGTATTATAAACATGGACAAGTTTTGTTGCCATCCAGAACCTGCAAATTCCTGGGATACATCATAGACTCCTCTTAGCAGATGATTTCACTTCCAATCAAAATGCGAGAAAAACTTCAAATCCTCATTGGAGAGCATCGAGTCTCCTTCAGAAGGATCTTATCAACCCTTAATTAATGGCACATGGGCACAGCTGTACTCCAGGCCAGTACAGGGTTTTCTACTTCAGACCTGGGATCACTCTTCAGATTCTCTGGGACAGACCGTCACCCTCCTAGAGGGAATCAAGAAATCTCTCTGGTGGTGCCTGGCTCCCGCAATCCTGCAGGCAAGACTCCTCTGGAGAGTCAAATCCTATAGTGATCACCACAGATGCCAGCTTGGGGGGGGGGGGGGGGGAGCACACCTAGACTCCCACCACATACAGGGTATCTAGTCTAGAGAATTGAGGCACAGATCCTCAAATTTCAGATAGCTCAAGATGGTACAGCAAGCTCTGAATCACTTCAAACTCGAAAAACAAAGACATCCGGATTTGGTCGGACAACATGACGACCATGGCTTATCTAAATCATCAAGGAACACCAGATCAGAAGCCTTACAGTCCCTTGCATTGTCCCTTCTGGGCCCTTTACATCTCTGGATCAGATCCCTGTCAGCAGTCCACTTAAAGGGATTCCTAAACTGAGTAGTGGACTTTCTGAGTATGACTCCGGTCCGGCAGTCAGAGTGGAGCCTAAATCCACAGATCTATCAAATGTTGTAAACAGGTGGGGCAAACCAGAGATAGATCTCTTCGCATCTGCAACAAATTCAAAATGCCATCAGTTCTTCTCGATGAGTCGGGGGGACAGGGCCCTGGGAGTAGACGCGCTGGCCCAATCTTGGAGATTTCAACTCATCAGTGCATTCCCTCCAACTCAGATCCTGCCACAGGTGCTTTACAAGATAGCTTTGGAGCAAAGTCGGGTTATATTAATTGCATCAGCTTGGCGAAGAAGAAGCTGGTTCACTTTTCTAACAACAATGTCACAAGAAGACCCATGGGAACTACCTCTAACTCCAGACCTGCTTACTCAGGGTCCGTTGCTTCACCCGAATCTCCAGTCTCTAAAATTATCGGCCTGGATCCTGGATAGACTATATTAAAGAAAAAGGGTCTCTAACAAAGTAGTCATGACACTCCTAGAATCAAGGAAAATGACTACCAGAAAAATCTATGGAAGTGTTTCAATTCATTCTGTGAATCGAACAGTTTAAAAAGAGACACAATTGCAACAATACTTTGAACGGAGGCTAGCAGTAAGTACCCTAAAACCCCAGGGCTTTGCCTTGTCGGTCTTCCTGGACAGAAGACTACGGAATTGTTCTTTGGTCAACCTATTCTTTATTTCTGTAGTTCGGAATAAACCTACACTTCATAACCGTTGTCCTTCCTGTGATGCCTGGAAGCATCTAAAGCTTTCCTAGCAAGATAGATTAGACAGGCCTTACATCAGAGCCCACTCTACTAGAGCAGTCTCCACATCATGGGAGGAGAAGTCAGGGGCTTCAGTTGAGGAAATTTGCAAGGCAGCCACATGGTCATCTTCCCACACCTTCCTCAAACACTACAGGATAGAAGGACGAAGGGAGAAAATCCCCGTTAGTCTTACAGGTAATGGTATTTCTATCAGTCCTTCAGGATGTCCCTAATAATACATTAGGTCCTACGGTTCACCACCAATTAATACTTGTTTAACACTGAGGACTGGGGGGAAGGGGTGGGGCTTTCATATTTGTTCCAGTTCTGTTTCCTCTATAGGGGAGGAGCTTGCTCTGTCCGTGGCCATCCTGAAGGACTCATAGAAATACTATTACCAGTAAGACTTAACAGGTATTTTTTTGTAGTGAGGATTGAGCTGATTTTTTATACTCAGACAGTAGGTTTAAAAAGTTTGCATTACAGTCATGCCGGCATGGTTTGGTTTCAATAAGAAAGACATTATGAGGTGTAAAGTGAATTTTTTGTTTAAAAACTTTAGGTCTGAAGTACAACTACAGACACTCTAAAATGATGACCAGGATGTTCCATGTCTTGTGATATTGAAATCTGAAAGTTCACAAGCTTTTTTTCCCTCTTGAGACATCACATACAATCCATGTGACCCACTACTGCGAAGCCTCTTTTTTTGTGAGACTGTAACTCTGTGTATTCTGTAACCCTCTAACCCTTTAAAAGTTGCATGGAATTAGACAACGTAGTCCTATAAGCACTGCTATTTTTATATTAAAAAGCCTTGGGCAAAAAGAATCCCCTTAGTTTCATCACACTTATATACTTTTTATAAACAACACAAAAACATATTATGTATTTATCCATATATCCAGTGTTTAAAGCAGAAATGTCTATTGTACTATATGTCCTAAAAAGTGGCCTTGCGGTTCCTATTTCTAGATGTGACACTAATTAAACATTCTCTTGAACTTGTTCTACATTGGACTGCAAGTAAGACTTGGGCATTCCTTACAAAACAAGAAAATCGCACATTTGAATATTCTTTTATGCTCCTCATCACACTAATAAAAGTGCTGTCTTATTACCCTGATTGCAGCCTTTTAGAAAATCAGTCATGTGACTAACAGCGTTTTTTCCACCTTCCTGCCTGCAGACCTATGACAACCATATAATCTACCTCCGGTTTAATGTAAGTGAATGAAGCAGAATGTCCGCTCTTTGAGGAAACTTTTGGGTCTATTTAAACCTTATGGATCTTCAGAATCAAAATCGTTATTGTTTGCTAGGTACAGTGCCTTGAAAAAGTATTCAAACCCAATGCAGAGTAACAAGTGTTTGGGAATTTAAATAAAAATTATAAATCGTTTTTCAAAACTGAAAAGAGTGGTGTGCATATGTATTCAGCCCTCCTGTGCTTTGATGCCCCTAAATGAAATCCAGGGCGAGGAACTGTCTTCAGAAGTCATCTAATTTGTAAATATGGCCCACCTGTATTTAATTTATTTTCCTTATAACTGCATCTGTTCTGTGAAGGCCTTCAGAGGCCTCAGAGGCTTCTTAGAGAACATTAGTGTACAAACAGCATCATGAACATATCACAAAGAACTGGTAAATCCGTCATCTGTGAATAGAAGGGGTATGGCACAAGTGTTCAAATACATTAGGTTTGTGGCTGTAACATGCTTTTTAAAGGCACTGTATATACAGTATGCTACAACATAATTATCCTTTAGATAATGACTTCCTCTATCCTGAATACTTTAGTTGTGCATACATGTTTTGTTCCTGAACCCTGATACAGTTTTTGGAAATTGTTGTCATGGGATGAGGTAATCCAACGCTATTCGTTCACTGTACATACAGTACATTTCATATATACTAGGAATTTTAAGTGCAATGGGTGGGACTTAATTGTTGACAAGTCAAGAATAAGCAGAACAGGAAATAAAGGGATGCTGAGGCCTGGGTTGAGGAACTGAGAAAATACCTTCCCAGTCCTAAGAGGCACTACCCAGGCAGTCTATACTGTAAAGGAGGGATGCCTGGTCCAAGGAGTAAAGCGAACAGGTAGCTAGTGGAAGTACATTAGAAGTACATTAGTACCAAAGATTTAAGTTGAAAGAAATGTTGGGTTCTCCCCAAACCAGAAGTGTGATGAACCTGGAGACATTCCATTTCAAGCCAATACATGAGTTAGTAAAGAAAAGGAGGTAATGTATCTGGGCATCTTAGGCATTTCTTGATGGAAAAGTGCAGGATTGGAAAGACTCAAGGAAAGAGTGCCATATCTTGTGTTACGGGCCCTTTGAGCGGCTGCTTGTAAGGTGCTCTATAGGGACCTGGAATCTGGCCAGTAAGGGAAGCTGGGTGAGTCCTGCTGGCCAAGAAACCAATTCCAATACTGATCCAGGCTAGGGGTGTTTTAAAGCAGACCAAAACCCACAAATTTTAACTAGTATCCCCTGAATTGCTCCCCCCATGAAGAGCACCTTGATTTACTCTAATCCCAGATAATGGACCTTGTTTTAGCTGTAATGGCCCACCTCCTCTATTCATTGCCATTGTTGTGTGTGGCAATGATGTCATTGCCACACCAATGCAATTCCTGATCACCTGCAAACTCAGAGAGTGACAGAAAAGAAACAGTGTTCTAGGACTATTCGAAAAGTGAAAATTCCCATTTCTAGTTCTATACTAGAGATGAGCGAACATTTGAAAGATTTGATTCGACTGAATCACCAAATTTTCCGACAAAAATCGTTTCGACCCGAATTTATTCGCGACGAATCGCTATTAAAAATGACTATTTCTGAGCCTCCTAGAGCCTCAATCGGGTTGTAAACCATTCTGCCTTGCTGTAACACGCATAGGACGCGTTCTGGGTTATTGAAATAATACTGTAAATAATTATCACATGCAGATCGGAGGCATCGCTAATAGAATCACAAAGCGGCACAATTGCAGAGAGTTGAAGTGGCATCACTATGAGGGGCCCCTATAGTGCCTGAAAAACACACCCTGGAGCTGGCAGCAGCAGGAGCCCAAATATTAGCTGAATCACACCCTGGAGTTGCAAGCAGCAGCAGCCGCCCAAAGAAAGAGACACTGGAGTTGGCAGCAGGAGCCCATAAATTGGATGAATCACACCCTTGAGTTGCAAGCAGGAGCCCAAGCATTGCTTTAAAGAGACACTGGAGTTGGCAGCAGGAGCCCAACAATTGGATGAATCACACCCTGGAGTTGCAAGCAGCAGCAGCAGCAGGAGCCCAAACATAGCTTGAAAGAGACACTGGAGTTGGCAGCAGGAGCCCAAAAATTGGCTGAATGACGCCCTGGAGTTGCAAGCAGCAGGAGCCCAAACATTGCTTTAAAGAGACACTGGAGTTGGCAGCAGGAGCCCAAAAATTGGATGAATCACACCCTGGAGTTGCAAGCAGCAGCAGCAGCAGGAGCCCAAACATAGCTTGAAAAAGACACTGGAGTTGGCAGCAGGAGCCCAAAAATTGGCTGAATCACACCCTGGAGTTGCAAGTAGCAGCAGCAGCCCAAACCATAGCTTAAAAGAGAAACTGGAGTTGGCAGCAGGAGCCCATAAATTGGATGAATCCCACCCTGAAGTTGGCAGCAGCAGGAGCACAAACATAGCTTGAAAGAGAAACTGGAGTTGGCAGCAGGAGCCCAAACATTACTTTAAAGAGACACTGGAGTTGGCTTCAGGAGCCCAAAAATTGGATGAATCACACCCTGGAGTTGCAAGCAGCAGCAGCAGCAGGAGCCCAAACATTGCTTTAAAGAGACACTGGAGTTGGCAGCAGGAGCCCAAAAATTGGATTAATCACACCCTGGAGTTGCAAGCAGCAGCAGCAGCAGCCCAAACCATAGCTTGAAAGAGAAACTGGAGTTGGCAGCAGGAGCCCATAAATTGGATGAATCCCACCCTGAAGTTGGCAGCAGCAGGAGCACAAACATAGCTTGAAAGAGAAACTGGAGTTAGCAGCAGGAGCCCAAACATTACTTTAAAGAGACACTGGAGTTGGCTTCAGGAGCCCAAAAATTGGATGAATCACACCCTGGAGTTGCAAGCAGCAGCAGCAGCAGGAGCCCAAACATTGCTTTAAAGAGACACTGGAGTTGGCAGCAGCAGCCCAAAAATTGGATGAATCACACCCTGGAGTTGCAAGCAGCAGCAGCAGGAGCCCAAACATTGCTTTAACCCTTTCGCTGCCAGCCTACCTGCAGCATTTGCCACTCCCTGTTGCCAGACTGAGTTTGACTGTTTTGCGCTACACATGTTCAACTGTCATTTTCGAAGGGATTTCCAGGGATTTCCCAGGAAAATTATATATTGTTTTTTTCAACAGAGTCTGGGCTTTAACATGAAATGTCTTGTTTGTGTTTTTTAGGTGTATTCTCAACATTTTTGGGTGAAATGTGTGAAAAAAAATAAAAAATATATATTTTTTTACAATTTGTAGAGTTTTTTTGTAATAAAAAATGTAAGTTTGTCAATAAAATCTTATTGCGTGAGAAACCCCAATTTCTCCCGCTTACAGCGATACCACATATGTATAGGTAGACACCCTTTCCTGCCCAGAAGTCTTTTATAGCTGCTGGATGACAAATGGTTAATTAAAAAAAAAAATGACATAGGGTCCCCCTTCCCGGGGAGGGGGACCCCATTTTTTTTTGGATTTTTAAGGGTTAAAAACCCTTAAAAATCCAAAAAAAAAAATGACGTGGGGTCCCCCTTACCCAAAGTAACCAGCCCGGGACCAGCTATGGGGGCTTGTAGGCACAGAGTGGGGGGGCCAGCTTTGGTGGCCCCCCCACCCTGCAGCCTACGAGCCCACATAGCCTATGTGGGCCCGGGCTCTTCTGCCCCCCCCTGGCCTTTGGGGAGGCAGGTAATGGGGGTGCGGGGGTTAATGGCAATGCCACCCCCCCAGCCATGTGAACTGGTATAAGGGGTCTCATGGACCCCTTACCAGCTCACAAAGGGTTAACTGTAAAAAAAAAAACACCACACAATAAAAAAAAGTATTTTATTAAAAAAAAATAATTTTTTTTTACTGTACTTACCTTCGATTGCAAGCTCTTGTCCCTCGCCGCTCAGCTGACAGATGCCTGTGATCGGCATCCAGAGAAGGAGAAGGCAGGAGATCAGAGGATCTCCTGTCACCTCCTTCCAGGGCACCGATCACCGGCATCTGAGAAGCTGAGAAAGCTGAAGCCGGTGATCGGGACCGGGATGACGTCATAAGCCCCGCCCCCAAGGGGGCGGGGCTTAGAGGCAAGATGGCGGTCGCCATCTTGAAGAAGAGAGGAGAGAGCCTCCCAGGCTCCCTCCTGAAGATCGGTAAGTCCTGGGGGGGGATCGGAGGCCCCCCAGGTGAAGAGGAGGGACAGCGGGAGCCAGCGCACATGGAGGTAAGTGAATGTCATTTTTATTTTTTTTTTTTTTTTACAGTTAGCAGCTGCTGCTGCAGAAGCGGGGGGGGGGGGCGGCCTATTCCGGGGGCTCTCCTGGAGCCATCCGACCCCCCACGGGGGATCGGATGGCACCAAATTAAAGAGGAGACCCGGCCGGATCCAACAAGGGGTCAGGTGAGTATTTTTTATTTTTATTTTTTAAACTAGAAGCGATCAAAGTCAAGCACGTAACACCTACGGGCTTGGCACTTAAGGCCCAGCCAAGCCAGCACGTAGGTGTTACGTGCTTGGCAACAAAAGGGTTAAAGAGACACTGGAGTTGGCAGCAGGAGCCCAAAAATTGGATTAATCACACCCTGGAGTTGCAAGCAGCAGCAGCAGGAGCCCAAACATAGCTTGAAAGAGACGCTGTAGTTGGCAGCAGGAGCCCAAAAATTGGCTGAATCACACCCTGAAGTTGCAAGCAGCAGCAGCAGGAGCCCAAACATAGCTTGAAAGACACACTGGAGTTGGCAGCAGGAGCCCAAAAATTGGCTGAATCACACCCTGGAGTTGCAAGCAGCAGCAGCAGGAGCCCAAACATAGCTTGAAAGAGACACTGGAGTTGGCAGCAGGAGCCCAAAAATTGGCTAAATCACACCCTGGAGTTGCAAGCAGCAGCTGCAGGAGCCCAAACATAACTTTAAAGAGACACTGAAGTAGGCTCCAGGAGCCCAAAAATTGGATGAATAACACCCTGGAGTTGCAAGCAGCAGCAGCCCAAACATAGCTTGAAAGAGACACTGGAGTTGGCAGCAGGAGCCCAAACATTGGATGAATCACACCCTGGAGTTGCAAGCAGCAGCAGGAGCCCAAACATTGCTTTAAAGAGACACTGGAGTTGGCAGAAGAAGCCCAAAAATTCGATGAATCACACCCTGGAGTTGCAAGCAACAGCAGGAGCCCAAATATTACTTCAAAGAGACACCGGAGTTGGCAGCAGGAGCCCAAAAATTGGATGAATCACACCCTGGAGTTGCAAGCAGCAGCAGCAGGAGCCCAAACATAGCTTGAAAGAGACACTGGAGTTGGCAGCAGGAGCCCAACAATTGGATGAATCACACCCTGGAGATGCAAGCAGCAGCAGGAGCCCAAACATAGCTTGAAAGAGACACCGGAGTTGGCAGCAGGAGCCCAAAAATTGGATGAATCACACCCTGGAGTTGCAAGCAGCAGCAACAGCAGGAGCCCAAACATAGCTTGAAAGACACACTGGAGTTGGCAGCAGGAGCCCAAAAATTGGCTGAATCACACCCTGGAGTTGCAAGCAGCAGCAGCAGGAGCCCAAACATTGCTTTGAAGAGACACTGGAGTTGGCAGCAGGAGCCCAAAAATTGGATGAATCACACCCTGGAGTTGCAAGCAGCAGCAGCAGGAGCCCAAACATAGCTTGAAAGAGACACTGGAGTTGGCAGCAGGAGCCCAAAAATTAGCTGAATTACACCCTGGAGTTGCAAGCAGCAGCAGCTGCTGCAGGAGCCCAAACATTGCTTTAAAGAGACACTGGATTTGCAGCAGCCGCAGCAGGAGCCCAAAAATTAACTGACACACCCTGGAGTTTGTAGCAGCAGCAGCAGGAACCCAGAAATTGGCTGGAAGGCACCCTGAAGTTGGCAGCAGCAGGAGCACAAACATTAGCTGGAAGGCACACCCTGGAGTTGGCAGCAGCATAAGCAGGAGCCCAAACATTGCTTGAAAGACACCCTGGAGTTGGCAGCAGCAGCAGGAGGCCAAAAATTGGCTGAAAGGCACACCCTGAAGTTGGCATCAGCAGGAGCCCAAAAATTGTCTGAATGACACCCTGGAGTTGCAAGCAGCAGCAGCAGCAGCCGCCCAAACATAGCTTGAAAGACAGACTGGAGTTGGCAGCAGGAGCCCAAAAATTGGCTGAATGACACCCTGGGATTGCAAGCAGCAGCAGCAGGAGCCCACACATAGCTTGAAAGAGACACTGGAGTTGGCAGCAGGAGCCCAAAAATTGGCCTAAAGACATAAATATGTTTTGCACCATTTGGAAACTGTAAAACGTGGCACCATGCTGAATCTAGTCGCATGAATCAGCCATTGGTGGGTGGAAATCCTGGCTGATCCATCCCTGATTCATTTTGACAAAGGTGAGTCTCTCAACATTTTTAGTTGACAGACGAGTTCTCCTCGCTGTAACTATGGCCCCCGCCGCACTAAGCACCCACTCAGATGGCACGCTACTGGCCGGGCAGGACAGCTTTTCCAGGGCAAACTCTGCTAGTTGCGGCCACAAGCCAGGTTTGGCTGCCCAGAAGTCCAGCGGATCCTCAAGGTGTATTGGCATGGTCATGTCAAGGTATGACATGACCTGCGGGTTGAGGTCCTGCTCCAGGTCTTCCTGCATGAGTAGCCTCACTATGCAGGTGTAGAAAGCTACTCGTTAGCGACTGAAGACTGAGGCTGCTGCTGATGGAGCTGCTGCTGCTGCTCCTGCCAACCCCCCCAGCAGCCATGGCAGTGGAAGGTGAGCGCAGAGGTCCCCCGGATCAGACCTGCGAGAGTATGAACCATGGCGCAGATAGGCATCAGCCAACTGACTACGCAGAATGTCTTTGTAGTAGTTCATTTTGTCCTCCCTCTCGGCGGGTTTAAAAAATGCGCCCATTTTGTGCCGGAAGCGAGGGTCCAATAAGGTGGACAGCCAGAAGTCATCTCGACGACAAATGGAAACAATTCTGGGGTCACTACGCAAGCACGTGAGCATGCTTCCTGCCATTTGGGCAAGTGATTCGGAGGGACTACCTCTCCATCTCCACTGCATACTGCCACAGTGTGTCCGGGTCCTCTGTCTCGCCTTCCTTAAAACCCTCTAGCTCCTCTGGCTGCTCCTGCTCCTCCTCTCCTGTCCGCTGACTAGATAACTAGATAAACCAGCCATTTCGCCAAGCCTAAACTGTGTTTCACTGGGCAACTCCTCTTCCTCCTCCTCCAGTTCAGCTCCAACGGGGTTCATGTGGCCGTAAGATGTAGACGCCATGTCTCCAGTGCCCTGACCAGCCATGGTTTCCAACATGTGCTGTAGTACATGAAGCAGTGGAATCACGCCGTTCATCCCGTAATCCTGGCGACTCACAAATAAAGTGGCTTCCTCAAAGGGCCTGAGCAAATGGCAGGTGTCACGTATGAGCTGACACTGGTTGACATTGAAGTTACACAGGGGAGTCCCCCTATCCGCTTGGATCATCAGGAAATCCGTGATGGCTTTTCTCTGTTCATATAATCGGTCCAACATGTGAAGGGTGGAATTCCAACGGGTGGAAACATCGCAAATCAGACTATGTTGGGGGCTACCGTTCTGACGCTGTAGCTCAAGAAGGGTGTGTTTGGCGGTGTATGAGTGGCTGAAGTGCATGCAAAGTTTCCTTGAAGTTGTTAGGATGTCTTGCAGAGGGGGGGAAGACTTCAGAAACCGCTTGACAACTAGATTGAAGACGTGAGCCATGCAGGGGGCATGGGTCAGGCTTCCTTGGCGCAGGGCAGACAAAATGTTCTTCCCATTGTTGGTAACCATGATTCCCATTTTAAGTTTTCTTGGAGTAAGCCATGTTTGGATTTCCTGATGAATAAATTTAAGCAGTTCCTCCCCTGTGTGACTCAGTTCGCCAAGACAAACCATGTGAAGCACAGCGTGACACCTCCGTGCCCTGCACACATGGTAGACTGGAGGGGCACTGAGACATGAGCCTACAGTGGAGGGTGAGGAGATGGCGGAGGATGAGGAGGCCGAGTCGCACGGTGTCACAGGCCCAATGGGCAGGGAGCGTGGAGGCCGAAGCAGCGTGACCTGTCCAAGTTGCTGCTGCTGCAAAGGGACTACATTCACCCAGTGGGCCGTAAACGACATGTACTGTCCCTGACCGTAGTTACAGCTCCAGACGTCGGCACTGCCATGCACTTTGCTACACACCTACAGGCTCAAGGACTGGCCCACCTTCTGTTCAACAAAAGTGTGCAGCGCTGGTACTGCCTTCTTGGCAGAGAAATGACGGCGTGGGACTCTCCACCTTGGCTCAGCACAAGCCATCAGTTCTCTGAAAGGTGCAGAGTCCACCACCTGAAAAGGGAGTGACTGCAGCACCAGCAACTTGGACAGGAGCACATTCAGCTTCTGCGCCGTAGGATGAGTGGGCTCTTACTGCTGTCTCTTGGACATGGCTTCGCTGATGGATTGCTGGCGGGATGCATGACTTGGAGGAGGAGGAGCAGGAGCGACAGAGGATGGGTATGATGCACAGCTGCCTTCGGCTGAGGTGCTGGAGCCCTGGCTGGCAGAAATTGGGAGCGGCGTGCCACTTGGTGAGGAAGCAGGCTGGACCACCTCTTCGGAGCCTCGGTTCTCCCAGGCCGCTTTATGGTGACGCATCATATGTTGACGCAGGGCCGTGGTGCCAACATTTGGGCCCTGGCCACGCTTCACCTTCTGCCTACATATCTTGCATGTGGCCATGTTACCCTCCTGCGGATGCTTCAGGAAGAACTGCCACACTGCCGAGTAGCTACTTTTCCCACCAACAGACCGCACTGATTCACTGCTACTGTCGCCAACTCCAGGAACCCCTGCTCCACTACCTCCCGATAAGGTAGCCTGCCGCGCAGCAGGTGCTCTACCCCGGCCCCATTTGGCTCCAGGCTTTACAATTGTGCCCCCATGCTGACTGCCAACCATGCTGCTAACACCTTGCTGCCTCAGCTGCTGACTCCAGGGCAACCTGCGCCCCTCTTCTCCTGAAGCCCCTTCTGCACTTGGCTCCCAAGTGCGATCGGCTTCATCATCATCATCATCACCAAGTTGTGGCTGCACATCACTGATGTTCTCGGTTTCCTCAACAGTGTCTGGCGCAGGAGCTGGAATGCTCGCAAACACCCACGACACTGTCCACATCACTATTTGTCTGCCTAGCTAAAGAAGCCACCTCCATTTCTTGGCTGGGCAGTAGCTGCTGACTGTCCTCTATCTGATCGTCCTCCTCACTAAAGAGTGGAGCTGAACCCAAAGCATAGGATACGTCGCTAGGGGAGGGAACGGCGTAGGACAGAGGCAATGGGAGGACAGGGACTGCTCTCGGGGGACATGCCAACTCAGGGTTGTATCAGAGGAACCTACCAACCCTAGACTGGGGGGTCTCAGATGTAACTTGTGATGATGTTGATGAGCGCATTAACCAATCTACCACGGCAGATGCGTTACTGGTGGAGACACGACCGCTAGCAGAAACTGGCAGATCAGGTCTCTCACCGTGACTCCTGCTGCCACTCGCTCCTAGTCTGCTGCGACCTCTGCCTGCTGAATCTTGGCCTCTGCCACTCCTCTTGGAACATCCTTGCACTTGTCTGCCTGACATTTTTATGTATTTGAAATGCGCAATAGGTACGATAAAAGATGTGTTTACTTTAAAAAGAAGAAGCTAAATGAGTGAGGAACTTCTTCTCTGCACCAGATACTATGAAAATTGGCAATATGAGATAACCTGCGGCCTAGTGTTTTGGCAGCAGACCAAAAACCAATTCAAAATGCAATACTTTGATTAAGCTGAGGAAGGATGAACAAGCATATTTAGTATAACAGGCTGCTAAGTGCAGGTTTGGGATGCCCTGCGGCCTGGTGTTTTTTTTGTTAAAGGCAGACCAAAAATTAATGCAAAATGCAATACTTTGATTAAGCTGAGGAAGGATGAACAAGCGTATTTAGTATAACAGGCTGCTAAGTGCAGGTTTGGGATGCCCTGCGGCCTGTTTTTTTTGTTAAAGGCAGACCAAAAACCAATTCAAAATGCAATACTTTGATTAAGCTGAGGAAGGATCAAGATGCGTATTTAGTATAACAGGCTGCTAAGTGCAGGTTTGGGATGCCCTGCGGCCTGGTGTTTTTTTTATGTTAAAGGCAGACCAAAACCAATTCAAAATGCAATACTTTCATTAAGCTGAGGAAGGCTGAACAAGCGTATTTAGTATAACAGATAGGCTGCTAAGTGCAGGTTTAGGATGCCCTGTGGCCTAGTGTTTTGGCAGCAGGACAAAAACCAATTCAAAATGCAATACTTTGATTAAGCTGAGGAAGGATGAACAAGCATATTTAGTATAACAGGCTGCTAAGTGCAGGTTTGGGATGCCCTGCGGCCTGGTGTTTTTTTTGTTAAAGGCAGACCAAAAACCAATTCAAAACGCAATACTTTAATTAAGCTGAGGAAGGATCAACAAGCGCATTTAGTATAACAGATAGGCTGCTAAGTGCAGGTTTGGGGTGCCCTGCTGCCTGGTGTTTTTTTAGTTAAAGGCAGACCAAAAACCAATTCAAAATGCAATACTTTCATTAAGCTGAGGAAGGATCAACAAGCGTATTTAGTATAACAGCTAGGCTGCTAAGTGCAGGTTTGGGATGTCCTGCGGCCTGGTGTTTTTTTAGTTAAAGGCAGACCAAAAACCAATTCAAAATGCAATACTTTCATTAAGCTGAGGAAGGATCAACAAGCGTATTTAGTATAACAGATAGGCTGCTAAGTGCAGGTTTGGGACACCCAGGTGGGCTGGTGTTTTTTTTGTTAAAGGCAGACCAAAAAATATTTAAACTAATCCAGTTATATATTATGCTAAATGCTTGTGTGTAACAGATAGGGTTAAATAAGCCACTGCATAGATGGCATGCACAGTGGCAAGGCAGATTTACAGCACAAAGATCTGAAATCGAATTGAAAACTGATCTGGCTAATGAAAAAAAAAATTTTTCACTGTCACTTCTAAGCTGTACCTGGCTGGATGGTTCCGGTTTTTCCCTATCTTTCCCTATCTTTCCCTGGCTCTGTCTACCTCTCTCTCTGCCTCTCTGACTCTCCCTACCTATCTCTAACTCTCTGTCCCTGTCTCTAACTAGCTGTGCTCTGGCTGCAATGCAAGGCAGAAATGCGCACAAGCAAGCAAGAGGGCCGCCGCTTTATATAGCACAGTGGCGTCACCGGGCTTCCTGGCTGCTGATAGGCTGCATGTGACTTACCCATGATACCTTGCCCTAGGGGATATGTCTGGACATGTTCATCCACCATTTTAGAATGCCTGTAATTGAAATAAATGGAGTTTAAAGGAAAACTTTGATCGATCGAAACGCTGGGAAATTCGGATTCGTTCAGAATCGAATTTTCCATGAAATTCGGAACGAATCCGGGTTCGTCTGGATCGATTCGCTCATCCCTATTCTATACCCTAAGAAGGGAATATCGGCAGGGGCTATAGCCAAATGTAATTCACAAGTTCAACGGGTTTTGGTCCGATCTAAAGAGGTTGATTAGCCTCTGCTGTATGGGCTGATTAGGTATAAGATGTGTAAGCGCCTGCAGCCAAGCTTGGAGAGGGCTTCAGCTGTGTTGCTTTGTGATACAAAAGACACCAGGAGCTTGGCCTCTGAAGACCTGCAGCCTGGGACACAAAGAAGCTGCTTCCAGGCTGGGAAAAGCATTGCAGCAAGTGTGCGGGTAAGCAGTCTGAAACTCAGAACAAGGACCTAAGACAATAAGGAAGCCTGAGAGGTCTTTCCCACATTACAGCCCAGTGTTGGAGCTAACAGTAAGTAAGTCAGGGGGCTGTTTCTTAGAATATGTACTTTTGCAATGCTTTGTTATTCTCTATGCTGAGAAAACCTATTTTCTATTAGATTTTTGTGAAAAAAAGGTCACCATTTGCATTAAATCTTTGTGTTATGCCTGTGTCTGTGATGCCTAGAAATCCCAGAGGCAATCACAATGCTGGTCCTTCCTCCACAGCTCCTCACTGCAGTTTTTTAACTGAGGTGTAACACCATTTGTGACCACCACCATCTTTGCCACTATTTCAACCATGGTAGCTGCCTACACCACAAATCCCACTCTCAGCTTCTCTTCGCTGTCTGTCAGTCTGACTTAGGATAATTAGCCCACATGAAACCTTAGGCTCTGCAGATGAGGAGACGTGCTCCAATATTAGGTTCACTACCTCAGCTTACCGACATGCCAGCCCAGCGCATTTCAATCCTGCTATTCCACCTCCCTGCAGGTCAGGTAATCCTCTGGTTTCCTTCATGCCATTAACACATTCTGCTAGTTTAGCCATCATGCTTGCTGCAGAGCCCTGTAGAAACTATATATTTGTACATAGTGTATATCTGGTGTCTTTGTACTTCTGTATATTGTATTATATTATAGTGTTGTGCACAGCATAGTTTATAGTATAGCGGTGTGTTTAGTGTAGGCAGTATAATAGTGGTGTTTTTAGTGTAGTTTATAGTGCTGATTGCTGTATCTTGCTGTTGACGGTTAGTTCACAATAAGCACATTTTCTTATTCATACCCTGCCTGCTGTTGTGTCCGTTACATCCTGGCCATTCCCTGTTAGCTGACCAGTGATGAGGGAATAGATGTGGGATAGGGAAATCCAAGGCATACCAGCAGGCAGACTTCCACCATGGCAGCCATTCACTGTACCATCTTGGATAAATCTTGCTATGTATAGGTTAGGTCTGTAAGGGGGGCTTAGTCACCCTATTTCTAGGAAGCCTTGGTTTATTTTTATTTCTCCTCAGGAAAACAAGGCAGTAAGAAGTCCAAGGTAGTGTGTGGGTCCATTTTCTGTCACAACTTGGAATGTTTGTCTGGTAGCTGCTGATTCATACCTCCCAACTTCTGAAAACAGATGAGAGGAACATAGAAACACCACCTAAGAATGACATGATAATAATGGCAATCCCCCTACATACACGCACATACAGGCAAGCCCCCCACATACACATAAAGACAAGCCCCCACACACAAGAATACTGGCAAGCCCCCCAGACACATATGCATACAGGCAAGCCCCCCCCCCCCCCCCCACACACACACACACACACACACACACACACACACACACACACACACACACACACATACTGGCTAGCCCCCAGACACATACGCATACAGGCAAGCCCCCCCACACACACGCATACAGGCAAGCCCCCCACACACACATGCATACATGCCCACCCCCCACACGCATACAGGCAAGCCCCCCTCTCCTTCCGATGGCACCAGAAAGTAACTCAACGCCCCACCAAGCTCAACTTCCCGCCCCACTTCCGAGGCAACAACACCACACGGGCATGGCCGCTCAGCATCCCACCCAGCTGAGGAACGGCAAAACCCAGGCCCAATCTCTGACTCGGCCCCCCAATCTGCTGCAGCTGGTCCAACACCACCCCCACCCCATCCTGAGTTCCCTCCAGATACTACGCTACGCACATAGCACCACTGCCACCTTCCAGATCCCCCGACCACCACCATTATCACCGGAGAGCTCACAGCATTGCGGGACACATTAGAGTGGTGCAGAACAACGGGACAAGGGCCTCAAAGCCTGAATGTCCTGTGAAAATCGGGACAGTTGGAGAGTATGCTGATTTACTGACTTAGTAAATTTAGCAGGTCTTGCTATAGCCAGAAGGGCAAGGGCCCAGCCAGCTTTCGAAGATTTATATCTGCAACTGCTCTAGACCAGCATTGGAGAGGTCTCTTTACAGGCAGATTGCACTTTGGCAGCAATGGCGTGGGGAATTAAAAAAAATAAAAATAAACCTGTACCCTTTGTTTTTATGTAAATTGTTTTTATATTATTTTATTGCTTAGGGCCCATTCACATCTGACGATATGGCAGCATGCAGCTGTGGTCAGCAGACTGGAAAGAAGGTGAGAACAACCATGTGTGAGTCGAACATCAGAGCACTGGTCAAAAGAGTGGCAGATCTCCCTCAGGTGTAGGGCTTTTATCTGATCAGTAAAGATGATACTTCCTATGAGGCCTAGATGTGACACACACACTGCATATACATCCTTACTGGTGCTGCCTCAAAGCAAACTGACCAGATTTCCCACCCATTTTTTGGTGGGACAGTCCCACTTTGATGCCCACTGTCCCACTGAAAACTCTGGGGACCTAAATGTCCCACTTTGCTGACATAGAGAAGACTGTCACACCAAATGCAGAATTCTAGAAGTCTGGGTTGGCTTACAACTGCTCTGACTCTTTGGTTGAATGGTGGTAGTGGAATGCAAGCATTGGCTCAATCACCAACATCTTTTATGGACCAAATATTACTAGAGTGTGTCAGCTGTAATTAAGCCCCACGTTAATCCACACCCCTACTACACCCATCAACCACTAACTGGTTTAAACTGTCCCCAATAAATGGCTAGTTTACCTTAAAGTAACTCAAAAGCATTAACATCAGTGAGCACTAAACACAACAAAAACACCCCACTCCAGCCATTTAGTTCTGTATCCTACAGCCACCCACTTAGTATGTGCTTCTCCCAGATCTAGAACCCTTTATCCTAATTCACAGCCCTTCTGTGCTTACCTCACTGCCATTCCATTTCCTATCCTGAACTGCAGCACATTTGTACCTGGACTCAAAAGTGCTAGTTGTATTTAAAGGATTAGTGGGTGGCCATCAATCAGAACCTGAGCCTTTTTTAACAGTGTTATGGTTCAGGGACATTCTGCAATGGTGCCTGCAGATTAGGAGAGCCCAGCGCATACACTTGCTATAGACTGTGTATGTTAGAGTAGACTGGCCACCTGTCCTTGAAAACAGATTTCCCTTGATTTGAGGATGTGAGTCTATTGCAGCGTTCACATCAATTTCTTATGTCCCTGAAGTCTGTTTATTGAGGTAGTGACAGCCTGCAGAGGACCCACCTTTGCTCAAGGGGATGCCATCTTGGAGCAAAACCTATTTTTAAGTGCTACGCTTTTGTAGCATCTGAGCATCTGGACAGTGGGACAGTTTTCAAAGCAAACAGGGTTTTCCAAGCCCATCCAGCACATTTTTGTGTCCGCCGATTGGCTAAGGTGCCAGTTGCCACAAAACGCCGGCTGGCCGCATCCCCGGCTTTCAGGTTGGGTGCGCCCACACCTGCCATTTAGATTCCAAGGGCCAGCCGAGAGGGTCTTAGCCAACTTTAGTACCATAGGCAGTGATGGCATATATAGGGGAAAGGGGGCACCATCTATTTGATTGGCACTCTGGTAATTTATTTTTGGTGTCTGCAGTTTTAATTTAGAGGAAGGGACTGGAGAGAAATGGTTAGGACATAAGGGCTGAATCACATCCATCCATCTGCAAGGCCTTGAAAACATTGGCAATGTCTAGCATGTATGCACTTTTACTGCCTCCTGAATTGTGACAATAAGGAACCACCATAAAGAACAGGGCCGGGTTGGCACACTGGAGTATCTAAGATTCCTCCAGTGGGCTCTAGCAGTTGTCAGTGGCCTATGGGCCCCAGTGGCGAGGCAGAGAAAAGCTAGTGAAGGAAGGGCAATGCTTCGGGACCTGGCCAGCATAAAAAAGCGGACCACTGGCAAAATAAACACTGTTTGTCCCTGGGACTTCTTGTATTCCGTGAGGCAGCTGTGGCAACAACCCTGTGCTCAGTGCTCTGCCCCTTGGCTGTCAGCCAAGCAGAGCAGAGCACACACAAGGGAGGGTAGGGGCTGGCCAGGAGATGATGCGAATGAGCAGAGGCAGAACTATATTTCCCTTCAGGGAAAGGAGACAGCCAGAAGTAACAGGTTAGATGGAGGATGGATGATTAGGCCCCTGCCAGGTGCTGCCTCCTATATCTATTCGGTTTTTATGAGGGCAGCAGAGGTCATCTCTTCTTTAGGGTCTGTAGAGGGAAGGAACCTCAGTTAGTATTTATGAGCATGTGTTGTGTTGTTTGTGTTATTCTTGGGTATTGTTCTTCTTCACTGGTTTGACACCCACCTGAGTCTTGCGCCGCTTCCAAATGGTGGTCCCATCGCTGCGTACTCACCCTCTGATGAATTTGGAGGGACAGAGAAGCACAACACACCAGCACTTCGCAAACATGTTATTAGACTTTACATGCAGCACAACCTGTGTTATTTTGGGTATTGGCCTACCGGAATGTGCTGGAGCTGTGGGTGACTCCAAGCTCGACACACCCTCCTCTCCAGCAGGCTCTGTGGCTGGTGGTGCTGAATCTGAGAAGGAAGAGGACGTTGGAAAGTTTCGGGGCTGCCACCTTACACCCACACCCAGTATTCTGGGCCCCATTGGTTGGACCCCTTGCCTCTGGGTGGACTTGATCCAGAGCCAGAACTCCCCAGTTACAAAAGAAAATAAATATTTTGTAAAACATGTAACTCATAACCCTGATAGTTTACCTTTTCTGGCTATCGAACCTCCGCACCCAGGTCCACCTCCGCACCTCTGCCAGAACTGTGGCACCATGTGCCTTTGCTCATATTTCGCTGCCACTGTCACTTGTCACTTTGTCAGGAGTTTAATGGGGCACTCATGGGTAGCTGATGCGTGAGAGTGTGACTTACCTCCTGCTGCTCATGGGTGAAGATGGTGGGTACCATGTTGGAACTTGGGATGCGCCCTCAAGGAACCCGGAAGTTTGCTTGTGTCCATACCCCACATATATCCTATAGGTTGCTGGTGCTTGTGATGGCCTGTCAAACATATTGTTGCCACCACAATTCCCACTCATTTAGGTATAAAAGAACACAGCTGAGGCTCAGATTTTCTTTCCACTGCTGACTCGCTATGCCACACCATAGGCGCCACCACAGCCCCTCAGAGCCAAGAACACAGGCATGGACGAGGTAGCCACAGCACCCAGCCAAGGCCCCACCGTTCCTCCCGCAGGGAATCCCTTGCTGTCTCCCACACTACCTACTCTGAGCGGGTTACCCATAGCAGTGTGAGGCAGCAGCAGTGAGAGACCCACACCCAGAGCTCCCTGGACTTCCGGCACAGCCCACCACGTTGCACCTACTGATCGGGACATGGGATCCCTGTGCGGGCCCCAGTGCAGAGTCCACAGTGGAGCCCCCTGTAGAGCCAATGGTGCAGCAGTGGAGCCGCAGATAGGACTGTTGGCTCCCCTGCTCGTAGAGTGCGATCCAGCCCTTCTGGCCCTGGTAGTGCCCACAGTGGCCCCCCCTCTACCCAACACACCAAACAGCAAACCCCAGCATCGGCCAACCATGCTGGTGACAAACTCACCAGGGGCAAGCTGAGTAGCCCAGTTGGAGCTCCTGCTGCCCCCAACCCATTGCAGGAGCAGATGTGGGCAGATATTGCCCCTATGTGACAAGTGCGGGGCTTGAGCTTAAGGATGCTGAGCAGGCCAAAAAGAAATAGGATGATCTCAAAACGGTTGTCCAGAAAAACAGCACCAGACGGGCTGAGTGAGCAGAAGGATGTTTTGACATAATAAATTCCAATACTTTCCACATAATAATTTTCTTGGATTTTTGTAGGTTGCATACTGAGGGAGAGCTTCCCAAAACCCTTCAATTTACACATGCTGAGAAGCAGGTTGCGAGGACGCTGCATCCCAACACCTACCAGGGGTTGCCAGGGACCTAAAAATCTGATCACTGGCATGTGCCCACCAGTGGTAGGAGTTGGCTGCAATATGCAGATTGGCACAAGGTGGTGGGGGAGAATCCCAAACAAAATACAGCAACATGATCATCCCAAAGTTGGTGGGCTGCCTGGGACACACATGGTGGGCCAAATAACACACAAATATTGTGGGCAACTGTTGATGTGAGGCAGACCATTTTATTCACAGCAAAGTGGTTTGGCCCCACGAAAATGTGGTGTCCAGGGTGTAACCCTGGTGGAGTATTGAAAGGAGTCCATACAAGTTATGCTTGACCTTGCAATCCCTTTTCCCTTGGCTTTGCAGCAAACAACCAGCCAGCAGCTACCACTGTTCAAGAGGAAACCCCTGCGCCAACAGCTGCACTGTTTGCCGTGGCTGCCCCGTCCCACTATCAAGGCCATGGCCACACAGAAGGCAGAGAAGGGGAGAGGAGCACATGATGAGGTTAATTGTGTGTCTGTAATGAACCAAAAGCAAGGGCAGGCTGTAGGAGTTGACTGGTCCCACATTACGTTAAGCTTTGTGGGACTATGTGGGCACATTGAGGGACCAAATAATTAATGATTCTCTTTCTCAAACACAGACTGAACCTAATGGATGAAATACAGGAGCATGAGGAAGACAGCCAGGAAAGTGTGGACCGCACCCTGAATATTCTGTTGACTCCTCCTCCAGCTGCTGCAAAACCTGCCACTGTAGTAAACCCCACCTCCTCCAACCTTGACCCACAACAGCAATCTGGAAGAAGCAGGCACACCACATGCAGTGAAGGAAGCCAGCCCTGTACCCAGGTGCAACTCCCCCGCTATTTTAAAGTGATGCGCTGTACTGCCAGGAAGATCAAGGAGGACATGGATGCAAGCCTTGGAGGGTGGGCCAAATGGTGGAGGCAAACCAGCAAAATGCCAGTATGCACTCACTGCCTGAGGCACGCCAACCAGCAGAGAGTATAAACCAGGTCACTTCACCCTAATCACGGATGATGGACTTTTGGGGGGAAATCTTTTGTTTTTGCTGAAATTTGCATGCTAGAGAGGCTTTGAAACAGGTCAAATATGTATGTGCTGCAGGATGCAACCATTTAGGGCCCCCCAATGGCTGGAAAAATGGTAAGTAACTCTACTGTGGTACTTGCCTGCAGTGGGAGATGGTGGGTTCAAAGATTTCCTTAGGGGCATTTAGCAAGTTCTGCAGTGCGAAACACCTTGGTGTCCCTGTAAACTCCCCTCAAACTTTGATTGACAGATATGGCAAAGCTGTGCCACGATCCACAGCCCTGTGCAGCATCCCTGCTCCCCTTGCCTGTGCAGCCATCACTGACAGACATATCAAGTTTGGGTGCTGCCAGAGGCCTGCACATGTGCTGTGGGGGTTGAGGATCAATATGATTATACAGGGGAAATCAGAGATTTTTACACTACAGAACATCCCAAATCAGGATGCTTGTATAACAGGGAATCACCCTGCTCACCCTGTGAGCTGCAATGGTCTGGTTTTGTTTCTTTCCAGCAGGGTATCACAGCGGGGTATCCCAAATCGGAAATCCCTAAGGATGAGGAAATTTGCCTCCCAGGAGTCTAAAAGACATTGTCCCTTTTCAGTTGGCCGCAGGAGACGTAACCTGAAAATCCAGTGCTAATACTATCAATGGTGGAGGGTCGTATGTGCACCAAGACTGCCGCAGCAAGCAGAAGTATGTAAGATCGAGCCTATGGATGGAGAGGTAGGTGTATTTTTTCCCTCTTACTCATTCTATTATAGCAGAAAGGTGGGCCCCAAGAATAATTTTCTCTGGTGGTCCCTAGGTACTCTATTCTTACCATGACCACGCCTTTATTGCATTGCACTGAGCTAGAAAGTCCATATGCTGTGCAGTACTTTACCACAGCTTCCCATTGTCTTGTATAGAATGTTGTGGGTGCAGGCCCAAAAATGCTGTATGCGCACCAGTGCACCACACAGATGTGGCAGTATTTCATATGTGTTTTGTGTGTGGTACATTGTACACTGTACCTCAGCTAAAACACTTACTAAACACTTACTATTATGCACCTCTTCCTCTCTCAACACTTGCCGCCCACCTCTTGCTCTCTCAATCAGCGCCTGCTGCCCCACCACCTTCTCTTGCCCCTTTTTGGGAGTGTGCACATCCACTTTGGGAGAGCACGCATGGGCATTTGGGCCTGCGTCCATGCACTTTGGGAGTGCTGGTCTAGGTTCCAGTGTCACCTAGCTACAGGGGGAGAGGCGAGAAGCACAGCCAGGGTGTCTTATGCAAGTTCTGGGAATCTTACAGACCCCGTCCATTATGCTGATTATTATGCAGCATCACAGATCCAAGGGCCTCGCCCCCTTTTTTTCAGAAGAGAGGTAAAACTGTAAACTCAATATCTCAGCCATTAATTCTTCAATTTAAACAGGACCAACAGCTGGGCACAGTGGGAAAAGAAAGGTAGCGGCCATTTTGAAGCTTCCTCTCCAAGCATCTCAGCCATGCTGCTATCTGGATTCAAGACAACGAAAGTCAATGCCAGTTTTTACTAAAGAGTAAGACTTTCAGTGTCTTCCAAACTGATGATTCGACAACATTGAAGTTCTCAGGCTTTTTTCTCTTTTCTCAGTTCCATGTATTAAGAGCGCCGGGTGTTTGGTTGGCACCGGCGCTGTGTTCCCTACAGTGCCACATCCCATCAGGTTCTCAGTGTCGTTCTCCCATAGACTTTAACTAGCCATTCCAGTTATGTTACTTTTGGTGAATTCTGGTTAGAGGTTTTTTTTTTGCACTCAATCAAGTGACACGGGATCCCTGGTATGTTCAGAATGTTTTTTTCTTCATTTATTGTACCAAGGCTATCTGCTGTGTTTTCATGCCTGCCAATCGTTTGTCATGTCATTTATGTGTCCCCAGTGTCATATGTTTTCGTCTGGTCACTGTGCAGCCATCCCCAGTGAAAGACATTTTTTTGTATTGCACCTGCACTGCACTAGCTCCATTGGAAAAATAAATATATATATATATATCATGTGCTATCAATCAACTATCATTATTTATTATGATGTACTGCACTTTGATTTTAATTTTGGTTAAAAAAAGACCAGAAATTAAATTAATTAAATTTAATTAATTAATTAAATGAAATTTAATTTTTAATGAAATGTAATTTAATGATTAAATGTTATCAGTCCTCAAAAAATTTGTCCACTTTCCAGCATCTATTTCACAACACCTAATAACTTAATGTGTTACAATTACTTGTTTGGCAATAACGCTATGTCAGCAGGCAGAACTGTGGTGTTAGAACAGCTAAACTCTAAAGGGATGGAGACAGCACTTCAAATTAGAACAGAGGATTGAATCCAGGAGATAACGTCATATCTACACAAACCATTTCTTTATAGAGCTCTGTTTCACAGACAATGAGTTAAAACATGTACTGCCCTACTCTCCCTGCTCCTCCTCTTAGCATCCTGCTCGCTGAAATCATCTGCCTTTACTAAATCTGTCCATCGTAAGGAACCATCTGATTTTGGGGAACTCATCAACCTACTACCTGTACCTTCTCAAGACCACAACTTTACACAAGGTGAGTTATGTATGCCTTTCTTGCTAAAAAGTTTCTTGCTGTCAGTAGCGATGTTCACTAAAGAGTACGCAGACAGATAAGAGAGTAACACTAATTCAGGAAGTTGGTAGCTACACTGCTGGCTTGTGTATACTAATTCTACATGTATGTGTTACCATTGAGGACATATGTTTACTACTACTTCTTTAACCTCATATATCGTTTACATATATACCAGTAGTTCTTTTTCTTTATATAAAATCCATGTTCCACTTATCTAATTTTGCATAGTCACGTGTAAATTAATTTCATACACATTTTTCAGCATATCTATTGGTAAGGTAGCCTATTCAAGAAACAGGGAATGTTGGTCATCATACACTTTGCTGTAAAACATGGGAATGTTGGTCATCATACACTTTGCTGTAAAACATTTAAGGGTGTTTTAAACCTGCTCAGATGAACATGTTAAATATTTCTATCATTGGTGTGTGATAGTGCTTCTTTAATGTACAAGTATATGATATCTACAAAGCACAATGCTACTAAATTAGACAAAATGTATGAATAAAATGTGTGTAATCTCCTAGGATTATGCATTTTAAATGCTTCTACCCCATACTCTGGTTGCCTTTTAGCCACATGACACCATATTTCACAGATTTTAATTTAACATAGAAAAAAAAGGTAAGGTTGTGACTAAAATCTTAAATAAGCACAGGACTGCCCAATGAGGACAGTTGGGTGACTACATGTAGTTAACCATGGATAAGATTGGGGTGCCTTACAGCATGCTAATACTTTTCCAAGTATCTGCTTTGTAAGTAAGCATTAAAAAGCCCTCAGTGTGATCTAACTGTAAGGTGCCAAATTTACTTGGCAAATGTTAGGTTAAACTGTTTGGAGATCTGGCTGTCTTGCTGCATTGTTTTAGGCCACCTCTGGATAATATCTCTCCACAGTCAGGGCCACTGACAAACACAAAGTCTATTAGACACAGGGCACCAAGACAACCATTTTCTGTTTACTTGCCACGGGACAGCAAAAGTGAACAAACAGATGTTTGAATAATCACAAGATTTTTACATTTTAAAATACATACAGTATACATGAAATATGCCCAGAAGAAGTGATTTTTTAAGTATACCTGAAAAGATGAGCACTGTTTTGTCTTTTTTAGCTCTGTCCCAGTTGGGAATATGTTCTCTCTTTCCTGGTGACATTTCTAAACTAAAAGGGTGTCAATAGAATGTAAGGGGCGTGAGTTGCCACTGATCTGCCCCTGCCCCTGGGGGCCTCCTGGCAGTCGGGGGCCCCATGCATTTGTGTGGTATGCATGGTGGTTAGGCATACAACTAGCTTCTTTGACCAAATTATCATATGAGGGACCTTCAGGATTATCTGCATGGGCTCAACTGCATAATAAAGACCAGCAGTCACTAAATGATTTATGCATTCCAAGTTAGATGGA
The DNA here is from genome assembly GCA_027917425.1 of Gastrophryne carolinensis. Taxonomy (NCBI): domain Eukaryota; kingdom Metazoa; phylum Chordata; class Amphibia; order Anura; family Microhylidae; genus Gastrophryne; species Gastrophryne carolinensis. Next base: position 270,923,310 of record CM051236.1, read on the forward strand.
AAAGAATCGTCAAATGGTTGGACCATCCCTGTATAGTCAACTATTTTTCAATGTCTATGAACAGTTTTAAAAAAATACCAAACTTTGAAACTTCTAAATGTTAATGGAAGACCAGGAGTCACTGCATTATGGTGCAAAGAATGACATTGTAGTAGCTTTGGTTGTCATAGCCAAATAATTATCCATTCTACGGAACACTATGGGACACTTGGCATATTGAGCTGCTTTTACGCAGCTCCAGTATGTCAGTAAATTGTTGTACCGTGTTAGCCATCGATGTAAGCAGGAAATCCAAGGTTAAGGTAATACCATTTATTGGCTAACTCAATAAGATTGAAAATGCAAGCTTTCAAAGCTGTTCAACCTTGGATTTCCTGCTCACAGCTCCAGTAGAAACCCACTACTACTGCAAGGACCAAGAAGGTCCAAGAATTGCTTAAAATTAGATCAGACAGGCACAAAAGTTCTTCAGTGACTATCATTGTTCTCTTCACCTAGATGGGCACTTAAATTACAGCACTTTATATTGCTTCTTCTTTTTTTATTTATACAAGCGTTGCCCCACACTGGGACTTGGCATAAACAAGAAGATATTTTCTCGTGAACAAATATCTGGAAAATGTCTGCCTATCATCTTTCACAGACCCATAATATCATGCTGATAATTAAAGTAGCAGTGCGCCTTTGCCTTTAAAAATAACAGAGATCAACCCCAAGCTGCAGTGTACATAACAGACAATATTACCAATCTTTTGTAGCCTTGTGTGTTTTGGCTGCAAATTTTCCAGTTCAATAAAACAGTAACGACAAGTGTCAGCAAATTAACAAACTGTGTAAGGCAAATTCTAGTGCAGCCAAATAAAATTTTATGTGGCTGTGTTTGGTCTGGCCTAATAAAAAGAAAGCCTGTCCTGCTAGCATGTAACAAAACTTGTCACTGCACAGAACATGATAAGAACTAAGATTTGCCTTTCCTTTCCATGCTTACAGAGTTCTCGTTCAGGAAGGATATGATGTATTTATACAGGTTTCAGCGCTGACTCGCTAAAAACAAAAGCTCCATAAATAATAGAGAGGAACTGAATACCACAAAAGGTGCTTGTTTTTGCCTTTCCCAAAACAATATTCCCACAGCTGTTTTTTAAAGGAAATACAGTATCAACAACACCAAATGTGATAAAGTGAAAGAAAGGAGTCATTTTTGGGTGATGCCATTGGGATACCAGCCCAAGTCATTACTAGAGCTGGTATCCCATTGCCCATACACATGTCTACTGCTTGGTGGCCAGCTATGATCTCTATATGTTTACTTCATTCTGCATTCAGTTCACCAGCTCTTGATGTCCCCACATAACAAGGTTGTTCATGAATGCAGACCACTTAATACCACTTAATAACCCCAAGCAGCCTGGATCACCACTTCAAATTCCTGGTTGGCAGGCCCGATGAAATCTAAATATTGACTTGTTTTCTTCTTCATCCACCAGTGAAATAGCAGATCTCTGACTATGTGCCTCACTGGAAGGGAGGGGAATCACTGAAAAGTCCCTTCCATGTCCCTCCGCTCCAGTGATGCACAGCCTCTTTGGTATAAAAGATTCCCTCCACAGTGGCTTGATATTACCCCCAGCTGGAGTAAAAGGATGGCTCCACCTCAACAACAGATGCTGTCCAGCAGGCTACATGATGTGCTACGATGTGGGGCTAGAACTTTTGAAATTAATGTTTTAATGTATTTTGCGTGGTGCCTCTTTTCTTTGTAATACTTGTGAACTGGTAAGGGGTCCAACAGACGTTTTCTTCTCTATTTTTCTATGGCTGAATCAAGCCCACAATTAGAGATGAGCAAAATTTTCTGAATAGGTCTGGTGCTGTCCGAACTAGTTTCGGACGAACGTTTGCCTAAAACGCATAGAAAACAATGGCTGGCGTCCCTAAAAGTCCTTTATAACGCTCTCAAGTTACCCAAGGCTGTATAAAAACATGTTTTAGTGGACTAATTAACATTTTAATTTGCCACAGCTAGTTAGCATATGGATCACCCACAAACTAATTAGCATTTCAATAGTTTAAAGCATATAAATATGTGGGGAAGCAACAGTGTTTGTGTCCCGGCAAAGTGAAAAGAAGTAATGGCTTTTTACAAGCGCTAAATAAATGTACCCATTTTGGCCATCACAGGGGGGTAGATCTGCGAGAGGGCAAGCCCCCAAAAAGCACAAAAATTGCACTTTTACGGGGGTAGCAGCGGGATTGGCATCTTGAGGAAGTGTGTGGGGCTGGCACTAGAGGGCAAGCCCCCAAAAAGTGATCAAACTTTTATGGTGGTAGCAGCAGGATTGGCATCTTGAGGAAGTCGAAATAATGTCTTTTTTTTTTACAAGTCTTGATAAATGTACCTATTTTGTGCATCACCTGCGGTTTTGTATGCCTAGTAGTAGCAGAGGGTGGCATCTGAGATGCTGTTGGTGGTAGTACTGGCATTAGAAGTACTGAAAGACTAGGCAGAGGGATAGGAGACCTGTGGTGGTTGTGTAGGGTGTCAGTAGACGGCAGCAGGGGTGCTGTTGGTGGCGGCATTAGCAGAGGCACATATTTTAAAGACTAGGCCAAAGGACAGGATACCTCTGATTGTAATGTAAGCCTTGTGTAGGTCTGGCACTGGCAGTAGCAGACAAGCACTCAAAATAATCTTATTTTTAGAGAGGTAGAAACAGCATTGGCTTCTTTGAAATTGAAGAAGGGCATTTTGATTGTCTCACACAGCTTTGTGATGCCGTTTCAGGTGCCTATGTAGAGCAGTACTTCCTAGTCCTAGATTTGTGCCCTGGCTATAGCTAACTTTCTGCTTGCAGATATGGCACCTGTTTCTCCAGGGAAGGTACAAAAGAATTGCCACATGGCAGAGTACCATAAATAAGACGATCTAGTCTGTCAGTGCCAGAAGTACCCTCCTGCTCTGACGATGTCCCTACCTTGTTGCCTGGTTCCCTAGTCCTGTCCAAAATCATACTCCTCCTCCTGATCCCTACCACTTCCCTGTACTGATGTTTCATCATAGTCTACTTGCCTCCCCACACCACAACCACATTCTAGTATGCCAGTATGTTCATATCTACCACCATCCCAACTGCCACAGCTATGCATCTCAGCACCACTTCCACCACCTCTGCAACACACTCCAAAGGCTGTCATCAAACAAATTCTCCTCATCGCTATCCATAGCAATTGCACTGCTGAGAAAAGCTGGCACCCCACTAGGAGAGGGCAGTGAAGAGAGATGATGGAAGAAAAAGGCTTCTTTCATTGTGACATGTAACTGTAGTGGAGGAAGAATCCACTGAAACCTGGCTCAAAGTCATTGCGACAATGTCTTCCTCCTCCTGAGATGAGCGAGAGCGAGTCAACCTATTCACAATGAATGCATTGTCTAAAATAACACACCTACTGGAGGAAATGGACAACCCTGACTTTCTGATGCTGCTACTACTACCAGGCACATTACTGCTGCTGCTACTACTACCGTGTACATTGCTGCTACTACTAGCAGTGGCGGGCCTGGGCAAATGGACGCTGCCGCTATTATGGCTGGGCCTGGGCAAATGGCTGGTGCTACTTTTACTGGGCCATGGCTGCTGACCACAACGCATACACCAGAATGACACACTTGCACAGCCCAGCTAAAACAGACATGCGTGCCCTATAATATCTCTTGGCAGGTGAAACTGTAACTGTATTACACACTGAGGCACCTTGGACCCCACTTAAAACAGAGCTGCCCTCCCCCAAAAAAAATCCTTGGCAGGTGAATAAGATTGATTTTTTTACCTGTATTAAATAATGAGGCACTGTGTACCCCAGGTTCCCCAACACAGTGACATGGGACAGCTAAACCAGACAGATGTGGCCAAAAATGTGAAAAACCCTCAATGGTTTTCAGACTTTACAGGGTGGACTGTAAAGTCCCAGCACAGGCAGACACAGTTTTTCTGTAAAGCACACATCCCCCCCTTAGTCTCCCCCTGTGCCCACTTCCTTTCCTGTCTCTTCTTTTCTCCTATGCTGTGGTTCAAAATGCCCTAAACTGTCCCTGCTCTAAGAGCAATGCCCTCTCTGCAACAGCCAGCTCGATAATAGGGGATAATTGGCGCATCACATGACTATCTCCTGCAATAGCGGCTCTTGATTGGCCCAGCTACCCTGACCTCTCAAGCTGCGACCATGTGACCCTGTCTCTTTGCTTCTCCTTGGCTGGCCGTGACTTGTGGGGTAGGACCGGTGAAATCCTGGCAGGTTCGTCTTCCACGTTTTGCCTCAAACCACGTGAAGTTCGGGTTCGCGGCGAACCGAACTTTTTCTGAAATTCGGGTTGAAACCAGGATCTATCGGTCCAGTTCGCTCATCTCTACCCATAATCATGAACATCTGAAAATTGTAGAATGCCAAGTAGCAATTCGGGAAGATAATATTTGCTGCGGACACCATGGGCTAAGCTTACTGTCTACGTAGGATCAAACTTTCACCCAAAAGATCAATTCCACCGCTGGCTTTCTATTTTCCAGCATTTATTTTAACAACAAAAGGCATGTTGGTGATCCTCTAACTTGCCACCTATGTGGCGATCTGCAGGAACAGAAATATTGTTAATACTATCAGAAAATGGTGGCCCTTGTTAAAAACATGAAATATGTAATCAACTGTGCTACTCTTCGAGTCCTTGAACAATTTGGGTACAAGCGGATATGGTAGACCTAGGAATATGTAGCTGCAGTTCCAATGTGTTAGATTACAGTACAGACTGTAGGAAAGCACAGCTATGGCATAGGACTGGGTTCAGGGTTTCACTTTCCGAATATGCAGGGGAGTTTACATTTAGATTATTCAATATCATTTTAAACATGGTAGCAGTCACTAGCTCTTTTTCTAAGAAAGCAAGTACAATCAGAACTGAAAAATGGGTTCCAGTTAACCCTCAAGGGTGTTGGTGACATGTTCACAAATCTTTCTGCAGCAGCCAACGCAAGTGAAGTACTTTGCTTCATTTTTGGCTTTACAGAGCTCTGTGGGGGGATGAGTATCCTGATTACAGTTGCCCAGTGCATGGTAGTTAAAGTGGAAATCTAGTCATTTTTTATTGGAGGTCTAATTTAATCGTTTTATAGCATCTATAATGATCCATTTGGTAACCACATGTTTTTCTTTTCAAATTGCAGATTCTATAACAAGCATGGGTGACTGGAGCTTTCTTGAGAAGTTGCTGGACCAAGTACAGGAGCATTCTACAACAGTGGGCAAAATCTGGCTAGTGATACTGTTTGTGTTCCGCCTTCTAATTTTAAGCCTAGCAGGAGAGTCAGTGTGGGGTGATGAGCAGTCAGACTTTATTTGCAACACTAAACAACCTGGCTGTACAAATGTTTGCTATGATAAAGCCTTCCCCATCTCTCATATTCGTTATTGGGTGCTACAATTCCTTTTTGTCAGTACTCCCACTCTGTTCTATTTGGCACATGTGGTCTACCTATCTAGGAGAGAGGAAAGAATGAGACAGAAGGAAAGTCCATATAGGATTGTGGAAGACAAAATTCAGCATGAGGATGTTTCATCACTTGATGAAAGGAAACCCAGGAAATCATTAATTCAAGAGGATGGAAGAGTTAAGATACAAGGAGCCTTAATGTGCACATACTTACTGAGCATCATTCTCAAGAGTATATTTGAGGCGGGATTCATATTTGGTCAGTGGTATCTTTATGGCTTTGTTATGCCTCCTAGATATGTGTGTGAAAGACATCCATGCCCTCATCGGGTGGACTGCTTTGTGTCCAGACCAATGGAGAAAACTATATTCATACTTTTTATGCTTGTTGTCTCTATTATCTCATTAGTCTTGAACCTAGTAGAGATCTTTCTTCTCATTGGTCACAGTATATGTCGGAAAATCAAAAAACTATCAAAAATCACACATAAAAGTGGTGAACAAAAGTTCCAAAACAAGACTTACAGCATACCCAGTGCACCAGAGCCAGAAAAATCTTGTTTTTATTTTCCTATGATGAGGGAAAAATGCCCTGCATACAAAATGTCTGACGAGGAAAACTGGACCAACTACAAAACAGAGAACGAGTTGGGACTAAACTGTGGAATTCATTCAAGCTTGGAGTGTAATGTTTATTGTGGTGACTCTAACCATGGTTGTAATCGCTCAGCTAGTTCTAATTCAAAGCAACAGTATGTTTAATTTTATATATCGTTACATTAGAGCTTCTAAAAATGTACACCGACAGTCCAAAAACAGTGGGTGCCTGCACCATTAAGAACCATTTAGAGCCAATGGTTTAACCAAAGCATCACTTTATGCCTCATTATGAAGCACACAGCAGTTTGCACCAGTGTGTACACCAGAGACAAAAAGACTTCCTCACAGCATGGGCTGGCACAGTTGTATAAGAAGTGCCAGTTTTTAGTGGTGCTGAAGCTTACTATGACATAGATCACAATGGCAGGAGAAGCATTGAAGTATTTTATAACGAAAAAATGTTAAAAAGCCAAAAAACAGAAATAATTTGTAGAAATAAACAAAAATGCAAACCCATGACTTAGATGTAGCCAACTGCTATTCTTTTACAAATTGTCAAAAGTCACTTTTTCCTCCTAAATTTTCACACCAATGTGATTTATCTAACCTCAATAACAAAAAATGGAATGACACATACTACAAAGTTTGCCACATTTTTTTATCGCAATAGTGTTTCCATATAAAAGATCAACCAGCAACCTCAGGCATATCTTAAAAAGTAGTAAAAATAGCATGCAGCACCAAGAAGTTGGAGTAGCGCACATTGTTGCTGTTACAGCCAAAATAAGGGCCGGTAAGTAAACAAACAGGCACTGACACAAGCTGGCCTATAGGGAGAAACCTAGTCCACCAATGCAAGCTGCTCATTTAAAAATAGACGTTTTGACTTGCAGTGCTATGAAAAATAGGCTTATGGAAAGATAACGGCTCCAAATAAAAAATGACACATAGGCCATCAAAATGACGCAAAGCGGCACAAAAAGGCTCACCTTATAATCAAGCTCCTAATCCTCATATTGTTGACCTCGCTTCTTTGAGCTCTTTACCAAACACAGCAATGCTGGATTTTGACAGGTCAACAGGTTTGCTATCCTCTTCTTTATGTATGCAAAGCAAAAATGTTTTTAATATTGTAAACAAATATATTGATTTCTTAAAGTGGCCATATATATTGATCCCCCTCCCCACTCCTATCCCTCCCCCCACTCCCTTTTATTCATGATCACTGGCATCCACGGCTGCTCATCATATCCCCTTTTCTGCTGTGGCAGTGGGCTCACAGCCAATACCGGGTAAGTTTTTGTTTTAGTGTCCATATTGAGCCAGGCCCCGTAGGTGGGATGGGAGGTGCTCGGCATGGTTTTGAACTTAAAGGTCAATTTAAAGCCCCACTCCACCCAAAATATTATTTTTACTATCTGTGAATCTATTGTGAAAATGTTGTCTAACAGGCCTGGGTATTACTTTCACAAGAACCTGTTATTTTGTGCTAGTGACCACCATTCAGTCCCTGTGATTCCTATGAATTTCCTTTTTAATTAACTACCTATCTATAGGGACCAAAACGAAAATAGGGCTTGTGTTTCATAGTGGAGTTATGGTAAAAGCAAAGGCACATTTAATTGGGCCTACCCAAGTCCCATACACGCCCCCCCCCCCCGTCACCTCATTCATAAATATGAAAAAAGTGACAGCAGCTAAGTAATCCACCCCATCTCCCCTATTGTAAAGGAGATTATTCAGTTAAATATTAGAAACTTAAACTGACTTCAAGAGTCTTTATCTATCTCTATGGGTCCATCTATTGCATCCACAGTGCAGATGTCTGTCAACTGGTTACATTTAATAATATAAATAATAACAAGTACAAGATCAAGTAAATAAGTAAAATGGTTCAAAAGGTCCATGAGGTGAGCCAGGAAAAATGAGACAGTTCTGTTGCCAGAAGATCAGGCCAATGAAAAGCCAAAAGTAGAGCTACCTGGACTGCCTCACTGTTGCTCACTACCTGCTTCTCCTAGCAGTAAAAAGGTGCCCAACCTATAATTGAGTAAATCATCCTTGTATTGGATCTATTGATAATACTGACTGGAAAAAAAGATTCAAAAGAAAAGAATTTCAATAGAAAAAATATTCACTAGGCCACACTTATTTTGGGTTGGGCCACTCCACTTGTGTTATGTTGTTTTGTCTGCCCATGCCTCCTGTTCTTCCTTTGAAAACTAAGAGTCTTTAAGGAACGGCATGTGATCACAATACCCTGATATTCACCACTTTACTGTACTTGTGTAGGCAAATAGTGCACTGAAACAGAAATGTTTTGTCCTTACATCACATTTGGTGACAACCTTTTGTATTATTTATATTTAATATTTTTGATATGTAATTATGTTACTATTTATTGTAGGTGTATATTGTCAATTGTTTGATATCGTTCAGTATGCATTAGACCATTTGTGTGTACAGTATATCCATTCCATATACTTAGTAACAGACAGTGCAGCATAGTAATGTTAGTTTTACATTGTCTGGTGTACAAATTTGATTAACTTGATTTTGACACAGTTCATTGTGTGTAATTGTTTAAATAAAGCATTATTTTTGTATTCAAACAAATTTCATTTTTGAGTTAGTTTTCTGGCAATCAATTGGCATTCCAAAAAGGGCCACAGTAAGCCCGGGTCAGAGAGCAAATTTGCAGAGTTTATATGACTTCCACTGGGCCAAATCAAATATACCATACTTTGGAATCAAACCTGAAGGTTTTTTTATAAAGCTAATTATCCCCATTATACAGGACCCTTAAGAACTGGGAGTATAGGCATTTGACAGAGAACCATTATGAATTTCATCGGGGGGGGGGGGGGGGGGACAAAACTAGAAGGGTGGATAAAGCCACACTATTTGTAGCAAAGGAGCAGGGGTGTCCCTGTCTACAACTATATACAACTATGTGGCTAAGATCTCTCAACTTTCAGTAATTTTCAGTGAGGAGGAAAGGCCTGACAGAAATTTACTGGACGCAGTCTTTCTGATAACGTGTCCAATCTTGTCGAAGGCCCTTAAAGTATGGGATAGGGTGGGGAGGCTGTGCCCAGTGAGATCGAAAAGGTCCCCCCTAACTTCAATCTTTGGGAACCCCAATTTCAGCCCTGGTTTGGAGGGTGATGCCAGCTGGTGGATGGGTAAAGGATTATATAGGTCGGCCATTTCTTGAAAAACAATAAATTAATAACTGTTGAGGCACTGAATGAGCTTCATCATTTGCTTTCTAAAGAGAAATCTAGGGCTGTTCAGATATTGCACTATTGGTTCCAGGAAGAGCTTAAGAGAATAGTTGACAGTATTTGAAAACTACTGTTTGAAATCTTCTGGTAGCAGGGGGGCATCTCCAGATTTTATCAGTGATTAATATGCAGTAATGTAAAAACTCCCATACATGATTGCATGGGATACGGACCTGGGGGATGATCTTCCAATGGAAAGGGGTAATATATGGGGTAAATGGGCCAGTTCTGATCTAGTAATTGGTACATGATCCCAAAGAGGATGGGTAAGATGGACAGGAAGGAGAGCGCTTCTAGATGCTTCAGAGGGTGTAACAACAAGGGGGATACATTCAATAGTGGATTTGCCCCAGAGGCAGACAATTTTGGAATAAGGTGTTTAGAGTCATCAGAAAAGTTTCAGGTCTTGACATCCATTGTGGTCCAAGGCTGGCCTTATTGGGTGGGGATTTGGAGGGAATAGTTATAGTTTATATTGACTGCAATGTTGTATCTGGGCATGCCAATGCTTAGGGATGAGCGAATCGATCCGGACGAACCCGGATTCGATCCGAATTTCAGGAAAAATTCGATTCGGATCGAATCCGAATTTCCCCGCGATTCGATCACTCGAAGTTTTCCTTTAACATCCATTCATTTACATTACAGGCATTCTAAGATGGCGGGCGGGACATGTCTGGACATGTATCCCGCGCCAGTGCAAGCTGGGGCAGTCACATGCAGCCTATCAGCAGCCAGCAAGCCCGGTGACGTCACACAGCGGTATTTAACGGCGGCCATCTTGCTTTTCCTCATTTCTCTATTGCATTCGTGACAGACAGACAGAACGCTGTGTAGCTGAGGCAGTTAGACAGGCTGGAGACAGGCTGGAGACAGGGACAGACAGGGACAGGCTGGAGACAGGCAGGAGACAGGCAGGAGACAGACAGGAGACAGACAGAAAGCCAGGGAAAGGTAGGAAAAACGGAGCTGGCTGACAGGGAGATTTTTTTTTTTCATCCAGCCTTTGTTAGCGTTTTCAGGCTGCTTATAGTAACTAACTGTGCATATATACTGAACTGATCTTAAGTCTGCTGTGAGGCATCCCATTCTGTGACTAAAGCAGCCTCTATTTAATAGCATAATAAACATTTGCACTTATTCTCATAGAAATCAGGCCTGATAAAGACACTTTTGCTGTGCATGCTCTCTGGTTTTTGTGGCACTGGCATCCCATTCTGTGACTAAAGCAGCCTCTATTTAATAGCATAATAAACATTTGCACTTATTCTCATAGAAATCAGGCCTGATAAAGACACTTTTGCTGTGCATGCTCTCTGGTTTTTGTGGCACTGGCATCCCATTCTGTGACTAAAGCAGCCTCTATTTAATAGCATAATAAACATTTGCACTTATTCTCATAGAAATCAGGCCTGATAAAGACACTTTTGCTGTGCATGCTCTCTGGTTTTTGTGGCACTGGCATCCCATTCTGTGACTAAAGCAGCCTCTATTTAATAGCATAATAAACATTTGCACTTATTCTCATAGAAATCAGGCCTGATAAAGACACTTTTGCTGTGCATGCTCTCTGGTTTTTGTGGCACTGGCATCCCATTCTGTGACTAAAGCAGCCTCTATTTAATAGCATAATAAACATTTGCACTTATTCTCATAGAAATCAGGCCTGATAAAGACACTTTTGCTGTGCATGCTCTCTGGTTTTTGTGGCACTGGCATCCCATTCTGTGACTAAAGCAGCCTCTATTTAATAGCATAATAAACATTTGCACTTATTCTCATAGAAATCAGGCCTGATAAAGACACTTTTGCTGTGCATGCTCTCTGGTTTTTGTGGCACTGGCATCCCATTCTGTGACTAAAGCAGCCTCTATTTAATAGCACAATAAACATTTGCACTTATTCTCATAGACATCAGGCCTGATAAAGACACTTTTGCTGTGCATGCTCTCTGGTTTTTGTGGCACTGGCATCCCATTCTGTGACTAAAGCAGCCTCTATTTAATAGCATAATAAACATTTGCACTTATTCTCATAGAAATCAGGCCTGATAAAGACACTTTTGCTGTGCATGCTCTCTGGTTTTTGTGGCACTGGCATCCCATTCTGTGACTAAAGCAGCCTCTATTTAATAGCACAATAAACATTTGCACTTATTCTCATAGAAATCAGGCCTGATAAAGACACTTTTGCTGTGCATGCTCTCTGGTTTTTGTGGCACTGGCATCCCATTCTGTGACTAAAGCAGCCTCTATTTAATAGCATAATAAACATTTGCACTTATTCTCATAGAAATCAGGCCTGATAAAGACACTTTTGCTGTGCATGCTCTCTGGTTTTTGTGGCACTGGCATCCCATTCTGTGACTAAAGCAGCCTCTATTTAATAGCATAATAAACATTTGCACTTATTCTCATAGAAATCAGGCCTGATAAAGACACTTTTGCTGTGCATGCTCTCTGGTTTTTGTGGCACTGGCATCCCATTCTGTGACTAAAGCAGCCTCTATTTAATAGCATAATAAACATTTGCACTTATTCTCATAGAAATCAGGCCTGATAAAGACACTTTTGCTGTGCATGCTCTCTGGTTTTTGTGGCACTGGCATCCCATTCTGTGACTAAAGCAGCCTCTATTTAATAGCATAATAAACATTTGCACTTATTCTCATAGAAATCAGGCCTGATAAAGACACTTTTGCTGTGCATGCTCTCTGGTTTTTGTGGCACTGGCATCCCATTCTGTGACTAAAGCAGCCTCTATTTAATAGCACAATAAACATTTGCACTTATTCTCATAGAAATCAGGCCTGATAAAGACACTTTTGCTGTGCATGCTCTCTGGTTTTTGTGGCACTGGCATCCCATTCTGTGACTAAAGCAGCCTCTATTTAATAGCATAATAAACATTTGCACTTATTCTCATAGAAATCAGGCCTGATAAAGACACTTTTGCTGTGCATGCTCTCTGGTTTTTGTGGCACTGGCATCCCATTCTGTGACTAAAGCAGCCTCTATTTAATAGCATAATAAACATTTGCACTTATTCTCATAGAAATCAGGCCTGATAAAGACACTTTTGCTGTGCATGCTCTCTGGTTTTTGTGGCACTGGCATCCCATTCTGTGACTAAAGCAGCCTCTATTTAATAGCACAATAAACATTTGCACTTATTCTCATAGAAATCAGGCCTGATAAAGACACTTTTGCTGTGCATGCTCTCTGGTTTTTGTGGCACTGGCATCCCATTCTGTGACTAAAGCAGCCTCTATTTAATAGCACAATAAACATTTGCACTTATTCTCATAGAAATCAGGCCTGATAAAGACACTTTTGCTGTGCATGCTCTCTGGTTTTTGTGGCACTGGCATCCCATTCTGTGACTAAAGCAGCCTCTATTTAATAGCATAATAAACATTTGCACTTATTCTCATAGAAATCAGGCCTGATAAAGACACTTTTGCTGTGCATGCTCTCTGGTTTTTGTGGCACTGGCATCCCATTCTGTGACTAAAGCAGCCTCTATTTAATAGCACAATAAACATTTGCACTTATTCTCATAGAAATCAGGCCTGATAAAGACACTTTTGCTGTGCATGCTCTCTGGTTTTTGTGGCACTGGCATCCCATTCTGTGACTAAAGCAGCCTCTATTTAATAGCATAATAAACATTTGCACTTATTCTCATAGAAATCAGGCCTGATAAAGACACTTTTGCTGTGCATGCTCTCTGGTTTTTGTGGCACTGGCATCCCATTCTGTGACTAAAGCAGCCTCTATTTAATAGCATAATAAACATTTGCACTTATTCTCATAGAAATCAGGCCTGATAAAGACACTTTTGCTGTGCATGCTCTCTGGTTTTTGTGGCACTGGCATCCCATTCTGTGACTAAAGCAGCCTCTATTTAATAGCATAATAAACATTTGCACTTATTCTCATAGAAATCAGGCCTGATAAAGACACTTTTGCTGTGCATGCTCTCTGGTTTTTGTGGCACTGGCATCCCATTCTGTGACTAAAGCAGCCTCTATTTAATAGCATAATAAACATTTGCACTTATTCTCATAGAAATCAGGCCTGATAAAGACACTTTTGCTGTGCATGCTCTCTGGTTTTTGTGGCACTGGCATCCCATTCTGTGACTAAAGCAGCCTCTATTTAATAGCATAATAAACATTTGCACTTATTCTCATAGAAATCAGGCCTGATAAAGACACTTTTGCTGTGCATGCTCTCTGGTTTTTGTGGCACTGGCATCCCATTCTGTGACTAAAGCAGCCTCTATTTAATAGCACAATTAACATTTGCACTTATTCTCATAGAAATCAGGCCTGATAAAGACACTTTTGCTGTGCATGCTCTCTGGTTTTTGTGGCACTGGCATCCCATTCTGTGACTAAAGCAGCCTCTATTTAATAGCACAATAAACATTTGCACTTATTCTCATAGAAATCAGGCCTGATAAAGACACTTTTGCTGTGCATGCTCTCTGGTTTTTGTGGCACTGGCATCCCATTCTGTGACTAAAGCAGCCTCTATTTAATAGCACAATAAACATTTGCACTTATTCTCATAGAAATCAGGCCTGATAAAGACACTTTTGCTGTGCATGCTCTCTGGTTTTTGTGGCACTGGCATCCCATTCTGTGACTAAAGCAGCCTCTATTTAATAGCACAATAAACATTTGCACTTATTCTCATAGAAATCAGGCCTGATAAAGACACTTTTGCTGTGCATGCTCTCTGGTTTTTGTGGCACTGGCATCCCATTCTGTGACTAAAGCAGCCTCTATTTAATAGCACAATAAACATTTGCACTTATTCTCATAGAAATCAGGCCTGATAAAGACACTTTTGCTGTGCATGCTCTCTGGTTTTTGTGGCACTGGCATCCCATTCTGTGACTAAAGCAGCCTCTATTTAATAGCATAATAAACATTTGCACTTATTCTCATAGAAATCAGGCCTGATAAAGACACTTTTGCTGTGCATGCTCTCTGGTTTTTGTGGCACTGGCATCCCATTCTGTGACTAAAGCAGCCTCTATTTAATAGCATAATAAACATTTGCACTTATTCTCATAGAAATCAGGCCTGATAAAGACACTTTTGCTGTGCATGCTCTCTGGTTTTTGTGGCACTGGCATCCCATTCTGTGACTAAAGCAGCCTCTATTTAATAGCATAATAAACATTTGCACTTATTCTCATAGAAATCAGGCCTGATAAAGACACTTTTGCTGTGCATGCTCTCTGGTTTTTGTGGCACTGGCATCCCATTCTGTGACTAAAGCAGCCTCTATTTAATAGCATAATAAACATTTGCACTTATTCTCATAGAAATCAGGCCTGATAAAGACACTTTTGCTGGCCAAAGCCCTACTGGACCCTGCCAGGTCGATTCCTGCCCGGGGCATCCCATTCTGTGACTACAGCAGCCTCTGTTTAAGACCATATAAGCATTTGCTCTTATCATATTTGAAATTAGCCTGATAAAGACACTTTTGCTGGCCAAAGCCCTACTGGACCCTGCCAGGTCCATTCCTGCCCAGGGCATCCCATTCTGTGACTAAAGCAGCCTCTGTTTAAGACCATATAAGCATTTGCTCTTATTATATTTATATTATAAGACACTTTTGCTGGGCATAGGCTTACTGCTGCCTGCCAGGTGCACTTCTGTTGAGGCATCCCATTCTGTAACATAGCATACCCCTCTTTATTTACACTAAGCAGCTCTCTTATTTACACTAAGCAGGCCTGTTGGAGGCTGAGTGTTACTGCTCACTTTTGGTGTGCATTATATTCTGTTTTATATAGACCCACTGCTGCCTGGGGGTTCTTAAAATATCACCTACTACCACGCCAGTTAGACTATGTCGGGCAGACAAGTGCCTGGAAGTGAAAAGAGGAGTGGCAGAGGCCAAGATTCCGCAGGCAGAGCTCGCATCAGACTGGGGTCCAGTAGCAGCAGGAGTCACGCTGAGAGACCTAATCTGCCAGTATCTGCTAGCGGTCGGGTCTCCACCAGTAACGCATCTGCCGTGGTAGATTGGCTGACGCGCTCATCAACAACATCATCACAACTTACATCTGAGACCCCCAGTCTAGGGTCGGTAGGTTCCTCTGACACAACCCTGAGTTGGCATGCCCCGAGAGCAGTCCCTGTCCTCCCATTGCCTCTGTCCTACGCCGTTCCCTCCCCCAGCGACGTATCCTATGCTTTGGGTTCAGCTCCACTCTTTAGTGAGGAGGACGATCAGATACAGGAGGACAGTCAGCAGCTACTGCCCAGCCAAGAAATGGAGGTGGCTTCTTTAGCTAGGCAGACAAATAGTGATGTGGACAGTGTCGTGGGTGCTGCGAGCGTTCCAGCTCCTGCGCCAGACACTGTTGACGAATCCACGAACATCAGTGACGTACAGCCACAACCCGGTGATGATGATGATGATGACGATGAAGCCGATCGCACTTGGGAGCCGGGTGATGAAGGGGCTTCATCGTCATCATCAGGAGAAGAGGGGCGCAGGTTGCCCCGGAGTCAGCAGCTGAGGCAGCAAGGTGGTAGCAGTCAGCATGGGGGCACAATTCCAAAGGCTGGAGCCGGCCGGGGCCGGGGCCGGGGTAGAGCACCTGCTGTGCGGCAGTCTACCTTATCGGGAGGTAGTGGAGCAGGGGTTCCTGGAGTTGGCAACAGCAGCAGTGAATCAGTGAGGCCAGGGGGTGGGAAAAGTAGCTACTCGGCAGTGTGGCAGTTTTTCCTGAGGCATCCGCAGGAGGGTAACATGGCCACATGCAAGATATGTAGGCAAAAGGTGAAGCGTGGCCAGGGTCCAAATGTTGGCACCACGGCCCTGCGTCAACATATGATGCGTCACCATAAAACGACCTGGGAGAACCGAGGCTCCCAAGGGGTGGTCCAGTCTGCTTCCTCACCAAGTGAGCTCCCAATTTCTGCCAGCCAAGGCTCCAGCACCTCAGCCGAAGGCAGCTGTGCGTCACACCCATCCTCTGTCGCTCCTGCTCCTCCTCCTCCTCCTCCAAGTCATGCATCCCGCCAGCAATCCATCAGCGAAGCCATGTCCAAGAGACAGCAGTATGCGCCCACTCATCCTACGGCGCAGAAGCTGAATGTGCTCCTGTCCAAGTTGCTGGTGCTGCAGTCGCTCCCTTTTCAGGTGGTGGAATCTGCACCTTTCAGAGAACTGATGGCTTGTGCCGAGCCGAGGTGGAGAGTCCCAAGCCGTCATTTCTTTGCCAAGAAGGCAGTACCAGCGCTGCACACTTTTGTTGAACAGAAGGTGGGCCAGTCCTTGAGCCTGTCGGTGTGTAGCAAAATACATGGCAGCGCCGACATCTGGAGCTGTAACTACGGTCAGGGGCAGTACATGTCGTTTACGGCCCACTGGGTGAATGTGGTCCCTTTGCAGCAGCAACTTGGACAGGTCACGCCGCTTCGGCCTCCGCGCTCTCTGCCCATTGGGCCTGTGACACCGTGCGACTCGGCCTCCTCATCCTCCGCCATCTCCTCACCCTCCACTGTAGGCTCAAGTCTCAGTGCCCCTCCAGTCTACCATGTGTGCAGGGCACGGAGGTGTCACGCAGTGCTTCACATGGTTTGTCTTGGCGAACGGAGTCACACAGGGGAGGAACTGCTTAAATGTATTCATCAGGAAATCCAAACATGGCTTACTCCGAGAAAACTTAAAATGGGAATCATGGTTACCGACAATGGGAAGAACATTTTGTCTGCGCTGCGCCAAGGAAGCCTGACCCATGCCCCCTGCATGGCTCACGTCTTCAATCTGGTTGTCAAGCGGTTTCTGAAGTGTTCCCCCCATCTGCAGGACATCCTAACAACTTCACGGAAACTTTGCATGCACTTCAGCCACTCCTACACCGCCAAACACACCCTTCTTGAGCTACAGCGTCAGAATGGTATCCCCCAACATAGTCTGATTTGCGATGTTTCCACCCGTTGGAATTCCACCCTTCACATGTTGGACCGATTATATGAACAGAGAAAAGCCATCACGGATTTCCTGATGATCCAAGCAGATAGGGGGACTCCCCTGTGTAACTTCAATGTCAACCAGTGGCAGCTCATACGTGACACCTGCCGTTTGCTCAGGCCCTTTGAGGAAGCCACTTTATTTGTCAGTCGGCAGGATTACGGGATGAACGACGTGATTCCACTGCTTCATGTACTACAGCACATGTTGGAAACCATGGCTGGTCAGGGCACTGGAGACATGGCGTTTACATCTTACGGCCACATGAACCCCGTTGGAGCTGAACTGGAGGAGGAGGAGGAGGAAGAGGAGGAGGAGGAGTTGCCCAGCGAAACACAGTTTAGGCTTGGCGAAATGGCTGGTTTATCTAGTCAGCGGACAGGAGAGGAGGAGCAGGAGCAGCCAGAGGAGCTAGAGGTTTTTGAGGAAGGAGAGACAGAGGACCCGGGCACACCGTGGCAGTATGCAGTGGAGATGGAGACAGGTAGTCCATCCGAGTCACTTGCGCAAATGGCACGAAGCATGCTCACATGCTTGCGTAGTGACCCCAGAATTGTTTCCATCTGTCGGCGGGATGACTTCTGGCTGTCCACCTTATTGGACCCTCGCTTCCGGCACAAAATGGGGGCATTTTTTAAACCCACCGAGAGGGAGGACAAACTCAGCTACTACAAAGACATTCTACGTAGGCAGTTGGCCGATGCCTATCTGCGCCATGGTCCATACTCTCGCAGGTCTGACTCGAGGGGACCTCTGCGCTCACCTTCCACTGCCATGGCCGCTGGGGGGGTTGGCAGCAGCAGCAGCAGAAGCTCCATCAGCAGCAGCAGCCTCAGTCTTCAGTCGCTAATGAGTAGCTTTCTACACCCGCATAGTGAGGCTACTCATGAGCAGCAGGAAGACCTGGAGCAGGACCTGAACCAGCAGGTCATGTCATACTTTGACATGACCATGCCAACACACCTTGAGGATCCGCTGGACTTCTGGGCAGCCAAACTTG
The DNA here is from genome assembly GCA_027917425.1 of Gastrophryne carolinensis. NCBI lineage: Eukaryota > Metazoa > Chordata > Amphibia > Anura > Microhylidae > Gastrophryne > Gastrophryne carolinensis. Next base: position 270,941,685 of record CM051236.1, read on the forward strand.
ATTTGTGGCCGCAACTAGCAGAGTTTGCCCTGGAAAAGCTGTCCTGCCCGGCAAGTAGCGTGCCATCTGAGCGGGTGTTTAGTGCGGCGGGGGCCATAGTTACGGCGAGGAGAACTCGTCTGTCAACTAAAAATGTGGAGAGACTCACCTTTGTCAAAATGAATCAGGGATGGATCAGCCAGGATTTCCACCCACCAATGCCTGATGCATGCGACTAGATTCAGCATGGTGCCACGTTTTACACTTTACAAATGGTGCAAAACATATTTATGTCTTTAGGCCATTTTTTGGGCTCCTGCTGCTGCTACTGCCAACTTCTGCCAACTCCAGGGTGTGATTCATCCAATTTTTGGGCTCCTGAAGCCAACTCCAGTGTATATTTGGGCTCCTGCTGCTGCTACTGCCAACTTCTGCCAACTCCAGGGTGTGATTCATCCAATTTTTGGGCTCCTGAAGCCAACTCCAGTGTATATTTGGGCTCCTGCTGCTACTACTGTCAACTCCTGCCAACTCCAGGGTGTGATTCATCCAATTTTTGGGCTCCTGAGGCCAACTCCAGTGTATATTTGGGCTCCTGCTGCTGCTACTGTCAACTCCTGCCAACTCCAGGGTGTGATTCATCCAATTTTTGGGCTCCTGAAGCCAACTCCAGTGTATATTTGGGCTCCTGCTGCTACTACTGCCAACTTCTGCCAACTCCAGGGTGTGATTCATCCAATTTTTGGGCTCCTGAAGCCAACTCCAGTGTATATTTGGGCTCCTGCTGCTGCTACTGTCAACTCCTGCCAACTCCAGGGTGTGATTCATCCAATTTTTGGGCTCCTGAAGCCAACTCCAGTGTATATTTGGGCTCCTGCTGCTGCTACTGCCAACTTCTGCCAACTCCAGGGTGTGATTCATCCAATTTTTGGGCTCCTGAAGCCAACTCCAGTGTATATTTGGGCTCCTGCTGCTACTACTGCCAACTTCTGCCAACTCCAGGGTGTGATTCATCCAATTTTTGGGCTCCTGAAGCCAACTCCAGTGTATATTTGGGCTCCTGCTGCTGCTACTGTCAACTCCTGCCAACTCCAGGGTGTGATTCATCCAATTTTTGGGCTCCTGAAGCCAACTCCAGTGTATATTTGGGCTCCTGCTGCTGCTACTGCCAACTTCTGCCAACTCCAGGGTGTGATTCATCCAATTTTTGGGCTCCTGAAGCCAACTCCAGTGTATATTTGGGCTCCTGCTGCTGCTGCTGCTGCCAACTTCTGCCAACTCCAGGGTGTGATTCATCCAATTTTTGGGCTCCTGAAGCCAACTCCAGTGTATATTTGGGCTCCTGCTGCTGCTGCTGCTGCCAACTTCTGCCAACTCCAGGGTGTGATTCATCCAATTTTTGGGCTCCTGAAGCCAACTCCAGTGTATATTTGGGCTCCTGCTGCTGCTACTGTCAACTCCTGCCAACTCCAGGGTGTGATTCATCCAATTTTTGGGCTCCTGAGGCCAACTCCAGTGTATATTTGGGCTCCTGCTGCTGCTACTGTCAACTCCTGCCAACTCCAGGGTGTGATTCATCCAATTTTTGGGCTCCTGAAGCCAACTCCAGTGTATATTTGGGCTCCTGCTGCTGCTGCTGCTGCCAACTTCTGCCAACTCCAGGGTGTGATTCATCCAATTTTTGGGCTCCTGAAGCCAACTCCAGTGTATATTTGGGCTCCTGCTGCTGCTACTGTCAACTCCTGCCAACTCCAGGGTGTGATTCATCCAATTTTTGGGCTCCTGAAGCCAACTCCAGTGTATATTTGGGCTCCTGCTGCTGCTACTGCCAACTTCTGCCAACTCCAGGGTGTGATTCATCCAATTTTTGGGCTCCTGAAGCCAACTCCAGTGTATATTTGGGCTCCTGCTGCTACTACTGCCAACTTCTGCCAACTCCAGGGTGTGATTCATCCAATTTTTGGGCTCCTGAGGCCAACTCCAGTGTATATTTGGGCTCCTGCTGCTGCTACTGCCAACTTCTGCCAACTCCAGGGTGTGATTCATCCAATTTTTGGGCTCCTGAAGCCAACTCCAGTGTATATTTGGGCTCCTGCTGCTACTACTGCCAACTTCTGCCAACTCCAGGGTGTGATTCATCCAATTTTTGGGCTCCTGAGGCCAACTCCAGTGTATATTTGGGCTCCTGCTGCTGCTACTGTCAACTCCTGCCAACTCCAGGGTGTGATTCATCCAATTTTTGGGCTCCTGAAGCCAACTCCAGTGTATATTTGGGCTCCTGCTGCTGCTGCTGCTGCCAACTTCTGCCAACTCCAGGGTGTGATTCATCCAATTTTTGGGCTCCTGAAGCCAACTCCAGTGTATATTTGGGCTCCTGCTGCTGCTACTGTCAACTCCTGCCAACTCCAGGGTGTGATTCATCCAATTTTTGGGCTCCTGAAGCCAACTCCAGTGTATATTTGGGCTCCTGCTGCTGCTACTGCCAACTTCTGCCAACTCCAGGGTGTGATTCATCCAATTTTTGGGCTCCTGAAGCCAACTCCAGTGTATATTTGGGCTCCTGCTGCTACTACTGCCAACTTCTGCCAACTCCAGGGTGTGATTCATCCAATTTTTGGGCTCCTGAGGCCAACTCCAGTGTATATTTGGGCTCCTGCTGCTGCTACTGCCAACTTCTGCCAACTCCAGGGTGTGATTCATCCAATTTTTGGGCTCCTGAAGCCAACTCCAGTGTATATTTGGGCTCCTGCTGCTACTACTGCCAACTTCTGCCAACTCCAGGGTGTGATTCATCCAATTTTTGGGCTCCTGAGGCCAACTCCAGTGTATATTTGGGCTCCTGCTGCTGCTGCTGCCAACTTCTGCCAACTCCAGGGTGTGATTCATCCAATTTTTGGGCTCCTGAAGCCAACTCCAGTGTATATTTGGGCTCCTGCTGCTACTACTGTCAACTCCTGCCAACTCCAGGGTGTGATTCATCCAATTTTTGGGCTCCTGAGGCCAACTCCAGTGTATATTTGGGCTCCTGCTGCTGCTGCTGCCAACTTCTGCCAACTCCAGGGTGTGATTCATCCAATTTTTGGGCTCCTGAGGCCAACTCCAGTGTATATTTGGGCTCCTGCTCCTGCTGCTGCCAACTTCTGCCAACTCCAGGGTGTGATTCATCCAATTTTTGGGCTCCTGAAGCCAACTCCAGTGTATATTTGGGCTCCTGCTGCTGCTGCTGCTGCCAACTTCTGCCAACTCCAGGGTGTGATTCATCCAATTTTTGGGCTCCTGAAGCCAACTCCAGTGTATATTTGGGCTCCTGCTGCTACTACTGCCAACTTCTGCCAACTCCAGGGTGTGATTCATCCAATTTTTGGGCTCCTGAGGCCAACTCCAGTGTATATTTGGGCTCCTGCTGCTGCTGCTGCCAACTTCTGCCAACTCCAGGGTGTGATTCATCCAATTTTTGGGCTCCTGAAGCCAACTCCAGTGTATATTTGGGCTCCTGCTGCTACTACTGTCAACTCCTGCCAACTCCAGGGTGTGATTCATCCAATTTTTGGGCTCCTGAGGCCAACTCCAGTGTATATTTGGGCTCCTGCTGCTGCTGCTGCCAACTTCTGCCAACTCCAGGGTGTGATTCATCCAATTTTTGGGCTCCTGAGGCCAACTCCAGTGTATATTTGGGCTCCTGCTGCTGCTGCTGCCAACTTCTGCCAACTCCAGGGTGTGATTCATCCAATTTTTGGGCTCCTGAGGCCAACTCCAGTGTATATTTGGGCTCCTGCTCCTGCTGCTGCCAACTTCTGCCAACTCCAGGGTGTGATTCATCCAATTTTTGGGCTCCTGAAGCCAACTCCAGTGTATATTTGGGCTCCTGCTGCTGCTGCCAACTTCTGCCAACTCCAGGGTGTGATTCATCCAATTTTTGGGCTCCTGAGGCCAACTCCAGTGTATATTTGGGCTCCTTCTGCCCCTCATAGTGATGCCACTTCAACTCTCTGCAATTGTGCCGCTCTGCGATTCTATTAGCGATGCCTCTGATCTGCATGTGATATTTCTTCAAAGTATTATTTAACAAACCCAGCACGCATCCTGTGCGTGTTACAGCAAGGCTGAATGGTTTACAACCCTATTGAGGCTGTAGGAGGCTCAGAAATAGCCGTTTTTAATAGCGATTCGTCGCGAATTTATTCGGGTCGAAACGATTTTTGTCGGAAAATTCGGCGAATCAGTCGAATCGAATTTTTCAAAAGTTCGCTCATCTCTACCAATGCTAGATGCAGATGTTTCTATATATTAATAATAACATAAACTAATATGAATTTATATTGTTGCCAATTGGGAATGGCAAAAGAAGGGGCGGCACTGACTCAATACATGCAGGAGTATATCATTATATAGGTGCACTGCTCCGTGGGGTAGGTGAGCCGAGAGGAAGTATTAATGACTGGCCGTGTCGATAGGACTCGAAACGCGTTGGTTGCAGCCCCGGGGGGGCCATTCTACATTCTGTGTATGTAAGCACTTTTTCTCTTACTTGTTGTATTTGCGTTATTGCACTCATCATTCTGATTGGGTTTGTATTACTCTGCACTTATTAAGGCGTGTAGGTTACTGTTCTGTTGAGATGGATGCACTTTAAAAGCACTGACACTTTGATAATATATATATCTTTATATGGAGTAGATAGTTAGGTTTAGAATTGGTCACAGTGTGTAGATAGAGTTAGAGTTGTCGCTCCCCCTGGTGGCGTAACAAAGCTATGGCACAGCATATTTGTTTTTAAACTATGTTTTTAATGAATTAATTACAATAAATTGACAGCATTTTGATATTTTGAGTGCAAGTGTCAGTCTCTGTGGGTAGAGATTTGGGGGTGGTTGGGGACCACTCCACTTTGTTTGGTTCAATAAATTAATATGAAATAGCACAATTCAGACTTTCAAGCCTGCAGGCACAACAATAGCAGTAAAGTAGTTACATAGTAGTAGCACCTAACTTCTGGATAACTTTAGACTGCAGTAGCCATAATTTATCAAGCTTCACTATCCTATGTAGTATTAAACCATTTCAGTGCCAGCCTACCTAGAGATTTTGTCACCTCTTGTTGCCAAGCAATGTTTAAGCATTTTGCACTATATATTTTTACCAGTGATTTTTGCAGGGATTTCCAGGAAAAATAAATATTGTTTTTTCAGCAAGTTGGGCTTTACCAGCATTTTTTTTGTGCATTCTCAATATTTTTGAGTGAAATATGTAGTTGAAAATGTTAACATTTGTTTAGTGTCATTTCAAGAAAACCATATTGCTTGCAAAAGCCCCATTAGGCTTCCCGGTTGGTTTTAATTCTGTGTCTTTGTTATATGTGTTTTTTTGTTATTGTGAGGTATTTTGTGATGTATTTATGGCTATTTTATAAATTCCACTGTTGATTTTTTTTTTCAACAATATTTTTATTGTAAGTCTAAGGAGGGTACAGCATGGTACATCAAGTCTTACATTTTATAAGATAGAATATAACATCCAAAGGAATAAAAACTTACATGTACATAGCAAACGTTATCCTCAAAAACATGATACACATGCAGAAAGAGACGGAAAAAACCTGCATGTGGAAAGGAAGGTAGGAAAAGGAAAGCCAGGTGGGAAGAGTATAAGGGGAGGAAAAATAGGAGGGGAAGGGAGGGATACGGGTGTCCGAGCTCCACCAGCAACACAGCCGACATATTGGGATGCTAAAATGTGAGAAGGCGACGGTCAAAATTTTTAGGTAGAAAATGGGAGATCCATCCTTCTCAAGTGGTTAGGAAGGGGGAGAGATCACCCTGCATCGAGGCTGACATTTTTTCAAAGAACATAACTTTGTTGATTCGAGATATCAGACTGCCATTGGGGATGGTCCTACTTTTCCATGATCGCGCTATGGTATGTTTATGTTTATGTCAGGATATGTCTGATGAGCTCAGATTGTGATCTTGAGCAACCCGGAGGTTTTATATTGAGGAGGGCAAGATGGGGCGAGGGGGTCAGGTGTAAACCTGTTGCTTTGTTTAAGAGGTAGTAAACCTTGGCCCAGAACTGTCTGACAGTCCTACATTCCCACCAGATGTGAATATATGTTCCTTGGAAGGGACAATCTCTAAAGCACTCCGGTGGGTAGGATGGACAGAATCTGTGGATCTTATCTGGGACAAGATACCACCGGAGTAAGACTTTGGTATTGACCTCCTGAGCAGCTGTGTTCAGAAAACGCATGAATGAATTCAGTGCGGCCACTTTTTATAGGGTGTTTTAACCTTGGTTAACCTCCCCAGTTTGGGGTGTATGGTGTGCCTACACATCAAAGTAAAAGTCATATTGATTGTTCACATACACATCAACACCATAGCATAACATGTAGTGAAATGCTCTAGAAGTACCTGCAACACAATACAAATTATTTAGTGAAAGGGTATCTAATATTTACATAACATGCAGCCTAGCATGTCTTGAGTCAATGCTAATGGAATATCTGTTCCATTTCTTTGGCATGGGGCAGGACCCGTGGCTGGACAGGTTGGATAGGGACCTTGGTGTTTCCACATGAGCTGTTCCTCATCCTCCCCGTGGTAGCATATTATTGTTAGGATACAAATTGTTTTGCTTGGGGCGGACCCTTGTTTGCTGACAGTTAAAGGTCTAACAGGCCCAACCATTTATTTGTGTCCGGTTTCTTAAACCACTGAATATCCTATGCATACACCTAATATCTATGCAGGTATACACCTCAGTAGATAGGAAAGGCAGCTGCCCCTGTCCAGGCAAAATGTAAATACATACTCATAAGTCAAAAATGACTGAACCTCCTATTTATTGTGCATTGGTGCCCCATAACAGGGCTGCCAATACTCACCTCTGACAGGATCCTTCCACTGCCGTAGACTAGCCTATATGGCTCACACGGCCAACTGAAGCAAAGTAAAGCGCACAGCCACTAGCGAGTGTGAGGTGCTGCTAACAGTCACATGGGACGTGGATCTAGGAAGAGGAGAGTATCAGCAATATTTGGGCTGCTGCATAATAAAGAGTGAGTCCAATCATTTTTGACTGGACTTTCTCTTTAGGAGATCAATTTCCACAACATAAAGGTCCATCCTCCATTCACCCCCAACCTGCACGGCCACTTTTTTCAGTCCAATAAAGTAGGGAGTCCTGACCCGACTGACGTGTGGGGGGGCAGCAGTTCGTCCCAGAGGTTGCCCTGAATGAAGAATTGAACCACATGCCACGCGACTTGATCTCAGGACCTGATAAACTTAAACTGCCAGAGCAGAACAGAAGAGCCAAAGGGCGGGTATAGATTATTTCAGGTTTTGTCTGGACTGTAGTGAAAATGTCTCCGTTAATTTTTAAAACCTGACAAAACATTACAACTTCAATCCTTCCCAAGGTAAACCGTGCATAACATTTTCAACAGAGCTGCTGACATTTTCAGTGAAAACAGCTGCATCTGGTCAAAATAAAACTTGTCATGGACATCAAAGCAGAGAGACCTAGCAAAAAGGAAGATGTGATATGCCAGTAGATTTGTAATGCCATTAACCATAAACATGCAATGGGTGTAACAGAAACTTGCATTCTGGCAACAAACATGTTAAAACATTTTAACAATATGGGAGCCCTCCCCCGATATCCTGTACCTCCTATGTTCCATCCCATAGTTTCCTCCTTCCCTGTGGGATTTTTGATGAGAGGGCATCATCTGGTTAGTTCCCTTATCTCACAGCCTCTGTTACTGCAAACCTCATATGGCTCTGTCTAGAAAGACTGGCCCGAGTGCAGCCTACAACCACTTTCCCTGGCATGCAAGAGCAGGTGGTGTCCTTCTCAACTTCCTACAGGTAGACGGTCCCCTCTGAGCATTTAAGGTATGTGATTCAACATGATGTTTCTCACCTCTTTTCATTTTTTTCTAATATATTGAAGCAAAAAAAAGGGCACAAAGTAAAAGTGGCTGATCTAGTAAAAGTGGCTGATCTAGTGAAATTTTTATATTATAGTTTACATTATTATTAACAGCCATATGCAAATTAGATTGTCTTCTAAATTCTATTACACTGGCCTTCATACATAAAGCAGCTACTATTCAAATAACATAAATAAAAATAAATTAAAGTGAAACCTGCATTTGGCAAGCCTTCTACTTTTTTTTCCACTTTCCTTTCTTCTTCAAAAAGTCATGTAATTGCTCTTGTAAAGGTATATTTGTATTACTTGTGGGCAGTGAATAAAAAACATTGTGGCTAGTTTTGGTATTTCTCCTCTCTGCTCTTCTATAAAGAATGGTGTGGGTATTCTTAATGAAATCAGTAATGGTTCCTTTGTAGATATAGTTACTGTCAATAGTGGTCCATTCAGGCGTGTGTACAAAGTAATAAAAAATGGCCACAAGAGATATAACAAAGTCTAGCTCCCTCTGGGTAACCAAGGTTAGTTACTGGCACATTTTTTTTTTTAAATTTAAAAATCCTGCTGCAGTCAGTTTTCCAGTCTCCTCATTGTTATCTAAGCTTTCAACAGATTACCTAACACCAATATAATATTATTTTTTTAAATTGAAGCCTGTTTAAGGGGTTGATTGTGTATTGGCATGTGGTAGCCTAAATGGCAAAGCTGATCATAGCAGCATTCTGAGACTTTTTCATTTTCCATTTATGTAGAAAAACATAGAATCTACAGAATTCAGAAATCCGACCAATAAACAACTTCTCTCTAGTATGTATCGCTGAACATAGATACTGTTCCTGTGGACATTCATTTGGGCCATTCCATATTTATAGTCCTGCACCTAGCCCTGGCATCTTCCTGGTTTCACTTAAGTGCATGATAAAGCAGGAGAAACCAGGATAACTGACAGTGATGGAACGGGTCAGGTATGTACGGGTGATGTATTTGTAAACCATCAGGTATACAATGAACAGACAATTCTAGGTTATTACATTTTGTTAAATAAAAATGCAACTAAAAAACTAATGAAAAAAATGCCCCCTATCACTGTGATATTTCTGTAAGTTATGTCAATTTTCCAAGAGTCACTTTCCCAGGGTTTAAGCTCGAGCACTGAACAATTTTAGCTCATCCTACTAAGCCTTTTAACTACTTCTTGCTCAGTACAAAGATTTCAGTTTGCTGCTAAAAATGAGATGCTAAAAAATACTTCAGACAGTACAGTAAACAGTAGCATATAGTGCAGCCTAAATCCAAACATTAACACTGAGCCAGCTAAGCAACATAAGTCGTAACAGTATGGTTAAGATCCTTGCATGAAAGCCCATCTTTCTTTAAAGCATATGGTAGTGGATGCCAAATGAGAAGGCTGATTCACTACTAATGCCAGGTATCAGCTGATGCCTTGGTAACAGAGCGTCTTGGTTGCTTTAGTAACCTGGCCGGCATTGATGAATGTGCTGTATGTTGGGCGCTGTAACACCAGTACAGCGCTGCAGGGAGCGAAAGGTAGCGCCAGCTCAGTTCGGCCGACTCTCAGCGACTCACACCAAAAAACTACACACACACAGGGTTGGGGCTCTAAATCTGGACGCTATAGCATAAAGCACCAGATGCTGTGTGATTAAAGTCTGTTTTTGAACACATATCCACCAGTAACATAGCGAAAACACATGGAATGACATTGTTGTAACATTGTGACTTTTTCTAGGCCAGGAGAGGTGACACAATAATTTGAGAGAAAAAATAAATAAATAAATAAAAACTCTGTTTAAACAGAAGAAAAGGAACGGCCATTGAAATGTATGGGAGAGCGACAGGTAGTGACAGGTAATATCTGGCGCTCTGGAAGCTAGGGTGCCGGCGCTATACGCTGAGCCGCTTGTGATGATGAATCGGACTCTACATGGCGCTGTTAGAGTTGCTCACCAGAACTGCCTTCATAAATGTGGTATTGCGTACAGCACCCAGCATTCACCAGACGCTGCCTGCCGCTACGAGGCACTACCTGCCCATACCCCTTAATGAATAACTCCATAGAATACTATTGGCAGCGGCTAAACATGGAAATCAAAGCTCACACAGAATATTATTGGCAGCATTTCACATGTGATTGCAGGGTGATCACCCAGATCCCAAATCAAACAGTTCTCCGCTGAAAATGTAGAATGGTAAATCTAAAAAATCTGTTACCTCGTATTTTTATACAGATTGGAAAAGTAACCCTTCCTCTTGATAACACATTTATATGGGATTTTTAATGTTTGCTATTTTCACAATATATGATTTTAGGGAGGATTTTAATTTATATGTTGAAAGCTCTCCTCTTTATGTGATTATGATTTCAGAGATGCCAATCTGATTCATTCTAGCAGGGTGATTTTTCTCCAGTCCTGCTCTTTGCAATGACCATTTACCTCAACACTCCTGGACTTCATCATTAAAACTCCTATTCAGCCCAGTGCATTAGCTGAACCCATGTTTTTTCAGGTACATGGTCAGTGCTAAGTGAGGGACTGGAAATAAATCACCCTGCAGGAATAGGTCAGGTTGGGGTTTCTGTTATTTGGGAAAATTGTCTCTACCTCATTGGAAAACCCTTCAAACCTAGTTAGGTGAAACCATTTTGTATCTGAGGTGGAGAATTCTACCACATGAGATAAAACACCTTATTTACATTTTAATTAATAATCCCTTAAAGTGGACCAACACCCTCCCCTGATCAGCCGGGAATCTATAAGATTCCCGGACCGATCAGCTCCCTGACTGCGGGGCACCCCGATGTGTGAAACCCCCCCAGATCCCCGAAAATCCTACCTGATCCTCGTTCCAGCAGCGCATCCTCGTTCCAGCAGCACATTCGCGAGCAGCGGACGCATCCGCGCTATTAATTTAGCAGGGCACGTGCCCACACCAGCGTTTGTAAGTGGCTCGGGTCCGCTCACCTTAGACGAGCTCTAGGACAAAGGGGCAGCAGCAGATCCGAGGGTACTGACTGGACAAGAGCCTACGCATGTGCCGTAGGACCGAGGAAGTGTGAGATCGGGCAACCTGGGGGGTTTCACACAGCGGGGCAGCCCCGATCAGGGTGCCCCGGGGGCAAGGAACAAAACCCAGAATAGTCAAAGTTTTGGGTTTTTGTCCACTTTAAAAACATAAATAAACAGAAAAGGATACTTGCCTTTTCTTCTCAGCAGAAGCTCCTAGTTTCTGTGAACAAGTCTTAGTGAGCAGGTGCCCCAGGATTCCTTAGAGCATGAGCTGACACCGAGAGACCCACACTTAGAAACTGTGAGGTTTCTGTGCAACATACTGATCAGGAGCTGCTGCAGGAGAGAAAAGGGGTGTATCGTTTTATGCTTATGTTGGGTTTACAGTCAAAAAAAGACTCATCTGCTGAGTCTAAAACACCCAAAGCTCTGCCAGAAGCAACTCTGTACAGCAGTCCTTTCGCCACCACTGAAGGTGTGATTGCAGCAGCACATAGCGAGATACAAAACCCATAATTAGTTGATAGTAAAATCTCTCTCTCTATAAATAAATATATAAATCTTTGTTAAAAGTCAAAGAACATGTCTTAAGCCTGTGTTATATTTTTCAGGGAAGGGATCCTTTTAACATGGGAGACTGGGAGTTTCTAGAGAAGCTGTTGGATCAGGTGCAGGAGCACTCCACAAGCATCGGAAAAGTCTGGCTAATGGTACTTTTTGTCTTCCGCATCTTGATTCTGGGCCTTGCAGGAGAATCAGTTTGGGGGGATGAACAATCAGACTTTGTGTGTAACACAGACCAGCCTGGATGTCCAAATGTCTGCTATGACAAAGCCTTTCCCATCTCCCACATTCGTTTCTGGGTGCTCCAGTTTCTCTTTGTTAGCACACCAACATTATTTTACTTGGCCCATGTTATCTATCTGTCAAGAAAAGAAGAAAAGCTGAAGCAGAAGGAGGAAGAACTAAGAGCTCGGAGTGACAAAGATGAACAAGTGGACTCTGCCATAGCTGCCATTGAGAAGAAACGCCTAAAGATCTGCATTCAAGAAGATGGCAGGGTGAAAATCCGAGGAGCACTAATGTACAGCTATACAACCAGTGTTATCTTCAAGAGTATATTCGAAGCCGGCTTCCTGCTGGGCCAGTGGTATTTGTACGGCTTTGTTATGCCCGCCGTGTATGTATGTGAGAGAAATCCGTGTCCTCACAAAGTGGACTGCTTTGTATCCAGACCCATGGAAAAAACCATTTTCATCCTTTTTATGCTAGTGGTGTCACTAATCTCTCTACTACTAAACATTTTAGAACTCATTCATCTAATGTGCAAGAGTGTGCTCCACACCCTAAAGAAGTACTCCCCCTATATGTCCAACAGGAAATATGCAAAGGAAGAAGAGATGTATCCAGAGAAAGCCTTAGAGACAGCAAGTGCTCCATATCAGGACAAACCATATGTTTATCTTCCCATGAGTGACAACATTACTTACCCAGGATATAAGATACAGAACGAGGACAACTGGACCAACTTCCATACAGAGAAACAGCTTGGCCTGAGTGGCAGCAAACAAATGATAGAGCACTACAACGGCAGCCATTTTAAACCTGTTTCTGCCAATTCACATTCTGTTGTAGAGAAGCAAATAAGCAGAGCCAGTAGTTCAGCATCTAAGAAACAATATGTCTGAGAGAATTGGTTTTACAACCCCTGGCTTCCACCCCAGGGCCTGCACCACTTGTTACCAATGGCAGTGATTGGGGCCCCTGCACCTTGACCATGCTGTGTTTTTGATTTTGAATTACATAAATTTATTGGTGGCTCAGTGGCAACCTGTGAAGCCTGTGGAACCATTGGGTCTTCCACACTGCAGAGCTAGATGTTATGATTAACTGGTGGCTCAGTGATGTCACCACCTGCTTCCTGAGTGAGACAGAGTGGCAAGTGTCAGCAGATCTGTACTTTAACTCTGGAGGGGCTGATCTGAGGTCTGAAGGAACGTGACAAGCTGTACTGTAGCTCTTGACTCCTACCATATCTTACTTTGCCTGCATGGAGATTTTACAGAGGCAGCATTGCTTAGAGAGATAAAGCGCACAATACAAGTTATATTCCTTGCACTGCTGCCTCTGTTATTCATGCTGTACAGTGGAACAATGGCAGCTCAGCTGCCAGCAATGTACTGGGTATGGCCCTAACGAATCTGTATATATTAGAGATAAAGTTTCTGTACTTATTGGGGCCTCCATCAAACTAAATCTGAGCTTGTTTACAGCTGTAGCAAAACTTGATCAAAACACCTATAGTAACTGAACGACCCCTGAATCCAATGTCAAAGAAGCTGGTATCCTGATAAGAAAATAGTGAAAAGATGGTGGCACTCCTGTAGAGAAAAATACAATAAAACATAACTTTTACTGTGAGAATTTCAAATCCATGGTTTAGGACTTCATGTCTATTACATCCCTGAGCTGGTTCCATCGCCGGATGGCTCGCCACTAGTCACTTTTCTTCTTTCCAAATCATGAATTTTATCTTTTCACAGTAAAAGTTACGTTTATTAGATTTTTCAACACAGGAATGCTGGAATCTTTGCACTGAATAGCTTAGCACAGAAAAGATTGAAAAGCACTAAGGTGCACAGATAGTAAGAGTCACCACGTGTAGTGAGAAATAATCTCATATTGTATTCCCATACCATTAATAAGCCTTGGTATGAGAACCTTTGTTAACTTGAAATTACATAAGAGCTGAAAGTAAGTTCTAAAATCATGTGAAATTTTTTACTGTATCATATGTATATATATATATATATATATAGAGAGAGAGAGAGAGAGAGCATAACTGTGATCCTCTGGCTTTGTACTCTGTAGATCATAATGAGGTAAGTGCAACATCATTTTCCACAGATCCTTAAAGTGGACCAACACCCAGGGGTGATCGGCCCAGGAATCTATAAGATTCCCGGGCCGATCACCTCCCTCACCGCGGGACATCCGAGATCGGGATGTCCCGCGGGGTGAACCCCCCCCCCCAAAACCTTACCTTATCCCCTCTAGACGTGCGTGCACCCGCGCCGGACGTTTGTGAATGGCCTGCGCGGGCGCGCGCCCTGTAAGAGTGACGTGCGGGAGGTGGCGGTGGACGCGCTGTCTTGTCCATCGCTGTCACCCGCTTGTCCGTCGGCGGGGATTGGACGGCGCGGTCACATGGGAGCGTGGTGAGGTGAGTTTTTGGGGCTTTCTGGGGGGTTTCACACAGCGGGGCACCCCCAATCGGGGTGCCCCCCCCCGAAGTGGACCAAAACCCAGGATAGTCAAAATCCGGGGTGTTGGTCCACTTTAAACAACAAGATTTGCCATTAGGCAATTACAGTTCAAATGCTGGGGCCTAGATCTATTTCAAAAGTGATAACCAGGGGACTTACCCATAGATAAAAAGAAAAGGTCCCTGAAGTCTGAAAAATTGAAAGGTGAAAAAACTTTATTTTAAGTTTTGCACTGTCCATTTAAATTGTCATATGTTTCTAAAATCAAAAGCATGCCAAATCAAAGCTAATTCGCGCAAATATCCCGCATCGGGTGTACATCTCTGGGTGGAAAAAGCCTACCACCTCTATTTAATAGAACCTGCCCTGGATTCAGTTGACACTTACTTGCCTAGGGCAGGTACACTGGCAGTATCAAGTGGTTTAAAAGGTCCCTAGTAAGGTTGAACTATACACCAGAAACAGGGATTTCCCTGAACTGTCCAAAGAATACGGGCAGGCTGATTCATCATTAGCAGCAGGTAGCGACAGATGAGCGTCTGTAGCAGGCATTTCAGAGTGCCCGCTAGTAGTCGCTGTGCTCGGTCGTGGGTCGCTAGTTAAGAGCGACTCAGTCGCTGTGCAGCAATGATGAATACATTGTGGGGAGTCGCTAAATGACCAGTACAGCGCTGTATGGGAGCGCATGTTAGTGATTGGTCAGTGCGCACAACTCACAATATATTCATCAGAAAAATTGCCTCACACACCTCCGGCACTCAAAAATGCTTCAATGTAGCCCAGAGCGCCGGAGGCGGTGTGATTAAAGGCTGTTTTTAAACATGTATCCACCAGTAACAAAGCGAAAACATATGGAATTACATTGTTATAACATTGTGACATGAACACATTAATGCCAGACCTGTAATGTCAATTCTGCATAAATATATAAAACATGAAAAATATTTGCAAAAATGGCATCTTCTATGCCAGGTCACAACATTATTTGAGATTCAAAAAAAATATATATAATTATAAAAAAAAACCCTGTTTAAAAAGAAATAAAAGAATGTCCATTGAAATGTAAGGGAGAGCCACAGGTAGCGAGAGGTAATACGTGGCGCTCTGCTGGCGCTGTACGCTGTGGCTGGGATAATGATGAATCGGACGCTACATGACGTTATCGTGTCCGGCGTTCACCTGCGCTTACTGTCATTTACAAGGCACTACCTGACGCTATCCCTTCATGAATAAGGCCCTAAGACTTTCAATTTTTCAGACTTCGGGAACCTTCTTTTTCTTTTTTTTTTTTTATTTTAATGAGCTTAAAGGTTTGTTGGATGAGTAGGCGAGTAAGCTAGAGCTCAAGTAGATTCTTGATTCCCTGCGGTTTTAATATTGTTTGACTTACCCACAGACCCTGAATGAAATAAAAAACATATATATTTCAATAATTTTTTTATTCTACTGTAAAAACAGGGTGGCAGTTTCTTGTACATATTGTTCTGCTGTTACAGGGGAGGATTGCTGAACTCCAATTGCATGTCCCCAGGACCAGCCTGTACTTGAATAATGATTTATTACTATTGCAGTTCTGCTCTTGTGTGTAGAGGCTTAATATTCCAATGCTCTGTGCTGAAAAAGTAGCTGTTCCTCCACAAGCTGGCTAGTGAGTGGTTGAGCAGTTCTCCATTGCAATAGTAGAATGTACCATCCAGATCACTGGTCCCCAATCTGTATCTCGGGAGCCACCTGTGGCTCACGGACCCTTGATGTGTGGCTGGCAGACTGTCTGGAGTCAATGAGTTGAGCAGGTGGAGAAGCCTTCCAGCTTACAATACAGTCTTTTACCTGTCCCCTGTTAAATGTTGTGCTAAAAGCTGCGGGTAAGCCCCAGGGTAAGCTGATACGCTTCTCTACCTGCGTACCATTTAACCTATTTGGAGACAGAGAAGAGAATCTGCTTCCGATTGGCAATATTTTATGGGGTCGGGAGATTTGCAAAATGGCCAATTTCTTCACACTTTCAAAAAGGCAGCTGATGAACACACACACACACACACCTACAATTGAAGGATCATTGGCAGCCAGCAGTGTGTGTTGCAGCTTATGGTCCACAAATACAGATTAGTCCCACAATAAGCAAGTTACCAGAGATGAAGAGCAAGAGACCAGGATGAAGATCATTGTTAAATATCATCAGCTAATGATAAATATTGTATGACGAATAATACATCACAAAACCAACATTCTTTGTATACCCTTTAAATGTATGATACACACTGTAAAGTGCCCATACTAAATATTCTCTGTCTAAATCAGTAGTCCTCAAACTTCCTCCTCAAGGGCCGAGACAGGCCAGGTTTTGCAACTCTCCACGCTACTCCACAGGTGAATTAACTGGTGCTCAGACAGAGCTATAGCCCTAATTATTACATCTGTGTATCAGCATAGAGAGCTGCAAAATCTGGCCTGTCTCGGCCCTTGAGGAGGAAGTTTGAGGACTACTGGTCTAAATACATCTTCATAAAAATCTTTCACGCTAGTGGAGATACTTATAAAAAAACAATATGGCTGACCTCATGTAGAAAGTTTTTGCCCAGATTTAGTATGTAAATATGAAGAGCTCCCCACCCCAACAACCAATGCAAAACATTTATATTAATCTTAAAGCCTTTACATCTGATTGGGTTTTGAGATGTGAAGGTTTTTCAGATGAGGTGCAAAGTTTTCCATTGAGGTAGAGATAAAGAAGTAAATCACCCACCCTAAGTGTGGGCAGTTCTCTACTGGAGCATTTCTGCTTGCCTTATTGAATAACCCATTATATCCATGCACTTTTGCACTTTCAAGATAGGCGTTACTCTGTCTAAAAATGGTAACCAATTGTAATTACATGTTTGATGTTTGGTGTTATTTCAAAAGTAACCCAACTCCTAACGCGATTGATTGTGGTGGGTGATACCTATAAATCTTCAATTGCTTGTATGACCCTTTTTTGGAAACTTGGACTTGTGAAATCAACAGATCGCTGACCTGGCTATACACGTCTATGCACTTCTTTGTTATTTATTCCTGGGTGTGGTAGCAAAGCTACGTTTGATGAACTTTCATGGTAAACTTACAGAGGGTGTGAGTTTTTTTGTTAATGAATAAAAAATAAAATAATTTTTTTACTTTGATACATTTCAGTGTAAAGTCTTGTTCTTTTAGAAAATGGATCTGCCCTAAAATATTGTTTCCCTAACTAAATGACTCCTCTTTAAAATAAAGCAAACCTACACCTTCCCGTGTGCACCAAAGAACTCCTTCCCTCCACTCCTCAACTCCACAGTAAGTGATACCTCTTTCAAGCCAGGCATCCCATCAGTTGGGGCACTGCAACCCACAGCACCCACTGTGGCTTTTGGCTTCTCCTTCATTAAAAAAGGATATTAGTAATAATAGTTCGCTGATTACCTTCCTGATCTAAATGCCTCTATGACAGCTTTGCAAACAATTTCTTCTAATGTGACAACAAGCCATTCAAAAGGGCTGGAGCTTATGTTCTCAAGCCATGGATGGCTGAGGACACACTTCTTGGATAATTTTTTAATGAATTCTGAACTTTGCTTCCTTTGTAAGGTCTGATTTCTTTTTGCAGGTAAATGTGATCCAGGTACGGGAAGAGGGGGGAGAGGTAGACAAAGACTCTATACTATATTACTCGTTCTCATACGGTCAGGGTGTTGAGGTATGTTTGGCCTGTGTGGGGCTCAAATTGTAACCTGAACGGGGGGGTTTCTTGGGTCCACTAGACTGGCCCTGGATCCCCGGGTGACCGCATAGTGTCGGCACGGAGATCCTAGTGGGGGTCAGTGGGTCCTTGAAAATACCTCTAGATTCCACTCTGCCGTTTGGGGATTTTTATGTGTTTTATTGCACGTTATATACAAAACATGAAAGAAAATGGTAGTTTACAACATTTCCCATATAGGTTGTCTGTTAGTATTGCTTTTTATGCATCAAAAAGCCTATCAATAAGCCTTATCGGCTTAGAGTCCTTATTTGAGTATGTCTGTGATGTTAGTATTGTTTGGATAGGCTTGGGTACTTGTCCTTCCGGTGATGGTCCGTTCCATTGGTGTGGGTCCCCACATCTACAACGAGGGAAAAATTGAACCACCCTAACAACACACGGAGAGCAAGGAAAGACCACAGCAACCCACAACTTCTGGCACTCGGACACCCCCACGCGGTAATACTAAACGGACTAAACGGAAGCTATACGCGAAACGCATATGTGATGGAGTACCGATATCTTGCTACAACTAACTAAAGGGTAACAACTTGCTACAGACTGTGGAAAGAACAACCCACCTCTTTGCTACAAATTGAGGGAATTACTAACGGAAGGGACCATCACCAGAAGGGCAAGTACCCAAGCCCATCCAAACAATACTAACATCACAGACATACTCAAATAAGGACTCTAAGCCGATAAGGCTCTGACTTTTTGATGCATAAAAAGCAATGCTAACAGACAACCTATATGGGAAATGTTGTAAACTACCATTTTCTTTCATGTTTTGTATATGCAAACGTAACGTGCAATAAAACACGTAACGTGCAATAAAACACATAAAAATACCCAAACAGCAGAGTGGAATCTAGAGGTATTTTCAAGGATCCACTGACCCCCACTAGGATCTCCGTGCCGACACTATACGGTCACCCGGGGATCCAGGGCCAGTCTAGTGGACCCAAGAAACCCCCCCCCCCCCCCCCGTTCACTCTAAATGTGATCCAACCTAAAATGACAGTACATTTCAGTTATCGATGTGTGCCCCAGGCAAACAGGAAAGCCTATTATCCTAAACTTACCTAAGGCAATAAAGTGAAATAAAGATCTTAAAGTAAACTCATGATGCTCTAGAGAAGGACAATGATATTACATTCGCATTTCAAGGGTACAAAGGACATAGGGACAGATTACATAACATAAACACACACTCTAACATTATAAGAGGGGGAGAGTGGGAATCAATAAATCCATGGGCCAGAAGTTGTATTGCTTTATCCCCAAGTTTTCTTCCATTGCTTCCAACCTTTCCTGGTTCCTCGCTTCATCATAGTCTTCTGGACTTGATAGAGGAATCAGTGTCATCTGCCAGCACAGGTCCTCCTCATCCGCTTCATTGTGTCTTCCAGACAGAGTTTGGATGAGCCAACAAAGGAAAAGATTTTTTTTCCCCCTGGAGGTGGGGCTTCCCTTTCTCTCATATAACACTGCGTCACTGTGACACCAGGGGGTTCAAGGAAACATCTCTACTGGTCCATAATTGCCCCTCTCTGTGGCAGCTGTGACATTTATGTGGTTGAGAATGAGATAGAAAAGACAGGAACCTGCAATTCATCAAACTGAGGCAAGCCAGAAGACACCCTGATCAAGACAAGTACTGTTCAGTGAGAAGGCTGCCATAGTGGGCTGGTGGCTTACTATTGCTTTCTCACAGCTTGTAAAGGTGTGTTTTTGAATGACCTGAACAAGTCCATTTTTCATCACATGATCCTACAGATCCCCTGTATACTATTATCATGAGAAAGCAGACTGCAGAAGCTTTTAGGAGTTGATATTTTTAGGAAAGCACTTAGCCTGGAAGAGGTTGCTCCTTGTCAAGTCAGAATTTTAGAAAAAGTTTGGGTTACCACAAACCCGAACTTCACGTGGTTCGTGGCGGAACGGGGAAGACTGTCACCACCCAACAGGTCACAGCCAGCCAAGGAGAAGCAGAGAGACAGGGTCACATGGTCATAGCTTAAGAGGTTAGGGTAGCTGGGCCAATCAGGAGGCTTTATTGCAGGAGATAGTCACGTGATGCACCGTTATCGGGCTGGCTATTGCTGAGAGAGCTTTGCTCTTAGAGAAGAGACAGTTTAAGGCATTTTGAACCACAGCATAGGAGAAAAGAAGGGTCAGGAAAGGAAGTGGTCACAGGGGGATGCTGAGGGGTGTGTGTGCTTTACAGAAAAACTGCATTTGCATGCACTAGGATCTGTTAGTCATTGTAGTCCACCCTGTCTGACAACTTCAGTGATTTTTTTTTTTTTTTTGGCCACATCTGTCTGGTTTAGCTGGCCCTCAGTCTTGTCATCGTCATCTAGTGCTCCTCCTCCATCCCATCAGTTATCCATAATAGAGTCTATATCCACCAGACAACAATATGCGCCCAGTAATCTGGTTGTCGTGTGGCAGAACACGCACATGACCAAGTTGTTGGTGGTGCAGGGCCTGCCTTATCACCTGGTTGAGTCCACTGCCTTTAGGTAACTAATGGGGTGCGCCCAGGGCAGGTGGCATGTCCCCAGTCCCCATTTCTTCCCCAACAAGGCCACCTTGCACAGTTACATGGAAGAGAAAGGTCCACCGGAAAAACCTTGTGCAGCACAATGCTCCGACGCAGCAAGGTCAGGCATTCGTAACACCTCCGTATTTGTGCCGATCCGCATCAGTTTTGGACACCAGGCACATATCCTCCTCCTCCTCAACAGATGGAAGACAGAAGGGCGTAACTTACCCTCCTCCATCCTTTCATCACCGCAAGGCGCAGCACTGCCACGCCATATTACACTTGCTAAGCCTGGAGAGACAAAAGCCATACCGCTCAAAATGGGTACATTTTTCAGTGCTTGTTAAAAGCCATTACTTCTTTTCACTTTCCAGGAACGCCAAGCCTGTTGCTTCTCCCCATTTTTTTCATGCTTTAAACAGCTGCGGGCTATTGAAACACTATTTAGGTCACTATGTCCAATTCAAATGCTAAAATATGTTTTTAGACAGCCTTGGGTGACTCCAGAGTGTTATAAAGGACTTTTAGGGCCATCAAGCATTGTTTTCCATGTATTTTAGTCGAAAAGTTCACCCCCAAACTAGTTCGGACTGAACCAAACTATTTCGAAAAAGTTTGAACTGGCAAACCAAACATTTGAAAAGTTCGCTCATCTCTAATCTTGGGGTACATGTGGACAGGCTTTAAAACTGCATTGGCACAATGTCACTTTCCACTTGCATTACTTGCAATTCCACTTGCAATAGAACACTTTGGTTAAATGCTTGCACAGTGCAGAATAGATTTGCTCTCCATTTATGCCATGCACTGTACCCCAGCATTTTACAATAGAGAATGCTGAAATGGTAAATTCAATTCAAAGCAATGCAAATGTCAATCCTATGGGCCCCTATAAATGCTTCAATCACCGTTTTTGTGCAGCTTTCGTTTTCTTGTAGATGACAAATCAGACATAAGAATTTACAGAAATTATAATATAGGACAGATAGAGTTTGTTTTATTGGTAAGAAGGCATAGGCATTGGCAGAAATAGCTAACTGTTCTGTACAACTCTCTGCAACTGGCATGTTTATAAAAGCACTTTTATTATTTACTGTATCATATCCTTAGAGAGGCCAGAACAGCCATTTTTTCCGCAGGGAAAAACACTGAAATATACCAACTGATTTGCCAAATAGGTTGTAGACTTTACCTGACCCTGTACCTAGAATGGAAAACGTTTCCCTTCCCATGTACAGGAGCTAACACCACAGACGACAAACCTTGTTTTTCCACCTGTCCATATGCTATTTAACTTGGCTGGTGACTCCCGACTTTCAGTGATATCTATTTCCTTCTGCTTCCTGACACTTGGTACCTCTGTTAGACTGGCAGGCACATCACCATCCAACACCTTATTTGTGGCAAACTTTTCTAGATACATTACATTTTAAAACTGGCTTCTCATGAGAGTAATTAAAATTTAGACTGATTAGCAGCCTTTCAAAGAAAAACAAGCATAATAGTGTCAACATTACCTTTTGTAAATATGTTTGATGCCACAGTGAATTAAGCGAAGGAAAAGTGGCAATACTACCTTAGTATACTCCTTCTGTCTTCTGTACGAGGCAACAGGGACATAGACTTGGGTCCAAGACAGGCAAGCAATAAAGAATTGGGCAATGGGGGACCTGCTGCAGGTAGAAAAGGTGAAAAGACCATTTTTACTTCATTCTGTAATTGTCCTTAGGGGCTCAGTAATACTGCTGCTGCTGCTACTCCATGCACAGACTTTTAATGGCCTTTAGGGGCTAAATTAGGCTGCTGCTGGCACTGTTGCTCCTACCATGCTCCGCTGGCTTCCACAGGCTTTAGGTGCTCGGAGAGACTGCTGCCGCTGTGTGTTTTTGTTCTCCCACCTCTGACAAGAATATCTCAAACCACCTTTCATGCTGTACAAAACATTCTCATTTATTTGGGATAACTGGAGGATGGAAACCGGGAGAGAAATGTAGTGAAAGGAGCAGGAGATGACAGGGAGACAAATAGGGCTTCTTCACAGCAGTAGTAGGCAAAGGGGGGTGGTTGTGGGAAAAAAGAGCCTGGAGTTTCAGTTTATAGCTGGCTCCTGAGGGGGTGTTTCCTCATTGCTGAGCAGGGGCCCCTCTACCAGCTCCAAAAGGTTGATGTGGCATCACAACTCTAAGGTAGAAAAAAATAAAAGGACATGGAGATTTGGGACAGAAGGTCTCTTCCTCTCTTCTGGGGTCACTCACCTGACAGAAGTCCTTGGCTCCTTGGACAGTCCTGGGGTGGGTACTGGGGATTCACTGCAAGGAGTATTGGGACACCCACAGGTTCTGTGTCCTCAGGAGGGCCTGAAAGTAGATTAGGAGGGCCTCAGATGTCCCCTTGCCCAAAGAGAAAGAAAGGTTGACGTTCTTTGGTCCCTAATGACCGCCCCTCAGATGATAGGGGGTGAAAGCTCTTTCACGGCTAGGGGGGGTGGCTGGTTGAGGCCCCCTTCGATGGCTAGGGGAGACAGCTGGTGGAGGCCCACAGTAAAGCCTATGTAATAATAGCCCTGTGATGAGGTAGCCCAAAGAGCCCTTCCACAGGGATGAACTCGAGTGGAGGTGGAGACCCAGGTCGTCCATAGACTCTGGGGTGATTCTGGAGCTGCACTGGGTGCCCCAGCTTGCTCCTGCTGCAGGGGTGGTTTCTATTATGGTTCAGTGTAGGAATTCCTAGGAAGGACAGGAAGGGAGACAAAAGAGGACCATGCACTCTGATTGGCAGTGTGGGGAAAGGAAGGAAGGGCTGCTAAACATTCCGGCGCCCAGGCCCTACCCCCTCCCATCACGGGTCAGTTTCTACTTGCTTCAGGAAATAAAAAAAGAGGCCCCAAAGCGCACATCTATTAATTCAGGGTTTTATTTGTTTTTTAGTGGTACGGTTTGATTCGGCTTGAATCAAAATTCAAGAAACTAGTCAAATTGGCCAAACTGTCATTATTCTTTCAACGTTTTAATATGTTTTAAGGCACGTGACTGCCCCAATACCAAGAGCTTTTTTTTAGATATAAATATTTAGATTACCTTCAGGCAACACCTTTTTGGTCTTGGATCTTTTGTACAACTCTGATAGTTGCCCTGGATCAGTGCATGGGGCCCTGAGCAGGGGAAGCCGCTCTGTGCATGTGTCTGTCTTCACCTATTAACCTATTAAGGGGATGATGCTCTCTGCTGCAGATCCAAGATGGCGGCATCCAGCTCAGTAAAATGCCTGGTAAACAGTGCAGGATTCTGGGCAAGGTCAGGAGTTTTTTTTTATTGTAACCAGCCCCTTGCCTCAGGTAGCATTGCCAACTACCTGATATATTACTTTACTGGAAACTGGCCTAGTGGTGCCAATTACAATTACCAGAAAAAAAAACAAATACAGGCATCACGAGGCAAGCAAAGTAAAGCAGGGGTCGACGAGGGAACACTTGGTCACTGGACTTGCAATGGTAAATAAAGAAATGCAACTTCATTTTAAAATTAAATTTGTTACTCTTCATTACTAATAAATATGCTCAAATACTGTAAATGACTTGCTCTGGCATATCCTCTACATGTTAGGCAGCTGAGGGAAACAGGATTGCCTGACTTTCCAAAAGCAACATGTAGCCAGGGATCAGCTATTTCCCAGGTCAATTGCTATGTTTTTGGAGAAGGTGATATCAGAGAGCTTCTAGCTATTCTAGGTCAAACTCATAACTGCAAATTAAGCAAAAAAAGCACATCATTTTATTTTCGAAAGAACTAACTGTAGCTGATAAGGACAATTGATCCCTCAAGACAGGAAAAACGCTCGCTACAAGTCGGTGGAGAAGATGAGCCACAGAATCTGGCAGAGTAAGCTTGAAAAACAAGTCAATAACATTCATACAGGAAGGAGGTTATTCCCTGCCATGTGCAAGGGAGACCTTAGGATTTTTTTCCGAAAACATACAAGAAAAGGCAACATAAGGACTCGTTGGTGTCTGCCCTATGTGCACCTCAAAACAGAACTAATTGCCTGTTTCCTGATTTATTTGCACAACTTTTGCTTATTTCCTAACTAGTGTCTCTGAAGCCCAGACACCAGACTCACTGAGCTCTAATGTTTTCCTATATCACAGTCTCCTGACAAACATTACCTTAAATTAAAAACCAATCTAGGCCAATCCAAATATCTAATCATCATCATAATTAAAATGATAAAGCCTTCACTATGTTGTTCCTAGAATGTAATGTACGGCTTCAGCCAAAACAGGTTAAGAATATTTAGAATTTTGATTGGAATAAATTGGTAGTACTACTTAGTACTAGTCTGCAGCTAGTTAGACCCCTGGCTGTGAATTTTTCACATCAAAAGATGAGAGCCGCGGACAAGCGGCACCAACACAAATTGGACCATAGCTCCGCCACCATGTGTCCCAGCACCAAGCCAGGTACAGAATCAGAACCGGCTCACAAAACCCCACACGGAGGTAGGTTTCACCGGGCTCGACAACAAAGGAAAAGTAGAAAAATGGAGATCTAAGGTTCTGACCCACTTTGGGACCCCATTTCTGGACTCATCGGACGCCCGGCATCCAGCCTAATATTTTGGTGCTGTATCCAAAGCCATACGACCCACCTGCCCAAAGTTATAACCCCTAAAGGGTTTTAGGGGCTAAAGCACGCTCCAGAACAGTGGGAGGTGACAATCCGTCCCACAGAAGGGAGGAGTGGAGGGGAGAGACCTGCTTAAAAGTAGGCCAAGGGGATGAGAACATTGTCACTCCTGGAGAGGTCACGATTCCCGCGTGCTGGAGGTGTCCATCCACCCAGCTTGCCACTTACCTCTTGTGGGAGCTCTCATCACCACTACTCTGAAAACTGCATATTAAGGTAACTGACCATTGTCTCTATGTGTAACTCACTGTAACCTGTAACCTTCTCAGAACAGCATTTGTATCATTTCATAATCCATCATAGCCAAATGTTTGTTATCACTGTCTAGTGTGCTATAGCATTAAAACTTACATTTAACTTGAGCGATCTGTTTGCCTTAAGCCAAGAATCTGTATGTCCGCAGGCTTCGGGCCTGGTATTCCTGATAGGAAGGCTCGGACAAGGGTTTTTTGGGAACGCGCTCAGTGGGTCCGGAGGTCCCTGGTTGATGGTGGGATGACGTGAACCGCGGTTCCCTGACATGTAGGGCTCAATTCAACAAAGGTAGAAAATTGTCGTGTGTTTTGTGCTTAAAAAGTTGCGATTTTGCGATAGTTATTTTTACGAGTGATTCAGCAACCTAGAACCCTTGTAAAACACGAGTCACTTGAATTAAATTCGATTGCGATTGTAAAAGTGCGAAATAAATTAGTGGATCGAAAAATTTACTACTGCATTTTGCAATTCAAAAATTTTACTACTGATTCAGGTGGACTTGATGAGCCACACACATGATATAAATTAGAGTGTTTCACACTAGTTTTATGATGCAGCTTTCAGCAGGAGAAAACTCCTTTTGCTCTCTCACAATGGAGCCCTTCTACTTTCTTTGCAATGGTAGTAAACTCTAATGGTAGTAAAAAATTCAATTTATAAGAAAAAAGCCTGAGAATTCCACTGTTTGTGAATCACTAGTTAGGAAGACAAAAAATATTGAACTTTTTACCACTTTTTACTAGTAGTAAAAAGTTCCATAAGAACAGGGGAAGGTACATGGGAGTGGTCGACCTTTGGGTTTTTACACTGCAGGGCACCAAAACCCAGAATAGTCAAAATCCTGGGTTTTGGTCCACGTTATAGTGTAAGCATAAGAATGGCGTACCATGAGGTTAAAGCTAGCAAAGAGCTGCACCCTGCACCCAAGGACACGTGGTGCTATGTGAGCAAGCTTTGTATAGAAAACAATGGCCACATTTCTGCTTTAAAGGAAACCTTTTTAATACAGGTCCCTAGCAATCCAACCAAATCCCCCCAAAAAACTTTAATTAGTACTTCCACTACAGCATACCTTGCCTCTTTATTAGATGTATCCACAATGTTAGCCATGTACATACAGCTACACAGGCAACTTAAAAAGTTGAAAAAAATATGCATTTACATTTACCCATTAAAAAACCTTAACACCATGCAGCAGTCAGAAAACAATACTAAACAATAGAAAAAAAATCATTTTTTTCGAGCAACACGAATTTATTTCTACCTTTGTTGAATCGAGCCCATAGTGTAAGGAATGTCAGGTCCAAAATGTAAAAAAACCTATACTCACCTGGCCCGGCTCTTCAAAGCTTACCTCTCTTTTAAACCCAGGCCATCATTGTTCACACACAATATATTCCTCCACACCATTCACACACCATACATGCACTGTAATGCACTTGTAACAAAGGTGAGTTACAAGTGCTGCACTACAAGGCTCTGTCCTGGGCCCCATTATTTTTCATATGTTTGTAAGTGACAAAGGAGAAGGGTTGGTTGTAAAAGTTTGTCTGTTTGCTGATGGTACAAAGGTTAGTAATAGGGTGGATATTCCTGGAGGTGTCTGCAACATTGAATGTGGTTAAGCTTTACTGGATAAATGGTCAAAACTGTGAAAACTAGAGTTTAATGTCTCTAAATGTAAAATCATGCACTTGGGTAGAAGGAATCCCTGCTCTGAGTACCGTATGGGCAGTACTATGTTAGCCAGGACCTCGGAGGAGAGAGATTTAGGGGTACTGATTACTGATAGCTGCAAGATGAGTGGACAGTGTAGCCAGGCAGTAGGGAAAGCAAGCAGGATGCTCGTTTGCATAGTGAAAGTATTAAATAAGATAGCTTAATGATAGACAGGGGCAGATTAAGTATGGTGGAGGCCCCTGGGCACAAAATATTGTGGAGGCCCCAGATACAGTATTTTTTTTCCCTTGAAATGTCAGATCGTTTCCCTTGTGCCACCCTTGTGCAGGTGCGTGCTGCTCCTGCTTAGCCATTCTGGGCAGGGGGTAGTGTAGTCGCCCAGCTGATCCAGCAGAAAACAGTTCCCTGTACTGCGCTGCAAATGGCTGTGCTTGGTGGCTTATGAGCAGTGAGCGACCACAGACTGACAGCACTGCACACACCCATCCCTGTAGCGTTGCTGATGGCAGCTTTTCTGCTCTAGACTCTCCTTCCTGCCCTGTGGTGGCTTTGGCTGCAGGTTTGCAAAGACAAAAAAAAAGGCTTTCCCAGACGTGCGGGGGGCCTCACTGCCACCAATAGCTTTGTTGCTGGCCCCACAGACCATCAGGCCAAAGAATGAAAAGCCTACTGAGCCAGACCCAAAGGTTGGTGGAGACCCCCTTTGCAGGGCAAGTGGTCACACCCCTTGCGCCCCTCATAATCCGGCCCTGATGATAGAACAAGTGGACAAAACTTGAAGCTAGTTGAAGGATAGATCAGAAGCAATGTTTAAAAATATTATTTTACAGAAAGAGTAGTAGATGCTTGGAAACAAACTCCCAGGAGGAGGGAGTCACTGAATTTAAACATGCCTGGGATAAGCACACATCTATCCTAAGATAAAGAGAACATACAATATACACATAAGGGCAGACTAGATGGACCATATGGTCTTTCTGTCATCAACCTTCTATGTTTCTATGTACTAGGCATAGCCTAGGATTACTTCCTTTATAGAAAACAAGGGTGGAAGTGGAAGGCAGAACCTTGAGATTGGGTAGGTATAGAAAAGCCTGACACCAAGACAGTTTCTGCTGGCGAAAAAATTATTTTTTTAACTACAAATGTTCTGTTAAACAGTCAACGTAATGGCAATAATAAAGCAGCAAGGAGCTCACCTGAATCCTGTTCCACGTGCCTCTCCTCCATTTCCTGCAGAATGATATAGATCAGGGATCTCCCTGTAGCCCAGGAGCCACATGTGGCTCACAGATCTCTCCTCTGTGGCTCATGGACTGTTAGTCAGTCCTTAGTGTCACTTTTTTTACCTAAGTGGAGGACAGAAGCTAGGAAACTGAGTGCTGCACTGGAACTTACAGAAACAGCTAAGTCAACATACTTTTTCTTTTGCCCAAATGTGGATGCATGGCTCCCCCTGATCCCAAAGTGAGCAAGCCCATAAAGCCACACTGGGCACATTGGCAGCTCTGACCACAGCTGATCGCATGCATGATTCATCAAGCGGCGACAATCATGCTACCTGTCACAGGCCAAGCCCAGAATTAAGGAGGAACATCAGACCTTTTCTGATGTTCCTCTCAGATAATCCCTCCACCCTCCTGCACTGTGATTTGGATGTCAGTGTTATCGTATACGCTGACATCCTGCTGAATTGCACCCCCTCCCCACCTCAGCTGTTTCTTAGCTGTCCCCTAGCCATAATTGAATGATGGCAGCATACTCACCCCTTCGGCGGCCGCTGTTCGAATCTTGTGCGCTGCTCCAGCCTATGCAATGACACGGTGCATGCGCAAGATCCGAGGGGCGGTGCAGTGTCTGTCAGGAAGCCTTCAGCTTCCAAGATGGTGCTGCCCTATGGAGGACAGCAAGGAAGCGCAGGGTTGCTGAGCGTGAGGTGACTGGCGAGGTAAGTGCTAAACCGGAGGGGAAGGGGGGGCGGGAAATCAGGTTCTGGGAGTTTTTATTACTTGCTTCACATAGAGTACTACATTGCATTTTCAAATGCTTTCACACCCAGCGAGAATGGGGGCGGCCTTTAAAAGTGAATATATTAATTACAAATATATCAGCACATTATATTTGTTGTTGTAAAGCAAACATTTACTTTAACAAAAACACACCGTTACTAGGCAACTTTCCTCTAGCTGTCCTTAAAGGAACTGAAGGAACGAGCTAAGTGTCATGGCGGCTCCTGGTGGCGGAGTCATGGGTGGGAGGTATCATTTTAAGTATCCCTACCACCACATTGCCATTTCACTATGATACAGGAAAAATAAGAAATAGCATTGTAATCACTGAGGGACCTGCACAAAACATTTTGTCCAATGAACAGTGGATAAATGGCAAGTTTGTGTCATGTGAAAGAATCAGACCAAACATTTATGAATGTTCTCCACTTTTAAAGTCCCCGGGGCACCCTGATCGGGGATTCCCCCCTGTGTGAAACCTCCCAGGTCACCCAAACTGACTCACCTTTCCCCGGTCCTACCACGCATGCACGACCTCCCGTCCAATCAGCGCTACATCCCCGCTGCCCTCTAACAGGGAGTGTGGCTGGCATGGGCATGTGCCCTACTAAAGGATAGCGGAGATGTGGTGCTGCTTGCGCATGCACCGCTGGACCGGGGCTGAAGGTGGGTATACCGGACGATCTGGGGGGTTTCACACAGCGGTGCATCTCGATTCTGGATGCCACGGGGGAAGGGAATCAAGCTCGGTGGGTTTTGGTCCACTTTAAAGCAGACCAACACCCATGCAGGTGTGGATGCTGGTCCCACCACAATAAATAGGCTGGGTGGGCATCTAGAATTTAGGATGTCAGCGTTAAAGGTAGCAGTGACATTCTTAACTTAACCTTGATCTTTGCTGGGAATACAGAATGTTGGGTGTTTTGGGGGGGGTTATGCGGGGGAGGCTCCAGAATTCTGGATGCCCCACCACCACACGGGTGTTAGTCCACTTTAATGATCCCCATGATTTGTACAAATCCATAGAAAAGCAACATTTAGAGTGAAATATAATTAAATTCAAATAATAGACCACGACCACCATCATTTGAAGTGATTCCGAATATCCCCATATAAAGTTCAGCATTTGCATTTTACAGCAAAGGCCATGGTCTAGTAACAGCTTACAACACATCAAAGGGACCTCATTGTTAAAAGGTATCAGTGAGTAGAAGTGTACAAAAAGTTCAAGACATTAAATATAACATGGAACACAGTGAAAATGGTCATTAAAAAGTGGATACAATTTGGCAGTGACATTACCAAGAACTGGAAGTCCCTCTTGAAAACACAAGTTGTTCTGGGAGCGCCAAGAGGCCTACAGTAAGAATAAAGACTCTGGAAAGTACTAGTTGTCTACCGCATGTGACACATCGTATTCTTCATATCTCTGGGATGTGTTGCCAAAACCTTAAAGTCTGCCAAAAGCATTTGGGAAAATGTGTTATAGTCTGGTGAGAGGTGAATTTTATAGTCATGATTTGAAAAGGTATGTATGGTGCAAAGGCAACCTGTCCATCCCCAGCAGAACTCTAGCCCTACTGAGAAGAAAGAACTAGGGCTTGAAATCTTCAATCCTGAAGCTGAAGATGAATTAATTAAAAGCACCCCGCCACATCAACAAAGGAATGGCTTCGTCAGAAGAAATACAACGTTTTGGAATGGCCCAGCAAGACCCCAGACCCAGTGGTGGACTGGGGCCAAAAATTAATCCTGGATTTTACTATCCCCTGACCAGCCCGAGACATGCCTGCTGAGGCCCCCCAACCATGCTGCCGGGGCTATAGCATTGGGGCTGAGGTTCCCTGGTTTGTGGGTACAGTGGGGCTGGGTACAGGGGGCTGAGAGGGAGACTAATGGGGCAGGGATTGAATGTGGGTGTTAAAAGCAGCAGCCCATCACGCTCTAAAGCATTGCGGCCCACCGGACATTGTCCCAGGTCTCCCTATGGCCAGAGCTGTACACAGGAGATCCCCATTTAATGCAGATTTGCAACTGACTTATAATAATTATAGATAACTGTAAATGTGGAAAAGGTGGTCTGAATTTGAATTTTTTATATGACAAAAAACATGTTTTTTAAGTCTATTAAAAGTGGCTTTGTTCTTTTTCTCTTTATTGCCACAGTGGGTTGCTGGGGCTCCTAGTACCCTACCTAGTATCTAGTTAGTATCTCACGTTCCCATTAATGTCCTCTCTGTCTGTTTGTTTTACAACCCACTTAATTCAATCGATTCCCTCCCCCCTGTGTCAAACCCCCCCAGGTCGTCCCATACACTTACCTTGTTTCCCGGACCAACGGCGCATATGTGAACAGCGGCCACATCCCCGTTATCCCTCTAGCAGGGCGGGTACCCGCGCCAGACATTTGTGAATAGCCAGCGTGGGCACGCTCCCTGTTGAAGAGAAGCGGGGGATGCAGGCCTTAGACGTGACATCAGCGGCTTCAAGCACGCTGATTGG
This sequence comes from Gastrophryne carolinensis, assembly GCA_027917425.1. NCBI lineage: Eukaryota > Metazoa > Chordata > Amphibia > Anura > Microhylidae > Gastrophryne > Gastrophryne carolinensis. Next base: position 270,973,333 of record CM051236.1, read on the forward strand.
ATTAGCGTCCGCGCATGCTCTGTAGGACCGGGAAAAGGTGAGTTGGCATTGGCGATCTGGAGGGTTTGTGGGGGAAACTCAGGTTAGTCAAAATCCTGGATTTTGGTCCACTTTAATGCAATCAGCGTTATAGGATACACTGTTAAGTACACATTTAGGGGTGGGTACACCCTTCTGAAATATGTGGGCATGTTCCTTAAGGCCAATCTGTAGCCAAGGTCCATAGCAAAAGAGCGCCATCCATGTAGTTTGGTTAGTAAAATCATCCATCCTTTATTGAAAGCCGTGGTAAAAAGCCATTACAGCAAGTAAAACATGATACGCATATGAAGAGCAGACCCTGCGTCTACGCGTTTCGAGCAAAGGCTCTTAATCATGATCTGTAGCCAAGCTTCATGTTCCATGCTGATTTGGGCCCTTAGTTAAGGATCCTTGGGAAGCCAGACCAGGCATGAATATCTGCATGATGGAGTGTAGGACATAGCTGCACACTGCAGCGCTCATGCCTCCTATTTAAGGATTCCTGTTCCCGACTGCGAGGAGGTATGCTAGGAAAAGGTGAGGGGGTTTAATGTGAACCAGATCCCTCCGTGGAACAAAATTGCAAAGATGGGTTTAGGTCTGCTTTAAATGGGCTGCCTGGGTGATACAGCTTCCATCTGGTCCAGTGCCCAGAAAATCTTTGTGAGAATAGGTCCACCCGACTTTGGTAGCGCTCCTGTCATCCCCTAGAGTGAGAGCATGCGGCACCCTCTCTCTGCTGTAGTGTATGGAGTTAGGTATGCTTTAGTCTTCCCTCTATCCCTCTTTGCTTGTCTGCTAGCTTCAGTCTCCTTCTGGTTCCATCTGGTCAAGTGCCCAGAAACCTTTTGTAAGAATAGGTTCCCCCGACTCCTGTAGCGCTCCTGTCATCTCCTACAGAGGCAACATGGCAAAGCAGTATGTGGCACCCCCTCTCTGCTGTAGTGTGGGCATGCCTTAGTCTTCCCTCTATCCCTCTCTGCTTGTCTGCTAGCTTCAGTCTCCTGCACACTACCAGCAAAGTATTCATGTCACAAGATTTCTGTGACTTCTGCTCTGAACTAAAAGAAACAAGACAATGGAAGAAAAATACTACCATGAACCGTGAACCTTACACAGTGTGATGGAGATGTGGGTGTTATTTAGGCCATCTTCTGGTTTGGAAAAAAGTTTGGGGTTTGGCTATGGGAAGGGGGCCAGATATCAGCAACCACATCTGTATGCAGCAGCACAGAGTTAAGGGAAGAATGCATTGGTTTGACACTTAGCCTGGAGATGCCCTTTCAGCTCACCCCTGTTTTATTAGGGTCAATAGTTTGTTTTCCTTAGCATAATTCCAGGATTGCTAAGCATTATTCCTCATGCAGGCTTATTGTATGTAAATGAGTTCTAATAAACCGATAATTGTCCTGACTCCTACTATGGCATCCTTTATAGTCCAGCTATTCAATATAGTTTGTTCCAGCTATTCAAATCCAGCTGAGTGGAGCTGGGATATTTTTGGCATTGTGGCAGACATCAGGATAGAGCCATTCCCTTGGGAAGCAAAAGCATTCAGTGAAATTAGACAGAATATAGTTCCTGTCTCGTATAAAGTCCTGGGAAAGGTCACAGATGGGAAAACACAAATTCTATAATGGACAAACTAACAATTCATTTCAACGTGTTTCTTTAGAAACACAAATAGTTTAAAATATAAAAATAAATAAAGATAAAGTGTAGGTTAAAGTGTAATTAAAGCTGAGATGTCAGTGTCACTGGTTGGTTAATATAGGTTCCAGTCTAGTAATGTGGCGCTTGTCCGATAGATTTATAGGACACTGCGAGCCTCTCTACAACCACACAACCAATCTCATTGCTGTTTTAATATTAATTTCAGTAGCTAACACTAAAGGGTGTAAAGGAGCTCTAATAAATCTCAAAATGCTCAAATGTGAAAAAAATGAAAAGAAAATCATGACAAGCTTGGGGGTTTTCCTTTACCGGAAGAAAAAGTTTTTTGAATATACCATTTCATTTTCACAGGATATAACTACTTACTCCTAACTGTCTGTCATCTGTCGGAAACATGAGCATTAGCCTCTTCTGCCTAAAGCATTGCAGGATGGGTAAAAGCTTCCACACAGGTTCAGGAGACAGGCCATTAGGAGCAATCCTCCCCTGTAAAAGCAGAATGAAGTAGCCCCCCTCTTTCCATCTTGCTTAAACCTTCACCATGATTTATTGAAAAGCCCAAACCCTTAAAAAACTATTCCCCAGCATCTAAAATTAATATATTTTAAGTTTTTAGTCACTAACTTTTTATTCTTCCCCCCACTGGGCTGCAACTCTGTTCAGGACTTTAGGATACGGGCGCCGCCATCTTGACTCAGAAGCACCACATACTGAGGAGAGGAGAGCGGGATAAAGTACAGGGGGCGGGTTATAGCTTTGCTATGTTCAGACAGAGCAGAGCTGGGGTCAGGAAAAGGTCAGCATTCCCAGAATGCAGAGCAGCACAGTCAGAAGGCACTGCCTGATGTTCCATGAGCCGCCATCTTGGATGTTTAAAGGCTTATAACATGCAGTAGATGCAGGTAGGATGATTTTTAATGTGAGCAATCTGTATGTACAGGATGTGGGAAACATATAAGATAGACTCTTATTCAGAGTGAAGGACCACTTTAAACTGGACCTTCACCCTAAATAAGAGCATATCTTATATGTTTCCCCCACCCTATATATACAGATTGCCCACATTAAAAATCATCCTACCTGCTTCTACTGCATTTTCCAAACCTTTGAACATCCAAGATGGCGGCACATGGAGTCTCAGGCAGCCTACAAACAAGAAGTGTCTTCTGACTGTGCTGCTCTGCATTCTGGGATTGCTGTCCTTTTCCTGACCCCCAACTCTGCTCTGTCTGTGTAAAGCACAGCTATAACCCCGCCCCCTGCAGTTTTCCCCCCTCTTCTCGCAAGATGGCGGAGCCCTTATCCTGAACAGAGTTGCAGCCCAGTGGAGGAAAGAATAAAAAGTGACAAAAAAAAAGTGGCTAAAATATATTAATGCTGGGGAATAGTTTTTTTAAGGGTTTGGGTTTTTCATTAAATTATGCTGAAGGTCCGGTATAATTATGCTGATTTTTATTATTAGAACAGCAAATAAGCACCCTGGATTTCAACAAACATATACAGTACATTGTCCTCTGCTGCCAGTATTGTAAATAGCCTTACTATGGTGACTTCAGTCAGAACCAAGAGCCTTATTTATAAATCATCAGTGCCACATAGCGACATTTTTTTGGCCTCAGTGGCACTGGAAAGAAAAAAAAGGCAGCACAGATGTGATCGCCAGCTAGCGTTATATTTAACACTAGCAATAAAAATGATGCAGCGCAGGGCACTGTGGTTAAAGAAGCACCAGATAAAACCTGGCGCTGAAGCTCAAGATCCCATAGCACTTACATTTGCTCCTGCATCCACTTAAAGCTAAAACACTGCCTCACAGATTTTCTCCTGGTAGCGGCCATTTTGTAGCTTCCTTTGCCAGCATGCAAGCCGTGGTGCTGCCTGGATTCAACTGACATAACTAACAATGCACAGTAACAGGAAACCACGCAGCACCTCCTGTTTGTAATTGTATATGAGCACTGTTTGTTGTAAGAGTGTTGGTCCGCTTTAAAAAGGGATTGTTCTTTTATTCGAGGTCGGTGCTCCCAGCAGACTAATGTTGGCTATGCTGCTGCTTTCACTTTCTGGGTTTATGTAATGCAGCCCATATAAAGCTGAAGATCACTGGGCTGGCCAGCAGTCTGCAGCTTTCCCAGAGGTCGAATGCTATAGCTTCTGCTCACCTTGCTTCAGGTTGCTGCTGCTACCACAGCTGCTGCCTCAGCTCCATATAGAGAAGAATCCAGTCTGTGTGGGGCCGATGCAATGTCAAAGGCAGTACCCGGAAGCATTGTGAGATACATACTCCCGGGTGTAGCAAGATGGCGGCACAGAAGCAAGGTGATTGAGAGCCGGCAGCCTGGTAAGGTGAGTAGGTAATGTATGCTTATTAATAACAATAAATACAAGTAATATCAGATCCCCCTCCAGTTCCAGGTCTGAGATGCCAATCTAGAAAAAATCCAATCCCAAATTAAACTAGAAAAAGGGGAGAAAGGGAGACAGGGGTAGGAGGCTCAGAAATGCCTTTCGATCCAGCCAGAAAAACAAAAGACGATTTAAGTCTGGCCGCATCCCTCTTAGACCTGAGCTCAACTGGGCTAACCACTAGGCTCAACTGGGCTAACTGTCAGGATCAAAACTTAACCCCCATTTAACAGCAAAAAATGTGCTATAGCTTTGTTGACCTTTATACACACATATTCGATGGCCAACGGATCTCTTGTATGCCTCCTCTCGTAACAGGGGACTATTTCCAGCCAAACTAACACCACCCCTGGAAACTTCCCTAAGAAATACAACAAATCCCTTGACTGTTGCTTTAATCAACTGTTTCATCAGAACCCTTCCTAAATCGTTTCCCCACGTGTGACATACCAACCATACCTCCAATGGCCCATTTCCTTGCAATATCCATAGAGTGAACCCATAGCTCACACTACCACAACTGCCTTTCACCAGCTCAACCCAGCTTCGCCCATTTTGTTTGCGGCTCCTCTGTAATGACACTCTCCAAGCAGCCTAAAAAATAAACGACTATCAGAACCAAGCATGACGAAACTAAAAACAGAATTGGATTAGCAACCACCCCAATAATCCCGACACAGCTACCCCCTTCTGTCACGCTTGCTCAAATGTACAGCTGAAACCACCTCAATTCCCATCTCCCCAATTGTTTCACTAAATCAGTAGGTAACCCCAGTCTTGCCGCCTCAGTCGCTGCTCCTATTCGAAAGGAGTGGGTACCGTATCCATCGCTGGACAATCTAATTTCCGCCAGAAACTGAAAATGAGATAAAAATTACCCATCTTAGGCCCTGCCCACATCAGTAACCGAGCATGATACACAAGTCCCCAACCAACACAGGAAAATTCTGCCAACAACTCACCCATGTATCATAAAAACAGATCATGCCTGTCTGCCTCCATGGCACGTAGATGGTGGAGATGAAAATGTCTGTGAGTTAACCACTGATACTACTGACATGTTGTCAGACAGAAAACAAACTGCTCCCCCCCCCTCCAGAGCCACTGCTGCAACCAGCGGGAACAGCGACAAATCTACCTACCTTTTAGACCAAGACCCCACACACAAGTGCCTGTTCAAATAGGCCCCAAAACCAGTACACTCTACTGCATCCGCAAACAGCTTGAGCTCCTCATTTGCCCCCATGGGATCCAACCAATACGCAAGGCCATTAAACGTCCTTAAGAAGGAAATCCACACCCTTATGTCCTCTTTGAGGACTGCACTCAATCTGATGAAATGATGTGGCTCCTGGATTCTCGACGTCACTGGAGACAACCACCGCATAGGGAATATGCCACATGTAAAGTTTAACTTGCTGAGCACCGACCTAAGCTGTTGTAACTTAATCTTTTTTTTAAAAGGAGGGTCTTCTCCAAACCTAAAGCCCTTCCACCGTATCCACCAGCAACCTGCAAACCCTTTCCCCCATATCGATCTCGATCCTAAGAAACGTTATAATTTGCTGCTGGACCCTTCATTTTATCAAGATCCACAGGAATGCTGAATGCCCAAAATACCTCAAGCATGGTTGCCAAGATGATTTCACACATTCTGGTACCTGCAGGCCCCACACACAATAAATCCTCCAGGTAATGGGTGATGGATGACACACCCACTTGCTCCTTCACCAGCCACTCCAGGAAACATCGATACACATACTTCCCCCCAAAAATGCATCCCAACAAATGCAAATTCTCAAGGTGCACTGGCAGCAACCTGAACTCCAGTTCTATGTCAGTTTATCCATGAGTGCCCCTGGACTTGCTTCCCTTGCCATTGATAACGCAACATCAAATGACGTATATGTCACCAAAGACTCTCCAAATAATCTCCTTAGCAATATCGATCCCAGTTGGTGTGTTAGTCGAAATTTGCCCCGCTCTCTCTTCAGAACCACTCCAAACGGGGACACCACCAGCCCTTCCAATGGGGGGTCAGCAAGTGGTCCTGACATTCTCCCCAAAGACTACTTCTACTTCTCCCTCACCACCTTTAGATGGGCACCACTTTAAGGGGTGCCCTAAATGGAAACCACAAAACCAACCTCAAAGCATTCAGCCAGCAACTTTGCAGCACCTTGGTCAGGATATCTACTTAGCCAGGGACACATCTCCTCTCCTCTCACTGGTGTTGTCACTTTTGGCAGCCCTCTTCCTGATTCCTTCTAAACCCAGCTCATCCTTCCTTCCTCTAAATCAGCACGCAGAGCTCGAACACTCATGCCTGTATTTGTTTGCTAAACCTCACTTACATTGGGAACCACTGAATGCCCAGCACAGCCCCCTTTTCACTGATTCTGCCACCCATGACCTGACTGAGGTGGTGCCAGCCTAAAAGGGTGAGGAGCTGCCCGAGGTGGAGTACACTTCCCCAAAATCTTTGTAATCCCATCCCAGCTCAGCACAGATTGACATCCGCACTGTAACCACGACATACCCCGTATACCCGATGGGCTATCAAACTTCTCACTCAGTCCCCGCCTTGCCTCTCGTCCTCCCGGCGCAGCTCCACCATCAGGGTTTCCATCTGGGCACTGGACGAACATCAGGCGTAACTGCATGTTCCAGGTGAAGATCGGGCTCCCCCCTCCCACCCGTCTCCTGCCCAACATGGCTGGTCTGCTTCCGTGAAGAATGCAGGCCAGTCATGGGGTTGCCGGCCTTAAAGGGACAGCACCCTTGTCACAGCACCATTTATTTGGTGCCATTTAAGATGCAAAAAAATGGCAGCATTTACTGCTAGTGCTGAAAAGTTCATAGTACTGAGTGCTCTGGTTAAAGCAGTGCCACATGATACCCTGCGCTGTAGGTCAAGATCTCATAGAGCACAAAGGGCATTACTGTGTTGAAGTATTTATAATTATTATTACACATATGTATTTGTACAAAACTTGTGTTGTGACTTGTCAATAATGGAAATGCAGGACCTAGATGTCTTCAAATAACATTTTTTTTATTCATAGAAATTTTTTTGTGGTTTCTTTGTGTTACAAATGTGTAAATGTACTTTTCTTGCCCCCTTTGCCCCCAACAGTGATTTCTTGTAATTGTAATGATGACTCTAAATAAGATGGGCAGTGCCAAAAAGACGGCTGTACAAAGTGGCGCTCAATGGTGCTGGGAAAATCGACAGCTGGGAACAACAAGCGCTGACATATGCCGACCAATACCCAGTGCAACTATCAAAGCAAATTAGTTAGCATTTGGCGCTGTGGCTTTTAGCGCCAATGTAGTCCAGAGCGCAGTGCCAAAAAGAACAAAAATGCCGGCACTCCAAAACTGGCGCTATAGCCACCTGAAACATGCCTAATGGCCCACATCATAAATAAGGCCCTAAAATGCATGCCTTTTCAAGCTATAAATAGGTAGTTTGGCTTTGTTTGTTTTTTGTTTTTTTATATGTGCCAAACTAAGTTAAGATACAGATATTATACTCAAATAAAAGAAAAAAATATTTTTTTTCCGTATTTAAAAAGGGGAGCTCTGATGTTTCAATTAAAAAAATGTGCCCCAGATTTTGTGATCTTCACATCATGCAATATGGGACATTAATTTAAAAGGAGAACAACATTCGGTATTTTCACTCTCCTGGACATTACATAGTTTATATGATTGAAAAAAGACATATGTCCATCAAGTTTAACCAAAGAATGGGGTTGGGGAAAGTTATTTTGTATTATTCCTCTCCGGCATGGCATCCCAATCTGAGATGCTCCGCTGCACTCCGATCTCCCTGGATCGCTGATGAAACCCACCTTTTGGACGATCCCCCGTTGCAGAAGAGTCAATTTCTTGTTTGTGTCAAACTTCATCTAGTGGCTCTGATGTCAGAGCAGCAAGTGAGCAGAATGGAGCTTTACCAGTTTGCCAGTGGCCACTCACCTCTATGTGGGTGCTGCACCTGTGTGCCAGCCATTCAAAAACTATGAGCAAGAGAGGCAAAGGAAGGGGGATATGCACAGCTTGTGATGGTGGGGTGCAGGCCCTGGGACAAGATACAGAATGGCTGATGTAAAGAGGTGGAGCTGTCCCCTGGTAATCCCAGAATAAGTGGCCGCACATGCTCAAAAATTAAATTAAAATCTATAATCCATTTATTAATTAATTAATGTACATATGCCTAGCACAAAATCACATAAATGACACGATAACACTCACATTTACAACAAAGGATAAAACCACACATATAATGACTGGGGCTGGGGCAGGAAAAGAGATCTAGGGGCTATTAGTATGGAAAGTATAATAAATCGAATTCAATATAATTAAATGTAATTAAATATTAAAACCTGGTATTAAATACTGGTAATGTCAGCCTGAATAGTACCATGCACAACAAAAACGCTGAGAAAAGTGAATGACTAATCATATATAAAGTGCAATGTGCTCCAGAGTATACACAGGACCAAGCCTATAATGAGGTAGTGCATCAAAAAAAGAGCAGCAGTGAAGCAAGAGATAATACAGATCATGTGCAAAACAGGAGTGATATTGAAAAGTGCAAGTGCATGTGCCACACAAGTAGCCCAATAGCAACCTGGGCTAAAAAGTACAAAGTGCAAGAAACAGCCGCGTTCGTCGTCACAGTGATCTAACAGGCAGCATTTAGGTACCAGTAAGCAATCAATAAAAAGGAATCAACACATCACCCAACCATTAGAGAGCCCCAATCATCCCGCACCCAGCACTCCTGTCAACAAAGGCACTGGCGCGTTTCGTGGATTTGATACCCTATACATATACATAAATCTGAAAAGCGTAAAGACAACTACATTTGTATTTCTTTATGACATTCTATTTTACAATAACCACTGCATATGTCATGAACAGTATTCTATAAACCAAGTGTCTCTTAGATCCGATCAGTACAGTTGATGTATGACTTGTAGCTGCTATGACCCCACCCTTAGAAAGGTTATTAGTAGTTGACAGCACTGTGTAAAGGTAAGAGGCAGAATTAATGTACACTTACTCTCACTTCACCAGACCAAGTTGTTCTTTCTCAACCAGAACACAATGCACCACTTTATGACATTTCCTTTTAACCCGCTCTCCCAATTTCTTATTGAATTATTCATTATTAAGAGCACTTCCCTTCCTAAGTACCTCTCATTGCATCCCCTACAAGCAGCTTCCTGTGCCCTTACAAGAATAAGTCAAGACCTCAGCAAGCAGACATAGCGATAAGCAACCGCTCCTTAGACTAGCATGGCTAATCAGCCGCCTGCATTCACAGTATATCTTTCCAAGGCCTGGCTTCCCATATACCCAGGAAGCCGCCTCATTCGGCTACAGTAAGCTGCACCCATTATTTCGACTGCTAATTGTGTTTGCAACAATAACAAGAAACTTTATTTCCGAGCAGGTCCCCATGTTTTGTTCTTTGCTTGACAATGCCAGCATTTGTGGGTCTTTTAATGTTCTTATTACAAAAAAATCCTCACAGTGAACTTTAGACATGCCAATTGGACCTGCGGCACAATGGAAGCCCCAGGAGAACTGTTTACTTAGTGAAAACAATGATTACAGACATTACAGGCACTGATAAAAGATTGGTAAACAGAAAATGACAATATGGGTTAACAGGGTATATGATGTTGTCATGCAATGTGACTAGTAAAATGTGTATTATGCGTGCGTGACTGCTTCAGGATGCTGGTGCCACATAAGGTTTGAATACCATAAAGTAGTTTCTCTGTAAGAATTCAAAGAGCTATATGAAACAAGGTAAAAAAAAAATCCTTGATGCTGTTTGGCATTTCTGCTTGCTGAATTAGCCTGTCTGCAGTCTAGGCCTTTCACCACCAGTGATCCTATCAGGTGGTACTCAGAGGTTGCACACTGACCTGTACCCCAACATGCATACTCCCCAAGTGTCCTAATTTTCGTGAGACCGCCACACTTTGAGCCTCACATCCCAACGTCCTGCACTGGTAGACTTTGTCGCCGGCGCCAGCCCTGAGTGTGCAGTTCAGCGCACGCATGTCTTCCCAGAGATAGTGCTGCCTGATGCCTGCGCTGGCTACTGTTCTTCTTCTGGCTGCTGTTTTTCTTCTTCACATCAGATCATTGGTGGTCCAGTGGGGGGTATCAGGGTGGAGCACCTGAGCTGGAGCCATGATACTGGGTGAGGGTGCTTCTATCATAGGAAGTAGGAAGGAGCTGGCTCATGCAGGGGGTGGAGCTAAAAGGAAAGCATGGCAATGCTGAACTGTGATAAGCAAGGAGGTCTGTGAGAGAGAGGTATATGGGGGGGCTGCTTGTATGCCTGTGTGGGGAGACTTGCCTGTATGCCTGTGGGGGGGGCTTGCATGTATGCCTGTGTGGGGGGAGTTTGCCTGTATGCCTGGGGGATTGCCTGTATGCCTGTGTGGGAGGGCTTGCCTGTATGTCTGTGTGGGTGGGCTTGCCTGTATGCCTGTGTGGTAGGGCTTGCCTGTATGCCAGTGTGGGGGTTAGACTGCTTGTATGCCTGTGTGGGGGAACTTGCCTGTATGCCTGCGTGGTCCAGTGGGGGGTATCAGGGTGGGGCACCTGAGCTGGAGCCATGATACTGGGTGAGGGTGCTTCTATCATAGGAAGTAGGAAGGAGCTGGCTCATGCAGGGGGTAGAGCTAAAAGGAAAGCATGGCAATGCTGAACTGTGATAAGCAAGGAGGTCTGTGAGAGAGAGGTATATGGGGGGGGGCTGCTTGTATGCCTGTGTGGGGGGACTTGCCTGTATGCCTGGGGGGGGGCTTGCATGTATGCCTGTGTGGGGGGAGTTTGCCTGTATGCCTGGGGGATTGCCTGTATGCCTGTGTGGGAGGGCTTGCCTGTATGCCTGTGTGGGTGGGCTTGCCTGTATGCCTGTGTGGTAGGGCTTGCCTGTATGCCAGTGTGGGGGTTAGACTGCTTGTATGCCTGTGTGGGGGAACTTGCCTGTATGCCTGCGTGGGGGGCTTGCCTGTATGCCTGTGGGTGGGGGAGTGGCCTGTATGCCTGTGTGGGGGGCTTGCCTGTATGCCAGTGTGGGGGGGACTGCTTGTATGCCTGTGTGGGGGGACTTGCCTGTATGCCTGTGTGGGGGGGGGGGGTCTTGCCTGTATGCCTGTGTGGGGGGCTTGCCTGTATGCCAGTGTGGGGGGGACTGCGTGTATGCCTGTTTAGGGGGACTTGCCTGTATGCCTGTGTGGGGGGCTTGCCTGTATGCCTGTGGGTGGGGGAGTGGCCTGTATGCCTGTGTGGGGGGCTTGCCTGTATGCCAGTGTGGGGGGACTGCTTGTATGCCTGTGTGGGGGGACTTGCCTGTATGCCTGTGTGGGGGGGGGGGGCTTGCCTGTATGCCTGTGGGTGGGGAAGTTGCCTGTATGCCTGTGTGGGGGGCTTGCCTGTATGCCAGTGTGGGGGGGACTGCTTGTATGCCTGTGTAGGGGGGCTTGCCTTTATGCCTGTGGGTGGGGGAGTTGCCTGTATGCCTGTGTGTGGGGGCTTGCCTGTATGCCTGTGTGTGGGGGCTTGCCTGTATGGCTGTGTGGGGGGCTTGCCTGTATGCCAGTGTGGGGGGACTGCTTGTATGCCTGTGTGGGGGGACTTGCCTGTATGCCTGTGTGGGGGGGGGGCTTGCCTGTATGCCTGTGGGTGGGGAAGTTGCCTGTATGCCTGTGTGGGGGGCTTGCCTGTATGCCAGTGTGGGGGGGACTGCTTGTATGCCTGTGTAGGGGGGCTTGCCTTTATGCCTGTGGGTGGGGGAGTTGCCTGTATGCCTGTGTGTGGGGGCTTGCCTGTATGCCTGTGTGTGGGGGCTTGCCTGTATGGCTGTGTGTGGGGGCTTGCATGTATCATACCTACCAACCTTTCAGGGTGGGAAAGAGGGACATTTGTTAAATTAAGCCATGTCCCCTCATTGAGGGATGGATAGGAGATAGTTTGTAACAGTTAAAACAATATAAACACTCTAAATAGGCAAATGAATCATTTATTGATGCAGATCTGTATGTTACATCTCAAAGAGGGACAAATGAGAACAATGAGGGACAGGGGGCATGGACTCAAAAGCAGGAACAGTCCCTTCAAATCAGGGACACTTGGGAGGTATGCATGTGTGTGTGGAGGGCTTGTGTGTGTGCATGAAAAATATCCAGCCAAGATGCATTAGGGGTTACAAGTTGGCCGGTTTGTGAATGTACAAAGAAGACGGACCATTGCGTAACTAAATATGACGGTGCCCTAGTGCAAATATTAAATGGTGCCATGTCAGGCCTCATACAGTAAACTTTTTTTCTGTCTTTTAACTCAATTACATGTAGCTAGATAACTAAACTGAAACAGCAGACAGGAATGGTACATCCTTTATCAAAATGATGCCAAGTGAGAAAAAATACAGTGTATGATATATAAGGTGGAGGAGCAACAATGATGCGGTCCCTAACCACTGGGGACCTGGGGCAGTCACACCCCCTTCATCCCCTACAGTTGCGCCCCTGAGGATGGCTGAGTTCTAAATGCCTGTCTCCTGTAATTTGATGTATACAGATGAATTTGCTTATTGACATTGCTTTTTGACATATATTAGAGTTGATAGTGCTACTCTTACAGGCCATTAGATTAAGCAATTCTTTCCAGAAAAGTACAGTAGTTGTGTTACATATCTCCCAACTGTCCATGATTTGGAGAGACTGTCCCTCTTTTTAGTCCATGCCCCCCTTTCCTAGTGCTTCTTATTTGTCCCTCTTTGACGTGTAACATGCAGATCTGCACCAATAACTGATTCATTTGCCTATTCAACGTGTTTCCATTGTTGTAACTGTTACACCCTATCTCCTATCCATCCCTCAATGAGGGGGCTTGGCTTAATTAAAATGTGTCCCTCTTTCCTACACTGAAAAATTGGGAGGTATGGTGTTATGTTTTGATTTATTTCAATAAATGAAAACAAGCATCCACATGGGATGTATAGGTAACCCCTCCTCTGGCTATCCAACATACTTATTTAGAGATTAGAAAATCCACTCCCCATGGATCATTAAGATAAATCTTTAGTGAAGAGTTGGATCTACTGGGGAGTAGGAGGGGTTGCTATTTTCCAGGTCTATGGAGTCAGTAAGCCAAAGCTCAATTTTATCAGGCCCCCGACTCTGATATAAATGGCCAATAATTAGTAATACATTTCCTGTACTAAAATGGAAAAATCTGTTTTCTCACATTCTATAAGTAATAGGGCCACTTATATGGAATATAAAGCATATGTAATGAAATACAATTTCTGAACAAATAACATAAACCAAGTTGCTTAACCTTTTGAAGAGCGCGGGCCCTATGAGCAATTAAAACCTGATCATGGGTCACAATGAAAAGGTTCAGAATTTCAGCTTTTTTATTTTAAATAGCATAACAAAGATTTTGTTGACGCTGTCTCCGCAAGCTCCATAGATTTTTTACACATAAGTTCTTCCACCACACCATCCCATTATAACATTTTTATGTAACAATCCCCATATGCCACCAATGCACATGCTGATGGCCTCACATTTCCCAATACTGTAACTGTATTCCCAATACTCTGTCCATCTAAATGCCGAACAATGCTAAACATACAATTAAATATAGAAAAAACTTTTATCTTGTTATAGTGCCATAGATCTCACCCGGGCGGAGATGAACTAAGAATGCCACCACGTTTCTCCAAGCCAATGCTGCCATCTCTATTTGGGATTGGGCCCCTTCTATATCACTGTCCTTGCAATCTATTCTTACTAAGCCTCTATTTACCTTTACACAGCCATTTTATTTACCCCTCCCACTTTCCGCACAGCAGATCAGGGTCCACATTTGATGGGCATTGAGCGTATGTGACTTAAAAGGGAACTTCATTCCACTAATGACCACCCCAAGTCCTGCCACCCTACCCTGGCAATGAGGCAGGAAGGGGGGTTACACATAAAAAAGCCCATCCCTTAGGCAGTTTCGCTCCTTCCGAGCCCCAGTGGTGGCCGCAGGAAGAGAGACAAAGCCACATCCCCCCCCCCCCCTGGCTCTGTGCGTGCTCCCAACACTCATTCACTTGAATAGGCAGATGGAAACATGCACGGACCCGAGGGATGCAGCCCTGTCTCTCTTGGCCAAGATTATATATCAAAAGAAAGCTCTGTCATGCAAGGACCAGAACAATTAATGACTCTAACTAATGTTATGAGTGTTAGAATCCAATTCAGAAAAATTTTGCCAAGACCCCCAACATTTCACGAAATCATTAGTCCTATCCATTATCTATTCTCCAATCTAATAATTTTTCCATTATCCAAATTTTATGAATTTTAATTAATTAAAATTGGGGAAAGGAATTGTGGATGAAAGGCATGAGAGTGCTACGCACCATTTAGCTGCAGATAAAATTAGTTACCAATTCATTTTCACTTCTAGAGAGGGTATCTACAAGAAGATTTAATAGAGCCAGTTTTGGATCTGGATTAATATCCACCTTAAACTGGACCAACAGACCGGCATAGTTGGAAAAGAAAGCAGCCATTTTGGAGCTTCCTCTCCCAGTATCTCAGCCATGCTGCTGCCTGGATTTAACTGACACAATCCACAGTAACAGGAAACCCAGCTGCACTTCCTGTTAGCACGTGGCCTGCAAATGCATGAGTCACTATTTTGTTTCTAAAATTTACTATAGCAAGAGTTAAAAAAAGGTAAATTAATTTTTATGTGCAGCAATGTAAATTGCCCTGGAGAGGGATGCATATGAGCACTGTTTGTTGTATTGGTTTGGTTTAAGTCATTTTTGACTATTGGTCCGCTTTAAGTATATCTGAAATATACTTAATAAACCTTATTCCAAATCCTGAACCACCGGACACCACCACCAAACATGTATAAAATCTCCAATTTGTTTACAATTTTGGAAGCAAAGCTGAGAGCAAGACTGATCGTATTTATGTTTCTTATATAGTGTCAGTTACCAGCTATATAGGACCCTTAGGGAAGTTCCCTTAATCATATTAGAATGAAAGACTGTTTTTGTTTTTCTCCAGATTCTAAGCCACATATCATTACTAGATAAAGATGGATAATCTTTCTCCCAAGCCATACAATAAAATGGTTTAATAGCGGAGTGCAAAGGAGCAAATTTTGCATATAGAATAGAAATAAATCCACGAGGGTGTTTACTCAATGCACATATCGTCTCAAACCAAGCTATCTGATCAAATAATGGTCCCTAATAAATACCTCTAATATAATGACAAACCTGTAAATATTTAAAGTATTCTTTGGCGAGGATTGTATACATAGACTGAAGTTCCAAAAAAGACGGTTGAACCAGAAAACATATCTTGAACTTTCCTAACACCCAAGGTGGACCAACCCAGGAATCTTGGATTATCAAATGCAGGTGTGAAATCAGGGTTCCTTTCAAAATAATTCATATGACTGTATGGGGAGGGTAATTTATATTTTTCAGAGGACAATCGCTTGTACCATCACCAAATGTACAATCACAGGACAGCTGATGAAAGATGTGGTATCCGTAACAGATTTGATAATCCCGCCATTTTCACCCTGAGAAAAGGATTAGGAAGTTCAATCAAATTAGTAAATCAAATAAGTAATTTGAGCTGCTCTATAATGACAAAGCAAATCAGAACTCCCAACCCCCCCATAGGTCTATACAAAACAGCTCTCTTCAATCTAGGTATCTGCTTGTTCCATAAAAACTTAAAGATTATTTTGTAACTGAGATTTAAATGTTATTGCTACTGGGAGGGAGCGTAATAAGAACAATCATTTAGGAAGAGTAACCATCTTTAGAGCAGTAATACTACCCAACCAAGATTTGGCATACCGGACCATTCCTCAAACTGTTCTTTGAGTTTTGTAAAAATCAAGGGGTAATTAAGGGCATAAAGTTTGTGATATGTGAAGGTCAGCTTGACACCCAAATAGGGGAGATATTTTTTTTAATTTGATTGTAGCTGGTTTTTGATGCTTTGGGGAAGGATAACTGAGATAGCTTCAGACTTGGAAGAATTAATCTTCAATCTAATGTGTATGGGCAGAGGCACTTTTACACAAAATAATATGGTCGGGTGCAGTGGCTAGCGGTGGTGCCGCATAACATATGTCAAGGAAAGCCAGCACTCCAACAGCAGTGCTGGCTTTCAGTGACATAATCTTCAATCTAGAGATAAATGTGAATTATTGAATTAAATAAAGCACTTTGGGTAAGGAAATCATAGGATTAATTTATGTCAGGAGCACATCATCAGCATATAAGTTAGCTTTATATTCTATACCTGCTACACCATATCCACCTATATCAGGTCTAATCCTTGAGGCAAGTGGTTCCATTGCTAAAGCAAAAAGTGCTGGAGACAAGGGACAATCCTGTCTGGTTCCATTTTTGATTAGGAATTCCCAATAAATATTTGAATTAATTTTCGATTCAATGATTTTTTATTGAAGTACACGGAAGTAACAAAAAATGGCACTTGCAAGACATGTAGATATACAACGAGGAGATAAGCATTCCTGGACTTCATTATAAATATCACTGTAACACGAACTGTAACAAGAACTATCAGGTAAATCAGAGTGGCTTCTCTTGCTTAACATTAATATCATATCGAGGTTGGCGTTCAGGGGGCGATCCGGTCTATACTAAAGACTTGAATCAACTCGCTATCCGGAGCGCCTCCTGAATGTGTTAACGTAAATACGTCATAAATAAAACAAAGACATTCCGAAGAGCCAAGAGAAGAGCTTAGTAGAAAGTAAGGAAAGGGAGGGAGGAGGATAAAAAAGGGGGGAGGAAAGGATAGGATTCTGATTCCTATATTAACTGCTTTAAAACATACCAGTGTCTAAACGCTTAAAAGGTCCCAATTGAAAGTACTAGGAAAAATCTCCCTGATCCAGGGAGCCCACACTTCTCGGAACTCCTCCAGTCTGTTTTCATGGATAGCTGATAGTTTTTCCATAGCTAATGTGTTATTGACCCTGTTTTTTAACTCAGTAAAACTTAGAGAGGGGGACTTCCATGCCTTAGCGATGACTAACTTAGCACAGGTAAGGACATGGTACAGCAATTGTCTCTGTTTAACCGAAGTTCCTACTAGAGGTTCATTTAACAGTGCAACCCAGGGGTTCAAGCTAATGTTAGTATCAAAGATCTTGCATAGTAAGGTTTGAATCTTATCCCAGAATCTTCTGACTACCCCGCAGCTCCACCAAGTGTGACCGGTCGAGCCTGGTTCGTCGCAGCCGCGAAAGCATTTATTCTGAGCCCCCGCAACCACGTGTGTCAATTGTGTGGGGACTAGATACCAGCGCAAAGCTACCTTCAGGTTAACTTCTATCGCCTGTGCAGAGGCTTTTTTACCAAAAGACGCCTGCCACATCTTATCCCAGACTTTAGGGTTTCTTTCTTCCCCCAGGTCAAGTTCCCATTTTTTCCTATATGTTGGGGTGGCACCGTCTAAGTTTTTGCAAAGTGAGTGGTATACGCTAGCAATAGCACCTTTGTCTCTCGGGTTGTGCAGGCAACGATGTTCAAAGCAAGTGTAATCGTCAAGTTTTGGGGCATTTTTCGCGATAGACTTTATGAAGTGATGTACTTGGAGGTATCCAAAGAGGTCCTTTGGCAGGAGATCATACCTATCTCTGAGGTGTGGGAAGGAGGCTATATCAGGTCCGTGATAGCAATTATGTACGTGTCTAATCCCTGAATTACGCCACCTATCAAACCTATGTGGATCTGTAAGTCCTGGGGGGAATAATGGATTACCCCATAATGGCATTAGGGGCATGTGTGGTGAGGCCAACCCGCCTGAAAATTTGATGTCGTCCCACAGCCGAAGTGAATGAGCCATGATCATATTGCTTTTAAAATTTCTAGCCTTCGGTGTAAGCCACAGAAGGTCGCTGATGGATGAGGACGGGGACATAGCTGACTCGATACGGACCCAGCCTGGTATGTCAACAGTGGTGTGGTAGGAAAGAAGCTGTGCGGCTTGCGCAGCCTGATAATATTTCTCGAATCTCGGAACCCCCATGCCTCCAGCTGATTTTGACCGCAGCATAACTTTCCGAGCTATCCTTTGTCGTTTCCCGCCCCAGATAAACCTTAGGACTTGTCTATTTGAATTAATTTTAATAGCTAAAGGATGTGAATATAGGCCAGAGAAAATGGTCCAGAGATTCCAAAACAGATATGACAATTGTTCTTTGTCAAATGCCTTTTCTATATCCAAAGTTAAAGCCAACAAAGGAGTATGGGATCTAAAAGCATCATCTAATAATATATTAATAGCCCTACGCACATTATCTGCTGTTTGTCGACCTGCAATGACACCAGAATGGTCTTAGTGAACCACGTATGGAGTAAATTGATTTAATCTGTTAGCTAGTATCAATGTGAATAATTTTATATCGATATTCAAGACTGTTATTGGTCTGAAGTTTTTACAGTGGGTTTAATCATTGTTAGGCTTAGGGATAGCTGAGATAGTAGCTTTCAGCATCTCCTGTGGGATGGGTTCTCCCTGCAAAAAATAATTAAAAGCAGACTCCAAGTGTGAACTAAATAGGATGCAAACATTTTATACAAGTTTCCAGAAAACCCACCTGGACCAGGCGATTTATTAATTTTAAGATTAGAAATAGCATGCTATATCTCTTCCTTGGTAATAGGACTATTACTAACTCTAGAGCATATGTAGAAGTTTTTGGAAGGATACAGTCATTCAAGAACTTATCAACTGCATATACAGAACCCTGAATATTTTGTGTATATAGTGACTATTCACAATGTGACCTCCAGAATCCCTAATTGAACATATAGGGGAAATGTTTCCTTGCATTCTTAGTTTGCTAGCAAACATCTTTGATTGGGTATTTCCTTCTAAGCATCTTGCAACAAAATAGCTAAAGATGTTTTGACTGAGAGTATTTGGGCCTTCAAAGTTGTAACCAATTTAATCAGAGATTGTAATCTGTTAAATCAGAAATTGTTCTTAATCTGACCATTTTCCTTCTCAAGCAGATGGAAATGAGCTTACCTCTTATAACAGGTTTTAAAGCTGGTGAGGTCAGGTGTAGAATTAAACCGGACCAACACTCCTTTTTTTCTTTAGACAGCCAAAAAAAACAAGCTGGAAGGGCATCCAGAATGCTGCCCCCCCCCCCCCGCACATAATCCCTGAGATTGCCCGATATTCTTACCTTCACTACGAGCCAGTGGCGGGAAAAAAGTTCCATGATTAGCCTTGTTGGCAGGGCAGGGCGGGGGTTCCGGTGGCCCGCGCAGAGGTCGCGACCATGACCCATAATCATCAGACTCTTTTCCGGTGCTGGCTTGTAGTGAAGGTAAGGGTATCGGGTGTTCTGTGGAGATTATGTGCAGGGGTACTCCAGAATTCTGGATGCCATACCGAGCTCTTTTTTATTAGCTGTCTGCAGGACCAACACCCGTTAAAGAAAAAACAGGTGTTGGTCCGGTTTAAAGGCAAAATACTCCTCTATCAAATGGACCACTGCATCCTTCACCTCCGCCACCCCCAAAACAGAATCATTTATTTTCCAAGGCAAATTTTGGTTTGTCTGACAGACTCTAGACTAGATAGATTTCTAATTTAATAATAGAATAATCAGACCATGCTGCTTGATCAATGTCAGCAGCTAAACAAAGCGGTATGAGAGAACTACTGACCATAAACATATCAATTCTTGTATAAACGTTATGTGGTGGAGAAAAGAATGAAAATTCTTTATCTGTTGGATTTAAATATCTCCAAATATCTACCAGTAGTTGGTCTGAGTACAACTTAGAAAGTGTTTTAGCTTTTGTAGTTTCTTCCCTAGATGTAGCAAGGCGAGTAGAGTGGTCCAGTACATAATCTAAGATACAATTCCAATCCCGTCCCACAAATAATGAACCCTTCTTTTTGGTATCAAGTATTTCAAGAAATTCAGAGATAAAATTGATTTGGTTAGTATTTGGATAGTTTACTGATACCAACATAAAAATTTGCTCTCCAACCAGTCCTATCACATTATATATTGACTATCCTTATCTTTAAATACAGAAAGCGTTTTAAACCCTACCCTGTTATGAATGAATATAGCCGCTCCTTTGGTTTTGTTATCAGTTGTAATGTAATGAACAACAGGGAAGGATTTATCATAAAATGTTGGGCAATTATGGCTAGAAAAATATGTCTCCTGTAGGAAAAGGAAATCAGCATTCAACCTCTTATAAAGTCTAAAAGCTAATCTCTGCTTCGCTGATAAATTAAATCCCTTATAAACTAGATTTTCTAGCAACAGTCAACTGAAATATCCTATCTGGCATAGCTTTAAAAAAAACAGATAAAAACAACTAATTAATACAGAGTAAAACACTAAAGAAAAAACATAAAAACCCTCTTCAAAAATCTAGGAGGGAAAATATGTTGAAAAATTTCTCATGAAACTCGCATTGACATGCCTTCCACAGGTATTAATATATATCCATAGCTCAGAGACACAATGAGAAAAAAGGTGAGGTCGAAACAGTGCTGGAACCTGGGGGAGAGGGATGTTCACAAGAGGAAGACTCCACAAGCCCCGCCTATTTAATATGAATACCACCCACAAAGAGGAGAGAACAGACTTATGTATATATTGCATAAAGACCCAAAATAGATAGCAGAGGGGCTGGAAGGGGGCTATTGAGCAGAAGAGGAAGGGTGAGGGGAGAATGGAGTCTGATGGATTCCTCCATGGATAAACTCACAAGATGTCCTGCTTTCAGTGGGAAATTTCCACTTTGAGACATTTTGTCCTTCTGACCCTTCAAAAACCTAAATGCCCCACTTACGTGATTGGGTGTTTCCTGATGAAGGAGTTATGCTATACCCAGAAACGTTAAACTGAATTGATGTCTGTTTTTTTTGCATACTTCCCACAAACTTTGTGCCATAAAGACATCTCAAAATCTTGGCCCACCTTATCCTATCCTCCCCACTCTAAGGTCACATTAGCATCTGCTTTCATAAGATTCATTTATGGAAATCTCTAGCACACATGGTCGTGCTTTGTACAGCAACCCACAGTCGAGAAGGGCACATGTGAAAGAGTCCATAGGTCGTTGCTATGGGCAACACTTTCAGGGCGATTGCAAGCTGATCGTAATCCCCCCCGCAAGGCTCATGTGTGAAACCAGGCTGATGCTGGATTTCCACTGAGTAATTTTCAAGCGAGAAGTCGCTACAGTGATCCGTGGAAAAGGTCGCCAGGATCGATTGATGAACGAGAATTTGTCGGTTGTGCATTGTTTCATTATGGCTGAAAATTTCTTATTAGTCATCTGACCATCGACATGTAGAAACAGAAATCATCCACAAATAGGACATACAGTGCATAGCATGCACATTAGCAATCTCTCTAACAAAAGGATTAACCCTTTAAGTGCCAGCCTACCTGGAGTTTTTGTCACCCTTTGTTGCCAGGCCATTTATCACTATTTTGCACTACGCATGTTCAAATGTGATTTTTGAAGGGATTTCCCAGGAAAATGATATATTGTTTTTTTCAGCAAAGTCTGGGCTTTAACATGAAATGTCTTGTTTGTCATTTTTTAGGTGTATTCTCAATATTTTTGGTGAAATATGTGCAAATAAAAATGAAAAAAATCAATTTTTTTACAATTTGTAGTGTTTTTTGTAATAAAAAATGTAAGTTTGTCAATAAAATCTTATTGCGTGTGAAATCCCAATTTCTCCCGGTTACAGCGATACCACATATGTATAGGTAGACACCTTTTCCTGCTCAGGAGACTCCCCCAAACTGAAACAGAGCTTTAGGGGATTTTCAGATAAAATACAACTGTGATATGCGCTATGCGCACCTTGCAGTTTTTCCAGAAAAACAACCCTTTACAGTAATCCCTCAATGTATTCTTTGGTTGCAAAGAGTTTCCCTAAAAAAAAGATAAAAAAGCAGGATCAAAGCCACATTTTCCTAAAAAAACTATATACGAACAAGAAAAGGTTTAATCTGAAAAAGCAACATCCCCCGAACAGAACGATACCCAACATGCATAGCTACTGTCAAGGGAAGAGTTGCCAAACACCCCAAAGTAAAGCGTGTGCGTAACGGTAATTTTACTTGAAAATTTCAGCTCTGCAGACAAAGTGCACACCTTGCGATTTTTCAACCAAAATATATACATTTGGAATACCCCCTACAAACCATATATTCCCTGAACGAACACATGTTAAGCTTTCTAAGCGTACCCAGCTTGTTGTAGTGGGCTCATCTTTCTGGAAGTAATCCCTCAAAGAATTCTTTGGTTGCACAGGGTTTCCCTAAAAAATTTATAAAAAAGCTGAATGAAAAACACAATTTCCTTAAATATAAATGCGCAAACAAGAAAAAAAAAGCTAAGTCTGAAAGCGCAAGGTCCCCCGAACAGAACAATACCCAACATGCATAGCTACTTTTAACCCTTTTAATTGCCAGCCCACTTGAGATTTTGTCACCCTCTGTTGACAGGTCATTTTGCGCCATGTTTTGCGCCATTTTTGCTGGAATTTTCAGGAAAATTATATATATTTTTTTGCAGCAGAGTTTAGGCTTTAACATGAAATGTCTTGTTTGTAAATTTTATTCTGTCTACAATATTATTAAGTAAAAATAAATAAATAAATAAAAATTTTTTTAGAAAATTGTCTCCTTTATTTTAAATAAAAAATGTATTTTATTAAAGAAAACCATATTGCATGTGAAAGCCACATTTCTACCGATTAGAACGGCACCACATATTTATCGGAAGAGGGTCCTCACCTGAAGCCTGCGGAGCCCCCCCCCCCTGGTGAAGAGAAGACGCGGCGGAGGGATCGGGTGAGGAGGTGAGATTTTTTTTTTCTTTTGCAGCTGCAAGTGTCAGCGGCGAAAACGGGGGGGCGGCCAGTTCCAGACCCCCTCCTGAAGACGACGGGGGAGGGATCGGATGCCCCCCCAGGAAGAGAAGACCCCCAGCTTTCCAACAATACCAGAGGTGAGTTTTTTTTATTTCTATTTTTTTAACTAGCAGGGGGAAATGCCAGGCACGTAGTTTCTACGTGCTTGGCACTTAACGGTAGGAGATGCAACCACGTAGAAACTACTTGCTTGGCATTTAAAGGGTTAAGCAACAAATCTTCTGCACGCAAGTTGTTCCATCGCATATGCTCACTGAACGAACAGTCAA
The DNA here is from genome assembly GCA_027917425.1 of Gastrophryne carolinensis. Lineage (NCBI taxonomy): Eukaryota > Metazoa > Chordata > Amphibia > Anura > Microhylidae > Gastrophryne > Gastrophryne carolinensis. The sequence goes on from CM051236.1 coordinate 270,996,746, forward strand.
TTTACAGTATCTGTAAAGCTCTTGCCCCACCCAAAAGGAAAGAATAATACCATTTTGTGATTACTCACCTGTAAAATGGGTATTACAAGTATGTCACACACCCCGCTTTCGAATATTCATGACACTTGGGAACTGAGCTGTAGAGGGCAATCTTTGCAGAGATGACATGAAAAAAAGGAGCCCCTCCCGGCCCATAAATACCTGGGACCTCCCACCATTCCCCAGTATAAGACAGCAGTAAAGGGACCAGGAAGAGCCAATTATAAACAGTACAGCAAGAAAAAGGTTCACCATATAAAGGATCCCAGAAAACCAAAAAGGGCGGGGTGAAGCGGGGTGTGTGACATACTTGTAATACCCATTTTACAGGTGAGTAATCACAAAATGGTATTATTCCCAGTATGTCACACACCCCGCTTCCGAATATTCATGACACTTGGGACATCCAATAGGAGTGTCCATAATGGGTGGGGATCCAAACAAGGCAATAATGCACAACTTAAACGACTGCAGCTTGCAGAACTTTGTGGCCAAAAACAGCATCCGCTGATGCCCGCACATCAACCTTATAAAACGTAGAAAAAGTATGAACGGAAGACCAAGTAGCAGCCTTGCAAACTTGTTCAACAGAAGCCTGGTGCTGAAAAGCCCAAGACGCTCCAACAGCACGAGTAGAATGAGCAGTAACACGAAAAGGGGGAACCTTCCCCTTGGCAGAATAGGCCCCCACAATGGCCTGACGTATCCACTTACTAATGGAAGACTTGGCGGGCGCCAAACCTTTCCTAGGCCCAGAGGGCACCACGTAAAAGCGTCAGTCTTATGAAAAGAAGAAGTAGTCACCAAATAGTACTTCACACAGCGAACCACATCCAAGGAATGCAAGACCCTCTCCTTGTCATTGCTAGGCTTAGGACACAAGGAAGGGAGAACTACATCCTGATTGAGGTGGAAGGCAGAAACCACTTTAGGAAGGAAATCTGGCTTGAAGCGAAAAACAACCTTGTCCTGATGCCTCTCAAAGTAAGGGGCCTGAATGGACAAAGCCGCCAACTCTCAGACACGCCGAATTGAGGTGATAGCAACCAAAAAGGCAACCTTCTGAGTGAGCATAGAAAGAGCAATATTCTGCAACGGCTCGAAAGGAGGACCCTGAAGAGCAGAAAGAACCAAATTCAAATCCCAAACTGGGAGCAGAGGTTTCCTGGGAGGCCGCACATGCGTAACCCCCTGGAAAAAAGTCTTAACCAGAGGATGAAGAGCAAAAGACCTTTGAAAGAAAACCGCCAGGGCAGAGACCTGCCCTTTCAATGTACTAAGCTGGAACCCCAAATCCTGACTGTGTTGTAGAAACTCCAAAACCCTAGGAATAGAAAACACCCTGCAAGGCAAGGCCCTAGCCTCACACCAGTCAATATAAGACCGCCAAGTGCTATAGTAAACTGATCTACTGCCAGCCGCACGACGTCTGCGAACCACACTCGTCTTGGCCACCTTGGAGCCACCAGAATTGCTGGTGCCCCTTCTTGAGCCAGCTTGCGCACCACCTTGCCCACCATGGAGAAGGGGGGAAAATAGGTACAGGAACCCCAAGTCCCCCCAGGCCAGAGACATGGCATCCACTGCCAGGGCCAGAGGATCCTGAGACAGAGACACAAAGGCAGGAAGCTTGTGATTGTGACGAGAGGCAAAAAGATCCACCTCCGGAGTCCCCCACTTGAGACAAAGGGACCGGAATACCTTATGATTGAGGGACCATTCCCCTCGTCGAGAGGAGCTCCTGCTCAGGGAGTCCGCCTCCGTGTTCTCCACTCCCGGGATATAAACGGCTGAGATGCATGGGACATTGCTCTCCGCCCAGACAAGAATCAGAGACACTTCCCTGAGGGCACTCCTGCTGCGAGTCCCTCCTTGGTGATTGATGTAAGCGACCACCGTCCGATTGTCCGACCGGACCTGAACCGGCAATCTCCGCAAGAGAAGAGTCAAGCGAGACAGAACCAACCAAATGGCCCGCAGTTCCCAGACGTTGATGGGAGTGTGAGCCTCCTGAGGCCCCCATAACCCCTGGAACTGATGTCCCCTCCAGAAGCCCCCCCAGCCCAACAGGCTGGCGTCCGTGGTGACCGTTTCCCCAGAAGGGGCCAGAAAGGATCTGCCCTTCAACAGATTGCTTGGCACTAGCCACCACTGAAGGGACTGCTGAACCCGGGGAGACAACAGACAAGACCGATCTAATGACAGGGGACACCTGTCCCAAGTCGCCAGAAGATGGAGTTGAAGCGTCCTCATGTGAAACTGGGCAAAAGGGACTGCCTTGAAGGAAGCCACCATTAATCCCACCAGTCTCATCCCTAGCCGGATAGACGGACGAGAGTTGGATAGAAAAAAACGAATCAAATCTTGAATCAGATGAATCTTGGGCTGAGGAAGGAAAACCCTGGCCTGAAAAGTATCCAGAATCATGCCCAGAAACGAAATCTCCCTCGCCGAACCTCTCCAGCGTGGATACCACAACTCTGGTGTCTAGCTCCGCCTGGCTGAGGGAGGAAGCCGTAACGAGGTGGTCGTCCAGATATGGTACAATGCGAATGCCCTGGACTCTGAGGAGGGCCATCACCCCCACCAGTACCTTGGTGAACACCCTTGGAGCCGAGGTAAGCCCGAATGGAAGGGCCACAAACTGAAAATGCTGATCTTCCACAACGAACCTGAGGAATCTCTGATGTGCCGGGAAGATTGGTACATGCAGATAAGCATCCTTGATGTCTATGGACATCATGAAGTCCCCCTGATGAAGTGAATCGACGGCTGAACGCAAGGTTTCCATGTGAAACTTTCTGAAGCGGATAAACCGATTGAGGAGCTTCAGATCCAAAATGGGTCGAACGGAGCCGTCCTTCTTGGGCACCGTGAATAGATTGGAATAGAAGCCCAAGCCCCTTTCCGTGGAAGGCACTGGGCAAATGACAGCCATGTCCAGCAGATTCCTTACTGCCGCCCAGAGCCCCTGTGTGGCCAGTGGACCCGAAGGCAGCCGAGACCTGAAAAAACTGGGAGGAGGCCGGATCTCGAATTCCAGCTTGTAACCGGAAGATAACACTTCCAGAATCCATTTGTCTGAGACCTCCCGGTCCCAGACCTGGAAGAAGTGCCGCAGCCGTCCTCCCACCCGCAAGGGTGAGGGCGCCCCCTCATTGCTGAGCTGACTGGGCAGGAACTCAGGAGCATGCAGGAAAAGACCAACTGGCAATTGAGGACAGGCCTAGTCTGTTTTTATAGGCCCCTGCACATGCTCAGTAGTGAGGACTCACAGGCGGCCTCTGCTGGTCAACAGGAGGAACAGTCCTGGTTCTCTGGCATAGACGAACAGGCGCCCTCTGCTGGACTACAGAGGGAACAGTCCTGGTTCTCCGGCATAGACGAACAGGCGCCCTCTGCTGGACTACAGAGGGAACAGTCCTGGTTCTCTGACATTGCCCCCCCCTTAAGGGAGGCCTACGGCCGACTCTAGGACCAGGTTTCTCGGGATGGACCTATGAAAGTCCCTAATCAGACGAGGAGCATGGACATTCCTAGATGGCTCCCAAGAACTCTCTTCGATTCCATAATTCTTCCATTTAATTAAATATTGAAGACCCATTCCTCTGCGACGGGCATCCAAAATTTGCTCCACCTCATATTCTTCTGATTCATCCTCAATCAGAGACTCAGAACCGTCATCTAAGGTTTCGGAAACTGGTGCAGGTTTAAGTAAAGAGACATGGAACACTGGATGGATGCGGAGGGAGGCCGGTAAGCGAAGTTCCACGGCCACTGCGTTAATAAGCCTCTTAACGAGAAATGGACCAATAAATTTAGGGCCCAGCTTCTTAGAAGGACAACGTAGCTTAAGGTTTCGGGTGGACAGCCAGACTTTGTCACCGACAGCATATACTGGGGAGGCCTGACGATGACGATCGGCACTCCTTTTATACTGTTCCTGGGCTTTGAGAAGACATTCCCTTAACTCACGATGTGTCTCTGCCAAGAAAGAGGCCAAGTCCTGGGCAGCGGGTAAGTTCACCTCTTTAGGCATGTCTGGCAAGATATTGGGATGAAAACCGAAATTTGCGAAGAATGGCGATCTGGCAGTGGAACTGTGACAGGAGTTATTGTATGCAAACTCAGCCAGAGGTAGGAGCCGATACCAATCATCTTGCAGGGCAGAAGAATAACAACGTAAATATTGTTCAAGCGTCTGGTTGGTACGTTCTGATTGCCCATTCGACTGAGGATGATAGGCAGATGAATGAGCCAGAGAAATTTGGAGCGCTTCACATAGACGGGACCAAAACCACGACGTAAACTGAGATCCTCGATCGGAGACAATTTCGGTGGGTATACCATGAAGCCGGACCACCTCCCTGATGAACACTTGAGCGAGTATAGGCGCGGACGGAATACCCGCTAAGGGAATAAAATGAGACATTTTAGAAAATCTATCAACCACCATTAAGATGGTGGTAAATCCCTCAGAGGGAGGTAATTCCACGATGAAGTCCATGGAGATGTGGGACCATGGTCTTTCAGGCACTGGCAGGGGAAGAAGTAACCCCACAGGCTTGTGAGAAGAACCCTTCGGGCACAATTCCGGCAGAGATTGATAAAGGAAACACAGTCTTTCTTCAAGGAAGGCCACCAAAAGTGCCGACGGATCAACTCCAAGGTCTTGTGTAGTCCAAAGTGCCCTGCCAAGGGGTGGTCATGAAAAGTCTGTAAAACCGCAGTTCTGGTAGACCTAGGTACAAATATCTTGCCTTGATGGATAAATAAACCGTCAGAGCAAGGCAGGTCTTCACAATCCTCAAGTGGTAATTCCGAGGAGGCTCTCCAGATCTGAGAGATGAGTTCGGATTCTAATACCAAGAAATGTCCTTCTGGGAGGATTGGTAGTTCAGAGGAATCAGTCTCATCCAAAGTGTCTGGAAGCGGCAATCGGGACAGAGCGTCAGGCTTGGTGTTATGGCTGCCCGGTCGATAAGTAACGTGAAAATTAAAGCGGGAGAAAAACAGGGACCAACGCGCCTGACGAGGTTTTAATTGTTTGGCAGAACGTAGATATTCCAAGTTTCTGTGATCAGTCAGGATCAGAATAGGATGAACTGCTCCCTCTAACAGGTACCGCCATTCCTCAAGAGCCAATTTAATGGATAGAAGTTCTCGGTCTCCTACGTCATACAGGCGTTCAGTAGCTGACAATTTGCGAGAAAAGAAGGCGACCGGATGCAGAACGGCCTTCTCCCCTGAACGTTGCGATAGGACGGCCCCCACAGCAATGGATGAGGCATCAACCTCCAAGATGAATGGTAAGGAAGAGTCCGGGTGCGTGAGAACAGGGGCAGAAGTGAAGCATTCCTTTAAGGCCTGAAAGGCTTGCTGAGCAGATTCAGTCCATTCAAAGGTCTTGTCTTTCTTTGTTAGATCCGTGATAGGCCGGACTATGGCAGAGAAGTTACAGATAAACCGGCGATAAAAATTGGCGAATCCAATGAATCTCTGGACCTCCTTTCGGGAGGTAGGTGCTGGCCAATCAAGTACAGCCGAAACCTTACTAGGGTCCATGGAGAACCCCTGATCCGAGATGAGGACCCCCAGAAAAGAGATGGATGCTTTTTCAAATTCGCACTTCTCTAACTTGGCAAAGAGTTGATGTGCCCGAAGTCGTGAGAGTACTGTTCGCACATGTTCCCGATGTTCGGCCAGGTTTTCAGAAAAGACAAGAATGTCATCCAAGTACACAATGACAAAAATATCAAGTAGGTCCCTAAAAATGTCATTGACCAAGTGTTGGAAGGTTGCCGGGGCATTGCACAAACCGAAAGGCATGACAAGATATTCAAAGTGTCCGTAACGAGTTCGAAATGCCGTTTTCCACTCATCCCCTTCTCTTATCCGGACGAGGTTGTATGCCCCCCTAAGGTCAAGCTTGGTAAAAATCTGCCCAGTTTTAAGGCGCTGAAAGAGGTCTGAAATCAAGGGTAGAGGGTAGCGATTCTTGACAGTGACCTTGTTCAGTTCCCTGTAGTCGATACAGGGCCGTAAGGAACCATCTTTCTTGCCTACAAAGAAAATACCAGCACCTGCGGGGGAAGTGGAAGGCCGAATAAAACCCTTCTTCAAATTTTCATCCAGATACTGACGAAGGGTTAACAACTCCGGATCGGATAGCGGGTAAATCCTGCCAAAAGGGATGGATGCCCCAGGCAAAAGTTCAATTGGGCAATCATAAGACCGATGGGGAGGAAGAGTGTCGGCTCCCTTTTTGTCAAAGACATCCCTAAAGTCCATATAGGCTTCAGGTAAGCTTTGAAGATCCTGTTCCTTGGCAGAATCAGTCAGAGCTAGTTGATACCTGGTAGTAGAATTGGAAAAGCAGGCATGAAGACAATAAGGAGACTCGAAGCGCACTGTACCCGTAGACCAATTTATTGAAGGGTTATGTGCCAATAACCATGGTAAACCCAAAATGACAGGAAAAGCAGGGGATGGTATGAGATCAAAACTTAGCCATTCAAAATGATCAGGATTAATGCATGCTGATAAGGACAAAGTTTGTAAAGTAATAGGACCGTTCTTGAGCAGGGAACCATCAGCCAAGGAAATGGTAAGTGGAAAGGGGCGTTGTCTGAAAGGAATGTCATGGGTCCTTGCAAATTCTAGGTCCATGAAGCAGCTGCAGGCTCCAGAGTCGATAATGGCTGCCACCTCAATTTTTTTTCCGGGCAACTGAAGACAGAGCGAAACAGAAACATGATTAGCACCAGAAAGCAGGAGGGAGCCCGAACAATGTCTAGTAGGTAACCTCCTACCTGGAGGACGGATGGGGCATCTATAGAGGAAGTGGCCGGCTTCCCCGCAGTAAAGGCACAGATTGTGCTGGCGTCTGCGAAGGCGTTCCTCAGATGTCAGTGAGGGGCGAGAAACCCTGAGTTGCATCGGCTCCGAACCACTGTTAATAGCAGTGGAGGATGGAGAGGAGCTGGGAGCATCGGCACGAGGAGGATCCAAATGGAGCGACTGAGGATTACTTTTCTCAAGACGACGTTCTCTTAGTCTCCTATCAATCTTGATGGAGAGTTTGAGCAATTCCTCCAGAGATGCGGGCAGATCGGAACGAGCCAGTTCATCTTTGACAGAATCGGCCAGACCCAAACGGAACTGATGACAGAGTGCAGGGTCATTCCAAAGAGTCTCAGTACTCCAGCAACGGAATTCTGCCACATACTCCTCGACAGGACGGCGTCCCTGGATAAGGGTCCGAAGCACAGCCTCAGCTGAAGCTATACGCCCAGGGTCGTCATACATAGTCCCCATAGCATTAAAGAAGCACTCCAGAGAGGATATGATAGGGTCTGATTGTTCAAGTAAGCGATGAGCCCAAATCTGAGGGTTCCCCAGCAGCAAGGAGATAACAGTCTTAACCCTGATGACCTCTGTGGGGTAAGTCCGGGGTTGGAGATCGAACAACTGGCAACTATTCTTAAACGATCGAAAACGGTTGTGATCGCCAGAAAAACGTTCAGGCAAAGGTATGCGAGGTTCAAAGGTACTGGGTGCAGAGCTGGCATTGTCGGCAGCTGCAGGCATAACGGAAGCTGATGGCGGGACAGGGTTAGTAGCGGCAGGAAGGCTGGCTTGCAGTGTATCCAGGCGGGACTCCAGCTGTAAAAATCCACCATGTAGATTGCCCACCGCCTGTGTCAGAGCGGTCATCTGCTGAACCAAAGCGTCAGAACACCGGGTGTGAACCCTGATTGCGGAGACTGCAACACTGCTCACCTCTCGACCGGGAAGCCTGGAATCTAAGGACCAACCTGGTATTCACTAGATCCTCTGATGGTGAGGATAGACTGGGCTGCAGGAAGGCCCCAGGTCAGGCAACCTAGGAGTGGGTTTTGCAGAATTCCGGGTAGGAGACAGACCAGAGCTGATCTGGGAGTGTGAGGCAGGCTGAAGTCGTGGGTTGGCAGATCTGGATCAAAGTCGAGAAACAAGCAGAGGTCGTGGGCAGGCAGATCAGGATCGTGGTTACAAAACAAAGCCGAAGTCGTCAGGAAAGCAGGATCGTAGTCAGAAGCAAGCCGGGTCGGTACACAGGAAGGAATCACAGGAACTCAGGAGCATGCAGGAAAAGACCAACTGGCAATTGAGGACAGGCCTAGTCTGTTTTTATAGGCCCCTGCACATGCTCAGTAGTGAGGACTCACAGGCGGCCTCTGCTGGTCAACAGGAGGAACAGTCCTGGTTCTCCGGCATAGACGAACAGGCGCCCTCTGCTGGACTACAGAGGGAACAGTCCTGGTTCTCTGACAGCCAGTTCTGGCACCATGAAAACACCGCCGATTCCTCAAATAATCAGACCAGTCAAGTAAATCATAATCATCAAACTCAAAAGCCGGCACGGCTGGAGACAAATGCTTTCTCTTAGCCGAGGCCTTTCTGGCCACAGAGCTAGAAATTAATTTCTCAACATTAGCCAATCTGGCACACACATCAGATTGCGACTCCCCGCCTGTGACAACATCACTAGGGGTACGGATAAGGCAGGGTGGGGTAGGGGAAGAGGCCAGGGCCAAGGACCCAGACGCCTGGGCCCCCGACTGCTGCGTTATGGTCTGCTGAGCACAAGGTATGCAAACAAGTACAATATCCCCCGCAAGGGATACCCCACAACCCACACACTGCCGGGATTGCCCCGAGGGGAGCCCAAGCCCGGTATCCTGAGAAGCCTCCATATGGTGATTTTTTTAAGGTAGTCGCAATGACCAGAGGGAATTACGCTGATAAGCAACCCGGGATGCCCCTTTAAGTCCCAAGTGGGAGGATTTTATATTCTTTTTTTTTTTTATATATATATTTTAGGAACCCCAATTTAAAATTTCAAGGGACCCTAGGACCGGGAGAACCTCCTTCTTACAAAACAAAGGGATTCCACCTGAAAGACATAAGAACAGGGGTACATAAGTACCAAACATACACACCCCAACATCTAGCAATATGCCAAAAATAACACACATCTTGTAACAATGTAAATGCAACAGAATAAAGACTTAACCAGGCCTAATAGCGCAGACTAGTAGGGCAGAACAGCGCAAGGATCTAAGTTACTCACGACCAAAAATGGTAAATGGCGACCGTCAGCCCTCGCAACGAGGGAAGTGAAAGAGAGACAAGGAAACAGAGGGGCGGGCCAGCGCGAGTACGCGCCGCGCCTGGCCCCGCCCCCTCATGAAGGACTCGGCCCCAGCCAGAACCCAAGTTCCACAGTGGAGCTAATCATTGAGGGAGGCGGACCGCGACACCGCGTGCCCGGCCCCGCACCCCTCCTCAACCGCACCTGAGGAGAGACAGCTCCCTGACTCCAGCTGCAAAGCAACGGCCACGCCGCCCAAAAATCAAGACAATGTGCCAACAAACACACACACACACTTTTTCCCCCAACTAAAAATCCATGGGAGAAAAGCCCCCCCCCCCCCAAGGGGCACAGAGGGACACAGTAGGGGGGAGAACCCACACCAATAGGTGAAAGGGCAAGAGGGACAGGGCATCCCAAGCTGGGATCACCAACGCGGATACCGCCTACCCCTTGTATGGGGTCTCACGGGGGAGCAAGCTCCCATATACACCACAAGGTGCAGCCTACCATTGCCCGGACCTTCAGCCTAGGCTGGGAGGCATACTGCTATAGTTTAAATTAAAAAAGGTTCAGGCAGCAATAGAAACAAAAGGCCGGGGGGTTACCCCGGCTACCTGCAAGGAGGAGATAGCCATCTTCTGACTTGCTCGCCGACTGCAGAGACGAAAGACTGGGGAATGGTGGGAGGTCCCAAGTATTTATGGGCCGGGAGGGGCTCCTTTTTTTCATGTCATCTCTGCAAAGATCGCTCTCTACAGGTCAGTTCCCAAGTGTCATGAATATTCAGAAGCGGGGTGTGTGACATACTGGGAATAAATGAAACATACTGCAGAACCATTGCATACTTACAGTCTCATTATCTTAGTGTGTCAGATACTTGCAATCATTTCTAGGCATGAACTGAGGGAGGATAATTGTATTGTTACAGACTACACCAGTGTGTGTTCCTGACAGTGTCTAATGTTCATGTGTTTACCTGCATACAAATATAATCATGCTGCTGTCCTGACAGTGTCTGATGTTCATGTGTTTAGCTGCATACAAATATAATCATACTGCTGTCCTGACAGTGTCTGATGTTCATGTGTTTAGCTGCATACAAATATAATCATACTGCTGTCCTGACAGTGTCTGATGTACATGTGTTTGGCTGCATACAAATATAATCATACTGCTGTCCTGACAGTGTCTGATGTACATGTGTCTGCATACAGATATAATCATGCTGCAGTCCTGACAGTGTCTGATGTACATGTGTTTGCATACAGATATAATCATGCTGCAGTCCTGACCGTGTCTGATGTACGTGTCTGCATACAAATATAATCATGCTGCTGTCCTGACAGTGTCTGATGTACATGTGTCTGCATACAGATATAATCATGCTGCAGTCCTGACAGTGTCTGATGTACATGTGTTTGCATACAGATATAATCATGCTGCTGTCCTGACAGTATCTGATGTACGTGTCTGCATACAGATATAATCATGCTGCTGTCCTGACCGTGTCTGATGTACATGTGTTTGCATACAGATATAATCATGCTGCAGTCCTGACCGTGTCTGATGTACATGTGTTTGGTTGCACACAAATATAATCGTGCTGCTGTCCTGACACTGTCTGATGTACATGTATTTGGTTGCACACAAATATAATCGTGCTGCAGTCCTGACACTGTCTGATGTACATGTATTTGGTTGCACACAAATATAATCGTGCTGCTGTCCTGACACTGTCTGATGTACATGTATTTGGTTGCACACAAATATAATCATGCTGCTGTCCTGACACTGTCTGATGTACATGTATTTGGTTGCACACAAATATAATCATGCTGCTGTCCTGACACTGTCTGATGTACATGTATTTGGTTGCACACAAATATAATCATGCTGCTGTCCTGACACTGTCTGATGTACATGTATTTGGTTGCACACAAATATAATCATGCTGCTGTCCTGACACTGTCTGATGTACATGTATTTGGTTGCACACAAATATAATCGTGCTGCTGTCCTGACACTGTCTGATGTACATGTATTTGGTTGCACACAAATATAATCATGCTGCTGTCCTGACACTGTCTGATGTACATGTATTTGGTTGCACACAAATATAATCATGCTGCTGTCCTGACACTGTCTGATGTACATGTATTTGGTTGCACACAAATATAATCATGCTGCTGTCCTGACACTGTCTGATGTACATGTATTTGGTTGCACACAAATATAATCATGCTGCTGTCCTGACACTGTCTGATGTACATGTATTTGGTTGCACACAAATATAATCATGCTGCTGTCCTGACACTGTCTGATGTACATGTATTTGGTTGCACACAAATATAATCATGCTGCAGTCCTGACCGTGTCTGATGTACATGTGTTTGGCTGCATACAAATATAATCGTGCTGCTGTCCTGACACTGTCTGATGTACATGTATTTGGTTGCACACAAATATAATCGTGCTGCTGTCCTGACACTGATGTACATGTGTTTGGTTGCACACAAATATAATCATGCTGCAGTCCTGACCGTGTCTGATGTACATGTGTTTGACTGCACACAAATATAATCATGCTGCAGTCCTGACCGTGTCTGATGTACATGTGTTTGGTTGCACACAAATATAATCATGCTGCAGTCCTGACCGTGTCTGATGTACATGTGTTTGACTGCACACAAATATAATCATGCTGCAGTCCTGACACTGTCTGATGTACATGTATTTGGTTGCACACAAATATAATCGTGCTGCTGTCCTGACACTGTCTGATGTACATGTGTTTGGTTGCACACAAATATAATCATGCTGCAGTCCTGACCGTGTCTGATGTACATGTGTTTGGCTGCATACAAATATAATCATGCTGCAGTCCTGACCGTGTCTGATGTACGTGTTTGGCTGCACACAAATATAATCATGCTGCAGTCCTGACACTGTCTGATGTACATGTATTTGGTTGCACACAAATATAATCGTGCTGCAGTCCTGACACTGTCTGATGTACATGTATTTGGTTGCACACAAATATAATCATGCTGCAGTCCTGACACTGTCTGATGTACATGTATTTGGTTGCACACAAATATAATCATGCTGCAGTCCTGACACTGTCTGATGTACATGTATTTGGTTGCACACAAATATAATCATGCTGCAGTCCTGACACTGTCTGATGTACATGTATTTGGTTGCACACAAATATAATCGTGCTGCAGTCCTGACACTGTCTGATGTACATGTATTTGGTTGCACACAAATATAATCGTGCTGCAGTCCTGACACTGTCTGATGTACATGTATTTGGTTGCACACAAATATAATCGTGCTGCAGTCCCGACACTGTCTGATGTACATGTATTTGGTTGCACACAAATATAATCGTGCTGCAGTCCTGACACTGTCTGATGTACATGCATTTTGTTGCACACAAATATAATTGTGCTGCTGTCCTGACACTGTCTGATGTACATGCATTTTGTTGCACACAAATATAATCATGCTGCTGTCCTGACACTGTCTGATGTACATGCATTTTGTTGCACACAAATATAATCATGCTGCAGTCCTGACACTGTCTGATGTACATGTATTCGGTTGCACACAAATATAATCGTGCTGCAGTCCTGACACTGTCTGATGTACATGTATTTGGTTGCACACAAATATAATCATGCTGCTGTCCTGACACTGTCTGATGTACATGTATTTGGTTGCACACAAATATAATCGTGCTGCAGTCCCGACACTGTCTGATGTACATGTATTTGGTTGCACACAAATATAATCGTGCTGCTGTCCTGACACTGTCTGATGTACATGCATTTTGTTGCACACAAATATAATCATGCTGCAGTCCTGACACTGTCTGATGTACATGTATTTGGTTGCACACAAATATAATCATGCTGCTGTCCTGACACTGTCTGATGTACATGTATTTGGCTGCATACAAATATAATCATGCTGCTGTTTAGTCTTCAGGCATGCAGTAACAATAGCTTATGGAGTCACCAGTTTTCAGCTTCCTTTAGAAACCTATTAAAGACCTTATCAGATGAAAGCAGTGAGTGTTTCCTCATTATTCTGAACTCAGAGCACAATAAGTCGAGGTCAAACGCATCACAATAGGCAGCTATAGCATGTTGCAGATGTTCAAAGGACACCATGTGTCTTCAGAACTTCTTAGATTTTTTCTTAGGTCATTTGCCGTTTTAAAGGAAGCATTTACCCCACTCCTTTGAAGAGTTGTGATAGCTTAACCTCAAAAAACTATTGCTGCACAAGCTATTTAGTCATTTTTAGTTTGAAAATATCCATCATGCTGTCAAAAGCTTTCAGACAGCCAATGATTATTCCCGATCACCATGGAGATCAGATTTAAAAAGGTTTTACTGCCTATCAAACTCATTTTACCAATAGTGGCCAATAGTGACAGTCTTCTTGTAGATAAAGCAGACATAGGGTGGATTCAGCGCTTTTTTTCTCACTTTTTCTGCAAGTAAACACTTTTTCATCATTATTTTTTCCTCTGTGCAATTCAGCATCATATTAATCTGCACATCTGTTTAAAATATTTGCACAGCTATGTATGGCGCTGACCAAGGATAAAAAAAAAACACAGACTTACCCATAATTGATTTTTTAGGAATCCTTCAGCTTGACCAACCACATGGAGAGATTATGCTCCACCCCCTGGGAGCAAACACAAAACAGGAACAGAGTTTAAAAGCCCCACTCCTTCCTCCCCACCGCAGTATTTGACAAGTAACCTAATAAAACCACATTTGGACTCTGAGCAGGTAATAAGCATTCAAGCTGAAGGATTCCTAAAAAATCTGTTACCGGTAAGTCTAACTGTGGTTTTTCCAAGTCATCCTTCAGCTTGACTGACCACATGGAGAGGATTAGGCAAGTAATTATACCTTAGTGGTGGGAAGCTGCAAGTAGTACCCTTTTACCAAAGGCCTAATGTTTTAAAGATAATAATTCAAGTCTATAATGTTTGAGGAAGGTGTGAGGTGATGACCACATTGCTGCTTTGCAGCTTTCCTCTATAAAAAACACCAGTCCTTTCTGCCTACGACGTGGCCCGAGCTCTTGTAAAATGAGCCAAGACTTCTGGGGGAGAGACTCCCTTAGTAGAATAAGTTGACTAGAAAGCTGCTGAGCCTTTCTCATTTCCACTAAAGGTTACCAGAAGCTGTTCCGCTGTGCGTCAGTCAATGGATTTTTCCAAGTAAATTATCAGGGCTCTTCTGACATCAAGCAGAGATATTCCTCCTTGCCTGCTCCATTTGGCAATGTAGGAACTATGTCTTGCAACCTGTTATCCGAGGTTACAATTTTGGGGAAAATAATGGATTGGGAAGTATGACCTTGTCTGGAAGTACTGCACAATATGGCTCTTTAAAGCCTGTAGTTCGCTAACTCTCCTAATGACAACAAACCTCATCCAGAGGTTCAAAAGGGGGTTCAATTAACCCTTTTTACACATCAACAAGTCACAGGTAGGGAACTTAAACGGTGCAGGTCTTTTGCACGTCTTTTGGAAAAAGTGATTAATTAGTTTATTGTCTCAATTCTAGTATTGTGGCTGTCTCTTTTTTCTTCAACTTATTCAGTTCACAAAGGAAGAAAAACGTTTCCATAGATCTTCCTAGTAGTTAAAATACGTCTGGACAGAAGAATTTCAGTCACTTTAATCGAATAACCCTTTTATCTTAAAAAGGCCCCTTTAGGATCCAAGCTGTCAGGAAAAGTCTTGACAGGTTCAGATGCAGAATGGCATTCTGGTGGATGATGCCCGGAATATCTTGAAGGCCGCGTCATTCCTCGTCACCTGCCTGTGTGAAAAGTCGTCCCGGTGTGCCCGCTTGCTCTCGCAGCCTCAGCATGTCAGAGTGCACATGCTCGGGGCAGCTCACACAGCATTAACTCTTTCACTCTTTAAAGAGAACGCATATATTCTTGTGAATGGACAGGCTGGGGGAATCTTCTCATCTCCATCTTGTTTTTCAGGGGAGAAGTGCTCAATTCTATTGCGGTACCTTCATTGTCATACCTAAAAGATATAATGTCATTAACCAACATATAATGTCATTAACTAATATAATTGGCTGATAGAAAAGTATATAGTAGACTCAGCAAGGATCCCTTACCAGAGATTAAGGGATTAATTGATAGTACCATCTCCACGGCTTTTGAACAGGGATTAATAAATAAAAAGCAACAGAATTATCCGATGATTTCCCAATGACACCAATATTTTACATTTTACCGTAAATCCACAAAAGTGTTAACTACCCTCCAGGGCGCCCTATAGTGGCGGGAACTCAATCTTCAATCTTTCAATCTCTGGCAATCTATTTAGATAAGATTCTCCAACCCAGTGTGATGGTAATTCCATCTTTTCTTCTTGACACTGGAGATTTTTTAAACAAAATATTGGGCCTAGGGGAGTTGCCCCAGATTCTAAACTCTGATCAGTGGATGTAAATAGCTTGTATACATCAATCCCCCATGACCAAGGGATCAATGTGATCCAGGAGGTCCTAGAGGGATTGAAATTGGAAGATCAGATTACAACAGATATATTTCGAAAGCCAACCGATAGAAACACTTACCTACACTATCAAAGTTTTCACCCGCCAACTCAGAAGAAAGGGATACCCTATGGCCAATTCTTGAGATTAAGAAGAATAATAGATGATGATGAAAGATTTTGCAACAAGCAGATAAAATGGCAGATGACTTTAAGGAGAGGGTATACCCTGGATCTTTGGTTGAGGAAGCAAAAAATAAGGCCACTGGAATATCTAGGGATTCACTATTACGATATAATCCGAAGAAGTCAAGCAATAGGATTCCTGTGGTATTAACACATAGTGTACATAGTAATCATGTGCGTAGGATTATTAAGAAGCATTGGCCTGTATTAACTAGCGATCTTATGTTTACAGATTTGTTTGCTTCTCCACCCCTCTTCACCTTCAGGCGACCCAAAAACATTAGAGGTCATATAATCAGAGCTGACAAAGAATTAAATAAATCGGATGGAGGTAAAAACCTTTTGGAATTACCAAAATTGAAAGGGATGTTTGCATGTGGCCATTGTGCCCAATGCTGCTTTGTGAGTAAAGGGTCCAATTTTTGTCATCCTAGGACTGGCAAAAAATTTGAAATCAAAGAATTAGTAAATTGCTCCTCAAGTTTTGTAGTTTATCTACTAAAATGCCCGTGTGGGATGGCATATATAGGCCAGACCACACGGGAAGTGAGGCAGCGAATATCGGAGCATAGGAGCTGTATAAGAAGGGGTGACTTGATGTCACCAGACAGAGACATTTTATGAATGCCGGACATAATATCTCCCAGCTACGCTATACTATAATTGAAAAAGTGCAACCAATGAAGAGAGGAGGCGATATGAAGTTAAGACTCTCACAAAGAGAGTTATTCTGGATATATGAGTTGAAAACAATGTCCCCTTTTGGGATGAATGAAGAATGTGACTTTACCTCCGACTTATAGGACATAATAATTGTGAGTTACTAGTGGGTTTTCAGATATCCATCGAGCAAAAAAGTGTTTGGGTCCACTTGAAGGGTTGGTGAGGTGTGAGGGTGGAAGGGATGATGTGGGTAATTGATGACCTCTTGCAGCATTATATGTATATCTAATGGTTTATGATTACAATGAAAACGACTAGCCATAAAGGAAAGAAGTCTAATGTATATTGGTTGTTAATGACATTATATCTTTTAGGTATGACAATGAAGGTACCGCAATGGAATTGAGCAATTCTCCCCTGAAAAACAAGATGGAGATGAGAAGATTACCCCAGCCTGTCCATTCGCGAGAATATATGCGTTCTCTTTAAAGAGTGTGTGTTGGAGACAGGGCTCTGTGTGGAGCTGCCCCGAGCGCATGCACTCTGACATGCTGAGGCTGCGAGCACACCGGGACGGCTCTTCACACAGGCAGGTGACGAGGAATGACGCCGCCTTTGAACCACGTCATTTCCTGTCCCGCGACGCCAGGGGAAGAATTGCAAGTACAAAAGTGAGGGAAAATTGTAACGAATGAGCATACCTCCGACGAAGGGTCGGATGGACCCGAAACGGCTGTAAGGTTAATGTATCTACTTTGTGTGCTGGTCTTTACTGCGTGAGTAGTTGGATATTATTGCTAAGTTGCTACAATATTATCTTGTTATGATGTACTTAGAACACTTGCTGTGAAATATGGAGGTAGATGCGGAGAACCTTGATGCATTTGTTGCTATTACTATGGATAAGTGCAGGGGATTCTGAAGCTGCTATGAACAGGTGCGACATGTTACTGTTGAGCTACCCATTTGGAATAGATTAACTTTATTGATCAAGCTGCTATGGCACTGGAGCACTTTATCTGATTATGGCAAGAATGTTTAATTATAATCAAGGGAGCTGCTAATGCACTATACCACTTTACTATAATACCTGATGGGATCAGTTGCCGGGTTCTTCGCGCTACATATCCTTTTGTTCCTTTTTGTCTGTGAATACTGTTTTAGATATATGTATAATGTTGGATAGGTTTTTTTGTAGTGATATGTTCTTGATTGTGGAATAATAAATACTTTGTCGTCTAAATATAGAAACATAGAAGGTTGACGGCAGAAGGAGACCATACGATCCATCTAGTCTGCCCTTATGTGTATACTGTATGTACTCTTTATCTTAGGATAGATGTGTGCTTATCCCAGGCATGTTTAAATTCAGTGACTGTTGATGTTTCAACTACCTCTGCTGGAAGTTTGTTCCAAGCACCTACTACTCTTTCTGTAAAATAATATTTTCTAACATTGCTCCTGATCTTCCCCCCAACTAGCTTCAGGTTGTGCCCCCTTGTTCTATCATTAAGTTTCTTCTTAAAAACACTTCCCTCCTGAACCTTATTCAATCCTTTCACATATTTAAAGGTCTCAATCATGTCCCCCCTCTCCCTCCTTTCCTCCAGACTGTACAAATTAAGTTCTTTAAGTCTCTCCTGATAAGTTTTAAGTTTAAGTCCTTCCACCATTTTCGTTGCCCGCCTTTGGACACGTTCTATTTGAATAATGTCTTTTTGCAGGTAATGTCTCCAGAACTGCACAGTATTCTAGCTGTGGCCTCACCAGGGCTCTATACAGCGGCATCACAACCTCCCTCTTCCTACTGGTGATGCCTCGAGCTATGCAGCCGAGCATCCTGCTTGCTTTTCCCACTGCCTGGCTACACTGTCCACTCATCTTGCAGCTATCAGTAATCAGTACCCCTAAATCTCTCTCCTCCGAGGTCCTGGCTAACACAGTGCTGTCCATACGGTACTCAGAGCAGGGATTCCTTCTACCCAAGTGCATGATATTACATTTAGAGACATTAAACTCTAGTTTCCACAGTTTTGACCATCTATCCAGTAAAGCTAAATCATTTTCCATGTTGCAGACACCTCCAGGAATATCCACCCTATTACTAACCTTTGTATCATCAGCAAACAGACAAACTTTTCCTACCAAGCCTTCTCCTATGTCACTTACAAATATGTTAAAAAGAATGGGCCCAGGACAGAGCCTTGCGGCACACCACTTGTAACTCGCCTTTGTTCAGATTGCACACCATTTACAACAACGCTCTGATACCGATCCCTCAGCCAACTGGAAATCCACTGAACTATCCAGGGATTGAGTCCTACCTTCAATAACTTATCTATGAGCTCCTTATGTGGTACAGTGTCAAAGGCTTTGCTAAAATCCAGATAGGCGATATCCACAGCACCACCTTCATCTAACACTTTAATATTACACTTAAAATATTAAAGTGTGCGCACTTTTTGTGCATATTATACTGTCTACATTGAACCCCCGGAACTTGCGCTGTTGAATGCGCGTTAGGTTGGACTTTTCCATGTTTACTACCCACCCCAGCCTTTTTAAAGTGGACCGTCACCCATGGGTGATCGGCCCGGGAATCTATAAGATTCCCGGGCCGATCACCCCCCTCACCGCGGGACATCCGAGATCGGGATGTCCCGCGGTGAGGGACCCCCCCCAAACCCCCAAAAGAACTCACCTGATCGGCAGCGGCCGCCGCCTCCCGCACGCTCCTCTAGCCGTGCGCGCGCCCGCGCCGGCCGTTTGTGAATGGCCGGCGCGGGCACTGTCAGAGGGGCGCGCGCACTGTCAGAGGGGCGCGCGGGAGGCGGCGGCGGACGGGGTGCCCCCCTGAAGTGGACCAAAACCCAGGATAGTCAAAATCCTGGGTGTTGGTCCACTTTAATACGACCAGAGGCCTTTCTAGGTCTGCTAACAGTGCGACCTGTGACTTGTTCAACAGAAGGAGGTCGTCCAGATAGGGTATCACAATGCCCTGTTGCCTGAGTCAGGCCATGGGTTCAGCCAGGATCTTTGTAAAAAATCCTTGGAGATGAAGAGAGGCCGAAGGGTAGTGCTCTGTACTGAAGGTACAAGATTTTCTGATCCAACTGTACCGCAAATCTTAGATACTTGCGATGAGCTATCAGAATAGGGATATGTAGGTAAGCATCTTGTGTCAAATTATTTCTACCGAATAAATTGATTCCATCCTGAACCTCTTGTATCGAATGAATTTGTTTAATCTCTTTAGATTTAAAATCATCCGGTATTTCCCCCATTGCTTCTGAACCAGAAAAATGTGAGTAAAATCCCTCCTCCCTGGAAATTGGAGGAACCGATTCTATCACATTTTTCTGTAGAAGCTCCTGAAGGGCTAGCGGAAGGCTTCTCTTTTGTTGTGGTCCTTTGATAACCTGGTCCCCAAGAAAAAAATACTGGGGGAGGGATGCAAATTCTTGTAGTACCAACTGATTTTGGGTAAGTTCTCTCCAGGCGGATATGAACCCTGAGAGTCTCCGCCCCCACCTGACAGTCTCCATCAGGATTGTGGCTTAGGCCCCTCTGAAGGCTTAACTAATGAATACCTTCTTCGGGGCCTAGGCTGAATCTAATGTTTCTTGTTATCCCCTTGTCTGGGATAGGTCAGACTTGGAACTGCTCTCCCTTTGTTACTAGGATGCGGATTAAAACTGTGTTTCCAAGTTGGGAACATTTTCCCTGTTTCAGTTGATCTAGATAGGATAACATACAAGTCTTTCCCGAACAAAAGACCGCCATGGAAGGGGATAACACCTAGTCTTGTTTTAGACACTCTGTCACTTTAAACAAGCAAAGTCGAGGCTTTTGCTGAGGCCCTGATGAGCTCCTGTGAAACATTAGTCAGAAAGGTAATGCGCTTACGAGGTTTGGTAAGGTAGCTACCAGGTCCTGTGAAGGAACTTTATTGTCCATGTGCGTCTTAAGGGCATCAACCCACTTAGCCTTGCTTCTAAGGACTGCATCAGAGGCCATCACTGGTCTAAACATAGGAGTACTGCATCCCAGGCTCTTCTTAGTATTTGATCACCTCTGCAGTCCATGGGAATCGCACAATGCTCCCAAGACCTCAAAACTTAAGTGTGCTGATCCAGACATTTGACCTAAGGGGGAATCCAATTTTGGACACATGCAACAATTGGATCATGAAATGGATACTTTCTTTTTAAAGATTTTTGGCAAAAAAAAATCTTTATACTTTGCATCGTTTATCTGACAGCATATGCGAACATTCCTGTTCCTCTTCCTCCTGAGCACCCTCGTCCATAGGATCCTACAGGGAAACATGTTCTTCTACTAATTCCCCCGACCCAGAAGTTACATCAATTTGTGCTGGAGTGGAAGGCAAAGCACTAGGAATTGTGATAATCAGGCTAAAATTCCGAAACCGGAGTGGAAATGGGTGCAGAAGCAAGACCCGTTGAGATTGAGTGACAAAATATTTTTGGGCATCCCGTATAGAAGCTAACTCTTGCCTCATATTTAGGAGTCAACTGCCAAGTGTTCAGTAGTGCTGTATTACAAGACTTACAGGGGGGATGAGGCATGCAGAGCCTTAAATCTTAAACGATACAAGTAATATCACTCATATTGCATCTTTATTCAGAAGGAAATAAAACGTTCCATATATTATGTATTGCTTGTGTGACCATGCAATGGGTGAGTCCATTATACACGCAATGCAACATATACAGCATTAAATTATTTAAAACGTTTCAGAGATGACTGAAGCAGGCATTATCCAAACAGTAAATGAAACAGAAAGTCAGTATTTCTAGGTGCAAATTATTTCGGAGCCAAGTCTTAAAGATTGAGAGTCCACCCAACAGGCCTTTAATCAAAAAGAATATACTAGTCTCCACTTTCTCTTAACTGTTTTTCGATTGGGCCAACTCGGAAAATAAGCTAAAGCTGCAATGAGAGCCATCTAGCTTTTTTCCTGGCGATTCCGGTTCAGGACAGCTTTAGGTGTGAATTCCATTTTTTCCTTTAAGCTGAGGACTTGCGTGAGGTCGCGTCCCGATGCCTCCTGTAAAGCTCTTTCTTCTCGCTTCTCCTGAATGCTCAGCTCCTCCTTAGTCTGCTGCTTGGACCCCCGCATGAACCATTCCAATTGATATCCCACAGCACCCACCACGAAAGCCACTGGGAAAGTGATGTAGGGAGCATACGTCCTTACTGCAGTCCATAGTAGAGGCCACATTATGAATCAGTTATACAAAGTCACTATTACAGGAAGATGGCTCAAAGGTGACAGCCTGCCACAGGGAAGACAAAGAGGTTTATCATTATTATAAACACATTTAAGTGGTCCTAAAGTCTGAAGAACCTACTTAAAGCTTATCTTCACTCTAAATAGGAGCATATCTTATGTTGCCCCCACCCTGTATATACAGATTGCCCACATTAAAAATCAACCTGCATCTACTACATTTTCTGAGCCTTTAAACATCCAAGTTGGCGGCTCATGGAGCATCAGGCAGCCTGCAAACAGGAAGTGTCTCCTAACTGTGTCGCTCTGCATTCTGGGATTGCTGTCCTTTCGCTGACCCCAGCTCTGCTCTGTCTGTGCAAAGCACAGCTATAAGCCCACCCCCGCTCCTCCTCAGTATGTGCTGCTTCTGAGGCAAGATGGCAGCGCCCGTATCCTAGAGTCCTGAACAGAGTTGCAGTGACGAAAAACGTTAAACATTAATTTTAGATTCTGGGGAATAGATTTTTAAGGGTTTTGGCTTTTCATTAAAGTGGACCAACACCCAAGATTTTGACTATCCTGGGTCTTGGTCCACTTCAGTGGGGTACCCCCGATCGGGGTGCCCCGCTGTGTGAAACCCCCCCGATCACCCGGAAAACTCACCTCTCCCCGCTCCCACGTGGCCGCGCCGTCCAATCAGCGCGGACGGACAAGCGATCTGACAGCAACGGAAAGGCTCCGCCGCCGCCGCCTCCCGCGCGTCACTCTTGACGTGCGCGCGCCCGCGCCGGCCATTCACAGACGGCGCGCGCACGTCTAGAGGGGCGCGCGGGAGGTAAGGGGATTTGGGGCGTTTGGGGGGTTTCACCCCGCGGGACATCCCGATCTCGGATGTCCCGCGGGGAGGGAGGTGATCGGCCCGGGAATCTTATAGATTCCCGGGCCGATCACGGGAGGGTGATGGTCCACTTTAAATCATGCTGAAGGTCCAGTTTAATCTTCCTGGGGTACACCATGATTTGGAATGCCCCACAGAGTAAAAATAAAAAGTAAGCCTTAGAGGCGTAAGTATTTTAGCCAGCTTCCAGGTCCAGTGAAGCAGTTTACTGTGATTGGAAGAGACTGCACTGCTGCGGTGAAAGCTCATCCTGCAATTACCATCTACTTGTGATTGCTGGCGATGGCTATCTGAAGAGATGACAAAGCAGAGGATGGGTTTTCAGTAAGCCACACCATTGAACCAGAATTAGGAGACAATCTCAACAGTCTTTTCCATCCCACAGTACGATGCACACATCACATTGCACTGTAAGCCTCTGTGTTTTAGCCCATTCTCAGGTTTGCTGTTCATTTTTACTCCCCATTTTGGGGGGATTTTGTGCATATATTGCCATTGTATGCTTGCACACACATAGGTATTTTTCTTCCACATTTACCCCCTCCATACAGTGAGAGCAGTGAGTGCATACATGTCCAGAGCAATGGATTGTTTGAACCACAATTACAGGAAACATTTATTACTCTTTAAAGAGACCCTAAAGTCACCAGTTTGGTCCACCTCCCCCAATGCTTAGGCAGTACGGGGTATTAAAGTGGACCAACACCCAGGATTTTGACTATCCTGGGTAAAAACTTACCTCACCCGGCTCCTACGGCGCATGCGCGGCCGCTCGTCCAAGCAGCGCGCTCAGAGCCGCTGTGGCCTGCGAGTCAATGAGACGTCTTACCACAGTGGCTTCGTGCACACTGGCGGCCGCATCTCACACTTCCCCTTAACAGGGAGCACACCCTGCTAGAGAGAAGCGCGAGATGCAGCCATGGCCCGCGCCGTTGGATCGGGATCAAGGTAAGGTTTCTGGGCGTCCTGGGGGGTTTCACACAGCAGGGCATCCCGATTTCCAATGCCCCAAGGGGAGGGATCGAATCGGCCCGGGAATCTATAAAAGGCAATAAATAGTTAGCCCACTGTGCCGGGCTACGTTTGGGACTGTCCTAAACTGTTTTCCATTTTTAAATTGAACTTGCAGCTAGACAACTAAAGAAAGACACATGGTTCAAAGTAAGCACAAATATAATTAATAAGATGGTGGAAGAGTTGGAATGATCAGCTGCAGGGGAAAAAGGTGAGCACTGCGTTCCCTTTTGTTTTTACACATGGGTGGTCAATCCCTTTAAGGAAAGGGGGCATCCCAAATCTTAAAGTGGACGAAAACCCAGGAGTTATGGAGTGGATATCCTGGGTTTTGGTCTTTGCCCCAGGACCGATCATGTGAACCCCCCCAGGTCGCCGAAACCAACTCACCTCTTCCCTATCCTACGGCGAATGGACGGCCGCTCATCTAATTAAGGTGCTCAAAGTCACTGATGTCATGTCGTCTAAGGCGAGCGGCTCCAAGCGCGCTGGGGGACGTATCCCCCGCTACCCTCTAACAGGGAGCGTATCCGCACTGGCCATTTACAAATGCCTGATGCGGGCAAGCACCCTACTAGAGGGATAATGGGGATGCAGCCGCAGCTCGCTCATGCGCTGTTGGACCAGGAGAGAAGGTAAGCGTATTGGGCGACCTGGGGGGTTTCAACACAGCCGGGCGTCCTGATTTTGGATGCCCCGGGGAGAGGGAATCAATTGGCCTGGGAATCTTAAAGATCTCCGTGGGTTTTGGTCCATTTTAATGCTTGTGGAGAGGGGAGCAGGTGATGCAGCAGGGTGGATGGCCACATTCATTGACAGAAAAGCCATAGGTGGCACCCAGCCCACAGCAGTGCCACATTCAGACCACCAGCAGCCATAAATGTTCTGCCATACCCCCCAGTACTGGTCACCAAACAGGACAAAAAGGGGTCACAGGCAGCATCTAAAAACTAACTAAAACTTCCTGTGTACGCGATAGGCGACACAACAAAATGACTAAAGGTGCCATGTATAGCATTCGCCTCAGGCTGGATACAGCGAGGAGTTCCCGAAGGCTGACACACTATAAGCTAGGCACGGCGTCCATTGCAGCCTTACCCCGGTGACATTGAGCACTCTGCAGCCAGCAGCACTGCACGTCTCTCGCAGCTACTTCCTGGTCGCACACAAAGCCGTCATTGGCTGCCGCGAGTCACGTTACCTAGCTCAGCGTAAAATTCCTTCAAACCCAGAGCTGAACGAAACGCGCGCACTGCCACCTACTGGCCAGTATGTGAACAGCATGTCATCACTTGGGTAGGCAGTGTGGCGATTACAGCCTGAGCTCATTTCACTCTCAGGCTTTTATGTGAATTCTGCCTAAAACAGCAACATGTAGTGACTGCATTAATGCGGAACAAAACCCACAGCACATGCAGAAGTGAGGATGCGTCTGTCTGCGCATGCGTTCCATTTAGATTTCTGAATTGCATGCGCACAGATGGCCATGCTTACCTCTAGCTATGGGCATGCATGCGTCTGCTATTTAAAGTGGACCAAAACCCTGCTGGATCGATCCATCCCTTCCCCGCGGAGCATCCAAAATTGGGATGCCCTGCTGTGTGAAACCCCCCAGGTCGGCAGCTGCACTTACCTGAATTCTGGTCCAACGGCACATGCGCGGGCCACGGCCCCATCCCTGGCATCCCTCTAGCAGGGTGCATATGTGAATGGTTGGCACGGGCGCGCTCGCTGTTAGAGGGAAGCGCGAGATGCGGTCGCCAGCGTGCATTAGACGCGCATAGCTCAGTGGCTGCGCGCTGATCGGACAAGCGACTGCACATGTGCCATAGGACCACGGTGAGGTGAGTTGAAGCTGGCAATTTGGGGGGTTTCACATAACGCACGGAATTCGGGGGAGTAGACCAAAACCCAGGCCTTTAAAAAGGCCTGGTGGATCTAGCAAGAGGTATGCTGGGAATGTGGCTGTGGAACAGAGATGCAACAAGGGTGCAGGGAAGAGGTAAACTGATCAGGTGACCCCCAGGGTTTCACAATTCAGGATGCTCCATAAAGATGCAGACTATTGCCCCAAGTGTCTATAGACTTGAGGAGGGTGTTGTTCTTCTTTAAAGTGGACCAACACCCAGGATTTTGACTATCCTGGGTATTGGTCCACTACCCCGATTTGGGGTGCCCCGCTGCCTGAAACCCCCCCAAACACCCCGAAAACTCACCTCTCCACGCTCCCACGTGGCCGCGCCGTCCAATCGGCACCGACGGACAAGCTGATTGACAGCGACGGACAAGCAGCTTGCCCGTCGGCACCTCCCGCGCGTCACTCTTGACGTGTGCGCGCCCGCGCCGGCCATTCAGAGACGGCCGGCGCGGGCGCACGCACGTCTAGAGGAGCGCGAGTGAGGCGGCGGCGGCGGCGGAAGCAGCGGCTGGAGAGGTAAGGTTTTTCGGGGGTTTTGGGGGGTTTACACCCAGCGGGACATCCCGATCTCGGATGTCCCGCGGTGTGTGAGGTGATCGGCCCGGGAATCTTATAGATTCCCGGGCCGATCACCTCAGGGTGTTGGTCCACTTTAAAGAGAAAGTCCACTTTCAATGGCATTTTCAATTGTGTATATTTTTTGCATACCAAAAGGATGTCCTCAAGGTGCTGAGCTGATCTAATACTTTGCAGTGTTTTTTATGTTAGGAAATGTGTGTTTTTTCTTTTGGGGACATAAGGTTGGTGGGTGGTGCTCACCATCAGTTGCCCAGCTATATTCAGTTGGCAGGATGTCTGGCACACTCCACCCAACTTTTGCTGCTGTGCTCATCGCTGCCCCTGGTGGTTTTTGTTGGTGGGTAACGGCGGCGTTACCTTGTGTGTGCCACCATTTTCCAGTTTTTTTAGACATCAGCCTGGACGCCACCATGTCATCAGAAGGGCCGGACGCATGCGGATGCTCAGACGGGGCCCACATATAAGGCAGCAACTCTCATTTCAAATTTCTGGCATAAGGAAATAGCTAATCTCTAGCTGCGGAACACGTGGCTCTGTGGGTACGTCTCTTCAGCCTCTGACATCCCCAACCTGTGCAACTAACAGGTTTTGCTTTCAATTTGATTGCACTGTTGTATTTATTGTTGTGTCTTCACTTCAGGTATTCATTATTGGGATTAAATATTTAATATTTATATTTAACATTTTATTTGACTTGTTCCAGTGCCAGAATCAGGTTAACCGTGTAGCTGGCCAGTAACTCCTCAGCCATTTTCCCAAACTCTTCGCTCCTTGGAATTTAATGGGATATACACACAAACGTGTGTATATATCCATGTGATGAAGATCCCTTCTCTAACCCTACTTTTTTCAGTTGCTTTTCTTTGATCATTCCCTAGTTCCAATTTTTCTTTCTAATGAACTACTGCACCACTTTCCTATGTGCCCTACCAAAAAGCACCACTGTTCCTCTGTCAGCCCCACCACTGCCTGCCATTATCTGAAAGAATGCTGTTTAATCTCCTAAGCCTAACCTACAAACACACATCACAGTGTCCTCTCTCATACAATTTAACCCCTCCCAACAATCCAAACCTTTAAATGTGGATTAACACCCGACCTTTTCAGACAATTTAATCACCTGGCTTGGGCAACCTACTTCTCAAACTTGACAACCTTTAAAGCACTTGCCACTATGCCGAGTAGATTCTACTCGTGTCCCAAGCCTCATGTTCTTACCCTTTATGTCATAAGCTTCCAAGGGCAGGGTCCTTACTTATATTGTACCCAGGGGCGGACTGGGGCTAAAAAACGGCCCGGGACTTTTTGGGGCACACCGGCCCTGCTGCACTGTTCTTAATGTCACTATATACGCACCTTATTTTTGTTCCATAAGATGCACCCAGGGTTTAAAGGACTTAAATAAGAAAGAAAATATTCTGAACCAAATGGTGTGCTTACATTCCCCCATTCAGTGCGCAGAATCACCCTATTACAATAGGCAGTGGGGGCATCCCTCGGTACAGCCAGTGGGGGCATCCCTCGGTACAGCCAGTGGGGCATCCCTCAGTACAGCCAGTGAGGGCATCCCTCGGTACAGCCAGTGGGGGTATCCCTCGGTACAGCCAGTGGGGGCATCCCTCAGTACAGCCAGTGAGGGCATCCCTCGGTACAGCCAGTGGGGGCATCCCTCGGTACAGCCAGTGGGGCATCTCTCAGTACAGCCAGTAGGGGCATCCCTCGGTACAGCCAGTGGGGGCATCCCTCGGTACAGCCAGTGGGGGCATCCCTCGGTACAGCCAGTGGGGGCATCCCTCGGTACAGCCAGTGAGGGCATCTCTCGGTACAGCCAGTGAGGGCATCCCTCGGTACAGCCAGTGGGGGCATCCCTCGGTACAGCCAGTGGGGGCATCCCTCGGTACAGCCAGTGGGGCATCTCTCGGTACAGCCAGTGAGGGCATCCCTCGGTACAGCCAGTGGGGGCATCCCTCGGTACAGCCAGTGGGGGCATCCCTCGGTACAGCCAGTGAGGGCATCCCTCGGTACAGCCAGTAGGGGCATCTCTCAGTACAGCCAGTAGGGGCATCCCTCAGTACAGCCAGTAGGGGCATCCCTCAGTACAGCCAGTGGGGGCATCCCTCAGTACAGCCAGTAGGGGCATCCCTCAGTACAGCCAGTAGGGGCATCCCTCGGTACAGCCAGTAGGGGCATCCCTCAGTACAGCCAGTGGGGGCATCCCTCAGTACAGCCAGTAGGGGCATCTCTCAGTACAGCCAGTAGGGGCATCCCTCAGTACAGCCAGTAGGGGCATCCCTCGGTACAGCCAGTGGGGGCATCCCTCAGTACAGCCAGTAGGGGCATCCCTCAGTACAGCCAGTGGGGGCATCCCTCAGTACAGCCAGTAGGGGCATCCCTCGGTACAGCCAGTAGGGGCATCCCTCTGTACAGCCAGTAGGGGCATCCCTCGGTACAGCCAGTAGGGGCATCTCTCAGTACAGCCAGTAGGGGCATCTCTCAGTACAGCCAGTAGGGGCATCCCTCGGTACAGCCAGTAGGGGCATCCCTCAGTACAGCCAGTAGGGGCATCCCTCAGTGCAGCCAATGAGCGGCATCCTGGGGCGATCGTGATCATCCTGCAATAGCGCTAGTGTGAAACCAGCCTCACCCTCCATTTTACTGTGACTTGTGATTTGATGCGGTGCATTTCCTGTCCCCCAGCGGCATGGGCACCTGGAGTGGAAGGCGATGGCAGCAGCAGCGAACCAGCAACGCCGCCGCCGCGCGCACACACACACACACACTAACACACATGCATGCTTACCGGCACTTCCCGGCCGGTGGGCG
Organism: Gastrophryne carolinensis; assembly: GCA_027917425.1. NCBI lineage: Eukaryota > Metazoa > Chordata > Amphibia > Anura > Microhylidae > Gastrophryne > Gastrophryne carolinensis. The sequence continues at coordinate 271,025,794 of CM051236.1, forward strand.
TGCCCCATATGGCCGGCGTCCATTGTTTTCATTGGACGCTGGCCATATGGGGCACGCCTACCGACCAGCGCGCAACAGCCGGGAAGTGCCGGTAAGCATGTATGTGTGTTATTGTGTGTGTGTGAGAGCGGCGGCGCCGGCAGGAACCGCAGGGCTGGGCAGGCCTTTTCCATGGGGTTGCGGCCCTCCCTGGCACCGGCCTACCGGGATTTTGCCCGGTATGCCCTATGGCCAGCCCGCCCCTGATTGTACCCCTGATAAATGAGTATTTGCTGCACCTCATGGTTTTGTAGGAGGAGGCATTTTAAAGCTCTTAAATAGCGATCCCAATCCACCTAACACCAAGTCCAAAATCTGCATATCTAACGGATTATCTTATTTCAGGGTCCTTAATTTCTGCCATCAAATCCCCAAAAAGCACGTGGCCATCATCTGTACCATGGGAGGGTATGCAGACTTTTCACTGGAAGTATAACAGGGCAGGCAAATCCAGGGGTAAAGTGCTCTGATTTTGAAACAAGATCAGATTTAGCTGACAGTAGATAGTGGTGATGAGGCTCATTCCTGAATTGATAGAGCTACCATAATATGGCAGCTGAATCCCCCCCCCCCCCCCTCTCCATGCTTCTGGTGAATGCCTCCAGAAAAAATGTTGGACACCACTGCAGAATGTGTAGTGCCAGGTGTCCTGTATACTTACAAGTCCTGGCTCCTGCATGTGGCTCCACAATAAGACACAATCAGGAATAAGACATGACGTGTCATATTGGTGTAGCAGGTTGCCAGCATACAAGGGTAATTGGCTGCCCAGGCAAGAAATAGCCCTGACCGTAACAGGGCCTTCTAGTCTTGGCGCTCCAGGCACCTGCTGTGTTTACCTCTATAGCTCTAACGAGGGCTTATTTTTGGGTAGGGCATATATGTAAAGCATCCACCAAAAAATCATTCTAGGGCTTAATTTTGGGGGAAACAAGGGAATGAATAGATGCACAATAAGTCCAAAACAACCTGGAGTTGTTGAATATAGTTGACTAAACTCGCTATAATGTCCTTATTCTGGTTTCTACCCCTATTAGTTACTTATTCTGGTTTCTACCCCTATTAGTTACTATCACTTCCTATACTTAAAGGAGCACTATCGCAAAATTGTGTAATATTAAGAATCCATTTAAACACTACGGTTTAGTCTAGCGGGGTGACAGAGCCTGTCACCCTGTAAATATACAGTGCTTATAGGGGTGGGAGAGAACTTAACTGAGCAAAACTAGTAATTAAATATATGAATATACTGTAAAATATATCATGGTTTGACATCAGTGGGAAGCTGCTTAGAATATCAGCAGGCCTAGATTGCCTGGGAAGGAACTGTATTCAAATTAGTTAGTATAAGCATTCTGAAACTAAACATTAAAATCAGTTTCAACCAAACATGCAATGCAGGTTTGGGAGGGCAGTCGCTGGGAAATTCCGATACTTACCCACCTATAGTCCAGCAAATCAGGTTGGGATAAGTTTCAGGGTAGCCAGACAAATCTGGACATCGAAAGAAAATTCTGTAAGTACTCACTTGTAGAATTAATTTCTCTTCCATTATTACTTCAGGACATCAGAAGAATTCAGAGCCTGAATGAGTTAACCTCTCCCAAAGGGTGTGGTCTGCAAGAACAAAGGTGTGTCTCCACCTCCCGGGCCTATATCCGCCTGGCTGACTTGATGCACTTCAGTTTAATTAAAAAGCAGTAGAACCAGCCACGCAGGAGACATACCTATCCTGCTGGAAACAAAAGGCTGGAGAAAAAATACAAGACTCCTCTCTCCGTTTAATCTTTTTTTTTTATTATTATGCTGATCATTATATACAGCAACTATTTACATATTTACCACTCCACTAAAACTAGGCATCCAACACATGGACATAGTAACCTAGCAGACAGGGAGGGTCTGATATCCTGAAGTATTAATGGAAGAGAAATTAATTCTACAGGTTAGTACTCAAAGAATTGTATTCTCTCTTCCATTTTACTTCAGGCCAACAGAAGAATTTAGAGACTGAATGGGACCTTCAAAAGCAGTACCCTAATTTGGGTGGGCTCCCCAAACCTTATTCCAATCAGGAACAAGACATCTCAAAAAACCCTTATTCCAATCAGGAACAAGACATCTCAAAAAACCCTTATTCCAATCAGGAATAAGACATCTCAAAAAAACCTTATTCCAATCAGGAATAAGACATTCCAAAAACCCTTATTCCTTTCAGGAACAGGATATTTCAAAACCATCAAATTACCACTCTATGTAATTCCTTCCTACCAAAGGCTGTACCTTATAGAGTTTGATAAATGTATGAGCTGAAAACCAAGTAGCAGCTTTGCATACTTGTTCTATTGCAGCTTGATGCTAAACAGCCCAAAAAGCTTCATAGCTCTTGTCGAATGAGCAGTAGTCCTAAAAGGAGAATTCTTCCCTTAAGGATATAGGCTCTTACCACTGCCTGTCTAATCCATCAGCTGATGGTAGACTTAGATGGCGGAAGACCTTTCCGTTGACCCTCAGGTATGACAAAATAAGGAGTCTGACCTACGGAAAGATTGTGTAGCAGTGAGATAGTATCTTAGTGCTTTTCACTACATCCAGCAATGAAGAATCCTCTTTATCGGACACTGGAGTAGGACATAAGGTAGACAATTCACCTCTTCATTAAGATGGGAACCACCTTAGGAAGAATATCCTGTTTAAAGCAGAAGACGAACTTGTCCTTATGTAACACTAAATAAGGAGAATTAACTGGTAAGCTGTTAATTCAAAAACCTTAAGAAACGTAATGATACATCTGCGAATAGTTCAAAAGGAGGACGCTGATAAAAGTTCAGGTCCCAAACCGGCAGAAGTAGCTTACGAGGAGGCCACACATGAGCGACTCCCTATACAAAAAGTTTTGATACATTTATTCAAAGCAATGGGTTTCTGAATAAAAAGGTAGATAAAGCAGATATCTGTCCCTTCAAAGTACTCAATTGAAAAAAAGACCTTTCTGCCAAAAAAAAAAAAAAAAATCAATATTCTGGGAACAGAAAAAAATTCTACCAGCAAACCTTCTGGATTCGCACCAAGTAATAATGCTTGCCAGACTCTATAGTAGATCATTGATGAAGGCTTCTCCCTGGCCTGAATCATAGCTTGCATGACTATGTCAGTAGAACCCCCTTTCTGCCAAGATAAAGGATTCAATAGCCAGGCCTTCCAAGCCAGAACATTGGGATGCCTTAGAGGCCCCTGTGTGAGAAGATAATCGGGTAACCTCCACGAGTTGCCCTCTGACATCCTTACAATGTCTGAGAACCAGCTTCTTCTTGGCCACCAAGGAGCCACCAGAATGGTTGGGACTCCCTTGTGAGCTAACCTTTCTTCGTACTTGACCCAGGAGTGGAATCGTAGGGAATGCCTAAAGAAGCTTGAATGCTGACCTCTGAAGAGTCAGGACATCTGTTGCTATAATTAGAGGATCCCTGGACCCAGACACAAACTTTGTAACCTTCCGATTGTGTCGTGATGCATAAGAGATCTATGTCCGGAATCCCCCAGCGCATGCATAGGGATTGAAAAAAACCCTCTGACTAGGAGACCATTCCCTCTGATGCAGGACCGTTCTGTTGAGATGATCGGCCTGCAGGTTGTCCACTCCAGGTATGTGTACAGCCGAAATGCATGAAAACTGTTTCTCGGCCCAAAGTAAAAACCAGCTCACATCCATCAGGGCTTCACTGCTTCAGGTGCCCGTATCATATACCTGTTGTAGCCAAACTGTTCTTGATCACCTGGGAGCATGACTTTAATGAATTACCCCTACGTGTCTTCAAGTCCAGTTGCTTTAACAACCTCCTGCTCCCCAAAAATGCTATGGATGTAGCCCAGGCCGGCCGCAAGGTCGACCCTATTTTAGAATAAGCAGGATATGCCACCTGATCTACGCGCTTATTTGCTGGATCCTTTGGAGAAGCACTATCCGAGGATGGCATAACCAAAATCTTAAAAAGACCTGGCCCCAGAGCTTCCACCACAGGAGGGTGATACCATAATTCAATCTGATCTGGAGGAAAGGGATACATAGTATCTAGTACTTTAGGAATGGGCAGAAGACAACCTGACTTCTGCCATTCCCTATTGATCAGATTAGAATAATGCGTACGCTCTGCAACATCCTCCAGAATGGAGGAAATCAAAACCATCCATCCATCTTAACTGAGCACCCCCTTGTGTAGAGGACTTCTGAATACGAGTCCCTACTGGATAAATCCTCCCGACGGATAACTTCCTGGGAGACTATGGCAGCTACAATATCCTCTTCAAGTTAGAGGATAAATCTTTTCTTTAAAATCCTTTAGTAGCCAATCCTAAATGACTCTCTAAAGGTTTAGGACCACTTGAGGGCTGCCGACAGAGTTTAAAGACTCTGAAGGAGGCTATGGCAGCCACAATATCCTCTTCAAAACTCAGAGGATTTTTTTTCTTTTTTCAAAACCTTCTTAGTAGCCCATATGACTTAAAGGTTTTAGGTCCGCTTGAAGGCTGCCAGGGGGGTTTTTAAGCTCAGAGGGCACCGGCAACAAGGGTCAGAGCCCTTGCAGGGAGGAGACAATTGTCTTCCATATCCACTACTACAGTAGCATAACCCTGCACACCGTGCTATCCTCATCCAGTGTCTGTTTGCACGGTATTTTTGTGCTTCCCCCAGCCAAAAATCTTCCAGTGAAGGCGGCCGGAGAAGAACCGCTATCTCAGCGGTACTCGGCGCTTCTCCCGGCTGAAAATCTTCCATTGAAGGTGGCCGGAGAAGAACCGAGATCTCAGCGCTTCGCCCGGCCTAAAAAATTCCACTGAAGGCGGCCGGAGGAGAACCGCGATGTTAGCGGTACTTGCCGCTTAGTCCCGGGCGAAAATGTTGCAATGCGAGCAGCCGGAGAACCGCGATGTCAGCGGTACTTGCGGCTTAGCCCCGGTCGAAAATGTTGTAGTGCGAGCAGCCGGAGATCTGCGACGTTAGCGGTACTTGCCGCTTCGTCGCGGCCGAAAATCTTCCACTGGAGTCGGCCGGAGGAGAACCGCGATGTTAGCGGTACTTGCTGCTTAGTCCCAGCCGAAAATGTTGCAGTGCGAGTGGCCGGAGAAGCGCGATGTTAGCGGTGCTTGCCGTTTCACCCGGCCGAAAATCTTCCAGAAGGAGCCGCACACCGGTGCTCGATGCTATGCTAAGCCGAAAAGGTTTCCATAGAGGCGGGCGCAAATGTTGAATTTTTCAACCAGTAAAAACACATGGGAAGAGCAATAAAGAGGAAATTAATTCCCCTGGTTCCCCTCAATCAGGCTCACCAGACAAAAGCCTTCTGTGGCGGAATTCTCAGCCAGGGAGTGTCACTCTTTTTTAAAAAACAAAAAAGGTGACACCCCACAGCGCCCCAAGACCCTGGCGCTTACCTTACCATCCTGATCCGAATGCAGTTTAGCTGCAGAGGCAAAGTGGGTCCATTCAGATCCAAGGAGTATAAGGGCCAAGGAACAGTCAAGTTTCCATTACCCCCGCTTCCAAGGCATAATTCCTTTAAAACAAAAAGTAAATGGGAGAGGAGTTCAGATAAGTCCTTACAGTGACCACTGCAAGAAAGAAAACTGAAGTGCATCAAGTCAGCCAGGTGGATATAGGCCCGGGAGGTGGAGACACACCTTTGTTCTTGCAGACCACACCCTTCGGGAGAGGTTAACCCATTCAGTCTCTGAATTCTTCTGAAGTAAAATGGAAGAGAAAGGGATATAACAGAGAAGCCTGAGGAGGGGTGGCAGGAAAGAGAGAAGCTACTAGCCCACCAGGATGGCCTTGCTATAGACCCAAGGAAAGACCAGCAACTGAGAGAGCTGGGTGGAACTGCGAATACAGGCTAGAGCAGTGACCCAGGAGAGTAACCTGGGTCACCAGAGAGTAAGGAGATAGCTGCTACCGATGTTGTGCCATAATTATTATTGTGTTGCAAACAATAACCATTACTTTTAGCATTGTGTTAGTGTCACTAAATTAACTTGTGGTGTTCTTTTCTGTATGATTTTAACTATTTAACTATACATTCCCTGTATGATTTTTGGCTCACAATGTTTGTGATGTCATTCCACCCATTAGTGGCTATTATATGTGGTGTTGCATGTAGGTGAAATTTTTTTATTTTTCCAACAATATATCTCAATATTTACCATTTGTCTCAGTGTCCTTCGAATTTACCGGTTGTCCAAAGATCCTACAGTCTTTGGCGCGTATCCATTGCGTTACCATTGGCCAGTTAATATTTATAGATTTGCCCATTTTTGTCCAGCCAAGCAGGATATATTTTATTAATATTTTAGTTATTACATTGTTTAGGAGATTAAATTGTTTACAACCCCTGATTTCCTCTTCCTTCCATTAAAATAAAATTAAAAAAAAAAAAACAAGCCTGGCTGGCTATTTCTTGATGCCGGTTTTATAAATGACCCCTCCTTCTGCCATCCAACACATTTATGTTGATTTTCATCATTGGGCCATTTTTTGCGATAGTGCTCCTTTAATGGCCAAAAAGAAAGCTAATCTAACAGAAAAAAAATCATTGGTTTGCAGGGATCATGAGGTGTTGCACAAGAATTCCATTTACTTTAGATCACCATTTTTATTTCAATCCGTTTTTCGTTTCCATTGACTAGGAAAGTCTAGAATATCTCGGTGGGGGTCTTTATACAGTAAAAGATTTTTAGTTTGCTCCCTGTAAAATCTCTCCTAATATTCTCTTGGGAGGAACACATTCTAGCATCATGCGATAGGCTACCGGTGTTCACGTGGGCCGTCCTTGACCAGCCAATCAGGGAAGCACATTTTGTCGGAGAATCAAGGTACAGGTGAGGATTGGGGGGGGGGGGGGAGATTGTGCTGCGGGGCTCCATCAATCTGGATGCCCTCCCCAAGCCTGTCACAATGCAGCCCTGCACCTGGGAAATGAACGTGGCTTTTGAGGACCTAGAGTTGTAGGTCCCTCTTAACAATTGCCCCTGGGTAATTTCAAATTGGGATGCCTCTACAGGTAAAGAGCTTTCGTATATCACAATCAATCATGGCAAACTTGTGGAGGTGTGGCTTTTTTTCTGTCCCCCATATTAGGATGCAGCTCTGCTAGTAAAAGGGCCCACCAATGGTGTGAAGGGGTTGGTTGGGTTTGTTTATTGTCCTCAAAAACAAAGACCCTCGCTGACAGATAGTGGCAAGGGAGAGTATTGGTCCAATTTAAAGTCAAGTCATTTATATAAACTGATGTATACGCTAAAAAAAGACACAAGCAGGATAAAAAGAACTTAATTTAAATTTGCATACAGATTTTTTTTTTGATGAACTAATGAAAATATTTCTTTTTGTATAAACAAAACCAGGATCTCTTTACGTTACAATAGAAAAACACGTTCCTGTTAAACTCCACAGGAAAGTGTAATGTTAGGAACAGTTCCAAGCAAAGAAAGTCCATTTAAATTAAAAGGCAAATTAAGGCTGAATGAAAAAGCACATGTCCAATTAAAAGCATAGTTTTCATTTAAGAAAAAAAAAACACGACATTTACATTTTTACATGTATTTGCAGGTCCTTAAAATGTCCCCTCTACTCAATGTATCGCGGATACATTGGGAAGCAGTAGCTGGGCTTGCAGATCTCTTGGGAACAGAAACAACCTGACGATGCGCTTGTTTAGATGCAGGGAATGATGCACGTGCTCAGTTCTGCTTGCCACTTTTCAGAGCTTGCAGTCTTTCCAGCAGAGGAGGGTGAGAATAGTGCCACATGGAGAACATCCAGTCTGAAACTGGAAACCCTAAATTATCCTTATTTAGTTTAATTAAGGCAGAGTACAAATCTTTGGCTTTTCCCAGATTCCGAGCAAATGCGTCGGCTTGGAACTCAAACCTCCGGCTTAGCACAGTGAGGCAAAACGAGAGCACCTATAACAAGGAAAAAAAAAAAGATTTGATTAATGTTTAATGTGCGGTATTTAAAAACTATTTCAGTGTGGGAAAAATAGGTCCTAGGCTGTCTTTAGCTTTGCCTAAAAAGATACATTGGAGACGCACTGTGTGGAACATCCTAGATCCCCCCCGTTTCCCTTGCTCCGCCCTTGCCATGTCTCGGCACTGTGGCTGCATTCCCATCAACCTCGTGGGCGTACTCACGTCAGGCCTTTCTGAATGGAAGGTGCTGGCAGACAACACTGAGATGTGATACAGCACGCTTGGCTCTGCTCCATTCAGTTCCTTAGTCGCTGAGTCGCTAGGAGAGCCGAACAAAACCAAGCACATGGATTGGCTGAGCAGGCTACCCAGCTCGCTTATTTTCAACCAGGGGAACAGCAGGAAGGCAAGTTTCCTGCACAACCCGTGGGGAAACACTTAGATGGGGCATCCCAATTCAGGATGCTCCATCTGAGAGGAACACCACATGGGAAAGTGAAATTCCTGTGTGTTATTCCTCTTTAAACAGGGACCATAGCCCACGTCTTTAATGCTTGTTCATGTATACCTAAGTAAAATGCCCAGTTTAAAGAGTGGCACACCAGGGGTACTGGCTAAGATGTATTCCTTAACTGGCCTATACAATAACCCCAAGCAGCTATTTGGATAGGGTACCTTACCCTAAGAATATTCTTACAGAGACCGATTCAGAAGCCTGGTCATTAGCCTCGGACGACTGAATTTCACCCATACCCCTAGTTCTAAACAATCAACAGGATGGAACCCTCCAGCTTGAGTTTTAGTATTTTAGTATCTAGTCTGACAATCTCCTGTCTTCTGATATCCACTCAGTCCGCTCCCATGCTCCCTTTCCAATTAATAGAATCCACCGAGACTTGTCTTAACGTGGACCAAAACCGGAGTCTAAGACCCCAGGAAAGGCATACCCCTCCAGCGGCCATCCAGATTATAGACCCTCAGGTTACCCAGTAAACTCACCTTCTTCCCAATCTAACGGTGCATGAGCGAGCATCGGATAATCCTGGGTTTTGGTCCACTTTAAAGAGATTCTCCAGGCATTAGAAAAGAAACAAACATTATACTCACCTTAGGTCCTCCGCAGATGATCACTCCTACTCTGGATCACTGGATCTTACCTGATCATCATATTGAGTATCGCCCAGGCCCGACCACCTGTCATTGGTGCCTCCATAGTGATGACATCAGTCACATTGTCCAAAGCACACAGCCTATTTGTGGAATTTTTCACCCCCTGTATTCCCACAACTAGCCCTAAAATCATTATTGGGGGGATTTCAGCACATTCAAATCCTAACTCTGCTGCTCTCAAATTATCCTCATCAATCAATCACACAGTGATAATCACATGCTGGATCTGGATATTTGCTCTAAATATAATACTAAATATATACTATAATACTAATACTATATTTTCAGCCAGTTACTTTTCAGATAGAGACACAGTTTTACACAACCCCTAACCAAAAATAGCCAACTCTCGGCTTGATCCCCCTAATTTCTGCCCCTCCCCCACTTTTACATGTTTCAGGCACTATAGCCCTTATTTAAAATGGACTAAAACCAGTCTACGAGACTCCAGGACTGGCCGATTCCCTCACCACGGATCATCTCAAACTGGTATGCCCCGCTTGTGAAACCCCACAGTTTGCCCAGAATTCTTAACGGCACTACTTGAACCCCCTTCGGTCCACTGTAAGAGCTGTACTGTCCAAAAAGCATAACCAGCAGCACGTGGTGCTGTATATATTTCATGCAATAATATTGATTGACCATGAACAAAAATGTATCTAAAAAATAAAGGTTATCATTACCGAGTCTTATTATCGGTCAATTATTTCTTCAAATATCAGTTTTCACTGTGACTGGAAACATTGTCTAATTTCCCCATGAAACCAGTGGAAGTGGAAGTCAAATATATATGAAACGTAAGTCTATACTAGAACAGTATAATACAACTATACAGTTATAATGTTATCATTTAGCATTTGTCTGCTTATCTTTGGTCTTTCTGTTCAGGCGGTTCAGGATTTTAAAGGACTTCATAAAGAAGATTTTTAGATTTTGCGTATTCTATGGACTGTTTGGGTAAACTTTGTGCACCGCCTTTTAAACAGAGGATGAGGTGCAAGAGGATGGTATGGTGCATTCTGCTCAGTATAGTGCTGTACTAAAGCCTAGCACCTATAGGGTAACTGCATTAATTAATACTTTCTAATAAGATGGACAGTTGTTGAGCAAATCTGTATTATATTACCTCATTGTATGGAGAGAAGATGAACTGAAAAATAATCATCAAGCCTATAAGAGTGGGTTGCACTGTGTGGAATCCAAATGCTGCAAAGAGTTCTTTTCGACCAATGAGAACAGCAAATAAGAAGAAGCACAGAAATGAATTCACCTGATGGAAAAATAAAATGTATATATCAGAATTTAATATACCCACAACCAAAACAAGATGACCTTATGCAATTGTACATCTCTAGTGGAAACATAGCTCTGCGCTACATTGGCCATTTAAACACCCCTGCAGGGCACAAACATTGACCCATTTTCAAATCGATTAAACATGGCTTTATCTTCATCAGCAGCCACATGGCTTTCTGTAATTCATATGCATCACAGAAAACAGAACACAAAAAAGGTTTGCGAAACTATACAGATTTACAGAAAAATACCTTTTTAATTTGAATACAAAATACTAAACACATGTGAACTAAAGGTTTTTATTACTCACTTGACTGATAACTATATTTTTGACAGTATGGCCCAACTTCCAGTGACCCAGCTCATGTCCCAGGACCGCCAGAACTTCTTGGTTGTTGCAGCCCTGTTTCTTATTCACGTTCTAAAAAAGAACCAGATTAAAGATTCAATAAAATCACTTTCCCCATAATCTGTTTCACTGCAAAAAAATCTTCAAATCTAGATGACAAAGAGGTTTTAGACAAAAGACCAACCTCACAGACACTTGGTAAAGCAAGGAAGTTAAAATATAAATATAAATATATATATATATATATATATATATATATATATATATATATATATATATATATATATATATATATATATATATATATATATATATATATATATATATATATATATATATATATTATATACACACACACTAGGGGTGTAAATTGGCAAGAATCTGGCGATACGCATTGCGATACACATGACGATATGATATATCCCAATATATTGCGATTTTTTAAAATCAAGTTTAATTTTTAATTACAAAAAAAAATGTTAAGCATCCCCCCCAAAAAATGCCGTAAGGTCCCCCTTACCCAGCATAACCATCCCGGGCACCAGATATAGGGGCTTGTAGAACAGGGCGCAGGGGCCAGTTTTAGTAGCCACGGGCTCTTCTGCCCCACCCCCGGGCTTTGGGGAGGCAGGTAATGGGGGCTAGCTGCAGGTGACTTGTCAGACCCAGAGCCTTGTGAACTGGAGATCCGATGACAGGTGTGGCAATCGCTGGGGGGAGGGGGGGGGGGGTTCGCCGGCGATCAAAGCACCCAGAGCAGCCGGGATGACGCCCACAGGGGTGAAGGTGGGGGAGAGGGCCAGTCTGGCTCTCTCCTGAAGACTGAAGAGCCCTAAAGATCGGAAGCCCCCCGGGTTTTTTACTTTTCTTTCACTGTAGCGGGGGAGGGGGGTCGTCAGAATCGATACTAGGGAGAAAGAATCGATTCTGGTATCACCTAATGAAATATTGCGTTACTTTACAGAATCAATTTTTTTCATGACACCCGTAATACATATATACACACAAACAAAAAAGGCAGCACCAGTCTGTTGGCCTAAAGTATATATCAATAGATTATGGTGCACAACCACCCAAGCACAATACTTTATCAATACAAAGACACACAAATAGGGAGAGGACCACACTCTCCACTAAGTGCTATGGAATAAGTGGCACCACCCTACAAAATATGTAAAAGTATCAATTTATTGCATAGTAACTACAGGTTAAAACCACATATAAACAGACACATCACATGCACAAACATAACACCATCAGAGGGCGCCAGAGGTCTCATATATTATACATGATACTAGTGAATAAATTCATTCCAAAAAATATTCATTCCAAAAAGTATATTAAACATTTGTATTAAATTAGTCTCTCTATACCATCAATCATGTGCAAATTTGTGCAAAACTATGTGCAAAATACAAGCACACACACAGTGGCGCATTGCAGACACTGACCGATGTGCTGCTAGGGTGCACCACAAGACTCTATTTTGGAACTTTAAATGTAATTTCTCATGGCTTGTTTATATAAGTTTATATAGAGAGTCTTTTTTGAACCCAGTACCAGTTTGAGGTAGCCAAGTAAATTCACCATCTAAATAGGGTTTTGGAGCAGTCTAGTACAGATGTCAAACAGGCCCAATAACAGGTAGACCTTCATGAAAGGCTTTAAGGACATATGCTGAAGACACTTTCAACTCACTTTGACTTTGTGTTCATTCTCGGGAGTCTCCTCGGCAGGGTCTTTGTTTAACGGTGAAAAGTCCTCAAGGAGGGTATCGAACAAAACAATTCGTTTATTTTTAAAGAAGCCATAAAAATACGCATTGCTGTGGGATGACCGTTTTGAGCCTATGCAAGACATTCATAAAGTTAGCCATTATATAAAATTATGGCAGCACCTAAATGGTTAAATATGATTAAAGGCGATCTACTGTGAAAAGGTGGCAATTATGCATTTAACTAAACTGCAATTTAAAAGAATCAGAAAGTGACAGAGGATCACTGGCACAGGGGCGACCCAAAATATTGCAGACTTAAGTGATCATAGACTGCTTGCGCTTTTACTGCCCCAAAGCTGCCTGTGTGCTCCTAGTCCAAGCAGTGAAATAGCAGATTCGACTGGGAGGTATCGCTGCTGAGACCGCTACTGCACAGCTCCGCTTGTACCAGGTCGCGTATGGCTAACAGTATGGCTGTGGGACAGAGAGGGTCATATGCAGAAACAGGCTTCCTCTATGATTTGGGGACTTTAGGGCACCTTTAATTAAAGCAACTTTTTCAGAATAATATCAATTAACACCACATATATATATATATATATATATATTATATTATATATAGATATATATTATATTAATAATCTGAATAAACATGCTAACTAGCGAGAGGGGAAGCTACTTCTACATCCCAACTAAAAAAACAACCCTGCCAAGTGCTTCTATACTGAGAGGAACAGAATTCAGGGGCGACTTTTTTTAGTGTTACATTCCAGCTTTTTGTTTTTTGGGGTGATCTGCTCCATTTTAATGTCTGTCACCTGAACCAACCTATTTGGGCTGATTTTATATTGGCTGATGCTACTGTCCCTAAGTGTTGCACGACAGGTAGGAGTACTTCCACACATCAGAAATGCAATAACAATAAGCGATCATTCCAAAAACAGGCTGGTTCAGACCATTAAAGTGCTGCAGTTATCCCCTATAAAAGAACCTGAAACCCCCGATTCATCTTCCTTCTAGTAAAAGACGGTGTGTGAAATTGCCCTCCTCTAGCTATCTAGCATGTTTATGTGGAGTTTTATTATCATACCATTTTATCCCAATAATGCTCCATTAATGCAGCCTTCTTACCTTCAACAACATAAAGCTTTGTCAGTGGGAAGTTAATACTTTTTGCCATGCCTTCAATGGACTCCTTTAATTCGCCATCCGGTAGAGGTGTGAACTTATCAAACAAGGGTGCAATATAATCTGCATATATAGTCACAAGCACCTACAATATAGAATCAAAGTATAACTAATAGAGGTAGTTTTTACATGGAAATAAAGTAGACTGAAAAACAATGATCATATTCCTACCAGAGACACCACGAGAGTGAAGAGCCACGCATACACAAAGAAGTAGTCACCACCAATCTTGATGATATATAATAGGAGAGATGTAACTGGCAGAAGAATGCACTGAGTAACAAAGAACTTTTTTATGGCATCCTTGAAGAAGAATCCAAGAGTCTGGAACCATAGAAACAAAAATGTGTTACTTCGATTATTCTATAGAAAAACAGTATAAAGTGATGTCACAGACAATTGCTTCAGGGCTGGAGGGGTTTCTCCTAAAAGTTGCCAGTGTCCTCAAGGATCCTGAGCTTTGTTACAATGAAGGGGATGAGGAAACACTGAAGTTAAAATGAAGGAACCCAACACACCCAGAGAATTGCCCTGCATATATGACATTGTTTACAGTAGCTTCTACAAAGGGTAATAGAGTATACATTTCCGGATATAATAGAGCTCAAAGGAAAAGCAGACTGCAAAGCAGGGCTTTATACATTGACTCAGGCCAGCCAATAAGAATATGTACACTTGATCCGATAGTAGTTTGGATACTACAAATATAATGTGCACCAAACAGAATCCAGTGGTAATTTATGAAAGGCGCTAGGCTGCCAGGACTACAGCAGTGTTAGCGGAGGCAAAATGCTTCTGCAGGAGACGTATTCAATACAGGGGAAGTTATGTGCACAGCTAGAGAGAAAGTATGGTACAACCCCTAGTGCCTCAGTGTTCGCTGAGGCAAAATGCTTCTGCAGGAGATGTATTCAATACAGAGGAAGTTATGTGCACAGCTAGAGAGAAAGTATAAGTGGTACAACCCCTAGTGTCTCAGTGTTCGCTGAGGCAAAATGCTTCTGCAGGAGATGTATTCAATACAGAGGAAGTTATGTGCACAGCTAGAGAGAAAGTATGGTACAACCCCTAGTGTCTCAGTGTTCGCTGAGGCAAAATGCTTCTGCAGGAGATGTATTCAATACAGAGGAAGTTATGTGCACAGCTAGAGAGAAAGTATGGTACAACCCCTAGTGTCTCAGTGTTCGCTGAGGCAAAATGCTTCTGCAGGAGATGTATTCAATACAGAGGAAGTTATGTGCACAGCTAGAGAGAAAGTATAAGTGGTACAACCCCTAGTGTCTCAGTGTTCGCTGAGGCAAAATGCTTCTGCAGGAGATGTATTCAATACAGAGGAAGTTATGTGCACAGCTAGAGAGAAAGTATGGTACAACCCCTAGTGTCTCAGTGTTCGCTGAGGCAAAATGCTTCTGCAGGAGATGTATTCAATACAGAGGAAGTTATGTGCACAGCTAGAGAGAAAGTATGGTACAACCCCTAGTGTCTCAGTGTTCGCTGAGGCAAAATGCTTCTGCAGGAGATGTATTCAATACAGAGGAAGTTATGTGCACAGCTAGAGAGAAAGTATAAGTGGTACAACCCCTAGTCCATGGCCATTACCTGCTGGTTAAAGCCATGCTTCTCTTCAATGACAAAGGTATTGTACAAGCTCCATGGTAGACCCGTCAGCGAACTAAACAGTGTGGCAAGTACTAAAAATACCAAAGAGTGAATAATCTGAAAGACAATATAAAAAGAAGAATATGGTCCAATGTACAACATGTGTTTTGTTCAGTGGAAAGAACAACAAAAACAGCAAAAATCTAAAGATAGCATGGTAAAGGGTAACTGTGGAACAGGGGTCTCCAACCCTCTCCTCAAGAGCTACCAACAGGCCAGGTCTAGCAGAGCCTGAGAGCTGCCGCTATGTGGAGATTCACAAAACATGACCTGGATCAATTGGGGGGGGGGGGGGGATTACTGCAGTAGAATCCCCCCCCCCCCCAAAAAAAAAAGACTCTAAGGCCAGCCACTAGCCTGCCCCCCGGGAATCCAAAATCGGGATGACCCAATGTGTGAATGTCTGAAAGTCTGTTTTTTAATTCACTGTTTTCAATAATGGAAAATAAATCCACTATGCGAAACCCACTGGATTGCCCAGTGATCCCACAGCGCATGCATGAGTTCTTGTCCAATAGGTGCTGTATGCCATGCATATTAATGTTTGAAACAGATATGTGGCAAAACGGGGAAGAGACATTTCCGGTGATCTGCATCATGCAGGGAGGCTCCAGTGCCCAGCCATTCAGACAAGCCCCTTTTGCCACATATCTGTTTCAAACATTAATATGAACATACAGCACCTATTGGACAAGTACTCACACACACGCTGTGGGGTCACTGGAAACGCACGTTTTGTGGGCAATCCAGTGGGTTTTACATAGCGGATCAGAAAGCCCCAGAATAAACAGGTTTAACAAAAAAAGAACTCAACTAGTCCCCGCAGCCAGTGCCTTCCCCCCAGGACGCCAGACCCCAGCTTTACAAATCACCATCCCCGTACCTGCTGGCCACTCTGTGCTGCCTCAATGAAGCCACCACGGAAACACGCTGATGCTTGGACCAGGTGGCCATTTTTTTTTTTTTTGTTTCAATTTAAACCCGCCAGCCTGAAATGGCTTTTACTCCACTTGATTTTAAATTTAAAGTTAGAAAGAAACCAAGTCACAACAGTCTATAAGGCCATTTAAACTCCCCCCCCCCCAATCTATTAGAAGCCGCTTAGACTGCCCCAAAATCTGGCAAAATACTTACCTTACTACTGCACGGCCAGAGATTAAACTTGCACTTCCATGAGACAAGCACAGACAAGCAAGGGGATATATACAAAGAAGCACCCCAAATAAAAATCAATATTGTTTACCCTATACAAATAGGATACATTATATGGACTAGATAGGAAAAATGACCTTAGAGATCATATGAGCACCCCAAAATACAAATGAAAAAAAACAAACAATAAGCCTACCTCGTATTCTGGAGTCAAGCCAGCCCGATCCAGAATCTGTTCAGACACATTCCAAAGGAAAGGGATGCCTCCTAGAATGAGAATGAGCTGCAAGACAGAGGAATGGGGTATAAACAACAGCGTAGTCATTACTGCCATTTACCATAAAAGACATTTCTGTTGCCTCATTTTACAGCACAAATAAAGTGATGAGTTTGAAAAGCAGTAATCCATGAAAAATGGAAAATATGTAAGTGCTAGCAGCCAATCCGTTTTCAAATATCCAAATGCAGGAAAATAAAATGAGAAGCTTTAAAGCGGCACCTTTTCTCCCTCCTCCGCGTCCCAGTTTTAAAATAAAAGTCCACTTCTGTGGAAGTGTAACTAGGATATCCTCTTACCCTATCTCCAGTTTGTGAAGTTAGGAGCTGTGCTACAGGGTTTCTGGCTGGTTGGTGGGCGTGGCCTCTGTATGGCCAGCTCCCATTGACAACAATTGGTGTCTCTACACACAGAAGTTCCTGGAATATGGAGGTGAACATTCTTTTAATGGGAGACTGCCCAGTGCTGGAATTTTAGCAAAAGGCCACAGAGGTGGACTATTGTAATAAAAAACTAATAAAGTGGCATCTTCAGCATAGTCATAAATAAATTCATTCTTGGTAGCTCAAAGGACCACATGCAGGTTTCTACTTCAACAGGTTGAAGTAGTAAGTGCAGTTCAGACCACTTCCTTTCTTTTCTTCATTTTTGTATTACTTACACTTAGACTCACTAATTCAAATGGGGATCAAGCTCTTTTAACAAATCACCAATATGGGCATCCCACCCCCACTCCAGTTAAAGATCCCTCGAAAGCCCAAACTAAGGCATGTAGCTCTGTATGATGCTACACGCTATAGTATAGTATGCTACACGCTATAGTAAAGCATGGCTCCTATGGATTTAGCTCCACTAGAAAAACCCCAGTTAGACTGTCCGGAATGAAGCATCTCTTCAAAGCACGGCGGCATCTCAGATTACAGGTCCATACTTTGTTATGAAAGGATATAGTGGGTGGCACCGAACAATTTTGGCTCCTATCAATTGCGTGGATAAATGAACTTTGGACTGCAATTGCATCACATTAGCAGATTACAAATCAAGATGGTGGCATCCATAGTGAGAAACAAGACAAAGCATCCTATAGAAGGCAGGGCTACAGCCAAACTTTCTCAATGGGATCGATTCAAAACCAGGTGAGAATTCGCACTTTTTTTTTAGTAAGGGAAAACTGCAATTGACTTTCACCGTCCACCTTGGGGCTGATTCAGTCAGGTGAAATTCACACCCAATAGGCAAGTGTAAATAAAAGTTAAGGGAAGTTTTCTCTCCTAAAGGGGGTGAGAATTCTCACCCGACTCTGAATCAACCCCAATATGTGCAGCGTGATCAATTAGCTGAACAAAACACCAGAGGCTTGGGGAAACCATGAGCTGTCATAAAACTGCTCCCACATGACAACAAACATGACAGAACCTTACTGAGGAGGGCCATTTTTTTTTTAACCCCACCACCCTTTCCCTCCTCCTGTGCTAAGCCCTAAAGAATAAAATTCCCCTGATGCCAACGGAGGCAGCAGTAGCCTTGAGTGACAGACTAGTGCAGTCACATCGCTGTATGGGACAGGGTGACCTGATTTCCCAGTGGTCTTGCACATTAAACCTGAATGGGTTTCATTGGTCACCTAATTAAAAAGGCCTCATCAGCCCAGGATGGCTGTTTTCTGGATTCCTGGGCAGGTAGTTATGCAACCAATCACCAACACCCCCCCCCCCCGTCCTGCTTCAGCGTTAGGGGAGGGTGGCAGGGAGAACCACCTTAAGGTCCTAGCTTCTGTGCAGATCACCCACCCACAGTGAGTTCATGTTGTTGCCCAAATTTGGCTTAACACAGAGAGCGGGGGCGAAGTGTAACAAAATGCTTGGATTTCACCTTTAAGGGAAAACTATCATCTTTTTTCCCCTTCTGTAGCCCTGTGGATACGTTTTATCACACTCACTCCAAGTTTGTTATACTCTTCACTGGTTAGAGGCAGAGGTGTGTGTGTAATGAAAATATCCTCAGACCTGTCAGAGGAGAAAGATAGAGGTCTTTTAAAATGTAACCTAGAACACCTGTGTTTAAAGTGGACCAAAATCCATGGTCCAATTGCCCCGAAAGATTCCAGGGCCGCTTGATCCCCCCCCCCCCCAGGGCACCCAGAATTTGGATGCCCTGCCATGTGAAACCCCTCAGGTCCCCAGGAAACTCACCTCCTACCCCAGTCCAACAGCGCATGCACGTGCAGAGGCTACATCCCCACTATCCCTTTAGCAGGGAGCGTTCCTGCGCCAGGCATCATGAATGGACAGTGCGGGCACGCTCCTTGTTAGAGGGTAGGGGGGATCCGAGATTTGCCCAAATAAAGCAGCATGTGGGTCTCTACTAGAATCAACCAAGTGGTCACAGCCGCCTCCCCCATGCTTTAAAATAAACGGGGGGAGGGAAGCAGAAATTGTTATTCGTGAATTAGGAAGTCTGCTTGCTTGCCCCATGCTGGCTGTCAGAGGCTACATCCTTCATTCACCAGCACTTTGCATTTCCTTATTGAACGGCTCCCTTCTGCCGACTCATCATACAAAGTCTCAGTGAATTTCACTTCTTGGGAACCATAATAATCAGACAGCAACAAACAAAATAAAATGTAGCCACCTGTGGCTACATAGGGAAACAGTTATGCCGATATTCTTGTTCGATAGCCTTTGACATTTCCTGTAAACACATACACGTAAATGTGCAACAAGCCACAAACTATGGCTACTGATTACTAACACTCATCATTTTTCAACAATGTTTTTAAAATGAATCATTTTAAATTTGAAGCAGAGCTAACCCACATTGGTGTTGCTGTAATCCTATTGCATCCAGACTACCGTATATACTCGAGTATAGGCCGACCCGAATATAAGCCGAGGCACCTAATTTTACCCCAAAAAACCTGGAAAAGTTATTGACTCGAGTATAAGCCGAGGGTGGGAAATGCAGCAGCTACCGGTAAATTTCAAAAATAAAAATAGATACCAATAATGTTTTTGAATACCGTATTTATTTCAAACAGTAAACTAGCTCTGTAAGTGGAAAAGAGGGTCAATAAAAACAATATGGTATCAACAATAACTTTAAAAGTACAAAAACCTTAGCTCATTCAGCAACCAAGCTACAACACAAGAGTTAAAATCCTTCAAAACTGGATTCCTCCTCATCATCTGTATTTCCAAACAGAGCTTCAGCATTAGCTGGTGTGAGGTTATCAGCATAGACATTGTCATCATCACTGAGTTCGCAGTCATCATCATTACTGCTGTCGTTGTCATACAAAGCGCTGTCTTCACTGCCATCCATAGCATTACTAATGCCGCATTTCTTGAAGGCGCGTTGCACCATTTCCTCCGGAATCTCTTCCCAGGCATCACAAACCCACTTTGCTATCAAATCTAAGTCGGGCTTCATCAGATTTCCACCTTTTGTCAGTCGGGCTTGACCAGATGACATCCATTCATGCCACATCTTTCTCACACGGTCTTTGAAAGGTTTATTTAAACACACATCTAGCGGTTGCAATACAGATGTAAGCCCACCTGGAATAACGGCCAAAGTAATTTGAGAAGATTTTGCCATTTTTTTTATGTCATCAGATGTGTGGGCTCTGAACATATCCCAAACTAGCAATGATGCTCTTTTCTTTAAGGCTGCTCCTGGTCGTCCATTCCAAATTTCTTCCAACCATTTCTTTGTTCCGTCTTCATCCATCCAGCCTTTAATATGTGCGCGCACTGTAATTCGTGGTGGGAATTTCATCTTTTTAGGCAAGGTCTTTCTTTTAAAAATAATGACAGGCCGCAGCTCAGTTCCATTAGCCAAACATGAAAGAACAACTGTGAAATGGTTTTTTTCATTTCCTGTGGTTCTGAGAAAAATAGTTTTGTCTCCCAAACTTGCCACAGTTCTGTTGCTTGGAAGATCAAAGGTCATAGGTGTTTCATCCATATTCCCAATATCTCCCAGGTCATAGTTATGGATCCTTCTTTGCTTTATGATGAATGAATGGAATGACATCACTTTTTCATCAAGGTCTTTTGGCAACTTCTGTGAAATCTTTGTTCTTTGCCGCAAACATAGGGCAAACCTATTCATGAAGCGGGTACACCATCCTGCTGACGCAACAAATTTTTCAATGCCTGGTGCTTTAAATGTGTCATCTTTAGCCATTTGAAGGGCACGTAAACGAATTCCCATGCGTGTTACGCAGTAACCATTTTGACGACACTCCATAACCCATTTATGCAATTCAGTCTCTAGAGCCCCATATGAAGTTGTTAAACCACGTTGCGCTTTTTTTGCCTTTGGAATCTTTTCCAAGTCAGCTTTCTTTTTCCGCCATTCCCTCACTTGTTTTTCATCAACACAAAATTCCCTACTTGCAATACTGTTATTGCTTTCTTCTGCTCTTGACACAACCTTAAGTTTGAAACCAGCTTCGAATGACCTGCGTTTTTCTTTTGGTCCAGGATTACCGGTAGAAGTATTGGGATCCATTTCTAATAGGATAAAAAAAAAGACTTTTACGGGTAGCGTACGGTACGGTATCTTTTGAGGCCTAATGCAGGCTGATATTACAAAAAGTGATGACATGACTGTTTGCATAGAGCAGCCTGTGTTAGGGCTCATAATATACGGTACATTCTACCAGTGTCCTGCCTGTGTCCATGAAATATACCGTACAGCCTGCCTGTGTCCATTATAGGAAAACTGTCACATACGGTAAGCATAACCGCACTAACCAGTGGCCCAGGCTGGTAGTGCGGTTTATGCTGAGTAAATACCTGGCTCCTGCCGTTTGACTGCCCGATCCGTTCTGCCGTTATACCGGAAGTTGATTGCCGCCTTTCTCTTCAGCGCGCCGGCTCCCTCTATACACCTGGAAGCGGCCGCTCGCCAGGCTGGACTGAAGCTGCGCCGGCCGCTTCTGGGTGTACGCTATGGCAGTGCAAAAATGAACGCAAGCATCTTTCCCGTTAGCTTAAACCGGACGTTCAGCATGATTTAATGAAAAGCCCAAACTCTTTAAAAACGGTTCCCCAGCATCTAGAATTAATATATTTAACATTTTTAGTCACTAACTTATTATTCTTTCCCCCACTGGGCTGCAACTCTGTTCAGGAATTTAACGGGCGCCTCCATCTTGACTCAGAAGCATCACACTTACAGAGGAGAGGAGAGTGGGATAAAGTACAGGGGGGCGGGTTATAGCTGTGCTTTGCTCAGACAGAGCAGAGCTGGGGTCAGGAAAAGGTCAGCAATCCCAGAATGCAGAGCAGCACAGTCAGGAAGCACTTCCTGTTTGCAGGCTGCCTGATGCTCCATGAGCCGCCATGTTGGATGTTTAAAGGCTCATAACATACAGTAGATGCAGGTAGGATGATTTTTAATGTGGACAATCTATATGTACAGGGTGTGGGTAACATATAAGATAGACTCTTATTCAGGGTGAGGGTCCGGATTAATGTGAGCAATCTGTATGTACAGGGTGTGGGTAACATATAAGATAGACTCTTATTCAGGGTGAGGGTCCGGATTAATGTGAGCAATCTGTATGTACAGGGTGTGGGTAACATATAAGATAGGCTCTTATTCAGGGTGAGGGTCCGGATTAATGTGGGCAATCTGTAAGTACAGGGTGTGGGTAACATATAAGATAGACTCTTATTCAGGGTGAGGGTCCGGATTAATGTGAGCAATCTGTATGTACAGGGTGTGGGTAACATATAAGATAGGCTGTTATTCAGGGTGAGGGTCCGGATTAATGTGGGCAATCTGTATGTACAGGGTGTGGGAAACATACCAGTAAGATAGGCTGTTATTCAGGGTGAGGGTCCGGATTAATGTGGGCAATCTGTATGTACAGGGTGGGGAAACATACAAGTAAGATAGGCTGTTATTCAGGGCGAAGGTCCCAGATTAATGTGGGCAATCTGTATGTACAGGGTGGGGAAACATACAAGTAAGATAGGCTCTTATTCAGGGTGAGGGTCCGGATTAATGTGGGCAATCTGTATGTACAGGGTGGGGAAACATACAAGTAAGATAGGCTGTTATTCAGGGCGAAGGTCCCAGATTAATGTGGGCAATCTGTATGTACAGGGTGGGGAAACATACAAGTAAGATAGGCTCTTATTCAGGGTGAGGGTCCGGATTAATGTGGGCAATCTGTATGTACAGGGTGGGGAAACATACAAGTAAGATAGGCTGTTATTCAGGGCGAAGGTCCCAGATTAATGTGGGCAATCTGTATGTACAGGGTGGGGAAACATACAAGTAAGATAGGCTGTTATTCAGGGCGAAGGTCCCAGATTAATGTGGGCAATCTGTATGTACAGGGTGGGGAAACATACAAGTAAGATAGGCTGTTATTCAGGGTGAGGGTCCGGATTAATGTGGGCAATCTGTATGTACAGGGTGTGGAAACATACAAGTAAGATAGGCTCTTATTCAGGGTGAGGGTCCGGATTAATGTGGGCAATCTGTATGTACAGGGTGGGGAAACATACAAGTAAGATAGGCTCTTATTCAGGGTGAGGGTCCGGATTAATGTGGGCAATCTGTATGTACAGGGTGGGGAAACATACAAGTAAGATAGGCTCTTATTCAGGGTGAGGGTCCGGATTAATGTGGGCAATCTGTATGTACAGGGTGGGGAAACATACAAGTAAGATAGGCTCTTATTCAGGGTGAGGGTCCGGATTAATGTGAGCAATCTGTATGTACAGGGTGTGGGAAACATACAAGTAAGATAGGCTGTTATTCAGGGTGAAGGTCCCAGATTAATGTGGGCAATCTGTATGTACAGGGTGGGGAAACATACAAGTAAGATAGGCTCTTATTCAGGGTGAAGGTCCCAGATTAATGTGAGCAATCTGTATGTACAGGGTGTGGGTAACATATAAGATAGGCTCTTATTCAGGGTGAGGGTCCGGATTAATGTGAGCAATCTGTATGTACAGGGTGGGGAAACATACAAGTAAGATAGGCTCTTATTCAGGGTGAAGGTCCCAGATTAATGTGAGCAATCTGTATGTACAGGGTGTGGGTAACATATAAGATAGGCTCTTATTCAGGGTGAAGGTCCCAGATTAATGTGAGCAATCTGTATGTACAGGGTGGGGAAACATACCAGTAAGATAGGCTGTTATTCAGGGTGAGGGTCCGGATTAATGTGGGCAATCTGTATGTACAGGGTGGGGAAACATACAAGTAAGATAGGCTGTTATTCAGGGCGAAGGTCCCAGATTAATGTGGGCAATCTGTATGTACAGGGTGTGGGTAACATATAAGATAGACTCTTATTCAGGGTGAGGGTCCGGATTAATGTGAGCAATCTGTATGTACAGGGTGTGGGTAACATATAAGATAGGCTCTTATTCAGGGTGAAGGTCCCAGATTAATGTGGGCAATCTGTATGTACAGGGTGGGGAAACATACAAGTAAGATAGACTCTTATTCAGGGTGAGGGTCCGGATTAATGTGAGCAATCTGTATGTACAGGGTGGGGAAACATACAAGTAAGATAGGCTCTTATTCAGGGTGAAGGTCCCAGATTAATGTGAGCAATCTGTATGTACAGGGTGGGGAAACATACAAGTAAGATAGGCTGTTATTCAGGGTGAGGGTCCCAGATTAATGTGAGCAATCTGTAAGTACAGGGTGTGGGTAACATATAAGATAGGCTGTTATTCAGGGCGAAGGTCCCAGATTAATGTGGGCAATCTGTATGTACAGGGTGTGGGAAACATACCAGTAAGATAGGCTGTTATTCAGGGTGAGGGTCCGGATTAATGTGGGCAATCTGTATGTACAGGGTGGGGAAACATACAAGTAAGATAGGCTGTTATTCAGGGCGAAGGTCCCAGATTAATGTGGGCAATCTGTATGTACAGGGTGGGGAAACATACAAGTAAGA
This sequence comes from Gastrophryne carolinensis, assembly GCA_027917425.1. Classification (NCBI taxonomy): domain Eukaryota; kingdom Metazoa; phylum Chordata; class Amphibia; order Anura; family Microhylidae; genus Gastrophryne; species Gastrophryne carolinensis. The sequence continues at coordinate 271,050,542 of CM051236.1, forward strand.
TAGGCTGTTATTCAGGGTGAGGGTCCGGATTAATGTGGGCAATCTGTATGTACAGGGTGGGGAAACATACAAGTAAGATAGGCTCTTATTCAGGGTGAGGGTCCGGATTAATGTGGGCAATCTGTATGTACAGGGTGGGGAAACATACAAGTAAGATAGGCTCTTATTCAGGGCGAAGGTCCCAGATTAATGTGGGCAATCTGTATGTACAGGGTGGGGAAACATACAAGTAAGATAGGCTGTTATTCAGGGCGAAGGTCCGGATTAATGTGGGCAATCTGTATGTACAGGGTGGGGAAACATACAAGTAAGATAGGCTCTTATTCAGGGTGAGGGTCCGGATTAATGTGGGCAATCTGTATGTACAGGGTGGGGAAACATACAAGTAAGATAGGCTGTTATTCAGGGTGAAGGTCCCAGATTAATGTGGGCAATCTGTATGTACAGGGTGGGGAAACATACAAGTAAGATAGGCTCTTATTCAGGGTGAGGGTCCGGATTAATGTGGGCAATCTGTATGTACAGGGTGTGGAAACATACAAGTAAGATAGGCTCTTATTCAGGGCGAAGGTCCCAGATTAATGTGGGCAATCTGTATGTACAGGGTGGGGAAACATACAAGTAAGATAGGCTGTTATTCAGGGCGAAGGTCCCAGATTAATGTGGGCAATCTGTATGTACAGGGTGGGGAAACATACAAGTAAGATAGGCTCTTATTCAGGGTGAGGGTCCGGATTAATGTGGGCAATCTGTATGTACAGGGTGGGGAAACATACAAGTAAGATAGGCTGTTATTCAGGGCGAAGGTCCCAGATTAATGTGAGCAATCTGTATGTACAGGGTGTGGGTAACATATAAGATAGACTCTTATTCAGGGTGAGGGTCCGGATTAATGTGAGCAATCTGTATGTACAGGGTGGGGAAACATACAAGTAAGATAGGCTCTTATTCAGGGCGAAGGTCCCAGATTAATGTGGGCAATCTGTATGTACAGGGTGGGGAAACATACAAGTAAGATAGGCTCTTATTCAGGGTGAGGGTCCGGATTAATGTGGGCAATCTGTATGTACAGGGTGGGGAAACATACAAGTAAGATAGGCTCTTATTCAGGGTGAGGGTCCGGATTAATGTGAGCAATCTGTATGTACAGGGTGGGGAAACATACAAGTAAGATAGGCTGTTATTCAGGGCGAAGGTCCCAGATTAATGTGGGCAATCTGTATGTACAGGGTGGGGAAACATACAAGTAAGATAGGCTGTTATTCAGGGTGAGGGTCCGGATTAATGTGGGCAATCTGTATGTACAGGGTGGGGAAACATACAAGTAAGATAGGCTGTTATTCAGGGCGAAGGTCCCAGATTAATGTGGGCAATCTGTATGTACAGGGTGGGGAAACATACAAGTAAGATAGGCTGTTATTCAGGGTGAGGGTCCGGATTAATGTGGGCAATCTGTATGTACAGGGTGGGGAAACATACAAGTAAGATAGGCTCTTATTCAGGGCGAAGGTCCCAGATTAATGTGGGCAATCTGTATGTACAGGGTGGGGAAACATACAAGTAAGATAGGCTCTTATTCAGGGTGAGGGTCCGGATTAATGTGGGCAATCTGTATGTACAGGGTGGGGAAACATACAAGTAAGATAGGCTCTTATTCAGGGTGAAGGTCCCAGATTAATGTGAGCAATCTGTATGTACAGGGTGTGGGTAACATATAAGATAGACTCTTATTCAGGGTGAGGGTCCGGATTAATGTGAGCAATCTGTATGTACAGGGTGTGGGTAACATATAAGATAGGCTCTTATTCAGGGTGAGGGTCCGGATTAATGTGGGCAATCTGTATGTACAGGGTGGGGAAACATACAAGTAAGATAGGCTGTTATTCAGGGTGAAGGTCCCAGATTAATGTGGGCAATCTGTATGTACAGGGTGGGGAAACATACAAGTAAGATAGGCTGTTATTCAGGGTGAAGGTCCCAGATTAATGTGGGCAATCTGTATGTACAGGGTGGGGAAACATACAAGTAAGATAGGCTCTTATTCAGGGTGAGGGTCCGGATTAATGTGGGCAATCTGTATGTACAGGGTGGGGAAACATACAAGTAAGATAGGCTCTTATTCAGGGCGAAGGTCCCAGATTAATGTGGGCAATCTGTATGTACAGGGTGTGGAAACATACAAGTAAGATAGGCTGTTATTCAGGGTGAGGGTCCGGATTAATGTGGGCAATCTGTATGTACAGGGTGGGGAAACATACAAGTAAGATAGGCTCTTATTCAGAGTGAGGGTCCGGATTAATGTGGGCAATCTGTATGTACAGGGTGGGGAAACATACAAGTAAGATAGGCTGTTATTCAGGGCGAAGGTCCCAGATTAATGTGGGCAATCTGTATGTACAGGGTGGGGAAACATACAAGTAAGATAGGCTGTTATTCAGGGTGAAGGTCCCAGATTAATGTGGGCAATCTGTATGTACAGGGTGGGGAAACATACAAGTAAGATAGGCTCTTATTCAGGGTGAAGGTCCCAGATTAATGTGGGCAATCTGTATGTACAGGGTGGGGAAACATACAAGTAAGATAGGCTCTTATTCAGGGTGAAGGTCCCAGATTAATGTGGGCAATCTGTATGTACAGGGTGGGGAAACATACAAGTAAGATAGGCTCTTATTCAGGGTGAGGGTCCGGATTAATGTGGGCAATCTGTATGTACAGGGTGGGGAAACATACAAGTAAGATAGGCTCTTATTCAGGGTGAGGGTCCGGATTAATGTGAGCAATCTGTATGTACAGGGTGGGGAAACATACAAGTAAGATAGGCTGTTATTCAGGGTGAGGGTCCGGATTAATGTGAGCAATCTGTATGTACAGGGTGGGGAAACATACAAGTAAGATAGGCTCTTATTCAGGGTGAAGGTCCCAGATTAATGTGGGCAATCTGTATGTACAGGGTGGGGAAACATACAAGTAAGATAGGCTCTTATTCAGGGCGAAGGTCCCAGATTAATGTGGGCAATCTGTATGTACAGGGTGTGGGTAACATATAAGATCGGACCCTCACCCTGAATAAGAGCCTGATTAATGTGGGCAATCTGTATGTACAGGGTGGGGAAACATACAAGTAAGATAGGCTGTTATTCAGGGTGAGGGTCCGGATTAATGTGGGCAATCTGTATGTACAGGGTGGGGAAACATACAAGTAAGATAGGCTCTTATTCAGGGCGAAGGTCCCAGATTAATGTGGGCAATCTGTATGTACAGGGTGTGGGTAACATATAAGATCGGACCCTCACCCTGAATAAGAGCCTGATTAATGTGGGCAATCTGTATGTACAGGGTGGGGAAACATACAAGTAAGATAGGCTGTTATTCAGGGTGAGGGTCCGGATTAATGTGGGCAATCTGTATGTACAGGGTGGGGAAACATACAAGTAAGATAGGCTGTTATTCAGGGCGAAGGTCCCAGATTAATGTGGGCAATCTGTATGTACAGGGTGGGGAAACATACAAGTAAGATAGGCTGTTATTCAGGGTGAGGGTCCGGATTAATGTGGGCAATCTGTATGTACAGGGTGTGGGAAACATACAAGTAAGATAGGCTGTTATTCAGGGTGAAGGTCCCAGATTAATGTGGGCAATCTGTATGTACAGGGTGGGGAAACATACAAGTAAGATAGGCTGTTATTCAGGGTGAAGGTCCCAGATTAATGTGGGCAATCTGTATGTACAGGGTGGGGAAACATACAAGTAAGATAGGCTCTTATTCAGGGCGAAGGTCCCAGATTAATGTGGGCAATCTGTATGTACAGGGTGGGGAAACATACAAGTAAGATAGGCTCTTATTCAGGGTGAGGGTCCGGATTAATGTGAGCAATCTGTATGTACAGGGTGGGGAAACATACAAGTAAGATAGGCTCTTATTCAGGGCGAAGGTCCCAGATTAATGTGGGCAATCTGTATGTACAGGGTGTGGGAAACATACAAGTAAGATAGGCTGTTATTCAGGGTGAAGGTCCCAGATTAATGTGGGCAATCTGTATGTACAGGGTGGGGAAACATACAAGTAAGATAGGCTCTTATTCAGGGCGAAGGTCCCAGATTAATGTGGGCAATCTGTATGTACAGGGTGGGGAAACATACAAGTAAGATAGGCTGTTATTCAGGGCGAAGGTCCCAGATTAATGTGGGCAATCTGTATGTACAGGGTGGGGAAACATACAAGTAAGATAGGCTCTTATTCAGGGTGAGGGTCCGGATTAATGTGGGCAATCTGTATGTACAGGGTGGGGAAACATACAAGTAAGATAGGCTCTTATTCAGGGCGAAGGTCCCAGATTAATGTGGGCAATCTGTATGTACAGGGTGTGGGAAACATACAAGTAAGATAGGCTCTTATTCAGGGCGAAGGTCCCAGATTAATGTGGGCAATCTGTATGTACAGGGTGGGGAAACATACAAGTAAGATAGGCTGTTATTCAGGGTGAGGGTCCGGATTAATGTGGGCAATCTGTATGTACAGGGTGGGGAAACATACAAGTAAGATAGGCTCTTATTCAGGGCGAAGGTCCCAGATTAATGTGGGCAATCTGTATGTACAGGGTGGGGAAACATACAAGTAAGATAGGCTCTTATTCAGGGTGAGGGTCCGGATTAATGTGGGCAATCTGTATGTACAGGGTGGGGAAACATACAAGTAAGATAGGCTCTTATTCAGGGCGAAGGTCCCAGATTAATGTGGGCAATCTGTATGTACAGGGTGTGGGTAACATATAAGATCGGACCCTCACCCTGAATAAGAGCCTGATTAATGTGGGCAATCTGTATGTACAGGGTGGGGAAACATACAAGTAAGATAGGCTGTTATTCAGGGTGAGGGTCCGGATTAATGTGGGCAATCTGTATGTACAGGGTGGGGAAACATACAAGTAAGATAGGCTGTTATTCAGGGCGAAGGTCCCAGATTAATGTGGGCAATCTGTATGTACAGGGTGGGGAAACATACAAGTAAGATAGGCTGTTATTCAGGGCGAAGGTCCGGATTAATGTGGGCAATCTGTATGTACAGGGTGTGGGAAACATACAAGTAAGATAGGCTGTTATTCAGGGTGAAGGTCCCAGATTAATGTGGGCAATCTGTATGTACAGGGTGGGGAAACATACAAGTAAGATAGGCTGTTATTCAGGGTGAAGGTCCCAGATTAATGTGGGCAATCTGTATGTACAGGGTGTGGGTAACATATAAGATAGGCTCTTATTCAGGGTGAGGGTCCGGATTAATGTGGGCAATCTGTATGTACAGGGTGGGGAAACATACAAGTAAGATAGGCTCTTATTCAGGGCGAAGGTCCCAGATTAATGTGGGCAATCTGTATGTACAGGGTGGGGAAACATACAAGTAAGATAGGCTCTTATTCAGGGTGAGGGTCCGGATTAATGTGAGCAATCTGTATGTACAGGGTGGGGAAACATACAAGTAAGATAGGCTCTTATTCAGGGCGAAGGTCCCAGATTAATGTGAGCAATCTGTATGTACAGGGTGGGGAAACATACAAGTAAGATAGGCTCTTATTCAGGGCGAAGGTCCCAGATTAATGTGGGCAATCTGTATGTACAGGGTGGGGAAACATACAAGTAAGATAGGCTCTTATTCAGGGCGAAGGTCCCAGATTAATGTGGGCAATCTGTATGTACAGGGTGGGGAAACATACAAGTAAGATAGGCTCTTATTCAGGGTGAGGGTCCGGATTAATGTGGGCAATCTGTATGTACAGGGTGGGGAAACATACAAGTAAGATAGGCTCTTATTCAGGGCGAAGGTCCCAGATTAATGTGGGCAATCTGTATGTACAGGGTGGGGAAACATACAAGTAAGATAGGCTCTTATTCAGGGTGAGGGTCCGGATTAATGTGGGCAATCTGTATGTACAGGGTGGGGAAACATACAAGTAAGATAGGCTCTTATTCAGGGCGAAGGTCCCAGATTAATGTGAGCAATCTGTATGTACAGGGTGGGGAAACATACAAGTAAGATAGGCTCTTATTCAGGGTGAAGGTCCCAGATTAATGTGAGCAATCTGTATGTACAGGGTGTGGGTAACATATAAGATAGACTCTTATTCAGGGTGAGGGTCCGGATTAATGTGAGCAATCTGTATGTACAGGGTGTGGGTAACATATAAGATAGGCTCTTATTCAGGGTGAGGGTCCGGATTAATGTGGGCAATCTGTAAGTACAGGGTGTGGGTAACATATAAGATAGACTCTTATTCAGGGTGAGGGTCCGGATTAATGTGAGCAATCTGTATGTACAGGGTGTGGGTAACATATAAGATAGGCTGTTATTCAGGGTGAGGGTCCGGATTAATGTGGGCAATCTGTATGTACAGGGTGTGGGAAACATACCAGTAAGATAGGCTGTTATTCAGGGTGAGGGTCCGGATTAATGTGGGCAATCTGTATGTACAGGGTGGGGAAACATACAAGTAAGATAGGCTGTTATTCAGGGCGAAGGTCCCAGATTAATGTGGGCAATCTGTATGTACAGGGTGGGGAAACATACAAGTAAGATAGGCTCTTATTCAGGGCGAAGGTCCCAGATTAATGTGGGCAATCTGTATGTACAGGGTGGGGAAACATACAAGTAAGATAGGCTCTTATTCAGGGTGAGGGTCCGGATTAATGTGGGCAATCTGTATGTACAGGGTGTGGGAAACATACCAGTAAGATAGGCTGTTATTCAGGGTGAGGGTCCGGATTAATGTGGGCAATCTGTATGTACAGGGTGGGGAAACATACAAGTAAGATAGGCTGTTATTCAGGGCGAAGGTCCCAGATTAATGTGGGCAATCTGTATGTACAGGGTGGGGAAACATACAAGTAAGATAGGCTGTTATTCAGGGCGAAGGTCCCAGATTAATGTGGGCAATCTGTATGTACAGGGTGGGGAAACATACAAGTAAGATAGGCTGTTATTCAGGGCGAAGGTCCCAGATTAATGTGGGCAATCTGTATGTACAGGGTGGGGAAACATACAAGTAAGATAGGCTCTTATTCAGGGTGAGGGTCCGGATTAATGTGGGCAATCTGTATGTACAGGGTGGGGAAACATACAAGTAAGATAGGCTCTTATTCAGGGTGAAGGTCCCAGATTAATGTGGGCAATCTGTATGTACAGGGTGTGGGTAACATATAAGATCGGACCCTCACCCTGAATAAGAGCCTGATTAATGTGGGCAATCTGTATGTACAGGGTGGGGGTAACATTGAATCTTACTACAATATCTTACCTGCTCCTCAGATGCTGCTTCTTCCCTCACACAAAAATGGCGGGCACGCTCACTTCATTAACTATGCCGGATGACGTAGTGAGCGAGCCCGTCATTTTCGAGTGAGGGACGGAGCAGTGTGACAGGCTTTGCTGGCCAATCAGGAGCTAGGTAGAGCTGATGAGGTGGAGGGGCGGGGTTTATAGCCGCACACAGCGAGGGCAGCTGTGAGCGGCGGAGCCGGCCATGGCGGAGCCGGCCGTGGCGGACTTAGAGCATTTTTTTTTTTTTTCCTCAACATTCTGACAGGAGCGGTGGAGCGGAGGAGCTGCCGTGGGTGCGCGCCTTAGAAGAAGGCTGCTGACAGCAGGTACCGCCGTCCGCCGTCGTCCCCCTCCGACTTCCTATCCCCCACCTAATGCCGGCTGTTGTGCGCTGCTGCCGGCACAGTGCCTGGCAGACCAGGCGGCCGCGGGTGCGGCCTATGCTGGCCAAAACGGACTCACTGCGGGCCCAAAGTGACTCCCTGACTCGAGTATAAGCCGAGGCGGCTTTTTTCAGCCCAAAAAGTGGGCTGAAAAACTCGGCTTATACTCGAGTATATACGGTATCTTGTTTACATCTGTCTTAAAGTCTGCATTCATTATACAACGGGAGTAGGGGACTCACCGAGCCTTCTATCTCTGAATATAAGCCAGACCAAAAGCTGAAAGTACTTTTATCAAGCTGATACAGACGAGACTTCTCAAACGTCTCTGGATCCATAATGTTTCCCAGTTCCGCAGGCACATGTGTGGTGGTTCGATAAATCTTTCTCTACAACAAAGAAAATGAAGATATAATCATTTAGAAAGAAAAAAACAAGAAGTTATTTCCTCTATTTGCAATAAAAAGAAACGGATTTGTTTTCCTTTGTTCGTTTAAGTAATATAGAAGTATAGAGATCCCCTTGGATTCTGTCCCTAAACATTTGGACACAATCTAATTCCTGAATCTATAAGTGCACATATATTTGACTTCCCAGAGCATTTGGCAGAGAACAGCAATACATTATTGACTAGGCAAGAGGACCTGCTTCTCACGTGATAAGGGGCTGGTGGTGGTGAAAGATAATACACGTCAGCTAGGAATGCTGGGTCCCAGCAAAGCATCTGCGGTGTGCGTCAGCCTATCTCAAGCACCTCTAAAACATTTAAATATTTACTGCCCTTTAACTGAATATAAAGAATGTCTTTGCAAATAAAATAAATAAACCTGCTGGAAGTGTTACAAACATCATTCTTCAACAGAAACCTGTACTTAAAACAGACCATCACCCAAGTTATGAAAACTGGGTGCTGTTCCAAGCGCAGGGGGGGCGTCCCGATTGCCGATGCCCCCCTGTGCAGAAACGCCGGTAATCGGGGGGTAATATTACTTTATTGCACTAGTACTTTTAGGGCTGGGCATAACTGCAGCAGGTAGAGCCACCAGTGATTAAAGACATACCTTTCATCCCATGCAGCACATCCCACTGGGTCCAGATCTTTACCAGTTACCAACAGTAACAGTATATAGATCTGGCCTGAAATCCATGAACACCCCCTAGCAGCCGCTTCTGTCTGTACAGTGGGGGGCAATGCTGAGATCCCACTGTCCTAACCAGCAGGGAGCGAGTATGAACACCAGAATCCAAATCTTCAAACAGGAACTTCTGGTAATTTCTTTTCTGAACATCCAAATGGGCAGCATACTCTTGAGACCTTATGGCTCCGCCCCCTAGGTAGGAACACAAGGCCACCAGAAACGAATAAAGCTTTGGCTCCTGCCAAGCCTCTATTTGTCATGGAGATCTGAATAATACAAAGACAGACCAGAACATTAATGGTAATTCAGCATGAAAAAAAATGCTTCCAATGATAGCGTGAGGGAGGGAAACCTGTAAGCTGCCCATTCGGATGTTTAGAAAAGCTGCTACCAGGTAACTAAAGTTTTCTCAAAACATCCCTAGGGCAGTACAGGTAGTCCTCGGGTTACGACGGTCTCGAGTTACGCCGTTTCGTGGTTACGACGCTTTATACGGCGTCTCATTCCGACTTACGCGGTTTTGCGTCGTAAGTCAAACTGTACATGCGCCGGAAGTCAGAGTACTGCACACTGTACCCGGTTACTGTACATGAGAAAAACGAGTCTCCTGCACGCCATAACACCCTTCATTATGGCTCCCAAACGAAAGGTAGACTCATCTGATACCAGTGCATCAAAGAAAAGGAAGGCCATCACCATGGATAGGTGTTTGGATAGGCTAAGTGTTTGCAGTACTGTACTGTTATTATGGTACAGTACTGTATGAACGTATGATCCGACATACGTCGAAATTCGGTTTACGACGCCGCGTAAGAACGGATCAACATCGTAAGTCGAGGACTACCTGTATAAGCAAGACCTACCTGGGTGGGAAAGGCTGCCCGAAGCACACTCCTGCCAAAGGACCGATCCTCTAAAGATAGCAAGTCCAAATGGTAATGCCTAATAATTCTCTTGACTGAAGACCAGGTGGCCACTTTACAAATCTGTTAATAGAGGCCCCATCTTGCCCCACCCAAGATGCACAGACACTTCTCGTAGAGCGAGCTGTAAATCGTCCTGGTACAGGGGATCCATTATAGGCAAAACTAATTGCACTTTTCATCCAATGGGCCAGGGTTGTCTTGGACACCCGTTGGCCCTGCTGTGGCATCTAACGATTTATCCACAGAAGAATCTTTACTATCCGCTGATGGAAGAACAATCTCCTGTGTCCATGAAAGTCAAAAGATATTTTTGGTAGGTAGCAGGGGTCCACCCTTAATACCGGACTGGTCTAGAATGCCTAACAGCCAGAAGAAACTATCTGACCAATGAAAATGATAACCCCTTATCCAAAAATACTGAAAGAGTCGCCAGCTGGACCTTCAGAGTACTGACACCGAGAACCAAATTAACTCCCTCCTGGAGGAAATCAAGTATAACTGGGAGGCTGGATACAGATCTACTGTTTTGAGTCTTCCAGATCTTCAAATAAAGCTTTCTCGTCACATCCTCCCTACTGGATGAGTAGGATCTTGATAACACCGTCTGAAAAGAACCCTTTCTTAGAAGCATGGCAACTTTAGGGTCCACACAGACAACACCACCTCTGGGGATCTCGATAAAGCACTGGTCCCTGGGGTAGCAGGCACGGCCTCCCCAGAAGCTCCCAGGGCTCCTGTATGGACAGAGTTTTCAGTGCTGAGAACCAATGTCTCTTTGGCCACCAAGGGGCCAGAAGCAGAACTGTAACTGGATGAAATGCGTAGACCAGACCAACGGGCCAATCGTGACCCAAGACGTCTATTCCCAGAGCTGTATCGGAGGGATTTAGAGAAAAAAAAAAAACTTCAGCTTGTGGTTCTTTCCAGATGCACAAAGATCCACCTCCGGAGTTCCCCTCAGGATTGAATACCTCCTGCAGAGAATAGTGACTTAGAAAATCCGCCACATGATTTAGTCACCTTTTCAGATGAATGGCTGACAGATAACAGGTTTTGTTCTGCCCAAAGCAGCTCCCTGTAATGGGGGAGATCTTGCCCCCCCCCCCCCTCTACAATTCAAGCATGTCATCGTCGTTGCGTTGTCTGTTCTGATCTGAGCATGACTACCCCTCAGTTGGGGTGAAAAGGCAAACAAGGCTGCCTTTACCGCTATGAACTCTCTTAGGTTTGACAATGCCTGACTCTTTGGCCCATTTTCCTTGTGCAGTCAAAGACACGCAACGGGCACCCCAACCCCATGAGGAGGCGTCTGTTACAATTTTCTTTCTTGGAATCTCTACAAAGTTGGACCCCAGACAAATCTGTTTTTGCACAGCCACCACCCCAGCAAGTTCTTTACCAGGTCAGAGATCTCTATCAAATTTTCTAGAGATTCCCGAGACTTGTCCCAGGTGCTTATGATATGCAGCTAGAGAGTCCTGGAGAGTCCTTGAATGTACCGCTGGAAAGGCAAAACCCCCAAGACCCTCATAGCTTGACACACGGGGGCCGTCGGACTGGAGCACAAAGATTGAGGAATCCTGGAGGAAAGGCAAGACAATATTCTGAAGGATTGTATTGATCTTGAACCCTAGACAAGCCATGACCTGAGACGGAACTAGACTGGATTTATTGTAGTTCAGGACCCACCCTAGTTGAAGCAACAAATCCTTTGTTACAAATAGATGCTGGAGTAATGTCTCTCGGTTTGGGGGAGAAGGGGGTGGGGGCTTTTAACCTCTGTTCAGTTTGTGTTTCCTCCCAGGGGTGGATCATCTATCTCTGTGGGTCATGCTGAAGGAGGATTAGAAAAAGTAGAAGATCGTCCCAGTAGGCCATGAATCCAATCCCTTTTTATCTTAAATACGCCAGAGATTCGGCTAGAGCCTTGGTAAAGATCCTGGGAGGTGATTCAAAGCGGAGTGGAGCGTTTTCGGTCCTGTTCCAAACCTGCTTTGCAGTAAACTATACTCGTCACAGCCAAGGTCTCCAGTTTCCAATAGGTGGCACCGGCTGTTGTAGTTCATCACCTCCCCACCCACTGGCTGAATCCCACCGAACCCAACTAGTTTCAGCCCTCTCATTTATACACTATTGGCTTTGGTATGGACAGTGTGCTGGCCTCAGTGTTTGCCTCTGCTGCCAGTCAATGACTAGCATCAGGGACAAACCACCCTGACATCACAAATGCAGGGGTTTGGAACATTGGAGGCCCTAAAAAGTCATCCAAGTTACACTCTTTGGGGCAACCCAAATTGGGATGCCCGCTGTGTAAAACCCCACAGAAGTCCTGTTTTAGTCACCTTGTCCCGGAGCCCTTGCTGCGCCTCTGAATGGGTGTCGCGTGCATGCGACGGCTAGGAGGCGAGCAGGGGATGTGGCCGCTGGCACACTCGGCGGCAGAGAGCGAGCACACCGATTGAGCGGGACTCTCATCCAATCTGTGCGCTCGTTCTCGTACAAGTCTGTGCTATGGGAGAGAGAAGGTGAGTGAATGGGGCGACCTGGGGAGATACACAGCGGGGCACCCCAATTCAGGATGCACCCAATGAGAGGAAAAACACCTCTCTAAAGTGGGAAGTTTAAACTGGACCAACAGTCCAAAAAATGTAGTCTGGTTAGGAGAAGTAGAGGGAATACTGGATTAGTATGCTCCACAACATTGCAACATAACCCTAAGCCACTGACTGAAATTTGAGTGCAGAGGGTGTCTACAGTCTTGGATCCCAGGAAGGTAAGCATACAGCAACTCCAACCATGGAGCATTCCACTTTGGGATCCTTCCTATAAATCATGCTAACAGGACCTTAAACCGGACCACCAGCCTGGCACAGTTGGAAAACTCCCCAAACCTCCCTTGCCCCATCTGCATGCATGATATGGAAGCATTATCAGCACTTACATTTGCTCCTGCATCCACTCAAAGCTGAAACGCCTCATCATTGTTATTTTCTAGTGGTAGCAGCCATTTTGGAGCTTCCATTCCCAGCTGTGCTGCAGCCTAGATTTAACCGACATAACACACAATGCACAGTAACAGGAAGCCCAGAGGAACTTCCTGTTTGCAGGCGGCCTGCAAATCCATGGGCCGCCATATTGTTTTAAAAATTTCCTACAGGAGTTAAAAAAAGGAAAAAAAGGTAAATTAATTTTTATGTGCATCTCAATTGCACCGAGGGAGGGATGCATATGAGCACTGTTTGTTGTGTTGGTCTGGTTACAATCCTTTTTGACTGTTAGTCTACTTTAAAGCGGACCTTCACCCTGAATAAGAGCATATGTTATACGTTTCCCACAACCTGTACATACAGATTGCTCACGTTAAAAAAACGTCCTACCTGCATCTGCTGCATGTTATGAGCCTTTAAACATCCAAGATGGAGGCTCATGGAGCATCAGTCAGCCTGCAAACAGGAAGTGTCTTCTGACTGTCGCTCTGCATTTTGGGATTGCTGTCCTTTCCCTGACCTCAGCTCTGCTCTGCAAAGCACAGCTATAATCCTGCCCCCTGCACTTCATCCCGCTCTCCTTTCCTCAGTATGTGATGCTTCTTGAGTCAAGATGGCGGCGCCCGTATCCTAGAGTCCTGAACAGAGTTGCCACCCAGTGGGGGAAAGAATAATAAATAAGCAACTAAAAATATATTTTAGATACCGGGGAATAGTTTAAAGTGGACCAACACCCAGGATTTTGACTATCCTGGGTTTTGGTCCACTTCGGCGGGGCACCCCAATCGGGGGTGCCCCGCTGTGTGAAACCCCCCAGAAAGCCCCAAAATCTTACCTGTCCCCGCTCCCACGTGACTGGACGGTCCAATCCCCGCCAACGTCCAGGCGGGGATCAGGAACGTCCAAGCGGCTGCCGCCGCCGCCGCCTCCCTCGCGTCACTTTCGGCGCGCGCGCCCCCCCCGCCGGCCATTCGCAGACGGCCGGCGCGGGCGCGAGCACGCCTACAGGGGCGCGAGGGAGGCGGCGGCGGCCGGCCGCCGCCGAAGATCAGGTAAGGTGTTTGGGGGTTTTTGGGGGGTTTCACCCCGCGGGACACCCCGATCTCGGATGTCCCGCGGGGTGGGAGGTGATCGGCCCGGGAATCTTATAGATTTCCGGGCCGATCACCTCTCGGTGTTGGTCCTCTTTAAGGGTTTGGGCCTTTCATTAAATGATGCTGAAGGTCCAGTTTAGGTCTCTTTGGTCCAGTTTAAAGAGGAACTTCACCTAGGAATTTCTCTATCATGGGTATTGTTCCTCTAAAGTGGGACATCATAATCTGGGATGCCCCGCCGTGTTTATGCCTGGGAATTGCTGTAAAAACACCAATAATCCTATGGAGCAAACCAATGCCAAATAATATAGATAAGGCAAACAGCTCTGATTGGATGAGAACCCACACATGTGCCATTGGACTAGGGAAAGGTAAGCTAGCTGTTACAAGCAAACTGGGGGGGTTGACCCAGTGGGGCATCCTGCCCCAGGGGAAGGCTGGGTTTTGTTCCACTTTAAAGTGGACCAACACCCAGGATTTTGACTATCCTGGGTCTTGGTCCACTTCCCCGTTGTGAAATCCCCCAGATCGCAAGTAAAAACTCACCTCACCCTGCTCCTACGGGGCATGCTTGGCCACTCGTCCAATCAGCGCGCTCAGAGCCGCTGTGGTATGTGCGTCAATGAGACGTCTTATCTCAGTGGCTCGGAGCACGCTGGCGGCCGCATCTCACGCTTCCCTCTAACAGAGAGCGTGCCCGCGCCAGCCATTCACATGTGGCACGCTCCCTGCTAGAGAGAAGCGCGAGATGTGGCCGCAGCACGCGCCATTGGATCGGGATCCAGGTAAGTTTTCTGGGCGTCCTGGGGGGGTTTGCACAGTGGGGCTTCCCGCAGGGAGGGATCGGCCCGGGAATCTACGCTGGGTGTTTGTCCACTTTAAAAAGTCTTAGGGTAACACCCCCCCCCCCCCCGGAAAAAAAGCTTACCTTGCCCAGGATCCTGGAAGCCACCTTCTAGGAAAGGAAACACAAAGTGGCCTCACTCACTCGGTGCACTCACAGGGGGATGCCCTGTCTATGTGGCAGCCATGTGCGCCCCAGGGGAGCGAGGCAAGACAGTGGGCAGGACTAACACTACAAACCAACAAAACACCAGGGACTCCCTATGATGAGTGGATAAGCTGGGCTCCCTGCTACACCACTGCAATGTAACACCAACATTACACAAGCTCCCCCAGACTCACTAGTAACTGCCGCCCTTATGTGTTCCTCTATTGTGTGGCAGTGTGAGGGGCAGGGGAATGGGGAGCCCCGGGGATAGGCCCGGGCGGCTGACACAGCATGGCGCGCTCCCTCACTCACCTGCCGGCTGGCCAGATAGGCCTCCCACACGTACACAAGCCATGAGAAGAGCAACACCGACACGAAGATCTGCCGCTCCACAGACAGCTCGGACAGCACCATGTTTCCGCACTAGGCCAGCACCCACCCGGCAGCCTGCTACCGGCTACCACAGCAACGCTCGCTGATTGGCCACTCGCTAGCGACGGAGGAAGGGGCGGGGATACGATCATGTGACCCTAGTAGGCGGAAGCATGAGCAGAGGCGGCTGTTGTAGTGCTGCCGCTTTGATGAGCTATTCACAGGGACCTAGCTGTATGTATAACGGGGCTGCTGCCAATGGAGGCCGCCCGGCTTCTACAAGTGCTGCTCACTGTGCAGTCACACCAGCGGCAAGGATGCTATATATTTTCCACATCTCTTTCTTGTTAGTAGGCTACTAAGTATAAAAGGGATTGTCCTGCTAAAGTAAAAAAAAAACTGCGCTACTTACCTTTCATCTGGCAGAGCTCCACTGTTCAACTTAAAGTGGACCAAAACCCAGGATTTTGACTGTCCTGAGTTATCGTCCTTACCCAATTGGGGATGCCCCGCCGTGTGAACCCCCCCAGATCTCCCGAAGAAACTCACCTCTTCCCGGTCCTACGGTGCATGTGTGGTCACTCGGCCAATCAGTGTGCTCGGAGCTGCTGACATCACGCCATCTACGACAGCGTCTAAGGCCAGAGGCTCCCAGCACGATGGCGGCCGCATCCCCCGCTTCACTCTAACTGGGAGCATGCCCGCGCTGGCCATTCACAAATGGCTGGAGCGGGCATGTGACCTAGAGGGTTAGCAGGGATGCGGGGCGCGCATTCGCCGTTGGACCAGGAGGTAAGGGTTCACACAGCAGGGCCCGGGAATTATTTAGATTCCGAGGCTGATCTAGCTGGGTTTTGGTCCACTTTAAAGTGTCTATCCCAGATTTTGGTTCTTGCCCTTGGGGTACCCCAATTGTGTGAAAGCCGCTCAGTAAACACACCTTTCTCCAGTCCTACAGCACATGCACAGGCTGTCGTCCAATCAGTGCGCTTGGCTGAGCTCAACAAAAACGGCTAAGGGATGAATATAGCTAAGCACGCTGGAAGCCGCATCCCTGCTACCCTCTAACAGGGTGTGCCCACGCGTCCATTCTCGAATGCCTGGTGCGGACCTGCACCCTGCTAAAGGTATAGCAGACAGTATCCGCAGCTCACGCGTGCATCTGGATCTGGGAGAAGGTGAGTTTTACAGAAGACTTGGGGGTTCACACAGCAGGGCAGCCCGAATCTGGATGCCCTGGGGGCAGAGGGAATCAAATGGCCCTGGAGCTTTATAGATTTCAGAGCCACTTTTAGTCCACTAAAGTTACTCTGCAGGGGCAGAGAAGGAAAAACTGCTATACTCACCTTTAAACCCCTGAGGGCAATCGCTGTTAGCCAGATGCAGATACACTTACCAGAATGCCTGATCCCAGTCCCATACAGCCACTGCCATCTTCAGCAGCTTGCGCCCATTCAACTGATGGACCATCCCACACTGGAACTGTGATGGATGGAGGTCAGAATAAATAAAATGAATGTATAGCTGAACATTCCCTCTCTTTGCATTGTATGCTATAGTGGCTAATAAAGGTGAAATAAACCCTCAGTAAGCCACTTATTTCTGCGCTGAGTCTTTCCTTTGCTTGTACTGAATATAGAGCAATAAAGTTAATGAAGCACACTGCTATTAACACATTACTGTGAACAAGATTGCGCTGAGGAGCCAGACACACCTTGTCTTATCCGGCCCCTAGGCGTCACTAACATTCCTAAGAATATCAGTTTTGGCTGTGATGGCCAATAATTGAGCCAGTAATTAGATTTTTCCCTTATATGATGATGTCCAATAGATGACGTGTTCTGTGTATTTTTTACTTTGATATAAAAATAAAGTGCCACTGGGCAGAGGGCGCTCTCCCGTGTAGCTCGGAACACGTTGTCTGTCTGCGTTCTTTGTTACGTGTATATTTCACTACCTCAGATTATTTTAGAAGACCGAACGAAACAAGAAAAAATCTCTGAACCGTGGAGAACAAGGGGTCAGCCCACGGTTTCCTTATCAGAACTACAGTACCCCCTCTATTGGAGAGGGGTGTGCCTATGACGAATGGCGCGGGGCAGTCCATGGCCGTTGAATGAACGCAAGCTGGTAGACGATGATTCTAGTGGCCTGGCAGCGCAGGACATGGATCGGGCGATCAGGTAAGTGTCAGAGCGCTGGACTAGCAGAGCTACTCTGCGGGGGATAAAAGGTAAGTATAGTGTTTTTATTTTTTGGACTGTAAGGAAATCAGTGTTTGAGCACCCCGCAGTCCTCTCTGGTCCAAGATGGCTGCCATGAACATGTTTGTGTATGTTTATGCCCTACATTTCACCCACTACATTAAAGTGGACCAAAATCCTGGGTGTTGGTCCACTTTAAGTAAAATAAGCCAGGACAGCAAAGTTAGCCTGGACAGACTGCACAGACTCTGGTGTAGAGTAAAAATACAAAATCACTTTATTGAAAAAGCTGCACACACACAATTAAAAAAGCGGGGAGGGCCCTCTACTGGTGAAAAATAGTAAATGGTGTATGTCATTGTGATCCCATTTGGTTCACATAGTATTGCTAGCACTGAGGAAGGACACGAGAAAGGTAGCACAACCTCTTCGTTAAGGTTAAAGGGAGAGATTTATGCAGCCGAATTTACGGTGATTTAACCAATAGCGGCATTATTTCTGCCAAATGGAAGTGATAATCACCAAAAATACAACCTTAAACCAGACCAACACACACCAGCACCCTGAATAAACCTTACCCGTCACCTCCCTCTCGCTCCCTCAGTGACATGCAGCCGCTGGGGGTGGTCACGTGTCCTATTATCGGGCTTCCGCTTTGCCAGCGGCCAGATGAGAACGAGACACGTGAGCGCCGCCAGTCAATCACACAGCTGCATGTAGCCGAGGGAGCGAGGTAACAGATAAGGTTTATGGAGTTTGTAGGGGGTTGATTGAGTGAGGGGGAAGGACCTCACCATTTGGAATGGCCCCTAGAGCGGACCAACACATCAGTAAGGAAGCCTCTGCCAAAAGTGTAAAGGAAGGACCCATAGAGCAGCTAAAGCTAGATTGAGGCCCAAACGTAGCAAAATACGGTAGGCTTTCTGGGTGGAGGAGGTAACCCCCTGCAAGAAAGCCCTTAAACCTTCACTGCAATATGTTTCTAAAAGAAAATGGACAATGCTTAAAGAGGACAAAAACCCATGGCCTGATGGCCTTGGAATCCAGAATCGGGATGCCCCACTGTGTGAAACCCCCCCAGGTCGCCTGGAAACTGACCCTCTTGCCCGGTCCAATGGCACATGAGCAAGCTGTGGCTGCATTTCCCTATCCCTTTAGCAGGGCGCGTGCCAGCAACAGGCGTTTGTGAATGGCCTGTGCGGGTAGCGGGGGATGCATCCGCCAGCGCATTCGGGTCCGCTCCCTTAGATGAAGGCTCAGACAAAGGGGACGGGAGCGGATCTGAGCACGCTGATTGGATGAGAGGCCATGCATACGCCATAGGACCAGGGAATGGTGAGTTAGTTCGGGCGACCTGGAGGGTTTCACACAGCGGGGCATCCCTGATCGGGGTGCCCTAGGGGCAAAGACCAAAGATCCTGGGTTTTGGCCCACCCTATTGTTACTTGAGGGTACATAGCTGCAACCTTTCCCCAAGAACCTTCTGTAAAAATTTTCGATTCCTGGAAATTAACATATTTCTACAGCCTTGTGTCCAGGGTCATCTCTAAAAAAGACCTCACCTTTGAGGGAACCACACGTGACTTGGGGTAGTTGACATAAACACTGCTGACATCATTGGGTAGGTTTTTTTACTGCTGACATAATTGGGTAGGTTTTTTACCCATTGGTATGTCTGAATAGTTGTAAAACGTGGTCCAACAATTAATTTGTCTTTGCTTTGTTGTTTTAATTTATCTCATTGCAGACCCAGGAAATGCATTACTCCTGACCAGGGCATGCCAACCAAATGAGCTTTGATATCCTTGGCTAGTTTACCCCTTGAGGCAAATTACAAGCCCAATATCAAACCAGGGGGACTCTCTTTGTCCTTATGCAAAAGCATAATAAAATAGCCAGCTACAGAGCCTACCCAGGGGGGAAGAATCTTTCAGCTCTCAGCTTCTGGGATAAAGGCAATGGGGTAAATTGATTCATTGCCACATACGCTTTTCCAATTTCTTTTACAATGAGCTTTATGAAAAGTGATTGTTTCAGAAACTAAAGCATTTTGGCACTCTTTAAAACATTCCAAGAGTCTAAGACTGGCAGGAGATCTGGATGGCAGACCAGATCATCAAGACAGGGGCCGGTCCAATTCATTGTCCCTGTTACCAGCTTTCGGCCAGCATCAGCCTCCTCTGCAACCCCCTAGCTGCTGCAATCGGCCAAGCAAGACATATCTGAATGGAAAGAGGCTGCAGCATCCATTCATTCAGCATTCTTTGCTGCCCATTAATATGTACTGCAAAGAACGCTGACTGAAGAAGAGCCCGCACAGGGAACAGCAGAGAACCCCAAACGGGGATGCCCCTGGACAGGGACTAATGAAACAGAATAGGTAAAAACTGGGGTTTGGTCCTATTTAAGCTGTAGTGAGAACAACACGGGGCTGCTATTGCAAATTACCTAAACTATATAGCTGTATCACTACTTTGGTGAGTATCCAGCTTCTATGGATTTTGATTGGCCAGAGCTCCTGTGTGCACACTTACTCATGAGTGACTCGCTACTTATTAATCTAATCTAAATATAACACATTTACAATAAGATCAGCAGCATACGTTTCCTCTTATTCATGTAACAGCTTCACAATCCATTTACTGTGACAGTGGGTTGGTGGATTTCCATTAGCACTAGCAATTGGACAGCTGGCAGAAAATCTTAATGGCAGGCCAAATCATCAAGACACCTCCCTAGAGGGCCAGTGGTCTCCCTTTTTATGATGCATCCCATATTGGGATGTTCTGTTGTGTAAAACCACTGGAATCACCTAAAACAGGGGTTCCCAACCTTTTTTTTCTGATTATATGAAATACCACGTGAGCTGTGGTCCATGAGCGTTGTCCATCACCTAAAACCATAATCAAAATGCACAAAGAGCATAAATCATACAAATAAATTGGGCTTTTTTTTTAATTTACGGTGGAAGTATAGATGGCAGCAGATCAGGCTGGGGTACAGGTAATTCTGCAGCCTTGTCAAGTAGCACATGAGAGGGAATGAGAAAAAGGCGAGTTTTGGGGGGATACACACAGTAGGCCATACCGGATTGGAATGCCCCCAGCAGGAGGAACAAAAGCCAGATGGTTTAGGAAACCTTGACCAAGGGTGACTGGTTCGATTCCTGACCTGGACATGATGGAAGTGCTCTTGAGCAAGGCACCTAACCCCCCCAACTGCTACCCAGGCACTGTTGCTAGGGCAGCGCCAATGCTCTGGACAGGTGTACACTTACAGCTTGTGATTATCTCACTGCACGGATGAGATGCAAGCAAACAATGGCCATATGTGTTAAAACATCCCAAAAAAACAGGAGGATTGAGAGATTTCATGACACAAAACCATAGTTCTAATAAACAGTTATTTGCCTACCATGCCTGGTAGTGCCCAAATCCAGGTGCTTCTTGAGGGAGAAATGTTTAGTGGCCCGGACTTCAGGACCACTTTAAGCATCGGCTAAAATGGTCATGGACAGGGTCTGAATAAGTGTGGTGGAGGGCCTAATACTATTGTACCAGGTGCTCCCTCTATGGAGTACAGAAGGGGGGGGCAAGCTACCAGCATTTTTTGTGCCTCCCTGCAGAGTCCTCATTCCTGGCCCCCTGCACACACCTTGCCTGGGCCGTAGGTTTACAGAGGCCTTGCCCACCACCACTGAACCTGGCTCTGTCATTGTTGTCTGGGCCAATCTTGCTGCTGTGCATTGGAGGCCTCTTCTAAGGCTGTAAGGCCCTTCTTATCTTTACTTATATCTGATGTTTACTGTTTTACTGATGCAGACTTGCCCAGCAGTGGTATCTTTCCATGCTCAGCCTCCCAATAACTGAAGCGGTGGAAGCCTAGGAGCACAGGCCCCTTGGGCCCAGCCCTGGTCATGGGATTTACCTATCATGATTATTCCTTCAGTCAAAAACCATTAGAGGACACCCGATTGCCCGCTAAGCTGACAGAAATAGGTTACCCAAGACTGAACAGAAGTACTTACCAACTTCCACTTTGCTGCCCAGCATGATAGTCGACGATCAATGCAGACAAACAGTGAGGGGAGGTAGAAGGTAAGTAAGTGCTGCTGGCTGATCTCATACAACCTGTATCTACAGTGACTACTCCAAAAAGAAGTGACGCTGGGAGCTTCAAAAGTTGAACAGCAGTGGTAATTCAGCATTAAATTAGTATGATAACTGGAATCTCATAATGCTCTTGTATAATTATAAGTTGTTACAGTAATGGCCATATGTGTTGTCATCCTTGAACTTTTTCCAGAAAATGATTGCAATTACAGCTGTTTAGTTATACACAAAGGAAAAAAAAACATGTTTATTAGAACATCACAACAAAAACACCAAACATGATAACTTCACCTAAACTCCAAAAATAGGCCAGACAAATTTACTGGCACCGTCAAATTAATATTGGGTGGCACACCCTTGGGAATTAATAACTGAATTCAATCGCTTTTTATAATCATCAACAAGCTTCTTACACCTATCAGCCGGAATTGTGGCCCACTCTTCTGCTCCAGGTCTCTCATATTTTAAGGGTGTCTTCTGCCAACAGCAATTTTAAGTTCTCTCCATGGGAGTTCATTAGGATTTAGATCCAGACTCATAGCTGGCTACTTCAGAACTCTCCAGCGCTTTGTTCCCATCCATTTTTGGGTGCTTCTTAAAGCATGTTTGGGGTCATTGCCATGCTGGAAGACCCATGACCTGAGAGGCAAACCTAGTTTTCTAACACAGGCCCTATATTGCTGCCCAAATCTTTTTGTAATCCTCAATACCTTACATGCAGTCAAGGCACCCAACCATTTTCGGTAACAGTAGAATGTGTTTTACTGAAGATCTCTTGGTCTCATCTGTCCAAAAGACATTTTTTCCCTGAAGGATTTTGGCTTACTCATGTACATTTTGGCAAACTACGTTCTAGCTTTTTTATGCCAGGAAAAAAATGCTTTTGGGTCAGCACTCCTTAAAATTCAACTTAATTTTTAAGCATCTTCAACGCGTTTCGGACGCTACCAGGTCCTTAATCTGTTCTATGATTAAGGACCTGGTAGCGTCCGAAACTCGTTAGAGCTGCACAACTTTTCTAAGCCGTCGGGGTCTGGTAATATGGTTTTATGGCTGTTTTTGATTACTGTTGAAGATGCTTTTAATGGACTTAAAATTTGAATTTTAAGGAGTGCTGACCCAAAAACATTTTTTTCTTGGCTACAGGCAGGGGCTTGGGATGCCCCGGGCCATGCACCCTCTTACTTACAATTGATCAGTGTGCATTTACCCTCCCATTTCTAGCTTTTTATGCCTCTGTATCAGCAGTGGGGTCCTTCTGTGTCTCCTGGCATAGCGTTTCATTTTTTTTCAAATGTCGAGAGACAGGTTGTTCTGACACTGATGCACCCTGAGCCTGCAGGACAGCTTGAATTTTCCACAATTTTGGTTCTTAAGTCATCAGATGGTTTTCTTCTCCCTTTGTGTGTGCCACGATAAGCATGGAGAACAGAAGACACACACTGCAATGATGGAGCCAACCTCTCCCCCCATTTTATCTGGTTTCAGATGTGATTTTTATATTGCTAGACAGTCAGGTGTCTGTCACTTGGCATAAGGGAGTTAGGACAAGCATCACATACAACACGTGAAACAAAAATTGTGTACCTACAGTTTTGA
This sequence comes from Gastrophryne carolinensis, assembly GCA_027917425.1. Lineage (NCBI taxonomy): Eukaryota > Metazoa > Chordata > Amphibia > Anura > Microhylidae > Gastrophryne > Gastrophryne carolinensis. The sequence continues at coordinate 271,073,658 of CM051236.1, forward strand.
AAAGTTGCCAACAACTTTGTCCAGAGCATTTTGATGAAACTATGTTCAAGTTGCCATTTCTTCAGTTTTTTTGTGTTGTTCCAATACACTCAGATAAAAACAAGTATAACAAAACATGTGTAATCAAAATGATTTTCTGGGAGAAATACTGAATTTTCTGGAAGAAAAAACACTTACCCCATTTGTAACTCCACATTGTACAGTACCATGGAAGATGATGGGGCTTTATAAATTAACCATAATAATCCCTTAACAGCTTTACACATATGTGGACAAGATAACTGATCAGACACAGAGTATTATGGCATTAAGAAAAATACAAAATATATTTTATTTGTATACATATCAAACACATTATGCACTTGATCATAAGTTAAGAAGGTAAAACTGCAGTTTCAGAAGTTGGGAGTAAAACAAAATGTTCCACTTTCAACTGGGCACAGTTCAAAGTACAGTGAGGTACCTACAGTATATGATTTCATTTTAAAGATGACCAACAGTCTTTTTTTTGTCCTATTAGGGATACTGAACATGTTATTTGGAAGCCCAAAATAAGGCACACCTACTGTGTGTATAATCTTGCACTGGTCTAATAGCAGCCAATGGTGCCGTATACACACCTGTTTATATACATTTAACTTAACTGAGTTTATATACATTTAACTTAACTGAAGGCTTAAACATATTAGACGCACAGTCCAGGCAATAGATGCAGGGAGCGCTCACTTCATAAATTGTGAATAATATATTAGGCAATAATGATTTTTATACAAACAGAAATGTAAACAATGGGTTAATTTGAAACACATGGATGACCTTGAATATCATGTTAAACTAGATATCATCATCACCCTTTCCCTGAAATTTTATAAATACTATGAGCATTACAATAGCAAAGAAAGTACATAAAGAACCAAATACAAGATAAGCAATTCCCAAAAAGGGGTTCTTTCCTCCCATCCAAGACACACTACTGAATACAATTTTCTTTCTTCCTCCAAAACTTGTCACAGGATAGTCTGTTGAGAAGTAGTTAAGGTATTTCAAACAGTCTAGAACATTCACTAAAAATATGATGGAATTAAATCGGAGGATGGAAACCCAGGCGCTGCGGTGGGCCGGTTTTCAAAGAAAACAGTCTTTTTAACACCAAACTCACCTTTCTTCGGTCCTACAGCACATGTGCAGCCTCCCATCCAGTCGGCGTGTCTAGCATCATCTAAGGAGCCGAGTTTAGCCAAGCGTGCCGACAGCCGCATCCCCACTACCCTCTAACAAGGAGCATGCCCGCACCGGCCATTCATAAATGCCTGCTATAGGGATAGCGTGTATTCGCCCACTGCTCTCCAATGTACCGCTGGACCGGGGGAGAAGGTGCGTACACCAGGTGACCTGGGGGGGTTCACAAAGTGGGGCATCCCAATTCTGAATGCCCCGGTGGAAGTAATCTAGTGGCCCTGGAATCTTATAGATTTCAGGGCCGATGGCATCAAAAGCTGCTGGCCCTGCGCTGTGTTTTACAAAATGCTGCATGTAACAATTTGCCCGCAGCAAGACTGCAATGCAGCACATGGAAGCCTTTAGGCACTTTAAAGACATTTTTCAAGCAGAAAACAAGACAGTGAAAACAGAAAACAAGGCAGTGGGGGGCAACTGTAAACTTTCACTGATGGTGGGTGGAGTCTTCCCATCAGAGAAGCAGGAAGAGCTGCAAGACTACAAGATTGGGCGGGCAGGCCAGGACATGGATACAGCTGTTCAGTAAAAGCTGCAGCCTCGGACCGGGGGGGTGTCTGCGTGAGACACAAGGCAAAAGTAGAGCGGGAGTGAGTATGCCTGCCCTGAAGTCTCATAGACTCCAGGGTGGGTTTTGGTCCTCTTTAAAGCGCTACCCCCACCATCTCCAAAACCGCACATTTGTTTTATGACATACATCGGACACTTGGATCTTCCAGACTGATTAATCCTGTATGACAGCAGGGCCCTACAAATCTAAAGGGAGATCAGACATTAAAGCCCAAAGCCAAATGGTCATGTGGAATTGTAAAATTACAAAGACTAAGTGGACCTTGACCCATACCACCAGATACAAAAACTAGCAGCTTACTCCTTAAGAGAAAAAACAAAAAGGGAAGGATACTGTAGTTAAACCTTAGTTGGTACTCGCCGGCCGGCAGCCCGTCTGTAAATTTTCCACTCTCTATTCTTCGGTATAACTTCCGAAAAGTAGGCAATGCTGCGGTTCTCATCCATACTATAAAATCTTCATTTTGAAAACCATTATTACTTTGGTCAGTTGACAAATTGTATGCTGGTTCTGACCAAGCCTGAGGCTTTGCGGTTCCTAAAGAAATAAGAAACCGAAAAAAAAAAAAAACAAAAAAAAAAAAAAGGGAAGAGGGGTCAATTGAACATGAAAAGTCACAGCAGCCAAATGTAAATGTAATTATGGAAAGGAAAGAGGTTACAAAGGCACCTCTAAACCTTTGGATATTGCAGTAGTTTAGCTTAAAGGCCCTATCTGGGGAAATTATTACTTAGGGTTAGTGTGTTACTGTGACTGATTGCTTAGCCAAAGCAGTTACAGTACCTGAGGTTAAAGTAGACATATCACCAGGCTTTTTGCCATCTTGTTGATAAGTCCTTGTCTCTGGGACATCCAGATTTGGGAGGCACCACTGGGAACCCCCCAGACACGTCGCATACGCAGGCTCTCTGTCAATCAGCAATGTATGTTGTTCATATTAATGCTCATCATTCACCTCTGTTTACACACAGAGCATATAGATAGCGAGTGGGCGAATCCCTGATCTCCAGCATGCTCTAGCCAACCTGAATAGCTGGGTGCGGGAGTGCGTCCCAGTCTCTAGATGCCGAAGATGCAGCAAGGGATCGCCAGAAAGAAATTTAGACTCCAGAGCCGTCAAATACACCGATAGGCCCACTTTTAAGGGGCCACTTTAAAATGTAAGTCCTTTTTTAATAATCAAATTGGGAATAGTGGCGTTGGATGTTTTCAGGGTTTAGGTCCTTGCCTTCAACATAAAAGTCAAACCAAACATTAAAGTTTACATATAAAAAGGAATTGTCCAGGCCAAGTGTAAAAACAAATAATTGAGCACCTAAAAAAAAAAAAAAAAAAAAACACACACACACACACACACACACACATTCTGGTGATCGGCAATAAAGCTGATGTTGCAGAGATTCAGTCCCTTTTATGTAGCTGGGCTACAGGAAATGTGCTAAATCTCAAAAGCTGGCCTTTCCCTAGGCCATCCCAAATTGGGGTGCCCAGCTGTGTGACCAGTCAGTGGACCAGAAGCATAAGGACTGGACATGCACATATGTTTTTTCTAATATGCAAGAAGCAGGATAGCGGCTAGAGCTTTTTTACGGTGGTCTTTCCCCATCTACACTGCATACAGAAGCTGAATGCTAACTCTGATTACCTACAGGTTATTGCAACAGTAGGAGAAGGTTATATTATTTGTTTTATTGTAACTAAAAAGCTGTTACATCACATTTGAATTCAAACTGCAAGAGGGCCAATAATTGAATATAATAGTAAGATAGTATAAAGAGATTGTACTTTGGAATAACTCACCATTAAAGACCTGGTATAATTCCAGATTGCCATCCACAGGATTCCGAAATTTAATATTGTAATCCGTCCACCATGCAATCCCTTTTCCAATTAATGGGACCTCCTCATATATCCCACTGCTATTATAGTAATACAGGGTAATGACATCTGAAAATATATATGATCTTGTTAAGAGTAAAAATAATGAAAACAAAATTCAACTGCATTTAAAACAGGACTACATATTTTATATAATTGCATTGATGTGAGTTAGCTGGGGAGGGAGTTTAATTTTAAAGAGGATGAGAAGGACTGCCTAAAACACATCTAAATTATTAAATCGCTCTATCTCACCTAATATTGCTCATCCCAAGACATTAACAATTCACTAAATGGGTGTGCAAGGAAAGGTAATAAAGACTGGTGGAGTTTCACCCATGTGGGGCAGACCAAAACCTTGGATATTGAAAATCCGGGTTTTGGTCCATTTTAAAGTGGGCCAACACCCAGGGGGGATCGGCCCGGAAATCTATAAGATTCCCAGACCGATCAGATCCCTCCCCGCGGGACATTCCGATTTCGGATGCCCCGCGGGGAGGGATCTGATCGGTCCGGGAATCTTATAGAACCCCCCAGGAGGCCCACAAACCTTACCTCAGCCCCGTTCCATCGGCGCATGCACGAGCCGCGGCCGCGTCTTGCGCTTCCCTCTAGCAGGGCGCGCACCCGCGCCGGCCGTTTGTGAATGGCCGGCGCAGGAGCGCTCCCTGTTAGAGGGAAGCGCGAGATGCGGCCTCCAGCGCTCAGAGCCTCTGAGCTGCTATGCGCATCCAAGCGGCCTTGGACGCGCATACCACAGTGGCTCTGAGCGCTGTGATTGGCTGGAGCGGTCACGTGGGAGCGTGGGGAGGTGAGTGTTTCTGGGCTTTCGGGGGGTTTCAGACAGCGGGGCACCCGCTGACGGCAGAAGGAGACCATACGGTCCATCTAGTCTGCCCTTATGTGTATACTGTATGTACTCTTTATCTTAGGATAGATGTGTGCTTATCCCAGGCATTTTTACATTCAGTGACTGTTGATTTTTAAACTACCTCTGCTGGAAGTTTGTTCCAAGCATCTACGATAGTCAAAATCCTGGGTGTTGGTCCACTTTAAGAAACTAACCAGCAAGTAAAGCAGGTCAGCATAAAACCACAGCCAGAGATATGTCTGGATTGTTAATGTTCTACTGGGGAGAGTTAAAGGAGCATAAAAAAAAAATAATATGCTAAATAGAAAGAGGAGGAGGGTTACTCTACAAAAGAAGAAAATCCAGTCAAGCTTATGTTTTTCTTTTAATGGAAGGAAGAAAAAAAATCGGGGTAACTGGTTTTTCAGGGGATATCTATTCAACTGAAAAGGCCTCCCTTTTGAGGCAGACTGTGCTGGAATAACAGCTTATTTCTATTCTTCTGAGTGTAAGATGATTGTAGATGATTTTATCCTCTGGACAGGCATTTAGAGTATGGAGAAAGAATAGAGCAGATCACCCCTGTAAGGTGGAATAATACAAAAAAAATAAAAATAAAAACATGTCACCCCTGGATACCAGGAGAAGGAAATCTGAAGCATGGGGGAAATTTCTTTCAATTGGGGTGTATAAGTGACCCATCCTCTCACCATCCAGCAGTTTGTTATGGATTTGTAATATTAGGTGATTTTGCGATATATAGCTATAGCTGTGACGAGCGTGGTAAGCTGTAGTAGTAATAAGTATGCATAATAATTATTGTTATTAATGTATTATTTGCAAGTAACATTAATAAGAAAAAAAAAGTTAATTTGTTTTAAATAAACAGGGCAGGGGAATCTTTTCTTTGAGATCCAGGTCCCATTTTGGAAAAAGGCGTTTGTGTTTGTTGTGCCATAAATGGAAACGGTCACCAGTCCAGCCACCCTATAATTTATGGCAGTGCTTTCTACGGGTACAAGATGCAGCTTTCTCTTAATCTTCACTTGGTTCATCTTGCCATCTTGAAATCTTTAATGCTTTTCAATGGCTTCTTTGTTACATAGTTAATACCGTTGAAAAAAAGACATATCCATCTAGTTCAACCAAGGGTGTTGGGGTAGGGGGAAGTTATTTTTATTTTACAGGGGAAGCTATTTATTTTATTTTTTGTCTTTATTTTTATTTTTTGTTGATAACCGCTAATAGTAACTCTTAATGTTATTTTCTTCTAAATAAGCATCTAATCCTTTTTTGAAGCGGTTGATGCTGTAACAAGCTTCTGTGGGATGCTATTCCATAGATTTATAGTTCTTATGGTAAAAAAACGATTGTCACCTCCGGAGACTAAATTTCTTTTTTTCCAATCGAAGGGAGTGCCCCCTTGTCTTTAGAGAGGATTTTACCTGAAATAGTGCTCCCCCATATTTTTTGTATGGGCCATTTATATATTTATACAAGTTCATCATGTCCCCCCTCAGCCGTCTCCTCTCAAGACTAAACAGATTTAATTCTCGTAATCTTTCCTCCTAACTAAGATCTTTCATTCCCTTTATTAGTTTGGTGGCTCTCCTCTGCACCCTTTCTATAGTCAGATGTCCTTTCTATGAACGGGTGCCCAGAACTGGACGGCATATTCCAGGTGAGGGCGCACCAGTGCCTTGTAAAGAGGCAAGATCACATCTCTATCCCGTGATTCCAGGCCTCTTTTAATGCATGATAGTATCTTGGTGGCCTTGGAAGCAGCTGCTTGGCATTGCATGCTGTTATTTAGTCTGTGATCTACTAGTACCCCCAGATCCTTCTCAATAAGTGACTCTCCCAATTTTACTCCCCAAGGACATATGTGGCCTTCAGGTTATTAGACCCCAAGTGCATGACTTTACATTTTTCCACATTGAACTTCATTTGCCAAGTGGATGCCCAGACACTCAGTGTGTCCAAGTCAGCCTGAAGCTTGTGAACATCTTCAATAGACTGCACTGTGCTACATATGAGGTATCACAATGGGCTGAGGTGTGATGTGTCGGGTAACAATTGCTACATCTGCACTGTGTTGTACTTTCTGTTGTGATACAGCCATCCATTGCAAAGCCTACACAAACTAAGACCATTTTTAGTACAGAGAATGTTTAGTATACAAAACATGACCCATAAGCCACTGAAACACCTGTATTTCATGGTCAGATTTAGCCCTGCTGGGGATCCTTGTTGTTTGGAGGTGACCTGTAGTCATTATCCATGCAGCCCGAGGAGACATATCTTCCTTCAACTACAAAGCATGCATCTATTGGAGCCCTGCAGATGGCTATACCTTGTACCAAGTGGAGTGTTTAGGAAGGAAAACCTCACCTTTTGTACATATTTAGACAGGTCCTTTAACTGAAATACTCAACACACTTAAACATTTTGGCTTTAGAAGGTTGACATAGAAACATAGAAGGTTGATGGCAGAAGGAGACCATACGGTCCATCTAGTCTGCCCTTATGTGTATACTGTATGTACTCTTTATCTTAGGATAGATGTGTGCTTATCCCAGGCATGTTTAAATTCAGTGACAGTTGATTTTTCAACTAACTCTGCTGGAAGTTTGTTCCAAGCATCTACTACTCTTTCTGTAAAATAAAATGAAATGTATAATACCCATAGCACAGCTATCTTACCATTAAACATGCTGTTTGCTATAGCACCACATGGAGCAATTGGCTTTTGCTGGGAGTCTACTTGGTATGGTGCACATTCATTGGCAGGATTCTAAAAAAGTACAAGAAAATAAAAAGAATCATTCATCTTCATAACACAATTTTGCCAAAAATAATATAGACTTTTGTGATGTTTGGCCTACAAACAGGGTCTACATCTTTCTTGGAAGTCTTTACCAGGTAGGGGATCAGTCCATAGACTCTATGGCTTCAGTTTTACCCCTAGCATAAGTAAATAAAATATAATTTGCATAAATCTGTACTAATATTAAAGCAAACCAAAACCCACAGGGCTTCTGAAATAAAATTTGACCAAAGCCCCTGCTGACATTCCAGTCTGAGGGTCTAGACCTAGAAATGGATATTGTTGCCTACAGAATTGTCCTGTAAACACCAATGTGTGTGCTGTCCCTCTCTGTAAGATTGCAGACGATCAGTCATTGCATAAGTGTGGCAATGACATTATTGCCACACACTACAGTGCCAATGAATGGTGGAGGCGGAGCTTTACAGCTAAAACAAGCAGCATTATTAGGGAGAGAAATTTGCCAAAAGGTACTCCTCATGGGGGGAGCAATTTGGTAAATGCTAGTTAGTAAAGTAAATGGTTGGTAGTTGGCACACCAAATATCTTGATTAACAGAAAATTAGTAAGGGTGCTCCTGAGATCCAAGGGACATCACCACATTTGTCCCCACATGAACAATTTGTCAATATATTTGGATCAAAAGCACTCCAATACACTAGTTTAGTTTGCAAGTAAAATTTGTATTATAGAACACATATATACAAGTGCCTTCTTTTGCATGAGGTGTATAAACGTCCCTGATGACAACTTTGACCTTCGCTCACACCGAGCTAATTCAATGTATCCTTTTTTTGCTTGATTGATGTGTTGTACAATAGCAATTCATGATCACTTGTATATATGTGTTCTATAATACAAATTTTACTTGCAAACTAAACTAGTGTATTGGAGTGCCTTTGATCCAAATATATTGACAAATTGTAAATGCTAGTTAAAAATGTGGGTTTTGGTCCACTTTAACAGCAAATGATAACGCATGCATAGCATATTTACCTTTAAGTTGTAAAGGTTCCCAAATAACTGTTGGTCATCTCTGGAGATCATATAGCGATAGTGATTCTGATAGAAGTTTGTAAGTTCATAATACATATAAACCGGCCCCTAAAAGAAAGATATATAATTTAGCCGCCAGTAACAAAATGTTAGTTACCAAGAAAAATAAAAAAACGCATGTCTCACGCGTGGAGGCTAATTGACTACTAGTGCCACGTATTGCCAGATGAGTGCCTGTATAGCAGCGCATAGAGCGACAGCTGTAAGCAGGTATCCGGTGCTGTAACAGAGCGCCATAGTCGCTGTAGTAACCTGATGTGTGTTGGGCGCTCTAACACCAGTATAGCGCTGCAGCGAGTGAGAGGTAGCAACCGGCACTCGGCGCTCCACACCATATTTAACAAAACACTAGACACAGACAGTGTCTGTGCTCTGAAGCTGGGCGCTGTAGCACAGGGCGCCAGACGCTGTGTGATCAAAGTCTGTTTTTGAGCACATATCCACCAGTAACAAAGCGAAAACACATGGAATGACCGTGTTAATTTCACAGTGTTAAAACAATGTGCCAGACCTGTAATGACAATTCTGCCTAAAAATATAAAAAGTCCAAAAAATGTATAAAAGTGTTTGTTTGCAGCCAGGAGAGGTCACACAGTGATTTGAGCAAAAAAAAAAAAAAAAATGCCTAACACGCTATTATTTATTTGGTATGTTTACCAAGAAAAAAAAATGTCCCGCAGATCACCTAAATTTGATGACAACTAGAACCTAGCTTTCTGGTAATTGGTATGGGGCACTTGCCATCCACCTGCATTCCAGGCTGCAACCCCGCATCCCTGTCCCCTAAACTACTAAAGTGGTTCCTTGAAACCCTGTACAAGTTCACAAATGACACAGGTAAATAGAAAAAAAAAAAAAAAAGAAAGGGAGGAGGAGGAAGAAGAAAAAAAAAAAAAAAAAAAAAAAAAAGAACTCTTACCAGTTCACAAGCAGTGAAAAACAAAAAAATATGAAAATATAGTATCATCAGTATCTTTTCAACTTTTCTCCAGAGCAAAAAGTCACCCCATGGTGGGAGGAGCCATATAAAGTGTCTCTTCATGGCGGAGGCCCCCAAAAGGCAATGGTGACTGCACTGGAGATGGCAATGGCACATTTTTATTTTAGTATAGCATTCCTTATATTCGAGTTTGACATGCCTGGAATAGATCATAGGGATTGATTGCCAGGCCTTATAGACCTTGCCCCAATAAAGCTTTCAGGGAAGTAGAATGCAGCAGAGTTCATTTTTCTTTCAGGTGGTTATTTTTTTCCCTGCTGTGCTTTAGTGTTGATTCATCTTGACAGAAATAACCTATAAATATATACTAATGCCCTACTGAAGAAAGGTCCAAAACTTACCGCAAAAAACTGTGTTAGGTTAAACGTGAGGTTACAGCTGCAAGGCTTGACCGTATTCATAGCACATAGATAACATGATGTATTCGCTTCTGCCCCTGTATAATCATACTTAAGAAATAAAATCAGACATGTATCAGTGACAATGGTCTTGATTTTCCAGTTGAGCAAGTTTACACATGTGCATAATTGCCTGTGGCTATAAAAGCTTTCGTGAACCTTGATATAGTGGTTGGCAGGAAGCTTGAAAGGGTTTTACTGCCCAACAGAAATCAGATTGGTAGCTTTGCGGAAAAAAAAATAAAAAAACACCACACATACACTTTATACTATTTACCTTTCCCAATAAAAGCCCAACAGCAGGAAAGCGAGAACTTTTATGGCTAATATTTACATAAATGCCCTGATAACCACCAAACAATGATACACTAAACAACACTAAACAGTCCAAAAGTCTAATTCTTGCAGCAGCTTGCACCAGGCCCCCTTCTGCCCTTCGGCCCAGTAGCAGCTGCCCCTATTGTATGTACACCCCTGGCTGCGCATCTTCTACTGGTGGAAGTGCAGCTGCTTGTGTCTACGGCCATTACCAGGTATCTGGTCAAGAGTAAGTTTACAACGGACCGAAACCCACTGAACGTGTGAAATACAGTTGGCCAAAGCCCCTGATGATACTCCCTTCTTAGTGTGCAAAATAGAAATAGATATTTTTGCTTTTCAAATTTTCCAGGAGCGCTATTTTTTTTGCTGTCCCTCTGTGTAAGATGGCAGACGATTAGTCATTGCATAAGTGTGGCAATGACATCACTGTCACACGCAACAGTGGCCATGAATGGAGGAGGAGCTTTACAGCTAAAACAGGCGCCATTATCTGGGATTAGAGTGGAGCAGGAGCAGTAAAAATTGACAAAGGTGCTCTTCATGGGGATAGCAATTCAGGGGATGATAGTTAAAAATGTGGGTTTTGGTCTGCTTTAACAGCGGCAGGAGGGGATGAGTTGGTGTGGATTAGAGTCCCTGCTAGCCAGAACTAGGTTTTCATGCAGAGTTTATGTCCAATTTACCACAAGATCCCATCTGACCCAGGAAAAGGAGCTAATATTTTGAGTGGGGGAACTCATGGCACATTACTTTACATTACTTACTCAGCTCCCACGGCTCAGCAGCTATCTCCCAGCGGCATAAAACCACACACACACATAACAGTCTTCTGCAGCCCTCACGGTTGTCCCCGTAAACGCCACTGCTGCCCGCCACCCGTTGTACCCAGCCGATTCAGGCAAACAGGTGGGGCATGGCCCGTGACTCCTCCCAGCGTCATTGGACCACACCCACCCAGAAGTCAGAACCAGTGGGAGCGTGAGCGGCAGGTAGCGGCAGCTACAGGGGCTGAGAAGTGATGGCGGCGGCAATGGTGATGATTCCAAGGAGAGTGTTAGTGTGTGTAAGAGCGATGGCTGCTGGGGAACGTGTTTTTTTTGGGGGGGGGGGCATGCTGTACACTGCCTGCATTTGGGACGCTCACCCACTGCTTGTAATGTGGGTTACAGCACACTGCCTGTAATGTGGGGTCTGTAATGGTGTGATTGGGGGAATTCTGCATACTGTCTATAATAGGGTGATTGGGAGGGCGTATTTTAGCACACCATTTGGTTCAGAATATTTTTTTCCTAATTTTTCTCCCCTACAAATCCTAGGTGCGTCTTATAGGATGAATAATATGGTAAACAGTTAACAAACTTCACATGTTTCTTCCTACAGTGTAGCCAATAGCATGTTCTAGTTCTCCATATGACAAGGAACACTAAAAGCGGCTCACAACTACCTGGCCTGAATCAAGAGCGCATGGCCAGCTGCTGGGAGCAGGGTTAGGGGTTGGGGTGCTGAGGGAAACACAGGGAAAAAAACACACACACTATACATAACGCTTTCCAGAACACAGCATTCCATATTTTTGTGAAATTCAGCTTGCTTTTCTGCCCCTCCCCCCCGGGAAAGTTTCTAATATCCAGGTATCATTTTTATGGTTGGTACTATAGATGGTCAATGGCTGAATCCTGAAGGACACGCCATGTATTCAGAAATTATACGGGGAGGCCGATTCATTAATAGCGGCAGGTAGCGACAGTTGAGCGACAGTAGCGGCATTTTCAGAGCGCCCGCTAGTAGTCGCTGTGCTTGGCCGTTGTTCGGTAGTTGATAGCGACTCAGTCGGTTTGCTGTAATGTTGAATATTGGGTGAGGAGTCGCTATTTTACAGGTTCCCCGCTGTATGGGACCGAATGATAACGACTGGCCATAGCGACCGGTTCCCACCATATTCATTAAAAAAAAATCACGCTCAAAAAATTCTCGCGCTGTAAAATGCATGTTTAAACCCCAGAGCGCTGACAGCGATGGGTTAAAAGTAGTTTAACCCCCAAACAACCATATTTTTGGAAACCAAAAAAAAAAAAAACATGTTTTTTAAATAATTTTGTAATATGAATACATAATATCAGACTTGTAATATCAATTCTGTACAATTTTTTTTTTTTAACCTTAAAAAAATTATCTAAAAATGGCAGAAGTGGTCACAGAATTTTTCACATTTAAAAAAAAAAAAAAAAAAAATTAATAACAATTAATTATGAATATTTAAAGATTGTTCCATTGAAATGCATTGGAGAGCGCCAGGTAGCGAGAGGTCATACCTGTCGCTGTTCAAGGTCGGACGCTGGCGCTGTGGGCTGAGGCTGGAATAATGATGAATGAGTGGCTATATGGCGCTATCTCAGTCGCTAAGCAGGATTGGCTTGATAAATGTGTGATTGTGGTGGGGAGCCGGCGTTCCCGTGGCGGGGCCCGTCATTACCGGCCGCTCACCAGTCGCTACCTGTCGCTATTCCTTCATAAATAAGGGCCTATGTCATCTCCATTTTAGAGTTTGTTACTGAGTTATGTGAGGATTGTCTTTCACACCATTCCTCGCTATGTAAAATAACACGGATAGAAGAATATCTGAGAGGTTATAGCACAGACACACAGCTCTGTGTACTAGCCGAGGCGACTACCTGTGGAAATACAAACTAAGCAGGATAGAATAACACCAATACTCTCAAATGTTATTACCTTACCTCATATTCTGTAATACTATTGGATGAATAATACAGCCCAAGTCCAATACCTATGAAGGTAAGTCCTATAATGAAAAAAAATGGCAGGATAATACTAGCAGAGAGAGGTGGCTGCCAGGCCGGAAGCCTTTGCTGGGTAAAGGCAGTGTTGTCTGGTCTCTGAGATGGGAGAGGCTCATGTTTGCTGGTGAAGTTATTGGCAGAAGGGCACATTTTTTTCTTTGGTGCGGCTAAAATACAAGAAGGTACAATTGAAATTATGCTCTGTTATTTTCACACTAATGTTCAAATATTATACCAAAAATGTGTTACCCACCCGGCCCTGGAATCCTCAAAGATTTCAGGGCCAGCCACTATCTTTTGCCTGATCTGGGATGCCCCGCTGTGTGAAACTCCCTGGGGCACCAGTAAACACTCATCATTCCCCGCACCAGCGGCTCATGCGCAGTCTCTTGTTCAATGAAAGTCTTCTTCCGTGACTATGTCTGTCGTCTCCCTGGCAGTGTGCTTGCACTTCTGCCCCTTTGGCTCAGCCAATCAGCGCACTCACTTTCACTCGGTTTCCTCTGGCTCTGCTAACGGGTAAGCCGCCTGGACGGCTAAGCCACTGAGCAGCAATGAAGGGAGCCAAGTGTGTCCCCAGCCGCATCCCTCACTCATCTCCTAGTCGTCACGTGCCCGCACTGCCCTTTCAGAAAGGCCGGACACGGGTGCGGCTAGGGGTGAGCCGGGATGTGGCTGTCGTGCAAATACAGGGCGAGGGCTCCAGGACAATGTGAGTGAGACGGGGCCTCTTGGGGGGGGGGGGGGTTACACAGCGGGGCATCCCAATTCAGGATGTCCAAGGAGTGGAACTCTGATGGCTGCTGATGTTCCTCTTTAAAGCAGAATAACCTAGTTTTTCCACACCCATGGGATTTGTTATGCTTAACAGAGGCATCCCGATTTGCATGTGTGTGAAACTCACAGGGTTCCTGGATCTATTACCTCATCCTCGCTCCCGCAACACATGTCCGGTCTTCCAACCAACCAGATTAGAGATTGTAGTGCATATTAATGCCCCGTAATTTATTCTAAATAAATGGATTGTCAGGGCACCTCCTGCTGCCCAATTCCTCTGGTGGTGATGCTGGAGGCCTGCACCATGGAAGTGGGGACAAAACTATGTTTACAAGCAAGGGAATTTCGTACAGCAGGGCATCCCAAATCAGGATGCCTCTGGAAAGGGATTTTCCCGGAGTCCTGGGTCAGGTATTTATGGTTTTGGACTGCTTTTAAGAATTCTTTCTTGGGTCGAGGGCATTATCAGCAGATTTAAAGATTAGCTTTTTCAGAGAACAGACTAGATTCTGCATATACAGATCACGTACTGCACAACTTTAGGTCTGCACAATACTCACCACCCGCGGGCATACAGATTTGGGATAACCCAGGCATTAAGCCTAAAAAGGGGCCAGTTGCTATTGTTAAACGTGGCTGTTCGAACACACTCACAAGACTGACAGTGGCAATTTGTGGTCAGGCATGCACAAGCCCACGGGCCACTGGTAGTCACGAGGTACCTGAGCGGTTCTGGTGCACACACCCAGCAGGTTGTTGCCTTTATTGTGTGCAGCAGGGCATCACAAATCTTGTAGAGGCGGACTAGCTATAGGGAAAATTCCCAGTGGGCCTCACTGCAAGAGGCCTTGCAAGTTTTCCCTTCTATAGCTTTCCCCATACCAGCACCCACTGTACCACCCCAGGCCATGTTCTGCCCCTGCCTCAGCCTCAGCATCACAGTTTGGGTGGTCATACTTTGTAAAAAGGTCCATGGCAGGTACAGTTGTTTTTTTTTGGGGGGGGGGGGGAGGGGGACAAATTAAAACTAAATTTTGTTTACAATTTTTTGTGTGTTAAAGCAGATCAAAACCTGCTAGTGGCACCCCTGGAGTCTATAAGGTTTCCAGGGTTGATCACTAGGCTATCCTTAGCTCTCCCACCCATCATCACTTCAAGGCATCGAAATTGCACAGCACAGCCGCTGACATCCTCCCCAGTAGACGATTACAGTCTCTGATCCCCATTCTACAGAGAAGTTTGGCAGGTTTCCCATTGCCACTACTTGAATGTACATCAGGAATGCCCCTCCCTTGCAGAAAATGGAGGGGGTGGGTTAGCATCACTGTGACCGATGATGGAGGCGACCATTCTACAAAAGAGATCGGGCCCAGCCAACGCTGAACTCGATTACACTGAACCCAGTAAGTACAGGTACAAGAGGACAAGAGTATTCTTTTTTGGGGGGTTTTCTTCATAGGCTGGACAATCACTTTAAGATAATCTCAAAACACCTTTTCTGCACAAAGACAGGGGCCCATTCTAACCTGTACTGCAGAAACCCAATGCAGATACAGTCCTACATAGGCCTAAACCAAGATCTCGGTACTCAAACAGCACCCTACTTTATGGGGTCTTTATGATCAACACTGGTTTAAACTCATCTAAGATTTGATTTTCGAGAAAACAAAACTATAACAAAAAATAAGAGCTGGGACACACCTAGTTTATTTTATCGTAGCCGAGAGCAGTACCACACCTTGTTTAGAAAAACTATTTCGTTGCTGCATTTTTGTGTGTAATCATTATGAGCCCAATTCAATCTATTTAAGTGCCTAAATGCCACACATGCGAAACACTGTATTTAGGTTATTCCATGGGAATGGAAACCTGCAGCTGTGATTAATCTTCCACATTAGATATAGTTAAAAAGAAAATGTTGGATTCAAGGAGCACATTCCTGCAAACATACTTATGTGTCCCAGCATGAAAACTATGTTCGCAATTATCTAGACAACAGTAGGAACTAAATCAGCAGAGAACAGTAACAGCTGCTGTAGACGTTACCTGCCTGAATTTATCTCTCGTTCTGTACCAAGGATGCAATCTGACCAGGGCACCATCCTTGAAGAAATGCTTGGCCCAGTACTTCCAGGCCCAAGGCAAAAAATTAAACACTCATCACAGCTACCCTGCGGCCGATCTGTCCAGGTCTGGAGCTGTATACCATGACCTAAAGACTGGGTTTCATCACTTCCAGCACTACAACTGCCCCCCACTGTTGACACAGTATATAGAGCATGCAGTCCGATGTGCTGAGGTAGTGCACCAGACAGGGTGCCACCTACAGGACAGTTTTTTACTTTTTGATGTTGGATGCTTTTAAACCATACTGCCAATAGTAATGAGACAGTAAAATTGCACTATATCTGGGATCCTGCAGCCTGTGTTCTTTTTTTTTTTTTTTTTTTTAACTAAAGCCATTACCCAAAATTCATAAAAACAGAAAGCAGTATGATGTCTGAATAGCAGCCATATGCTATTACTTCAGTTACAAGTAATCAGTCACATAAAGGCAAATAGGTTCAAATGTTTTCAGATTTATTGCAGTTATTATACTTAATAAGGCTGATCATTAATGTGAAGCTGTGTGTACTGTAACTGAATGTATCACTGCTGGAAAGCGCCAGGGTTGGGGCTGCTCTGCCAGGGAGCAATATGGCCGACTGCCTCTGGTTTGTGTTGTTATGAATATTGGGTAAAGGCTTTAGTGAAGAAAAAGAAACACAGGCTGTTTTGGGGCACCGGGCTGGGGACAGAAGGCGACAACATAAACATTCCTTTCTGGGTATAGGATTATTTTAAAATACAATAGTTACAACTATTGTCATGAGCTCTTTGACCCCATTGGGAGAGAGCCTCTCGATTGGCAGTGACAGCACATGAGATTTATATTATAGATGGATACCAGTGGTATAGAAGCCCTTCTTTGCCAGTCACCATATTTAGTTTTGACTCCAGTGACCATATAGGAGGCAAGCCTACTTCTCCCAAATGTGGCCACAGAAAGCTAAAATAACATTGAAAGGAATCTAATAATTCAAGGGCCTTCAGCTGGGTTGCAATGAAGGGGTGAGCAATAGTAGCCACATTGGGGAATCCATCACTGTTTTTCCTCCAAGTTGTATCCTTTTCTTTTATAATGATAAGAAAGAAAATTACTGTTTAAGCCATGCTGGCCCATTATTATATCTGCATTGGGCCTAATCACATTTACTACACATGACCGTTTGCATGGGGATTGTGCTACCAGTTGCAAAATGTAACCCACTCCCACAGAGATTGCTTCCCATGAACGGCCAACATTTAGCCATTGAAAAAGACCAAATTCACTCCAAAAGCATGTGGCCCACTGCAGTATCCTTCATTATTCCCAGTAGATCTGGTGGGAACTGACTCACATGTCTGTATTTGTTATAGGCTAAAAAGCACAAGTAAACAGGGGCAGCACTGATACCAAATGCAAATAAATTGCTGTTTTTAACTTCCAGATAAGAAGATAATGGAGTGTAAACAAGGCAGTTCATTCATAAGCATCTGCTTGTATCCAAAGACAAAATGTGTAATTCCCAATTCTGAACGGGTTTAGGTGTCCCACAACACCATAATCTTCTAGGAAAGCACCAGAAATGTACTTTAGATTTTAACAAAAGCCTAACTTGCATCTCAAGACATTTTATTGCCTTTGCCTAATTTTTTTTTTTTTTTTTTTTAATATCATCAATACTAACAATCATACGGTTGTAGATTTTTACAATGAACTTCTTGCATTAATTATTCTTGCTATGAGCTTATATTCATTCTGTTCTTATATTCATTTTGCCCTTTTTTACTAGAATATTAGAATTAAATCAAATCTATTAGCATGGTTTTCTAGAAATTCACAGCCTCAATTGTGACCACAATTGCCAGTCAATGGACTTGAATCACAATTGTTCCCCTGAAAATAAATAAAAGTAAATCGCTGCAATTGATGGCTGATCAGGATCGATCAGCAATCACAGCACAGAGCCTTGGTGTGAGCGAAGCATCACTGTTGTAAGAGATTTTTACACGCTGATCAGACTTTCCAAGGAAGGACTGAACTTTACTACTTCATTATGCTACTAGTTTATTTTCATTCTTTTAAAAAGATCATCCCTAGACACCACTCTGCTTTCAAATGAGATTATATCTGATGAGAAAATGTCTAACATTCTGTCAAATACTTAAAAGCATAAAAATAATCTAAGAAAAATGTGATGTACTTACCCTAGAGAGCCGTATACACCGAGTAACAGAAGACTGGTAAAAACACTCCTCTAAAGAGACCTAGATAAACCAGTTATCCCACTAGCTGTATTGTTTTACCTCTGCTCATACTTCCATGCTGTCACCTCTTTCACCAGCTAGGCATGGTCATCTCATTTATCTCCACCCAAGAACACATGACGCAGGTCTAACAATCTAAACAACTGAGATCCTCAAGGTATTACTAGAGGGAGTCACATGTTTGCTATGCATTCAAAGGAATTTAAATATTAGGTTGGCCTCAGATGGTTATGGCATTTGTGATATGTTTTGTCTGTTGTCTTTCCTCATACATTGCATTTGGTATAGAATTTAAAATCCTGAATCAGGTGTAGGGATGTTTTCTATTTGGCTATTATACCTAATAAACACCCCCAGAGAAATAAAGATCTTACACTTGAGATTTCCATCCACATAAAGGAGTTAGTCCTCTATTTATATTGTTACATATATTCTGTCTCGCTGGCCTGAGTCTGGGTGTGGTGTCTGGGAACAGGGTGGGTGAGGCCGGATTATTCCCAACATTCAGCCTCACATGTACAATGTCACAGCTTTGAGATCTACATATCCTACTACCTTTAACTGGGTAACTCTGGTAAGCAGGTTATGCCTGAATAAGAGTCAAGGCCGGCTCCAGGTTTGTGGGGGCCCTTGGGCAAGAGAGTCTTAGTGGGCCCCAAAGTAGTGAGTCACTGCCGCTACCACAAAGGGGTCATCTACAGCTGCTGATCGACCCTCCAGTCCTTGTCAGTTGTCACCTGGTCCCGGCCACCTTCTGAGCTTCCATGAATAGCCCTCCTCCATTCCATGCCACCTTCTCCATTGTTGCTGATCATCCCCTGTTACTGAGGTCAGCCATGAGCAGGTCTGCACACAACACCCGACATTATGTGGTTCTGGTTCACTGTAAAATAATACTATGGCCAGGTGTGAGCCTGAGTGGGCCCCTGAGGATGCCAGGTTTGCCAGGTGCTGGTGCCGGCCCTGATAAGAGTGCCTGGGTTTTGGTCCCCACTGTGTGAAACCCCCCAGATTGCAAATGGCAACTTGATCTTTTCCTGGTCCTACGGCGCATGTGGGTTTTGGTCCACTTTAAAGCGGAACAAAATCTGCCCTAATATTTCTGTCTCTGAAATAAATACTTGGACTTGGGCTAAATTCAGACCAGTCTGATTGCAGAGCACTTTCAGCTGAGGGCACCGCAATCGCTGGTATCGGCATGTGGAGGGTGTTCTGCTAGATGTGCTCTCCACTCACATGGAGAGAGATCGCAAGCGCTGCGCCCTCAGAGCGCTGCAGACAGGGCTTTTGTGGAGAGCCCTGCAAACACCCAAATAACATATTATGGGCAGCTTTTTACAGGCTCTGGCACAAAAGTGTGAGCGCTCCACATCCACACTGGTGTGAAAGCAGCTTTAGGCTGATATCACACTGAGGCAAGGCGTAGCGGGGCAGTGAGATTTGCTGCCACTTTCTTGCTCCTGTGTACCATCAGAACAAAGAATGTGGCTGCTGGCAGCAAATCGCAGGCTGCATTTTGGCCGAGGATCGCGGTTAAAGTCCAGGCACATACTAACTCCCCCACCCACCTTATCCCACTTGTAAACAGTGTAAAATAAGCCATCTTAAACCAGAATAATACAATTCTGTGAAACTCACCTGTAGAATTGTTTTTGATTATATCCAGTCCAGGTAGTCCCAGTGATGACATGTGGGTATTCCGCCCATAGGGGGAGCTCGACTGCAAGATCAAAAGCTGCAGCTCCTCCAGGCCCCCTATAAAGGCAGGTGTCCATCTATCATTCTCCAGTGGTTAAAAAGCAGTAAACCAAAAGGAGGACAGGACGGGAGGTCAAGAAACCATGTTACTTCACATAGCTTCAGCTTGTACTCTCTCTAACAAGACTTAAGAATACAAGTCCAATGAATAAAAAATGGTAATCACCATAACAGGCAACAAGAGATAATGAACAAAGGGCAGGGTGGGACGACCTGGACTAGATATAATCAAAAACAATTCTACAGGTGAGTTTCACAGAATTGTATTTTTCACTATATCCAGTCCAGGTCGTCCCAGTGATGGGACTTCCAAAAGCAGTGTCCATTTGGGCTGGATCCCCAGTGCGGAACAGCATGTAGTTCATTTCACTAACGCCTGAAGCACCTTTCGGCCAAAGACAGCATCTACTGAGGCCCTGACATCAACCTTGTAGAACTTTGTAAAAGTATAAACTGAAGACCAAGTGGCGGCCTTACAAATTCAAAATCAACAAATGCCTGGTGCTGAAAAGCCCAAGAGGCACCAATAGCTCTGGTAGAATGAGCTGTGATTCGAAAAGGGGGTTCCTTCCCCTTGGCAGAATATGTTTGCACCACCGCCTGTCTGATCCACTTACTGAGAGTGGACTTGGCTGGTGGCAATCCTTTCCTAGGACCCTCTGTTAGGACAAAGAGCAAATCCGATTTCCTGAAGGACTCAGGAACCAGGTAATACTTAATGGCTCTGACCACATCCAAGGCATGGAGGGTCCTTTCCTTAGAATTAGCCGGTGCTGGACACAAGGAAGGCAAGACCACTTCCTCATTAAGGTGAAAGGGAGAAACGACCTTAGGCAAAAAATCAGGTTTAAAGCGAAAAACCACCTTATCCTTATGCCGCTCAAAATAGGGAGGCTTCATACAAAGCGCGGCCAGCTCTGATACACGACGCACCGAGGTGATCGCTACCAAAAAGACCACTTTGAGAGTCAAAATAGACAATGCAGCATCGCACAATGGTTCGAAGGGAGGACCCTGAAGAGCAGACAGTACTAAATTCAAGTCCCACACCGGTAATACTGACTTACGCGGTGGCCGGACATGTGTGACTCCCTGGAAAAAGTCTTGATCAACCTATGGATGGCAATGGATCTCTGGAAGAAGATGGCTAAAGCCGAGACCTGACCCTTGAGGGTGCTCAGCTGGAGACCCAAGTCTAAGCCGTGTTGTAAACACTCCAGAATCCTAGAAATAGAAAATGTGCGGCTAGGGAGACTCGCACCAAGCAATATAGGCCAAATTCTGTAGTATATCATGGAGGATAATGACAGATCATCAAACAGATCATCATTATCTGAGTAAATGGGCTTGATGTGCCGTTTCTTACTCTTAGGAGCCGTCCGCGAGATTTGTCTCTCGAGATTGGCCAGCCTATGCGCCAAATTAGCATGGGACCCCCTGCTGGCCTCCCCCTCACTGGGGGCTGAGTGCAGCAGTGGAGGGTCCGGAGAGGCCGCTGGCAGTAAAGGGCTAGTTGCGCCCGCCCAGTCATGGTCCAAAATGATGCCCCTGGCGCAAGTGGCACAAACAGTGCTGAATCCGCCCACAGGATTCTTACTGCACAAGGGGCAGAGCCTTTCCTGCCCAAATGGGGTCCCCAGCTCACTATCCCCCGATGCCTCCATTATGGTGATTAATAAATGTCAATTGGAAGGTTACAAGACACTAACGGCCCAAACCTATATGATCCCTCTTAATAAAAAAGGGGGACCAGGAGGAACCACAACCCTCAACCACTAAGCCCACGACCTATGCAAAAGACATAGAGGGAGAGGCCAATCAGACTCCGCAAAAAGCGAGATGCATAATAATAAGCAATAAATCATTCAAAAGAGGGACTCACGACACCAACAATGGACAGTCCCCAGAGCCGCAGAACACCTCAGAAGATGGGATCCCAGGCAGCAGCAGAGGAGCAGACACAGCCAGAACGCAGCAGCACACGCAGACCTGCAGTTTCTAGTGTGTTCCTCGAGGGGTGGGCCGCGCCGTGATGACGCGGAACGCGTCAGCGCACGGCTCCGCCCCCTCCGGCGGCACAAAAAAACACGCCCGCCCACCGTCATCTACAGGAGCGGCCATTAAGGCATGGCGTGGCAACGCCCGGATTGCAATCGCGGCTCCCGCAGCGGGAGCTGCAGCCACCAGAGAGCTCCGCGCAGCGCACGGATCCCACGCGCACAGCGCCTGACGAGCCACACAGAAGTGCCGCGCAAGGAAAATCAGCAAGGCCCGTGAGGAAACGCAAGGGAGTGAGGGAGGTAGGCATGAAAGGCTCCAAGGCCCAGCTGAGCAAGCAAGGAGCAAAGTGCGAAGTCAAACACAAGGCACACACACAATAAAGCTTGTGGGCAAGGAGAGACATACAGGCAATCCTATGGCCCTAGCTAGTGATTCCCCCCCCCCCCCCGTTAGGCTCACCATCAGCCTAAGGCCGGCTACCCTTTAAACAGGGTCTGCGGTCCAGAGCGTGGGTCTGCCGGACGCCCGACCCCAGCGTTCACCCTACCGTCACAATCCCCTAGCAGCCAGCGGCTGGGAGGCAGGAGTGGGTCAGAAGGGATCAGTGGAAATAGGGCCCGCAGAAGCCGATGGGCTAGGAGGCCCCGCTCTGCTGCCAATATCCGAGAGAGAGTATCCAACGATCTTCTGCAGCCAAGACTGCAAGATGAACACTGGAGAATGATAGAGGGACATCTGCCTTTATGGGGGGGCCGGGAGGAGCTGCAGCTTTTGATCTCACAGTCGAGCGCCCCCTGGGGGCAGAATACCTACATGTCATCACTGGGACGACCTGGACTGGATATAGGGAAAAATACCCTAAATGGCAAGCTTCTGCATCTGGATATCGCAACTGTGCTCTTCAGATTGCTGTAAAGAAATTGTCTTATTCTTTTAAAGTGGACCAAAACCCAGGATATTGACTATCCTTGGTTTTGATCCTTTCCCCGGGGGCACCCCGATCGGTGGGGCCCCGCTGTGTGAAACCCCCCAGATTGCCAAATCTAACACCTCTTTCTGGTCCAGTGGCACATGCGCAGCTGCTCATCCAATCAGTGCACTCGGAGTCGCTGACATCACACCATCTAAGACGGCGTCTAAAGCCAGCAGTTCTGAGTGTGCTGGCAGCCGCATCCCCCGCTTTCCTCTAACAGGGAACGTGCTTGTGCCGGCCATTCACAAAAGTGGGATATGGGCGCGCCTTGTGCATGCGCCATTGGACCGGGAACGAAGGCAAGTGAATGGGGTGACCTGGGGGTTTCACAGAGTGGTGCATCCTGATTTTGGATGCCCCAGGGAGGGAATCGATCGGCCCGATTGTCATGGGTTTTGGTCCCCTTTTAAATATAAGCTTTGACCAGGGGCGCAACATGAGGGGGTGCAACCGCATTGGGGCCCAGAAGGTCAAGGGGGCCCATCATTGTTGCTCCTCCTTTGTGCTCATTTGTAGAGATGAGCGAACTTTTGAAAAATTCGATTCGACTGATTCGCCGAATTTTCCGACAAAAATCGTTTCGACCCGAATAAATTCGCAACGAATCGCTATTAAAAACGGCTATTTCTGAGCCTCCTAGAGCCTCATTAGGGTTGTAAACCATTCTGCCTTGCTGTAACACGCACAGGATGCGTGCTGGGTTAGTTAAATAATACTTTGAAGAAATATCACATGCAGATCAGAGGCA
This sequence comes from Gastrophryne carolinensis, assembly GCA_027917425.1. Taxonomy (NCBI): domain Eukaryota; kingdom Metazoa; phylum Chordata; class Amphibia; order Anura; family Microhylidae; genus Gastrophryne; species Gastrophryne carolinensis. The sequence continues at coordinate 271,097,200 of CM051236.1, forward strand.
TCGCTAATAGAATCGCAGAGCGGCACAATTGCAGAGAGTTGAAGTGGCATCACTATGAGGGGCAGAAGGAGCCCAAACATTGCTTTAAAGAGACGCTGGAGTTGGCAGCAGCAGGAGCCCAAAAATTGGATGAATCACACCCTGGAGTTGGCAGCAGCAGCAGCAGGAGCCCAAACATTACTTTAAAGAGACACTGGGGTTGGCTTCAGGAGCCCAAAAATTGGATGAATCACACCCTGGAGTTGCCAGCAGCAGGAGCCCAAATATTACTTTAAAGAGACACTGGGGTTGGCTTCAGGAGCCCAAAAATTGGATGATTCACACCCTGGAGTTGGCAGCAGCAGCAGCAGGAGCCCAAATATACACTGGAGTTGGCTTCAGGAGCCCAAAAATTGGATGAATCACACCCTGGAGTTGGCAGCAGCAGCAGCAGGAGCCCAAATGTTACTTTAAAGAGACCCTGGGGTTGGCTTCAGGAGCCCAAAAATTGGATGAATCACACCCTGGAGTTGGCAGAAGTTGGCAGCAGCAGGAGCCCAAACATTACTTTAAAGAGACCCTGGGGTTGGCTTCAGGAGCCCAAAAATTGGATGAATCACACCCTGGAGTTGGCAGAAGTTGGCAGCAGCAGCAGCAGGAGCCCAAACATTACTTCAAAGAGACCCTGGGGTTGGCTTCAGGAGCCCAACAATTGGATGAATCACACCCTGGAGTTGGCAGGAGTTGACAGCAGCAGCAGCAGGAGCCCAAATATTACTTTAAAGAGACCCTGGGGTTGGCTTCAGGAGCCCAAAAATTGGATGATTCACACCCTGGAGTTGGCAGCAGCAGCAGCGGGAGCCCAAATATACACTGGAGTTGGCTTCAGGAGCCCAAAAATTGGATGAATCACACCCTGGAGTTGGCAGCAGCAGCAGGAGCCCAAATATACACTGGAGTTGGCTTCAGGAGCCCAAAAATTGGATGAATCACACCCTGGAGTTGGCAGAAGTTGGCAGCAGCAGCAGCAGGAGCCCAAATATTACTTGAAAGAGACCCTGGGGTTGGCTTCAGGAGCCCAAAAATTGGATGAATCACACCCTAGAGTTGGCAGCAACAGCAGCAGGAGCCCAAATATTACTTTAAAGAGACACTGGGGTTGGCTTCAGGAGCCCAAAAATTGGATGAATCACACCCTGGAGTTGGCAGCAGCAGCAGCAGGAGCCCAAATATACACTGGAGTTGGCTTCAGGAGCCCAAAAATTGGATGAATCACACCCTGGAGTTGGCAGAAGTTGGCAGCAGCAGGAGCCCAAATATTACTTTAAAGAGACCCTGGGGTTGGCTTCAGGAGCCCAAAAATTGGATGAATCACACCCTGGAGTTGGCAGAAGTTGGCAGCAGCAGCAGCAGGAGCCCAAACATTACTTCAAAGAGACCCTGGGGTTGGCTTCAGGAGCCCAACAATTGGATGAATCACACCCTGGAGTTGGCAGGAGTTGACAGCAGCAGCAGCAGGAGCCCAAATATTACTTTAAAGAGACCCTGGGGTTGGCTTCAGGAGCCCAAAAATTGGATGATTCACACCCTGGAGTTGGCAGCAGCAGCAGCGGGAGCCCAAATATACACTGGAGTTGGCTTCAGGAGCCCAAAAATTGGATGAATCACACCCTGGAGTTGGCAGCAGCAGCAGGAGCCCAAATATACACTGGAGTTGGCTTCAGGAGCCCAAAAATTGGATGAATCACACCCTGGAGTTGGCAGAAGTTGGCAGCAGCAGCAGCAGGAGCCCAAATATTACTTGAAAGAGACCCTGGGGTTGGCTTCAGGAGCCCAAAAATTGGATGAATCACACCCTGGAGTTGGCAGCAACAGCAGCAGGAGCCCAAATATTACTTTAAAGAGACACTGGGGTTGGCTTCAGGAGCCCAAAAATTGGATGAATCACACCCTGGAGTTGGCAGCAGCAGAAGCAGGAGCCCAAATATACACTGGAGTTGGCTTCAGGAGCCCAAAAATTGGATGAATCACACCCTGGAGTTGGCAGAAGTTGGCAGCAGCAGGAGCCCAAATATTACTTTAACCCTTTAAGTGCCAGCCTACCTGGAGTTTTTGTTACGCTTTGTTGCCAGACCATTTTTCACTATTTTGCACTACGCATGTTCAACTGTGATTTTTGAAGGGATTTCCAGGGATTTCCCAGAAAAATTGTATATTGTTTTTTTCAGCAGAGTCTGGGCTTTAACATGAAATGTCTTGTTTGTCATTTTTTAAGTGTATTCTTAATATTTTGGGGTGAGATATGTGCCAAAAAATAAAAAAAAATCTATTTTTTACAATTTGTAGTGTTTTTTGTAATAAAAAATGTAAGTTTGTCAATAAAATCTTATTGCGTGTGAAATCCCAATTTCTCCCGGTTACAACGGCACCACATATGTATTGGTAGATGCCCTTTCCTGCCCAGGAGACTCCCCCAAACTGAAACAGCGCTTTAGGGGATTTTCAGATCAAATACAGCTATGCTAAGCACTATGTGCACCTTGCAGTTTTTCAATAAAAACAGCCCTTTACATTTGAAATACCCCCCACACACTATATATTCTCTGGAAGTACACACCTCAAGCTTTTTAGGCATAGCAGGCTTGTTGATGTTGCCACAGTTTTCTGGAAGTTCTCCCTCAATGTATTCTTTGGTTACACAGAACTTCCTTAAAAAAGGATAAAAAAGCAGAATCAAAGCCACATTTTTCTAAAGAAAACTATAAGCAAACAAGAAAAAACAGGTTAATCTAAAAAAGCAACATCCCCCGAACAGAACGATACCCAACATGCATAGCTACTGTCAGTGGAAGAGTTGCCAAACACCCCAAAGTAAAGCTTGGGGAGACGGTAATTTTGCTTGAAAATGTCAGCTCTGCAGACAAATTGGCACCTTGCGCTTTTTCTACCAAAACAACCCTTTACATTTGGAATACCCGCCACAAACCATATATTTTCTGAAAGTACACATGATAAGCTTTCTAAGCATACCCAGCATGTTGTAGTGGGCCCTGGAAGTAATCCCTCAAAGAATTCGTTGGTCGCACAGGGTTTCCTTAAAAAAATGTATAATAAAGCAGAATAAAAAATGAGTTTTCCTAAAATATCAATATGCAAACAAAAAAAAACAAGCTAAATCTGAAAGCGCAAAATCCCCCGAGCAGAACGATACCCAACATGCATAGGTACTACTAACCCTTTTAACTGCCAGCCTACTTTAGGCTTTGTCACCCTCTCTTGACAGGTCATTTTTCACCATTTTGCGCTATGCTTAACTGTGATTTTTGCAGGAATTTCCAGGAAAATCATATATTTTTTTTTTGCGGCAGAGTTTAGGCTTTAACATGAAATGTCTTGTTTGTAATGTTTTTACTGTTTTTTTTAATATTTTTGAGTAAATTAAACAAAACAAAATAAAAAATTTTTTTTTAGAAAATTATCTCCTTTATTTCAAATAAAACATTTGTTTTATTAAAGAAAACCATATTGCATGTGAAAGCCCCATTTCTTCCGATTACAACGGTACCACATATGTATCGGTAGCCCCCTGTTACTGTTCAGAAGACCCCCCAAACTGAAAAAACATTTTATAACATGTAAAAATAAAATACAACTACAATCCACACTATAAAGGGTTAAATCAAGAAAGAAAATTGGTGTGGGGTTCCCTTTCCTGGGGGGGAGGTAACCCCCATTTTTTTTATTTTAAGGGTTAAAAACCCTTAATAATTTCCATAAAAATGACATGGGGTCCCCCCTATCCAGCATAAGTAGCCCAGGGATCAGCTATGCAGGGATTGTAGAACAGGGCGCAGGGGCCAGCTTTGGTGGCCCCCCGCCCTGCCAAGTACAAGCCAGCACCGCCTAAATCAGCCCGGGCCCTTCTGCCCCCCCTGGGCTTCGGGGAGGCAGGTAATAGGGGGGCCGGGGTTAATGGCAAGTCACCCGCTAGCCGCAGGTCACTTGACAGCCCTCGAGCCTTGTGAACTGGTACAGGGGTCTCATGGACTCCTTTCAAGTTCACAATGGGTTAAAGTGGACCAACACCCAGGGCTGACCGGCCCCGGAATCTATAAGATTCCTGGACCGTTCTATTCCCTCCCCCTGGGGCATCCAAAATCAGGATGCCCCCCTGTGTGAAACCCCCCGGAACACCTGCTACCACTTACTTGAATCCGGTCCTACGGCGCATGCGCGGGCCGTATCCCCGCTATCCCTCTAGCAGGACGCGTGCCCAGGCCGACTATTTATGAATGGCCGCCGCAGGCACGCTCCCTGTTAGAGGGAAGTGGGGAATGCGGCCGCCAGCGCGCTCAGAGCGGCTGAGCTTAGATGTCTCTTAGACGTCCATAACTCAGCCGCTCTGAGCGCGCTGATTGGACTAGCGGCCGCGCATGCGCCGTAGGACCCGGGTAAGGTGAGTTATTGTGGGTGATCGGGGGGGTTTCACGCAGCGGGGCATCCCCAATCGGGATGCCCCAGGGGAAAGGACCAATACCCAGGAAAGTCAAAATCCTGGGTGTTGGTCCACTTAAAATGTAAAAAAAAAAAAAAAAACACACCACACCACAAAATGCTGGAAGCATTTATTACCAGCTGGGTGACAGGACATAAGGGGTTAATTAAAAAAAAATTGACATAGGGTCCCCCCTCCCAGGGTGGGGGACCCCTTTTTTTTGGAATTTTAAGGGTTAAAAACCCTTAAAAATCCAAAAAAAAAAATGACGTAGGGTCCCCCCTACCCAGCGTTACCGACCCGGGCCAGCTATGGGGGCTTGTAGAACAGGCCCCCATAGCCATAGTGGCCCGGGCCCTTCTGCCCCCCCCCCTGGCCTTTGGGGAGGCAGGTAATGGGGGGCTGGGGGTTCATGGCAAGTCACCCGCTAGCCCGCAGGTGACTTGCCAGACCCAGAGCCTTGTGAGCTGGTACAGGGGTCTGACAGACCCCTTACCAGCTCACAAAGGGTTAACTGTAACAAAAAAAAACACACACCCAAAATGATTTTATTAAAAAAAAAAAAAAAAATTTTTACTGTACTTACCTCCGATTGCAAGCTCTTGTCCCTCGCCGCTCTGACAGATGCCGGTGATCGGCATCCAGAGAAGGGGGGGCAGGAGATCAGAGGATCTCCTGCCACCTCCTTCCAGGTCGCCGATCACCGGCATCTGACAGCTGAAACAGCTGAAGCCAGTGATCGGGACCGGGATGACGTCATAGCCCCGCCCCCAAAGCGGCAAGATGGCGGCCGCCATCGAGCAGAAGAGAGGAGAGAGCCTCCCGGGCTCTCTCCTGAAGATCGGCAAGCCCTGGGGGGGGATCGGAGGCCCCCCAGGTGAAGAGGAGGGTCGACGGGAGCCAGCGCACATGCAGGTAGGTAAATGTCATTTTTATTTATTTATTTTTTTGACAGGAAAGCCAGTGGCAGCTAAAACGGGGGGGGGCACCCTATTCCGGGCCCTCCCCTGCAGCCGGAGGAGGTCCCACGGACGATCAGAGCACACCATCTTAAAGGGGAGACCCGGCCGAATCAAACGAGGGGTCAGGTGAGTGTCTTTTTATTTTTTTTGGCCAGTTAGCAGGGGTGAAAAGCCAGGTACGTAAAATTTACGTAGCTGGCGTTTAATGACAGGAGAGGCAGCTACGTGAATTTTACGTAGCTGGCGTTTAAAGGGTTAAAGAGACCCTGGGGTTGGCTTCAGGAGCCCAAAAATTGGATGAATCACACCCTGGAGTTGGCAGCAACAGCAGCAGGAGCCCAAATATTACTTTAAAGAGACACTGGGGTTGGCTTCAGGAGCCCAAAAATTGGATGAATCACACCCTGGAGTTGGCAGAAGTTGGCAGCAGCAGCAGCAGGAGCCCAAACATTACTTTAAAGAGACCCTGGGGTTGGCTTCAGGAGCCCAAAAATTGGATGAATCACACCCTGGAGTTGGCAGAAGTTGGCAGCAGCAGCAGCAGGAGCCCAAACATTACTTCAAAGAGACCCTGGGGTTGGCTTCAGGAGCCCAACAATTGGATGAATCACACCCTGGAGTTGGCAGGAGTTGACAGCAGCAGCAGCAGGAGCCCAAATATTACTTTAAAGAGACCCTGGGGTTGGCTTCAGGAGCCCAAAAATTGGATGATTCACACCCTGGAGTTGGCAGCAGCAGCAGCAGGAGCCCAAATATACAATGGAGTTGGCTTCAGGAGCCCAAAAATTGGATGAATCACACCCTGGAGTTGGCAGCAGCAGCAGGAGCCCAAATATACACTGGAGTTGGCTTCAGGAGCCCAAAAATTGGATGAATCACACCCTGGAGTTGGTAGCAGCAGCAGCAGGAGCCCAAATATTACTTCAAAGAGACCCTGGGGTTGGCTTCAGGAGCCCAACAATTGGATGAATCACACCCTGGAGTTGGCAGGAGTTGACAGCAGCAGCAGCAGGAGCCCAAATATTACTTTAAAGAGACCCTGGGGTTGGCTTCAGGAGCCCAAAAATTGGATGATTCACACCCTGGAGTTGGCAGCAGCAGCAGCAGGAGCCCAAATATACACTGGAGTTGGCTTCAGGAGCCCAAAAATTGGATGAATCACACCCTGGAGTTGGCAGCAGCAGCAGCAGGAGCCCAAATATTACTTTAAAGAGACCCTGGGGTTGGCTTCAGGAGCCCAAAAATTGGATGATTCACACCCTGGAGTTGGCAGCAGCAGCAGCAGGAGCCCAAATATACACTGGAGTTGGCTTCAGGAGCCCAAAAATTGGATGATTCACACCCTGGAGTTGGCAGCAGCAGCAGCAGGAGCCCAAATATACACTGGAGTTGGCTACAGGAGCCCAAAAATTGGATGAATCACACCCTGGAGTTGGCAGAAGTTGGCAGAAGCAGCAGCAGGAGCCCAAACATTACTTCAAAGAGACCCTGGGGTTGGCTTCAGGAGCCCAAAAATTGGATGAATCACACCCTGGAGTTGGCAGGAGTTGACAGCAGCAGCAGGAGGAGCCCAAATATTACTTAAAAGAGACCCTGGGGTTGGCTTCAGGAGCCCAAAAATTGGATGATTCACACCCTGGAGTTGGCAGCAGCAGCATCAGGAGCCCAAATATACACTGGAGTTGGCTTCAGGAGCCCAAAAATTGGATGAATCACACCCTGGAGTTGGCAGCAACAGCAGCAGGAGCCCAAATATTACTTTAAAGAGACACTGGGGTTGGCTTCAGGAGCCCAAAAATTGGATGAATCACACCCTGGAGTTGGCAGAAGTTGGCAGCAGCAGGAGCCCAAACATTACTTTAAAGAGACTCTGGGGTTGGCTTCAGGAGCCCAACAATTGGATGAATCACATCCTGGAGTTGGCAGGAGTTGACAGCAGCAGCAGCAGGAGCCCAAATATTACTTTAAAGAGACCCTGGGGTTGGCTTCAGGAGCCCAAAAATTGGATGATTCACACCCTGGAGTTGGCAGCAGCAGCAGCAGGAGCCCAAATATACACTGGAGTTGGCTTCAGGAGCCCAAAAATTGGATGAATCACACCCTGGAGTTGGTAGCAGCAGCAGCAGGAGCCCAAATATTACTTTAAAGAGACACTGGGGTTGGCTTCAGGAGCCCAAAAATTGGATGAATCACACCCTGGAGTTGGTAGCAGCAGCAGCAGGAGCCCAAATATTACTTTAAAGAGACACTGGGGTTGGCTTCAGGAGCCCAAAAATTGGATGAATCACACCCTGGAGTTGGCAGAAGTTGGCAGCAGCAGCAGCAGGAGCCCAAAAAATGGCCTAAAGACATAAATATGTTTTGCACCATTTGGAAAGTGTAAAACGTGGCACCATGCTGAATCTAGTCGCATGCATCAGGCATTGGTGGGTGGAAATCCTGGCTGATCCATCCCTGATTCATTTTGACAAAGGTGAGTCTCTACACATTTTTAGTTGACAGACGAGTTCTCCTCGCCGTAACTATGGCCCCCGCCGCACTAAACACCCGCTCAGATGGCACGCTACTTGCCGGGCAGGACAGCTTTTCCAGGGCAAACTCTGCTAGTTGCGGCCACAAATCAAGTTTGGCTGCCCAGAAGTCCAGCGGATCCTCAAGGTGTGTTGGCATGGTCATGTCAAAGTATGACATGACCTGCTGGTTGAGGTCCTGCTCCAGGTCTTCCTGCTGCTCATGAGTAGCCTCACTATGCGGGTGTAGAAAGCTACTCATTAGCGACTGAAGACTGAGGCTGCTGCTGCTGATGGAGCTGCTGCTGCTGCTCCTGCCAACCCCCCCAGCGGCCATGGCAGTGGAAGGTGAGCGCAGAGGTCCCCTCGAGTCAGACCTGCGAGAGTATGGACCATGGCGCAGATAGGCATCGGCCAACTGCCTACGTAGAATGTCTTTGTAGTAGTTGAGTTTGTCCTCCCTCTCGGTGGGTTTAAAAAATGCCCCCATTTTGTGCCGGAAGCGAGGGTCCAATAAGGTGGACAGCCAGAAGTCATCCCGCCGACAGATGGAAACAATTCTGGGGTCACTACGCAAGCACGTGAGCATGCTTCGTGCCATTTGCGCAAGTGACTCGGATGGACTACCTGTCTCCATCTCCACTGCATACTGCCACGGTGTGCCCGGGTCCTCTGTCTCGCCTTCCTCAAAAACCTCTAGCTCCTCTGGCTGCTCCTGCTCCTCCTCTCCTGTCCGCTGACTAGATAAACCAGCCATTTCGCCAAGCCTAAACTGTGTTTCGCTGGGCAACTCCTCTTCCTCCTCCTCCTCCAGTTCAGCTCCAACGGGGTTCATGTGGCCATAAGATGTAAACGCCATGTCTCCAGTGCCCTGACCAGCCATGGTTTCCAACATGTGCTGTAGTACATGAAGCAGTGGAATCACGTCGTTCATCCCGTAATCCTGCCGACTGACAAATAAAGTGGCTTCCTCAAAGGGCCTGAGCAAACGGCAGGTGTCACGTATGAGCTGCCACTGGTTGACATTGAAGTTACACAGGGGAGTCCCCCTATCTGCTTGGATCATCAGGAAATCCGTGATGGCTTTTCTCTGTTCATATAATCGGTCCAACATGTGAAGGGTGGAATTCCAACGGGTGGAAACATCGCAAATCAGACTATGTTGGGGGATACCATTCTGACGCTGTAGCTCAAGAAGGGTGTGTTTGGCAGTGTAGGAGTGGCTGAAGTGCATGCAAAGTTTCCTTGAAGTTGTTAGGATGTCTTGCAGATGGGGGGAACACTTCAGAAACCGCTTGACAACCAGATTGAAGACGTGAGCCATGCAGGGGGCATGGGTCAGGCTTCCTTGGCGCAGCGCAGACAAAATGTTCTTCCCATTGTCGGTAACCATGATTCCCATTTTAAGTTTTCTCGGAGTAAGCCATGTTTGGATTTCCTGATGAATACATTTAAGCAGTTCCTCCCCTGTGTGACTCCGTTCGCCAAGACAAACCATGTGAAGCACTGCGTGACACCTCCGTGCCCTGCACACATGGTAGACTGGAGGGGCACTGAGACTTGAGCCTACAGTGGAGGGTGAGGAGATGGCGGAGGATGAGGAGGCCGAGTCGCACGGTGTCACAGGTCCAATGGGCAGAGAGCGCGGAGGCCGAAGCGGCGTGACCTGTCCAAGTTGCTGCTGCTGCTGCAAAGGGACCACATTCACCCAGTGGGCCGTAAACGACATGTACTGCCCCTGACCGTAGTTACAGCTCCAGATGTCGGCGCTGCCATGTATTTTGCTACACACCGACAGGCTCAAGGACTGGCCCACCTTCTGTTCAACAAAAGTGTGCAGCGCTGGTACTGCCTTCTTGGCAAAGAAATGACGGCTTGGGACTCTCCACCTCGGCTCAGCACAAGCCATCAGTTCTCTGAAAGGTGCAGATTCCACCACCTGAAAAGGGAGCAACTGCAGCACCAGCAACTTGGACAGGAGCACATTCAGCTTCTGCGCCGTAGGATGAGTGGGCGCATACTGCTGTCTCTTGGACATGGCTTCGCTGATGGATTGCTGGCGGGATGCATGACTTGGAGGAGGAGGAGCAGGAGCGACAGAGGATGGGTATGACGCACAGCTGCCTTCGGCTGAGGTGCTGGAGCCTTGGCTGGCAGAAATTGGGAGCTCACTTGGTGAGGAAGCAGACTGGACCACCCCTTGGGAGCCTCGGTTCTCCCAGGTCGTTTTATGGTGACGCATCATATGTTGACGCAGGGCCGTGGTGCCAACATTTGGACCCTGGCCACGCTTCACCTTTTGCCTACATATCTTGCATGTGGCCATGTTACCCTCCTGCGGATGCCTCAGGAAAAACTGCCACACTGCCGAGTAGCTACTTTTCCCACCCCCTGGCCTCACTGATTCACTGCTGCTGTTGCCAACTCCAGGAACCCCTGCTCCACTACCTCCCGATAAGGTAGACTGCCGCACAGCAGGTGCTCTACCCCGGCCCCGGCCGGCTCCAGCCTTTGGAATTGTGCCCCCATGCTGACTGCTGCCACCTTGCTGCCTCAGCTGCTGACTCCGGGGCAACCTGCGCCCCTCTTCTCCTGATGATGACGATGAAGCCCCTTCATCACCCGGCTCCCAAGTGCGATCGGCTTCATCGTCATCATCATCATCACCGAGTTGTGGCTGTACGTCACTGATGTTCGTGGATTCGTCAACAGTGTCTGGCGCAGGAGCTGGAACGCTCGCAGCACCCACGACACTGTCCACATCACTATTTGTCTGCCTAGCTAGAGAAGCCACCTCCATTTCTTGGCTGGGCAGTAGCTGCTGACTGTCCTCTATCTGATGGTCCTCCTCACTAAAGAGTGGAGCTGAACCCAAAGCATAGGATACGTCACTGGGGGAGGGAACGGCGTAGGACAGAGGCAATGGGAGGACAGGGACTGCTCTCGGGGCATGCCAACTCAGGGTTGTGTCAAAGGAACCTACCGACCCTAGACTGGGGGTCTCAGATGTAACTTGTGATGATGTTGATGAGCGCGTTAGGCAATCTACCACGGTAGATGCGTTACTGGTGGAGACACGACCGCTAGCAGATACTGGCAGATTAGGTCTCTCAGCGTGACTCCTGCTGCTACTGGCCCCCAGTCTGATGCGAGCTCTGCCTGCGGAATCTTGGCCTCTGCCACTCCTCTTTTCACTTCCAGGCACTTGTCTGCCCGACATAGTCTAACTGGCGTGGTAGTAGGTGATATTTAAAGAACCCCCGGGCAGCGGTGGGTCTATATGAAACAGAATATAATACACACAAAAAGTGAGCAGTAACACGCAGCCTCCAACAGGCCTGCTTAGTGTAAATAAGAGAGCTGCTTAGTGTAAATAAAGAGGGGTATGCTATGTTACAGAATGGGATGCCCCAACAGAAGTGCACCTGGCAGGCAGCAGTAAGTCTATGCCCAGCAAAAGTGTCTTTATCAGGCTAATTTCAATTATAATAAGTGCAAATGGTTATATGGTCTTAAACAGAGGCTGCTGTAGTCACAGAATGGGATGCCACAACAGAAGTGGACCTGGCAGGGTCCAGAAGTACTATGCCCAGCAAAAGTGTCGTTATCAGGCTAATTTCAATTATAATAAGTGCAAATGGTTATATGGTCTTAAACAGAGGCTGCTGTAGTCACAGAATGGGATGCCACAACAGAAGTGGACCTGGCAGGGTCCAGAAGTACTATGCCCAGCAAGTGTCTTTATCAGGCTAATTTCAATTATAATAAGAGCAAATGGTTATATGGTCTTAAACAGAGGCTGCTGTAGTCACAGAATGGGATGCCACAACAGAAGTGGACCTGGCAGGGTCCAGAAGTACTATGCCCAGCAAGTGTCTTTATCAGGCTAATTTCAATTATAATAAGTGCAAATGGTTATATGGTCTTAAACAGAGGCTGTTGTAGTCACAGAATGGGATGCCACAACAGAAGTGGACCTGGCAGGGTCCAGAAGTACTATGCCCAGCAAGTGTCTTTATCAGGCTAATTTCAATTATAATAAGAGCAAATGGTTATATGGTCTTAAACAGAGGCTGCTGTAGTCACAGAATGGGATGCCACAACAGAAGTGGACCTGGCAGGGTCCAGAAGTACTATGCCCAGCAAGTGTCTTTATCAGGCTAATTTCAATTATAATAAGTGCAAATGGTTATATGGTCTTAAACAGAGGCTGCTGTAGTCACAGAATGGGATGCCACAACAGAAGTGGACCTGGCAGGGTCCAGAAGTACTATGCCCAGCAAAAGTGTCTTTATCAGGCTAATTTCAATTATAATAAGTGCAAATGGTTATATGGTCTTAAACAGAGGCTGCTGTAGTCACAGAATGGGATGCCACAACAGAAGTGGACCTGGCAGGGTCCAGAAGTACTTTGCCCAGCAAAAGTGTCTTTATCAGGCTAATTTCAATTATAATAAGTGCAAATGGTTATATGGTCTTAAACAGAGGCTGCTGTAGTCACAGAATGGGATGCCACAACAGAAGTGGACCTGACAGGGTCCAGAAGTACTATGCCCAGCAAGTGTCTTTATCAGGCTAATTTCAATTATAATAAGTGCAAATGGTTATATGGTCTTAAACAGAGGCTGCTGTAGTCACAGAATGGGATGCCACAACAGAAGTGGACCTGGCAGGGTCCAGAAGTACTATGCCCAGCAAGTGTCTTTATCAGGCTAATTTCAATTATAATAAGAGCAAATGGTTATATGGTCTTAAACAGAGGCTGCTGTAGTCACAGAATGGGATGCCACAACAGAAGTGGACCTGGCAGGGTCCAGAAGTACTATGCCCAGCAAGTGTCTTTATCAGGCTAATTTCAATTATAATAAGTGCAAATGGTTATATGGTCTTAAACAGAGGCTGTTGTAGTCACAGAATGGGATGCCACAACAGAAGTGGACCTGGCAGGGTCCAGAAGTACTATGCCCAGCAAGTGTCTTTATCAGGCTAATTTCAATTATAATAAGAGCAAATGGTTATATGGTCTTAAACAGAGGCTGCTGTAGTCACAGAATGGGATGCCACAACAGAAGTGGACCTGGCAGGGTCCAGAAGTACTATGCCCAGCAAGTGTCTTTATCAGGCTAATTTCAATTATAATAAGTGCAAATGGTTATATGGTCTTAAACAGAGGCTGCTGTAGTCACAGAATGGGATGCCACAACAGAAGTGGACCTGGCAGGGTCCAGAAGTACTATGCCCAGCAAAAGTGTCTTTATCAGGCTAATTTCAATTATAATAAGTGCAAATGGTTATATGGTCTTAAACAGAGGCTGCTGTAGTCACAGAATGGGATGCCACAACAGAAGTGGACCTGGCAGGGTCCAGAAGTACTTTGCCCAGCAAAAGTGTCTTTATCAGGCTAATTTCAATTATAATAAGTGCAAATGGTTATATGGTCTTAAACAGAGGCTGCTGTAGTCACAGAATGGGATGCCACAACAGAAGTGGACCTGACAGGGTCCAGAAGTACTATGCCCAGCAAGTGTCTTTATCAGGCTAATTTCAATTATAATAAGTGCAAATGGTTATATGGTCTTAAACAGAGGCTGCTGTAGTCACAGAATGGGATGCCACAACAGAAGTGGACCTGGCAGGGTCCAGAAGTACTATGTCCAGCAAAAGTGTCTTTATCAGGCTAATTTCAATTATAATAAGTGCAAATGGTTATATGGTCTTAAACAGAGGCTGCTGTAGTCACAGAATGGGATGCCACAACAGAAGTGGACCTGGCAGGGTCCAGAAGTACTATGCCCAGCAAAAGTGTCTTTATCAGGCTAATTTCAATTATAATAAGTGCAAATGGTTATATGGTCTTAAACAGAGGCTGCTGTAGTCACAGAATGGGATGCCACAACAGAAGTGGACCTGGCAGGGTCCAGAAGTACTATGCCCAGCAAGTGTCTTTATCAGGCTAATTTCAATTATAATAAGAGCAAATGGTTATATGGTCTTAAACAGAGGCTGCTGTAGTCACAGAATGGGATGCCACAACAGAAGTGGACCTGGCAGGGTCCAGAAGTACTATGCCCAGCAAAAGTGTCTTTATCAGGCTAATTTCAATTATAATAAGTGCAAATGGTTATATGGTCTTAAACAGAGGCTGCTGTAGTCACAGAATGGGATGCCACAACAGAAGTGGACCTGGCAGGGTCCAGAAGTACTATGCCCAGCAAAAGTGTCTTTATCAGGCTAATTTCAATTATAATAAGTGCAAATGGTTATATGGTCTTAAACAGAGGCTGCTGTAGTCACAGAATGGGATGCCACAACAGAAGTGGACCTGGCAGGGTCCAGAAGTACTATGCCCAGCAAGTGTCTTTATCAGGCTAATTTCAATTATAATAAGAGCAAATGGTTATATGGTCTTAAACAGAGGCTGCTGTAGTCACAGAATGGGATGCCACAACAGAAGTGGACCTGGCAGGGTCCAGAAGTACTATGCCCAGCAAGTGTCTTTATCAGGCTAATTTCAATTATAATAAGTGCAAATGGTTATATGGTCTTAAACAGAGGCTGCTGTAGTCACAGAATGGGATGCCACAACAGAAGTGGACCTGGCAGGGTCCAGAAGTACTATGCCCAGCAAAAGTGTCTTTATCAGGCTAATTTCAATTATAATAAGTGCAAATGGTTATATGGTCTTAAACAGAGGCTGCTGTAGTCACAGAATGGGATGCCACAACAGAAGTGGACCTGGCAGGGTCCAGAAGTACTATGCCCAGCAAAAGTGTCTTTATCAGGCTAATTTCAATTATAATAAGTGCAAATGGTTATATGGTCTTAAACAGAGGCTGCTGTAGTCACAGAATGGGATGCCACAACAGAAGTGGACCTGGCAGGGTCCAGAAGTACTATGCCCAGCAAAAGTGTCTTTATCAGGCTAATTTCAATTATAATAAGTGCAAATGGTTATATGGTCTTAAACAGAGGCTGCTGTAGTCACAGAATGGGATGCCACAACAGAAGTGGACCTGGCAGGGTCCAGAAGTACTATGCCCAGCAAAAGTGTCTTTATCAGGCAAATTTCAATTATAATAAGTGCAAATGGTTATATGGTCTTAAACAGAGGCTGGTGTAGTCACAGAATGGAATGCCTCACAGCAGACTTAAGATCAGTTCAGTATATATGCACAGTTAGTTAGTATAAGCAGCCTGAAAACGCTAACAAAGCCCGTCAGGCTGGATGAAAAAAAAAAAAAAAAAAACTCCCTGTGACAGCCTCCGATTTTTCTACCTTTCCCTGTTTTTCGCTGACTTTCTGTCTGTCTCCTGTCTGTCTCCTGCCTGTCTCCAGCCTGTCTCCAGCCTGTCCCTGTCTGTCCCTGCCTGTCTAACTGCCTCTCTCCCTCAGCTACACAGCGTTCTGTCTCTCACGAATGCAATAGAGAAATGAGGCAGGAAAAGCAAGATGGCCGGCCTTAAATAGCGCTGTGACGTCACCGGACTTGCTGGCTGCTGATAGGCTGCATGTGACTGTCCCAGCTTGCACTGGCGCGGGGTTGATGTCTGGACATGTCCCGTCCGCCATCTTAGAATGCCTGTAATGTAAATGAATGGATGTAAAAGGAAAACTTTGAGCGATCGAATCGCGGGGAAATTCGGATTCGATCCGAATCGAATTTTTCCTGAAATTCGGATCGAATCCGGGTTCGTCCGGATCGATTCGCTCATCCCTACTCATTTGGCATCATTTAAAGGGAGCAGCATTCCTCTCTGCTGTTTCAGCTTCTAGTTGTCTAGCTGAATCCATTTGAGTTAAAAGACAGAAAAAACTGTATGAGCCTTGAAAGGGCCCTATTTAATGTTCACACCAGGGCTCTGTCACATTTGGTTATGCCACTGGCCCTGGCCAAATATAGTTTGCCTAGACCAATAAAGTGAAGGCAAGTAAAAAAAAAAAAAAAAAGTAACCAGTAGCCCAGTGGGCTGTACTGGCAGCCCATTGCTCTAGTGGGGGGCCCAGTGGGCTGTACTGGCAGCCCATTGCTCTAGTGGGGGGCCCAGTGGGCTGTACTGGCAGCCCATTGCTCTAGTATACACACATACACCCCACCCTTTGGGGTTTAGGTCCACCCCCAGCCAGCATCCAGAAGAGTTGTTAGTATATTAGACAGTGCGGGACGACTCTCCACGTTTTGTTTAACTAGTCCAGTCGGTGACTTAGTTCACCCAGTCGTCCCAGCACGTCAATCATGAATTTTGAAATACTTGAAAATGATTGGGGGAACTTAGGGACACACACAAGAGACAGTCTGATACTCAAAGGGGACTGCATCACACTGCCTCTCTGTACCACATTAAGAAGGCTAGGAAAAACTATTTAAGACTGTGGTGGAACATCCACAGTCTGGAAATTTATAAAGAAGAAAAACTCATCCCACGTGGTCTTCGTGTCCAAATTTTCCCCACCTGGGAAGTGACCGAAGACTTTAAAATAGAATGGGAAGCACATCTTACACAGTGCTCCCTATCGTTAATAGATATGCTTATTCGAGAAGACAAAACCCTTCTAGTTAAAGTTAAAAATGAACTGCAGGATTTATACACAAATCTAGAATCCCAAATACCTAAAGAGGACTTACAACAAATTAATGACTCCATTAATAAAGACATGGGCAAATATGAAAAGGAAATCTTCTCTAACAAAAAACGGAAATTGGATAGGGATCGGGCTGATGCCTCTAATAACCGTCTATATAGATGGAAGCATCAAGGAAATTTTCGTGGGTACCCAAGGGGATCCCACGATCATAGATCCCATTGGGAATCAAATAGCTCCATTCGACATTCATCATTTAGTAGTCTAAACTCAGATCGTTCTACTCAGGAACATTTTTTAGATTTAAATCAGGAAAGAGAAGAACCAGGAGGGGAAAGAACCAAAGCAAAAACAAAAAGAGGCACATATCACTTAGAGCAAAGGAACCCGGGCATATGGGAACACAGGAGGCTCAGATCACGGGAAACCAGACAGCAGAGACAATCACCACCAAGGAGGACAAAAGCCCGACCCCAATTGAGAGATTAAACTCTGGGGAATTAGAAGTAATTAACTTATCAGATATTGAACTTACCGAGACACAGCTTTCATTACTTAAGAAGGGCTTAAGCTTTGCACCCACAAACAAACTCAACAAGTTCCTTACCATCAAAGATGTGTACTTATCTACTACTATCCCTAAAAAATTTTTTTGATAATCCACATTCCATTTCTATTCCATCTGATTCAAATTGGAATGAAAAGGATGCACAAGCTTTGGCAGACCTCATGGACCTATTAGAAGAACAAGACCCCTTGCGAGGTACACAGAGGAAGCCCATCCTAAAAAAACCTTCAACTTTTATACCACCCTGGAATAACAGTCCCGCAATCCAGACATTTTTCAACTTGGTAAGTGAGGACATCAAAAAGTTGAATCTAAATAAACGGGATGGTAATTTAAACAAAAATGAATTGGAGGCCCTTCATTCCCTTGAGAAAGAAGAGGGGATAATTATCAAGGAAGCAGACAAGGGGGGAAATGTGGTCATACTCTCGAGAGATTATTACTGTATGGAAGTACAGCGTCAACTAATGGACTGCAATACTTATGAAAAGCTAACATATAACCCCATTAAAGAATACAAGTTTGAATTTGACAATATCCTAAAACAGGCATTAGATGAAGGTGTCATTACACAAACACTTTTTGAATTTTTGGAGGTAGAGTTCCCTAGAACTCCCACCTTTTATATCCTACCCAAAATACATAAAAAACCTGTAAGACCTCCGGGTAGGCCAATAGTCTCAGGTATTGGAAGGCTAACCGAATTTGCCTGTGTATATCTTGATTCCGTTCTCCAACCACACGTACTGACCTTAGATTCTTACATAAAAGACTCCACAGATATTCTTAGTCGACTCAATGCAATGCATGTACCACCGGGCACTTTAATCATAACTTGTGATGTGGAGTCATTATACACATGTATATCTCACGACATGGCCATGCATGTGGTAAAATATTTTTTGGAAATGGAATCCATAGATAAAATCAATGAACACAAATTTCAATTGACACTTCTCAAATTTATCCTTTCCCATAACACATTCACTTTTGATATGGCATTTTATCGCCAAATCAGGGGTGTTGCAATGGGAGCCAGATGCGCCCCCTCCATAGCCAACCTATTTTTGGGTTGGTGGGAGAGAGAGGTGGTCTGGCAAGAGGAGTACATTGAGTACCATGCACATATGTTAAGTTACCATCGATATATTGATGATATCGTGATGCTCTGGGAAGGGAGTTCTGAAATGGCTGTTGAATGGCTGGGAACAAAAATCCCCATAATATCTACTTGACCTATTCTTTATCTCCATATCAGGCCACCTTTTTAGACTTGGAGATATTAATTGAAACTACCGGGGAGATTACCACCAAATTGTTCCGCAAGGAGACGTCTACAAATAGTGTACTACATTTCTCCAGTTTTCACACACAAAGATGTAAGGAAGGTATCCCAGTGGGACAAATGTTACGTGCTAGGAGGAACTGCTCTAGGGACGAGGACTTCAAAAAGGAAACCAGAGAAATGAGGAAACGTTTCAAAAAACGAGGATACCCTGAGGGAACAATTCAAAGAGCAATCTCTAGAGCATCCCAGACAACTAGGGAGGATCTACTACATTATAAGGGACGACCCAACCACAAAAATACCACTGAAGAGGTGAGGTTTTTTACCCAATATAGTAGTGACTGGCAAAATATTAGGAAGATTATGAAGACTCACTGGCGGGTCCTGGAAACAGACCACGTTTTGAAAAAATGGGTCAAGAAGGGACCCAAAATGACAGCACGTCGCGCTCCCAACTTGCGCGACAAGCTATGCCAAAGCCACTACAGAGGTCCTCAAACCTGGCTGACACAAATCACCACGAAGGGCAGTAAGCCCTGTGGACGTTGCAGCATATGTCCCTTGGTCCGAAAAACTGATGTGATTACAAGCACAAGCACCAACACAACATTCAAAATTAGGGAAACCCTAACATGCCAAACTGAGGGCGTGATTTATGTACTTGAATGTGGGTGCCATAAACAGTACGTCAGAGAAACTAAGAACAAGGTGGTAATAAGGATGCAAGGGCATTTATCTAATATTAAACTAGCTAAAAGAGACCAGGACATGGGTAGGAATATATCACCAGTGGCTGCCCACTTTCTTCAATATCATAATGGCCAGAACAAAGGACTCACTATCACATATGTGGATAAGATCAACATGGGAGGCAGGGGTGGCAACATTAAAAAGAAACTCCAACAAAAGGAGTTGGAGTGGATTTTTAGGTTGGACACCAAGGCGCCTCTGGGAATTAATGAGGAGCTTTCCTTTATGTCCTTCCTAGGACGTCAATAGAGATTTTGAGCCCACACCTATACAGTATCAGCTTATATAGGGCTTTGAGAATCATCTTGAGGCATATGTGTGTTACTTCGAATTGTTCATGTTGGAGTTCATGTCTGTTCATTCTCTTTTTTTGGTACATTATAGACAACAGCGAAGATGCGACTATCTGTTCCCGTGTCTCTGTTGATCTGTTTGGCTGAACCCTGGAAGACGGTACTTGGTGAACTTGCAGACAACATCAGTAGACCATGTGGCCGTTGCAGTATCAAGTGGTTAACAAAACCACCTACACCAGAGGAGGATTCAAAGCATGGAGAGGACCTAGAACATGAGGTGTGGGATTCCTCTCTGTCCTGCCTCTCCTGATTAATTCCAACGCATCCAGAGGATTCAATATGAGGTGTGGGGCTCCACCTTTTCCTGCTTTTGTTTCTCCTGACCAGCTTTAACTTGATTCATCTTTATGGGATTGGGCGAGTCTAAGCCCTTTGTCTTGAAGACAATATGATTGGATAAAAATACCTCAGGCCCAGCAATAACTCCAATTCCACTTACAATGGAATTGCATGAAATGGAGTAGTGTGGCCCTGACAAGGCTATGATTGGACTATTCTGATCAAGAATTAATAACAGACTATGGACACTCTCAATACTAATAACCTGTGGCAAAGGAGATACTACATAAAGCCGCAGAACCACTGATTGTGTGGGATGGTTCCCCATTTTCATCAGGTTATATTACATTAATTCTCTCAAGTTCTTATTTTCATATGTTGCTTTTTCTCTCCTTTTCCTCTCCTTTGTCTCCCCCGTTGTCAACTCTCCAGTACAACTCTTGAGCCTTTTTCTTTATCCCTCTTTATCTCTCTTATTTTTCTTCTCTTCCTTCTCTTTTTCATTTATCATTTATTATCTTTTTATTTATTTATTTTATTTTTTACTTGTTATTTTTTATTTCATATCATTATTGTTTCTATTATTTATTGTGCCAATCCCTTGAGAGCTTAGTGGTACCATCCAATCACATCACCATATTCAATACTTAGTGTATATATAGATGTAGGTACTTCATAGTATATGTATCATAGGCAGTTCAGGTATAGACTTGTATATTAATTTTTCTTACAAACAGTTTAATTATTTATTCTTTCTTCATTATACGATTTAACCTATAGAGATATGAAATAGTTTTGAAAATGCCCAATCTAGTGCATGATTACACATAGCCTACTACATGTGCAGTTAGGATGCAGCCCCAATCATATGTACCCAACACAAAATGTTATTAATTGTGTAGATAGTAGCCTTAGACACTGTGTTTTTGTTATATGTATTAATGTAAGTAACCACTGTCTGCTCCCGGGTATGTTCCCCAGCTGTCTTCCCCCTGGCCTGTGACGGCGCTGACAGCTGTCACCGTCCGCGATGCACACTGCCGCGACGCCGCACTCGCGCCTGTCCCATCAGTCTGCGCATGCGTACCACGCAGCGGGTTGGCTGGTGTGACGGGCGCGGCAAGCTGGATTTGACAGCCAGCGTACACCGTACATTTGATCAGCTAAGAGCGCGTTCATAGCGATTGCCGCTTTACGCACCTCAGCAGGAATAGATCTAGACGAACTCTGCACCGCCTATTGGTCACATCTCATCGGCGCCGCATACACCAGACTCGGACGCCATCAGCATATAGAAAGTACATCTACTTATTAGTAGGGGCGGATACAGCATAGATGCACTCCCTTCCGCCCCCACTTCCGCCCTTAACCTAATCAGGGAATTTGGCGGTTTTTAATGTATCACTCCCGTTTTAGGGTGGGGGAATGGCGGGGCTATATATTTGGGAGCAGACTGCTGGTAGCCACACTCTGATGAAGTGGCCTAAGTGTTGGCCACGCAACGCGTCAGTGCGGGCATTGTAAGAGCAGGCAGATTTGGACCATGACATTCGGTAATGTACACTGTTTGCGTTTTTACTTTTGAAATTTGTTGTATACTAAGCCATATATTGTGGTCACTATTTTACTATTTTAGTATTGCTGAGACTCATGTCCGGGAATTTACCCTTTCTTTATTCAATAAGCACTAATATAAGCACTTTATACTCTGCACCTTATTGGTGCACTTATATGTATTTATTGTTGGGACATCACTGTCCCTCTGTTTGTGTATATTTTCTCACTATTTTTCCTTTTTCTGTTTCTTTTTGCACAATTTGCACATTTTTGCACAACTTTGCACAAGCACTATAGCACTTTCATAAAAGGGGTTCCCGTGACATCAGACCAGTATATCTATAGTATATGCACAGTGTACTTACATTTTGTACAATACTTATATATTTCTGTATGGGATGGTTCCAGTAAGTACATTTGGTGTTATTGTGCTCATTTAAGTCCATTATATCTCCTGCCCTATGGTTTTAATCATGTTTTTAGA
Source organism: Gastrophryne carolinensis (assembly GCA_027917425.1). Classification (NCBI taxonomy): domain Eukaryota; kingdom Metazoa; phylum Chordata; class Amphibia; order Anura; family Microhylidae; genus Gastrophryne; species Gastrophryne carolinensis. The sequence continues at coordinate 271,119,009 of CM051236.1, forward strand.
TGTATGTTTGTCTTTTTTTGGCCTATAATAAACATGTACTTTTGAAATATTCTGTAGAGCGGCATATCTGTTTAGATAGGTGGGGGGCCCAGTGGGCTGTACTGGCAGCCCATTGCTCTAGTATACACACATACACCCCCGCCCTTTGGGGTTTAGGTCCACCCCCAGCCAGCATCCAGAAGAGTATATTAGACAGTGCGGGACGACTCTCCACGTTTTGTTTAACCAGTAGCTTACCTTTCATCGAGTGGTTCCAGCACTTCCTCTCCTGTCCGCCTCCTTAGTAAGGAAAATTCATTCTTCAATATGGTTTCCTTCCCCACCCACCCTGGATGTCCACCAATCAACCTCCAGGAGACTAAGAACGGAAACACCCCCCATTTCCTGCCCAGATGTCCTGAGTAGCTGCCTCTCTTTGCAGCTATTAATAGGAATAGGATTTGTTCCTTCACATTTGTCTCACTGCACAGGTTGCTTAAAGTGGACCAAAACCCACGGTGATCGGTCCGGGAATCTATATGATTCTCAGGCCGATCGATTCCCTCCCCCTGGGGCATCCAAAATCGGGATGCCCCGTTGTGTGAAACCCCCCAGGTCGCCCATACATACACTTGCCTTCTTTTCCTGTCCGAGCCGTGGCCGCATCCCCGCTATTCCTCTAGCAGGGTGTGTAAATGGTCAGGAGTAGACACACTCCCTGTTAGAGGGTAGCGGGGGATGCGGCTGTCAGCATGCTCGGAGCCACTTGACGAAGGGATGTCAGCGGATCAGAGCACGCTGATTGGACGAGCGGCCAAGCATGTGCCATAGGACCGGGAAGAGGCGAGTTTGTTTCGGTGACCTGGGGGGTTTCACACAGCAGAGCATCCCTGATCGGAGTGCCCTGGGGGCAAGAACAAAAACCCAGGATAGTCAGAATCCTGGGTTCTAGTCCACTTTAAGCACAAGCAGTAAGTGTACACATGCCTGGAGCGGTGGGCAGCCCAAGAATGGTACATTTATTATATGTAATAAAGAACAGTGTGCATGTGCAAATGAGGTATGAACAAGAACATGTAAGTGACATGCATATATATTTTATATTTACACATTGCCTAAGTACAGAAATGCTAGTTTATGCATAGTGCTTTAAAATCAGTGGCTACTATCACCTGGTGGCCAGAAGTCCATACCACAGGTATTTAGAAGCTTTATTGGCACATGACAAGACATGTGCATATAGCTGGAAGTCCTGGTTTACTGGGCCCTCGGTCTCCTGCCTGAAGAGATTATCTCTAAGGGCCTTATTTATGTTGTGTGCCTTTTAGCATCAATTTTGTGGCTATAGCGTCAGCATGCCCATCTTATCTGGCGCTGTGCTTTGTACGACATTGGCGCTGTGCAGAATGCTATTAGCCATTAAAGTCAATTTTAATAACCCCCAATAAAAAAACAGTTTGGCCCATCTAGGTCCCGTGTTTCAATTATTGACAAGTCACAATGCAAGTTCTCTACAAATAAATGTGTTTAATATTAATTGTGCCCTATGGAATCTTGAGCTACAGCGCCAGATTTTATCTGGTGCTGCTTCAACCAGAGCGGCCCGCATCATTTTCGGCGCTAGTGTTAAATAAGATGCTAGCTGGCAGCCGAATCAGCGCTGATGTTTTTTTCTTTCTTAAATCCCACGCTGAGGCCAAAAAAACTAGAATCTCCTGAATTGCTCCCCCCATGAAAAGCACATTTTGCTAATTTTCTCTGCTCCGGCTTCACTCTAATCCTAGATAATGTTGCTTGTATTAGCTGTAAAGCTCCACCTCCTGCATTCATTGCCACACCTATGCAATGACTGATCACCTGCCATCTCACACTGAGGGACAGCAAATAATTCAGTGTTCCTGGATAATCGAAAAGTGAAAATGTCCATTTCTAGTTCTACACTCTAAGAAGGGAGCTCTGGCCAAATGTATTTCAAAAGTTCAGTGGATTTTGGTCTAAATAAGGCTCCTGGTACCCATTGCCTAGGCGTCATGGATTGTCAGTATGCTCCTAATGCGTTTCATGACCCTACAGGCGTACCGGGACTCAATAGAAAGGAAAGAACAAGTTTATGATTTTGCTGCCGAACCTCAAGGATCCTTTTTAAATAAATATTGAAGGCTTAATTTACATAGCTAGTAACATTTAGTGGGCTGTCCCCATTTGCCATAGTTATTAGTAATATTGTGCACATACTATGAATGTATGAATCTGCAGTAAAACATGCTATTGCCCAATGAGGCTGAGTAAAGACATAGCAATTGCTTGTATCATCTGTAAATGAAAGAACAGCAGCCTGATGTAACTAGGTTCCAGGGCCCCCTAGTGAGCAAACCAAACACTTCAAGTGAAAACAATAACCAGAGAACTATACATAATTTAACCTGCTTCTATCAAAAAAACAATACCAAAGACTAATCTTTTCGGTGGGACAGTCCCACTTTGAGCCATTTTTTCCACAGTGTCCCACTGGGGAAACTTAAATGTTCAACTGTGTTGACATTAGTATGAAGACTGTCCCACCAAATCTAGAAGTCTGGCCAATTTACAACTGGTGCTCTACTCCAGATTACTTGCGGAGCGGCCACAGTGATATGTATGTATTGTCTGAGCTTTAGGTCAATTGGCAACATCCTTTACGACCAGAGATATCCAAGCTGTACAAACATAGGAATAGCATAGAATAGCAATTGGGGGTGCCCCGCTGTGTGAAACCCCCCAGGTCGCCTGAACAAACTTTCCGGTCCTACAGCGCATGCGCGGCCCTCTCGTCTAATCAGCATGCTCAGATCCACTCGAGCCCCTTGGTCCAGGAGCTCGTCTAATGTGAGCGGATGGATGGTGGTTGCATCCCTCGCTACCCTCACAAATGCATGGCGTGGACACACGCCCTACTAAAGTGATAGCGGGGATGTGGCTGCTGCGCTCGTGCATTCGCCGTTGGACTGGGAGCGAAGGTGGATTTTCGGGCCACCTTGGAGGTTTCACAGTGGGGCACCCCGAGGGGGAGAAAGTGTGCCTGCCCTGGAGTCTCAGAATCCAGGGTGGGTTTTGGTCCTCTTTAAATCCTCCAAAAATGGTCACTTGATGGTGCCTTCAGCTGTCTGGTAACTACACTCAGTTCAAAGCAGGAAAATTGTGCAAATCTTGCCAACACAGTTTTGTATTCTTCTCACTAGGGAAAACCCTTTACTAGTTCCAGCTTTATAATGAATTTCTGCCCAACCAGCTCAAAGCTGAACAAAACCCCGGAATATGACTTTACTAGCTGCATCCATGTTAAGTCTGTTAAGATCATTTTAGATGTCTTGTACTTACGTTCATTATCATACATACAGTCGGCATCACTTTAATCGTGATGCATTAATGAGGGTATTTTTACACACCTTTTGCATACTTTGTAATATTTTTGTATCCCTGTGATTGTGATGTATTTGCACATTTATCTTTATAAGGATCTTATGCACATTTTCCACATTTATGTGTGGGACCATGACACATTTGCATTTGGTTGTTTTTGATATGTGGTGTTTTTTTTAGAACACTATAGTGTAAGGGCCCACATATTTTTTTCTATATTTATTTGTGTTTCTGGTTTTGATACATTCTGTTTTACATATTTCATCAAACCAAACCCCTCTAAATGATTGCTTCGCCGTCTTCTTTCATGACCAAATGGTCATTATGATGAAGTACCATAGATTACAAAAAGCAGCACAGTTAAACCATGTACTGTACAGGATTACAATCCCTGTATCCACAATACAGTAGGTAAATGTGGAGCTAGCCTTCCACACATATATGCCTAGCTAACACGTTTGTGTTTTAACCAAGATACAGACTTTTCTCAGCCTATAGTTTCTACTATTGGTACATATACAAAAGCAGAACAGATAAAAAAAACACCCCAATGATTCTCTCAGTAAAAAGGAGAAATAAACTTGGCTGGAATGTTGTAGGGTCTATAAATAACCCCCCCCCCTTGTCACCTTGTTTATTTATCCTGATTTATATTAGGGGCCATTTAACTTTAAGCAATAGCAGCTCCCTAATTTTTCTTATAAAAAAGTTCCCTTAAAAAACTGGTACCAATGTTATCCTGTATAAATTTTACTTTATAAACCGACAGGTGGACTGTCAATGCAATTATCAACTTTGGGTTATAAATATTAAAGTGGACCAACGGTCAGAAATGACTTAACCAGACCAACACAATGAACAGTGTTCATATTCATCCCTGCCCAGGGCAATTTAGATTGCTGCATATAAAAATTAATTTACCTTTTTCTAACTCCTGCTGTAGTAAGATTTAGAAACAAAATGGCGGCTCATGCATTTGCAGGCCACCTGCCAACAGGAAGTGCTCCTGGGCTTCCTGTTACTGTGCATTTTCAGTTATGTCAGTTGAATCCAGGCAGCAGCATGGCTGAGATGCTGGGAGAGGAAGCTCCAAAATGGCAGCTACCTTTCTTTTCCAACTGTGCCAGGCTGTTGGTTCAGTTTAGGCATTTCAACTTCATTTAAAGTGGAACATAACTGGAAATATAGAAAATGAAAACCCGCGCTTAGAAGATTTAGATATTTTACACAATTAGTTGAAAGTATGAACTCTGCTCAAACGTGTAAGAACCCAATATCCCCAATAGGCTCAGCAAGCAATAAAATAATTAGAATACACAGAGCAAGTGATTAGTTAACAAAAAATACAATTATTATAAGTTGGCCCAAATCAGCCATAAAAAATCTGATGTCAAAGTCCCTTAATTATATACATGGGTTTAATAGAGTCCCAGAGATTGACTTGTGATGTTAAATTTTCAAACTGCAATTTATGCCGGATATCCCAAATCTCATGCAGCAAGTATTCAATAGTGCTCAACCACATAGATATCATCCACCGCGTGCCCGCCACCTATTTTTGGTACCCTTACCAGGTGGCGTATATTGGTACACCTTGAAAATAAGCCACTCCTTGCTCCGTAGCTCTATTCGATCCAAATCTGATCCTCTTGTTGTTTAGGATGAATACCCATAGATTTTGGGCTTGAAGGTGGCTCAAAGTGAGTTTTTGCATGAAAGAAATCAATGAAGGAAATATATAGCATGATATTGCTTTTAATGATAAAAACCTCTAAAAGGTTAAAAGTGTGCACTCACATTTAAAATCCTTGATGTACAGCATATAATAACATAGGCGAAGCTCTCACCCTACTTTCGGTTCACCTCGGCCGCTGGTGTCCACGAGGGGTGCACACTTTTAACCTTTTAGAGGTTTTTATCATTAAAAGCGATATCACGCTATATATTTCCTTCATTGATTTCTTTCATGCAAAAACTCACTTTGAGCCACCTTCAAGCCCAAAATCTATGGGTATTCATCGTAAACAACAAGAGGATCAGATTTGGATCGAATAGAGCTACGGAGCAAGGAGTGGCTTATTTTCAAGGCGTACCAATATACGCCACCTGGTAAGGGTACCAAAAATAGGTGGCGGGCACGCGGTGGATGAGATCTATGCGGTTGAGCACTATTGAATACTTCCTGCATGAGATTTGGGATATCCGGCATAAATTGCAGTTTGAAAATTTAACATCACGAGTCAATCTCTGGGACTCTATTAAACCCATGTATATAATTAAGGGACTTTGACATCAGATTTTTTATGGCCGATTTGGGCCAACTTATAATAATTGTATTTTTTGTTAACTAATCACTTGCTCTGTGTATTCTAATTATTTTAAAGTGGAACATAACCCGGCAATCCAGCTTTTGTTCTATGCACCACTGAGTGATACCCCCCCGTTCACGCACTACAACGCACCTCTTCTCGCATGAGAACCGCCTGCTGTGCCAATGGCATTCGGCTCTCATTAAAAAGGATGGGGAGCGCTTTAAAGCAAAACAAACCCCTTGAGGAGGACTCAGGTTTGGGGTAACTTTTTAATTCTACTATGCCTCCTGTCGGGCTACTGCACACTTTTCAGATTTGTACCCGAGCTATAGGCCAACCAGATCTGAACTGAGAAACCACCACAAATATACACCTCCTAATGTATAGCAAATGTTGCTTGTTTTTTTATTAATTTATTAATAAATTAATCATTATTAATTATTAATAAATCACCCCTTGCAGCCTCCCTGGTGACAAATTTATTTTACAGCCTCTTGCATATCATAAACACAGTTTTACAGTGTACTCTTAAATAATATTTCAAGAGCTATTTTTTTTTATAAAGAGCTTTAATATAAAAAAAATACCCAATCAGACAGTTACTACACAATTTTGTAAAAAAAAAAAAAAAAATAGAATATACATATAATAATCAGAGTCCAACATTAAGGACAAGAATTTGGATGCAAATAGCTAGTTCTAGGAGGTCCGTAACCATGATATCCAAGAAGAATAAATACCAAGAGTTGATGTCTTCATACAAATTAATAGCCAAAATGAACAAATTCATGAATACTTTGATGATCAGCCTAGTTTGCAATACTCCAGCAGTCATAAATAGGCAATTTTAAATAACAAATCCAGTCCATAAAAATGAATCCAATGTCCTCTTACAGTGAATTACAAGGCTGGGGCAGGACCCCCAGGGGTGGCCTGACGAGGTATATTATACATAACACCAAGGAACTGATCAGCAATACGGCCGGCCTCTCTCAGACCACTCAGGAGTGCTCCATGAACAGTTGCTGGATAATTTCGGATGGTGTGTTCACCGGCAAAGAACAAGCGAGGAATGGGCTGGAAAGGAAGAAGAGTAAGAGGTTAGTCCTATTTTGGAAGATACGAATTCCTTGTTCTGTGAGTTTAAACATTTGTTGTACATAATAAATAGAGACATCATTCCTGGCATTAACAATGCTGAAGAACTGCTGCCTCAATCCAACCCCTAGTATCAAACCTACTATTCATTCAGAGCCTATTTAATTTAAAAAAATGCCAGGCTTCTGCTCAGAAGTGCCAACTTTTTTATTGGTCAAAAGGACTTTGTGATGCAGATAAACTGCAGACTAAAGGCACGATTCTGACACACATACTGAGCCATCTGGGCATCGGGATCTGCTTAGCAAGTAAATGTGTAATCGCTATTGCATGTCTGCTCCAACATGCACAAAGTCATTTTTATTTGATAAAACGTACCTGTGGTGCTCCAGGAATGGCAGGCCCTGGAGTGATTGGCTGAGCCATCAAGTCATAGTCATTTCCAGATGATCCTGCTGCAACATAGGAGTAAGATCCACGGGCCCATGGGTCAGCTCGCCAACGGCTTACAACTGTTTCTTTTGGCTAGATGTAAGAAAAGTGTATTTTACCACCAAAACGTTGTTTATCAGATTCAAGCAAACTTGATACGACGTGAAATTCAAATGCCACCTTCCCGCTTTAAAGAATCTGCACTGTGCTTTAGAGAATGGGTCCCTGCTCCATGTACTGCCCCAAAGCATGGAGGGTTTGAACAACAGTGTACATTAAAGCCAACCCAAATCAGAATATACCCTTGGAAAGCTTTATTGGGTAGGGAAAATACATGATCTCAGATTTCATGACCATAGGTTACCTACTTTTTTACTGCCACAAATAGACCATAGCCAGGCCTAGACTTAGGGTAGGTCAAAAAGAGAACAGAAAGTTAATGTAAACTCTACTGGATAAACAGAAAATTTGGAAGACATGGCTGGACTATACGGCCACTCCAGGGTTGTGCTGAAACCCAAAGTGTAATAGGCTGGTGGGAGGTTGTTGGGAAGCACATGACTGTTCTTTTTATTAATTTTTTTGAAATATCCCAGTATTAGTTTCTACTTTGTTGGTCTGTGAGAATCCACACACATGCAGGCTCTCGTCCACTCCGAGCCCTTCGTTGTGTTTACATCCTTCGGAAATGGGCTCCGATTGCCCTCAATGGGAAGCACGCTGCCGCATCCCCCTTGGCACGCGTGCTCCTGCCCCAGCCTATCTGAATGGCTGGGGCAGGAGCACACGCAAGCCAATAGGAATTTACAGATTATCATAATCTGAATATATAAACTCTTAATTACATTGTTTAATGTAGAGAAGTCTGTTTTTGGTCTAGATAGTTCAAAATTGGCACAAAAGTCATCATGAGAGTTTTAATCGACACAGTGGGTTTTGGGAGTGCAACAAGTACAGGTTAGCTTTAGTTTGGGGAGAGCTGCATAGCTTAGAAGTGGAAACTATGAAATACAACCTCACTAATGTCATAACAGAGTTGAGCATTGATGAATGAACAATCCTGGCTGTCTGTCTGTCTAATAGCCAGTTTATACACAATGGATCGCTTAGATTTTGCACTTTTAGGTCTGCAAACTGAAATCTCGGGTAGCCAAGCAAAGTCAGTGGATTAAAGCTCATGTGAAAAAACTAAAGCAGAAATACAGGGATAAAGGGAAATACATGACATGAACAGCAGAAGTCATTCTTTTCTAGGGAAAGACCTACCTGTGGAACAGCGCTGCTCCCAAATATCCCTTTCAGAATAGCCAAACAGCGACCGACTATAACGTCATCGCTAATATTTTCCATAATGCCAGCTGCTTCTCCGGCTACTAAGGCCAGAAGGATTGGGGCTGTGAAACATGACACAATTCAACAATTACGAATGCAAAGAGTATTAATGGCAGACTACTTCATGCATTTCCAAATAAAATGACTTATTTTAAACAAACATCTTAAATTAAAGAGGAGAAACTGCAGTTGAAAACTGGTCACTTTGGCTGGTATCTTTCACTGGATGTATGTAAGGCATTATTTTATTACTATTTTTTTCCAACAACTGGGTAGTCAAACTTGGGCATGTCCTACTCATTTGGGAGCAACACTACTAACATGTAAAATGCAACCAGATAAACTGGTGAATTACAACCAAAAACACAACATTATCCTGGGAATCTTTTGGAACAGGTTGTTATTGCCTGTGCTGTATTTCTATCATTCAGCATATTTGCCTATTGTCTGAATATGGGTTTTGTTTTGTCTAATGGATAGAAATGAAGGAGCTATACAAAGGATTCTAACTACATAACTTGGCAAAACAATTACCTTTATAGAGATTCCAGAACAGGAACAGTTCCCCTCTACTGGCCGTTGTGCTGCCCACATGACCAAATAAATTTACAGTTGGGTCCCAAAATACTCTGTCAAAACAAAGTACCACCTGAAAAAAAAAAAAAAAAAAAAGATATGTATAATATAGGCGACAAAGAACAACAACTGAATAAAGGTGTGGATTCTCCATGAAAGTGCACAGGTTGGGATGGTTTCTAGACACCTACCTTGTTAAGATTTCCAAAACCCATTCTTTGAACAGCAGAGGTTTTCCACTCCGGAAGCGGAGGAACAAACTGTACAGCGGGAGGCTGTTGCTTCAGCACACCAAGTGGCAGAGTACAAAGGACAGCATCACACTTATAAATAAATGTCTGACTGGTGGAGCGGGTGTTCACAGCTATCACTTCACATCCTACAAGGAAGAAAAGGACAATTCTGTGAGTACTCACCTGTGGAATTGCTTTTACTATGCATGGCACGGCCTGCTTCCAGAAGTCTTTACGTATGGGTTATTCCGCCACAAGGTGGCGCAGTGTACTGCAGAAGAGTTGTGGCTCCTCCCAGTACCATATAAGAACAGGATCACCAATAAACCAATCCAGTGTTGACAAGCAGTTATTCAAGAAACCGGGAGATAATAAAGGAAAAAAAGGTAACAAAACCCCAACTAACTTGGAACGATCACCATAAAGAGGCAACCAAGAATAACGATAACAAGGGTGGGGTGAAGCAGGCCGTGCCATGCATAGCAAATGCAATTCTACAGGTGAGTACTCGCAGAACTGTATTTTTCCTATTGCATGGCACGGCCTGCTTCCAGAAGTCCTTACGTATGGGACGTCCAACAGCAGTGTCCGTAAGGTAGGGTGGGATCCCCAAAAAGTAACAGGCAGTTCAAACCACTACCGCCTGAAGTACCTTGCGGCAAAAAGCAGCATCAGCTGAGGCCTTAACATCAACCTTGTAAAACTTGGAAAAAGTATGAACAGAAGACCAAGCTGCGGCCTTACAAACTTGTTCAACAGAAGCTTGGTGCTGAAAAGCCCAAGACGCACCAATAGCACGAGTGGAATGAGAAGTAACCCTAAAAGGAGGAACCTTCCCCCTGGCAGAGTAGGCCTGCTCCACCGCCTGACGGATCCACTTGCTGATAGTGGATTTAGCCGGAGGCAAACCCTTCCTAGGTCCAGCAGGTAGAACAAAGAGAGCGTCAGATTTCCTGAAAGGCTCAGTAGCAACCAAATAAAAACTTCAGAGCCCTGACAACATCCAAAGAATGAAGGGTCCGCTCCTTGGAATTAGCAGGGTTAGGACACAAAGAAGGCAAAACAATGTCCTGATTGAGATGAAAAGCAGAAACAACCTTAGGCAAGAAATCCGGCTTAAGCCTAAACACCACCTTATCCTGATGCTGCTCAAAATAAGGAGGTTTGATGGAAAGCGCCGCCAGCTCAGAAACTCGCCTGACCGAAGTAATGGCCACCAAAAAGGCCACCTTAAGAGGCAAAATGGGCAAAGCAGCCCCAAGGATAGGCTCAAAGGGAGGACCCTGCAGAGCAGATTCAGGTCCCAAACCGGCAGCATAGGCTTACTTGGCGGACGCACATGAGTAACTCCCAGGAAAAAGGTCTTAACCAACCGGTGATTGGCAAAGGATCTTTGGAAAAAAATTGCCAGAGCTGACACCTGTCCCTTGAGGGTACTAAGTTGAAGGCCCGAATCCAAACCATGTTGCAAAAATTCCAGAATCCTGGGGATAGAAAACACCACACAAGGAAGAGACACGGACTCACACCAGGCAATGTAAGCATGCCAGATCCTGTAGTCGATAAAGGATAAGGACTTCTTCCTAGCCCTAATCATGGTATCAACAACAGAAACTGGCAACCCCTTATGCATCAAGATGGAGGTTTCAGCAGCCAAGCCGTTAAAGCCAGTGTTTGTAAATTGGGATGGCACAGTTGTCCCTGAGTGAGCAGATCTAGATCCTTGGGCAAGACATACTGATCTACTGCCAACTGCACGACGTCTGCAAACCACACCCTCCTTGGCCAACAGGGGGCCACCAGAATGGCTGGTACCCCTTCCTGGGCTATCTTGCACAGCACCCTGCCCAGCAGAGGAAAGGGAGGGAACACAGAGGTGCCTAAACTCCGTCCAAGGCATTGCTAGCGCATCCGTGGCGAAGGCCAGAGGGTCCTGTGACAGGGAGACGTGAAAAGATTGTAATTGTGGCGGGACACAAACAGGTCCACATCCATCTGACCCCAGCGGTGACACAGGGAGTGAAATACCTTGTTGCTGAGGGACCATTCCCCCAGCCGAGACGTCCCCCTGCTCAGGGAGTCTGCCTCCTGGTTCTCCACCCCCGGAATGTAAACCGCGGAGATGCAAGGGACATTCTCTTCCGCCCAAGACAGTATCAGGGACACTTCCTTGAGGGCTCGCTTGCTCCGAGTCCCTCCCTGATGATTGATGTAGGCAACTGACGTCTTTGTTGCGGATCTAAACACCCCGACCCCGAAGGTGCGTGGTCAGCTGAGAAAGAACCAACCTGATCGCCCTCAGTTCCAGGACATTGATGGGAGCATGGGCCTCCTGGGGGCCCCACCGACCCTGGAACTTCATAGACTTCCAAAAGCCCCCCCAACCGGTCAGACTGGCATCTGTGGTGACAGTCTCCCAGCACGGAGGCAGAAAGGTCCTGCCCACTAGAAGGTTCCCTGAGTCCAGCCACCACGAGAGAGACTGTCTGGCCAGGGGGACAGAGCAAATTCCTGATCCAGGGGCACAGGGTCCCGATCCCAAACTGACAAGAGGTGCAACTGAAGAGGTCTCATGTGAAACTGAGCAAAAGGGACCGCCTCGAAGCAGGACACCATCAGACACACTAACTGCATCCCTTGCCGGATGGAGGGATGGGGACACAAGGGCAGAGTCCGTGCCTGCTTCTGAAGGCCCTCCACTTTCTGCTGAGGCAGGAAGACCTTGACCTGAGAGGTATCCAGAGCCATGCCCAGAAAGAACCTCACCAAAGACGGAGACAGTGAAGACTTGGGATAGTTGATCACCCAGCCGAAGGACTCGAGAGTGGAGTTCACCACCAGAGTATCCTTCTTGGCCTGATGAAGAGACAGAGCCGCAATCAGAATGTCGTCCAGGTAAGGAAGAATGCGAATGCCCCGATTCCGCAGCAGAGCCATTGGTGAACACCCGAGGCGCCTAGGTGATACCGAACGGTAAAGCCACAAACTGGTAATGCTGATCCTCTAGAGCGAACCTGAGAAATCTCTGATGACCTGGAAAAATTGGTACATGAAGATAGGCATCCTTGATATCCACAGAGGTCATGAAGTCGCCCGGGCGAAGGGTACCGGCAGCTGAGCATAGCGTCTCCATACGAAAGTGCTTGAACCTGACAAACTTGTTGAGACCCTTCAAGTCCAGGATGGGCCTCATGGACCCGTCTTTTTTGGGGACCGTGAACAGATTGGAATAGAACCCCTGACCCCGTTCCTGGGAAGGCTCCAGGCAAATGACGCCTGACTCCAACAGACGTTGAACCGCAAGGCGCAAACCCTGAGCTGACAGAGGGTTTTGAGACATCCGGGATCTGATGAACCTTGGGGGCGGCCAGGCTGCAAACTATCTTGTAACCGGAGGAAACCACCTCCTGAATCCACCGGTCTGTGGCGCGGAGCCTCCAGATGCGAGCAAAGAGCCGAAGCCGTCCCCCCACCCGGATGGGTGAGGGAGTCTCCTCATGCCTGAGGGGGCTTGGGAGAAGGTTTGGGCTTGGGACCCCATGAGAGACCGGGACGACCACATGGTCTGCCACGGCCCCAAGAATCTCTGCGGGTTACCTGAAAAGAGGGAGCCACGACCTCCTCTGGGAGCACGAAAGGAGGGGAGGGAAGCAGAGGGCCCCCGAAAAGGGCGAGGCTACCTCCTACGCTGAGGCAGCCTACCATCCTTGGCTAGAACATCCAGACGCTCACCAAAAAGCCGCAGCCCCGTAAAGGGGAGCCCAGTGAGAGTCTGCTTAGCAGCAGCGTCAGCTGCCCACTGACGTAGCCAAACAGAGGCCCTACCACACAGTCGTACTGCATCATCCATGGCAGTAAGGACAAAGGCAACAAAATCAGAGCAAAGCAAAAAGGGCCCTATAATCCTCCCCCCTGCTACCAGCCGTAGCGCCATCAAGGAGACGCTTGAGCTGTTTCTTAAGGGCAATAGCTGTAATGGCAGCGGCGCAGACCGGACGAAGCACAGCCCCCACAAATGTAAAAGCATGGCAGGCCAGCTGATCCATGCGCCGGTCCTCGGCTGTCCTGCAGTGTAGTAGTGTCAGGGGAAGGCATGTCCGAGGTGTTGGACAGCCCTAGAACGGGAGCGTCCACCTCAGGGGGACACGACCATCGCTTGACCAGGTCGGCAGGAAAAGGATACCTCTTATCCAACCCTTTGGCCACCGCGGGCAATCTACTAGGATGTTCCCACTCCTTGAGCACCATATTAGTGAAATGGCTCTGCTCAGTGAACTCCAGATGCTGTTTATCAGGACGAAAAAGCTCACGCTGCTTCCTCTTAGCCACCTCAGGGGGGACAATGTGCAAGATTTCAAAAATGTGAGCCAACAGGTTATCAGTTTTCCTCAGGGAACCATGGGTCCTCCCCAGACGCAGAACCAGGGTCGCTGCCGTAACCCTCCTGCTGGTCCCCAGAGGAGTCAGAGTCCTGGAAGAGTTTCCCCTCCTCTAGGGGGTAAAGGTCACCAAAAGCATCAGGTCCCTCATCCTCCTCAGGAAAGAGGGAGGGCACGGGAGCCAGGTACAGCTTCTTGCCAGAGGCCTTACGTGGAACAGGCCTGGCAAGCTGCCTTTCAATGCTGGCCACACGCAGTGCCAGATCAGACTGTGACCCCCCCGCTAGTATCCCCCTCACTAGGGGCTAAATGCAGGCGGAGGGGTAGGCGATGCCGAAGGGGGTGCAGAGCTGGGAAGCAAAGCGGGTAGCCCAGCCTGCGCCGCAATGATACCCTGGGCGCACGGCATGCACACCGCGACACTGTTACTCAGAGGGGATGCCCCGCACATGGCACACAGCCGGGATTGCCCCGAAGAACCCCCAAGCATGCTATCCCCAGAAGCCTCCATATGGTGATTAAGAGAAATAGGCCAACACAGGGTAAGGGCTAATAAAAAAAAAAAAAGACACTGGAATGCACCCCCAAGGGATGCCCCCAGAAACCAGTAAGGGGAGATGAGGGAGGGTAAGGGGTAGGACCGGGAGAAACCACAACCCACAGTTGTCCCGCCTGAAAGACATAAGTAAAAACACATAAGAATCCCACAGTACATGCCCCAAGGAACCAAAAACCCCCAAGGGGGACCCACGGACCAAGCAGGCAAAATCACCAAGCCGCCAGACCACAGGAGGAAGCGACACAGGGAGAGATCACCGCCGCAGCTCCGGGAGGAAGAAGGGACCCAGACGCGCAGCAGAATCAAAATGGCACCGGCAGAGGAACCTTGAGGGGCGGGCCGCGGGAGGACGACGCGATACGCGTCATCCTCCGACCCCGCCCCCCCGAAGAGCGCGAAAACAGCGCTCATGGGACCGCGCCGGCATCATCACACAGCAACAAAACGCCTCACAATTATAGCGCCACCCGCCGCGGAGCATAGTACAAAGCGGCGGCGGCTAAAACAGTTTAAAAGACAGCTAAAAGCACTCGCCGCTACCACCCGCCCCCCCCCCCCAACACCCTTCGGGGAGGGGGGGGGGGGGGAGAGGAGAGTGAGCAGGCAGCGGCGAGAGCCCAGTCCAGGGATGGGGGGGGGGGACCCCAAACACAAGAACAGGTCACATAGTCCCCAAAAAACACTCAGAATCTAGGGCAGGAACTCCGCATCCCTCAGTAGGCTCACCATAAAGCCTATGGCCGGCTACCCTTTGTGGTACAGGGCCTGCAGCATGGAGCAGCGCTCTTGAGCACTTGACCCTAGTGCTCCTCTACCCTCACCCGATCCGTCAGCCGAGGCTGGGAAGCACAGAGGGCCCGGAAACGGGTGGAAATAGCCATGCAGGGCCGCAGGCTTGGTTGCCCCGCTCACCTGCGCAATATAAAGAGCCATCTTCTATCTTCGCAGAATCACTGCAGAGAGAACACTGGATTGGTCTAGTGGTGATCCTGTTTTTATATGATACCGGGAGGAGCCACAACTCTTCTGCAGTACACTGCGCCACCTTGTGGCGGAATAACCAATATGTAAGGACTTCTGGAAGCAGGCCGTGCCATGCAATAGGAAAAGAGAAGAATATTGTAAGCACTATTCACCTATTTAAACCAGCATGTGATGCATCTGTAAATGTACAGCAGAGAATATGGTGTCTATAATAAGCGGACGGGTCAGCCATGCACCAAGTGATCCAGTGTTCCGATACCCTGGCTGACTGAGTGACATTTTAAGGAGTGTAATTTACAGTGCAGGGCATCAAGTGTCACTTAACATACTGCAGCTCAGTAATAGAAGATACTGTGACCAGCCTTAAGACTGGGGTACCACTCCTAATTACCAGGTCACCCAAAATTGGCAATGAAGCAGGCAGAAGTTAGATCTGCAGCACGTACGCTGTTCAAACATTAACCAATGTCCTGTCACATACACTATGCATAGATTATATAATTAAACACACTGCAACACAACTAGAGTTCACATATTAAGCATTTTGATCCTCTCTCAGAAAACTAGTTTTTTTCTGAGTTAAAATTATTACTTTTCAAGGTTTACTTTTTTTTTGGAAACTGTATATCTTGTCCAGAATATAGACGAACTAGGTGGGCAGCACCAGCCTATCTGCCCTCACAAAATTTCATACAAAGTGAATTCTGGTGTGCACACCAACCCTAGCACTATAACTATAGAAACCAGGAAAAAAAGAGGGGGAAGGTCCACACTTCCCAATAATTGCTACAGGTTAAATAAGTGGCACCACCTTCAAGGATTATACAAAAATATCCCAAATTTATTACATGAAGAAATACAAATTAAAAAACATCTAGACAATTACACTACATAGATACACAAAACACACACAAGGGGGCGCTAGAGGTCTGTTATAATAAATAAATTCATTCCAACTACAATATAAACATATCATCATTAAATTCTCAGTGTATAATTCAAATTCTTGTGCAAAACTGTGCTAATAAAGTGCAAAATGCAATATAATCTAATAGGACCTATGTAGTCCAATATTCACCATACACAAATGATCTAATCTCAAAGAGCTTATCAAAGAGCAGGAAAACGAGCCAGGGTGAGTCAGTAAGAGTAAACAGACAACAAAAGGTGTGCATACAGACCAACCAGGGATGCCCCCACAGGGATAAAACACAGTTTTGCACAAGAATTTGAATTATACACTGAGAATTTAATGATGATATGTTTATATTGTAGTTGGAATGAATTTATTTATTAACACTATGTATTATAACAGACCTCTAGCGCCCCCTTGTGTGTGTTTTGTGTATCTATGTAGTGTAATTGTCTAGATGTTTTTTAAGTTGTATTTCTTCATGTAATAAATTTGGGATATTTTTGTATAATCCTTGAAGGTGGTGCCACTTATTTAACCCGTAGCACTTATTGGGAAGTGTGGACCTTCCCCCTCTTTTTTCCTTATATCTTGTCCAGTTTATTACCTACACCCAAAATCATATGAGACATTTAAACTGGAAGCACACAAACCACATTTAAAAAAGTCAAATTCTAGTATCCCTCTAATTTTAAAATTTACTTTTTTTCTGCATTTTGCTCAACCCAACAAAAGCTTCTCAGAAGGGGCCATCTACATCTACAAAGGAGGAGGAGGAGAAAAGGAGCATCTACCCAGCAGTTACACTACCCCTGTACCTGCAAAATAAACCAACCACTGACAAACTGGATAATCCCATAGTGTGCACATGTCCTTGACAGTTCAGTCTACAGCTAAAAAGTTTTTTACTCAGTACAAACAATAAAATATATAAATAGCAAACCTTGTATTTATAGATTTGGCTTACGTGTGCATTTGGTTTAGAAGCGTTGTATAGGAATTTAGAGATACAAAGTTCAATGTCCAGCACTCTGGTAAAAGCTAAAATCATCCATTTATTAATCCATATTTAAAAGATACACATATTCCAGGTAGTACAAAAACTATTTTTCCAAGTCACAGCATTACACGTTTCAGGCCACACATGGAGCACTTAGTCAAAACTGATGACTATGGGCTCCATGTGTGGCCCTTAGTCATCATATTCCATTGTACTACACAGAATATGTGCATCTTGTAAATATGGACTAATAAATGGATGATTTTAGACTTAACCAGAGTGCTGGACATTGAACGTTGTATCTGTTAACCTTGCTGGCGAGTCCTAAGCTTCAGTAGTCTATTTTCCAACAATTGGATTGAGCTGGCCATCAAACTTTTCTATAGGAATTGACACTTTTTTTTGCTTGCCCTATCCATGCTGCCATAGATTTAAAAAAATTATAAAAAGCGACATACCAGAAGATGTATATCGAACTTGTCGCACAGCTGTATTTAGTTTGATATCAAGTCCTTCCGCTAGTGCTACAGGAACACAGGAATAACCATTCCTAACAGTCAAATGGCTGCCGGTAAACTCAAAGTCATCATCCTGGGAAAGCGAAAAACTCCCTGGTAAGAACATTCATGAAGACAAAAAGGAAGCATTTTAGATATCCAATTTAGGAATTACCTGGTCCCAGTGTTTAAGAGAAAGTGTAGATAATGGGGTTGCATTAGCAAACTCCAGATTTGCAAAGTGCCAATCTAGTATCTGTCTGTCCCTGGAGGATAAGTAAACATCACTGGTGGGAAGAGAAAAAAAAAGTTATTAGACAAGAGGAAAGAAAACTACCGTAGTGTTATTTCATTTAACTACACCAGGGGTACTCAAATGGCGGACCGCGGTCCGAATCCGGACCGCAGACGCCATTTGTCCGGACCGCTGCCCAGGGCTGTCACATCAGCCCAGGATCCGGCGGTGCTGGTGACAATTGCCGGCCGGGGCTGTCAGTGCTGGGGGCGGGCACATGGTCGTGGCCAGGCCGGGGGAGGTGGAAGCGTCTCGGGCCTCGTAGACGGGGGGAGGAGTGGAGACGAAGAGGCGCGGGAGGAGGAAGAAGCCGAGAGCGCGGAGCTGGCGGAGGCTTCGGGCGGCAAGCAGAGCCCGCTGCACACACCTGGAGGCCCGGCATCAGAGCACACTGCTGCGCTGGCTGGAGGAGCGGCTGGCCCGGGGCGAGGAGGCCATTACCCGGGACCAGTTCATCGAGCTGCTGAGAAAGTGCAAGGAGGTGAGATTCCTGTCCCCCATTTACTTCATGTGTAGAGTGCAAGCTCCTCAGCCAACCTGAGCAATGAGCCTTCCTGTCCCCCCACCCACCTGTCATTTACTTCCTGCTTCTCGCCCTTCTGTGTAGAGTGCAAGCTCTTCAGCTAACAACAGCTGACATGCACTCTTACTTACACCCCCCACCCCATGTCAGCTGTTAGCTGAAGAGCTTGCACTCTACACAGAAGGGCGAGAAGCAGGAAGTAAATGACAGGTGGGTGGGGGGACAGGAAAGCTCATTGCTCAGGTTGGCTGAGGAGCTTGCACTCTACACATGAAGTCATGCACTCTTACTTACACCCCCCCCCCCCGGACCTTCATCCCACGGCAGACCCTGGTAAGTGGACCTCCACTGACCGTAATTGAGTACCCCTGAACTACACTGAATATACAGTTGACAAAATCCCAGCTATTATAATTGTAAGCCAACTTTTCATAGTTATTTTGACACAATGATGTCAAATAAAGATTATTGCAGTTAGTCACAGTCAATGTTGTTCAAACCACAAAAAACCCAATTAGCTTACCGGTAATAGAATTCTCGGTAGTCCTCCAGGATGGCCCAGCCCAGTAGGTGGGGAGGAGCTACTTGGCTGGGCCGTCCTGGAGTAAATTTTCTTATTATCAATCATTCACTCTTACACCTGAAGCATGTGGATCCCCCCTGAATGTTTTCTTCTTTTTACCTTTTTCTAACTTTTTGATTTAATATATTTTATTTATTTCTAGACCTGAGCCAATAAATGGGCCTAGGGCATCATAAGGTAATGCAAGCGTTTCTGGGTCATTTAACCACTTACTGGTCTCATGGATATTGGACATCAAAATGTTTAATATCAAAAGTTTTGATCTGATGTTCTTTTTCACTACTTCTCTACATTGTCAAAAAGTTGAATTTGGAGAAATCTATCGCTTCGATTGGCAGGTGCGGTCATGTGGGTCCCGGCCAGCCACCCACGTGACGGGAGCAGGCCAATCAGTGGACTGGATTTCTTTGGGAGACCGCAGAGAAAAGATTTCACCCGTTCTGCGGCAATAATGCACAGGGGGGGCATCCGAAATTGGCATGCCCCTTGTGCTTGGAACACCACCCATTATTTCTTTACCGAAGGAAAACAAGATGGGTGTGTAATATGGCATGGTCATTCCTGCAATAAGTACCTGGGAGGATTGGCTTCAAGTTCTTGCAGTTTCTCTTCAAGTTTCGCCTGGGACTCTGCCAACAGATCATACTCCTATATTCAAAAGAAGAAATATAAATAAATATAATCCACTCGAGGAAACCAAAGGTAAAAGAAAGATTTAGTAGGGAGCCTTACCTTGCAGAGAGCTGTCAGATCTCTGTGCTTGCTTTTCACAAGAAACTCAGCAGTGATATCCCGTGGAGGCTTTACTTCAGAAGCCTCCTTATATTGCTGGTGAAGCTCCTTTATTTTCTCTTTTAAATTAACCATCTGTTAAAAGCAAAACACATCACATTTTGCCGTCTGTCCTAAACCTCAATATCACTTCGCCTATATCTTTATACTTTGCCTACTGTACATACAAGTCTGTTGCCGAAGAAATAACCAGCGTACTTCTCCTAATCAGCAGCGCAATGGAAACCAAAAACATATCCCAAAATCTATTTCTTGTACTAGTGGCACAGAGTATATCGGAACATAACTCATAACTTATTTGGTGAGGCAGTATTTTGCACTAAATTCTGCGATTGACCATATGTTTTGATTTAAAGAAAGAAGTGCAGACAAACCATAAAATAATATTGTAGCCGCTCTGCATTTTAAATAAAAGAAACACCATCTCCCTCAGCATATTCAACAGGGTGCCAGTAGTTCTGCTGAGACTACATATTTTAATCCCCTCACGATTTGGTAAGTGAGCCACCTTCTTTACCTCCCTGGTTAGAGGCGGAATACAACATGCCGACAGACTAGTACAGCTTCTACCTTACTCCTTTAAGCAGAACTGAGTTATCCGAAACAAACAGGAAAAAAAAAAAAAAAAAGTAGTTAACATTAGAGATGCTAAACTGAGGACAAAATCCCCTATTCCAAGGTTATACGTATGAGAATGGACACTACGGATCAAAGATTCATCCCACTACATAAAGCCTCCCCTCGCAGCTAGACCTAGCACTAGAAGAAAACACACAGAAAGAAACAAAAACATGGAAATGTTGAAAGAAAAGTGCAGCCATAACAGAGTTCCAAAGCGCATAGGGTGGCTTGACACGGAGAACTAGGGCCCCTAGTATTGGCTGTTGTAGAAATATGTAGTTAACAGGTTCCCCTACAGCCAGGAGGTATGGCTAGTTGCAAAAGACGGTATACCCAACTGGGAGTAGTCCTTGATTATAAAATATATATATATATATATATATATATATATATATATATATATATATATATATATATATATATATATATATATATATATATATATATATATATATATATATATATATATATATATATAATGTCTGCATCGGCAAGTGAAAAACAAACATATGCAGACGCTTGTCTAATAGCTCAAGACAGCTATTAGCTGCCAATAGCCAATAGCTGCAGTCCAAGTGACTTCCTCCTGACATTACAGAATTATAAATCAATGCCCCTTAGAATGACCATAGGAATATAGGTTTACCTTATTTAACAATTCCTTTAATTCTTCCTGGGTTTTAACTATCTTCTTCCAGTGTTCAATTTGTTCATCTTTCACATGCTTCTCTTGAAGCCTAAAGAGGGAAAAAGTAGATGTTTCTGTGCTTTAAGAAAAACTTTAGAAATTACTGGACTCTCACTATAAAGTGATCCAGTTATACAAAAGAAATAAACCCTTACATCGGCCACAGTCCAGCGCCGATCTCCCGGTGCTGCCACCTTGAGAGAAAGTACCAAGCGGCATCCCCCTGGTTCCGTGCACGTGCCCACCTATTCACTTGAATGGGTGGGCGGAGCCAGAAGATGCCAGTTTGTCTCCTCCTGTGCGGCACTGCACCACGGTTCCCCCTTTCTGCCCCAGCGCTAGGGGAGGGTGGCAGGGCAGGGGAGGTTATATATGACTAGGAATTCACTTTAATAAGCAGCAGCGGGGCAGCCCAGTAGATGTTATTGTGCTTCAAGAAAACCTCCAGAAGTGACTGGACCCCCTCTAAACAGATCGGGCTCCCCCACTCTGCATCTGCACCACTAAACTTTAGAACTGGACCGCCCAGGTACTCACCTTATCCTGGTTATGCGACCCAAGTAACAAAGAGCTGCCTATCAGGGTGGCTGGTGAGCGAGCACATTACTGGTGCAGCCTATTGGGTTGCACAAAGCGGCCAAAGAAGGAATTCCAGAAGAGGTGAGTATCCAGGTGGCCACGTTCTCTAGGTTAGTGGTACCAATGCATAGCGGGGAAGCACTTTAATACGGGTCTGATTAAAACCTAGCAGATGTAACAGGAACTCCGGTCAGAAATGACCAGACCTACTACTACCTACAAGCTCCCCTGTTGTGCTTCGATACTCCTATACTAGAGAATGGGGCCCCCCAGGTACAGCCTATCAGACTCACACAGTAATGTGCTCGGCCAACGGGTTCCCTGTGAGGCTTCTCCCAGTCACGTGGGATGCACAACCCAGAAGAGTTAAGTATCTGGGCAATCCTGCTCTTAAGTTTAGCAGCACTGATGCACAGCAGGGCAGCGTGACCCGACTTGCTGCATATTAAAGAGAAAGTCTGGTAATTTCTGACCAAACTTCCTCTTTAATATTATATTTATTACACATAGCCGAGTGATGCACAAGATAACGTTCACCCCAACTTACTGTATAACCACCTCCAGAGCTTGCCCTAGCGAGACTGGCTTGTTGTTAAGGACATTGAAGTCCAGCTGATGGCTGAGGTATGAGGTGGCTTCTAATAAGCGGTTAAATTCTTGTTCCACCATCTCATCTTTTTCTTTTGGTACCTGAAACCACAAAGAACCACAAATAAAACACATTCTGCTAGTGCAGCATTAAAATGAAAAGAAAAAAAAAAACACAAGGCACAGCATGAACAACACCCAGCATTCGAATAACCCTGAAAAACCAGAAAAAAAAAAAAAGTTACCTTTCTCCTTGGCTTCCCAGCGAAATCAAGCGCACTCACCACAGTCACGTGGTCCACAGGCTTTTTCCAGGTACCCGCATGCAGCAAATTGCAGCATCTAATTTTGCGGGGTGGACCAAGGAGAAAGGTAAGATTTCTGTGGTTTGATGTGGGGGAGGGGGGTTACCAGCTATCAGGATGCTTCCCTGCACTAGGAACAATGAGGATTTTTGTGAAAAATAGGTGTTTTTTCGATTTAAGAATAGACACAGTATGGTCAAGTTACAACATCCAGCATAATAATGCAATCTGATTTTCTTGCCATTCGAGCAATGGACACGAGAATCCCCTGCTTACCTGCCCCGCTGCACCACCGTTTACTGTTGCAGCCCCAGTATGAGAAGCTGGACCTGTGTGTGGGTGTGGCCTGTGTATGACTCACTCCCATTGAAAACAATGCTTCTATACACAAGTTCCTGTGTACGGAGATGCCACTAGCTCTGAATGGCAACTATGTACACAGGCCACGCTCCCACCTGCATGCTTGGCTTCTCATACTGGTAAATGATAAGCAGTGTGGAGGAGATGGGAAGCGGGCGTCTTGTTGACCATATTTTAATCCAAGGTCTTTTAGAAAGTGCACAAAAATAGAATATGCCTTTAAAAGGCACTCTACTGTGTACAAATGTATTATAATGAAAATCCAAATATATTATAAAAAAGTTACATGGCAAGAGGGTGGCTGATCTTTAAAAAAAAATTAAGCTGGTTTTCTCCTTGTATTGAAAAAAACAAAAATCAGGGGCAACTGGTTTGCAAAAAGTAGCGCTCTGCTTTAACAAGTAGTTAGGAGTAATGGCTTACTGCAATATAGAACAGCAATGTAAGATCTTCAAGCAAACAGTACCAACAACGTGTATTAATCATGTGCTGCTTTGGACAGTGTCTGGCTTAGGGGACTAGTAGAAGTTAATGTGGACCAAAACACAGGATTTTGACTATCCTGGGTTTTGGTCCATACCTCGCTGTCTGAAAACCCCCAAGTTAAACTTACCAGTCCCTGGCTCCCACGGCCCATGCGTATCCTCTTGTCCAATCAGCACTTTTTGCTATGCCTATTAATGCACAGCGAAAAGTCCCTGATCTAAGAAGCCACGCTGTGTGGAACACCCCAATTTGCCTCAAAAAAACACCTTTCACCGGTCCCAAAGCGCACGAGTTGTCTCGTGTCCAATTAGCGCTTTATTCCGTGCATATTAATGTACGACATAACGCACCAGCATGGAGACGTGGCCACATCCCCCTGGTCTCCGCGCAGTGCGCAGGACGCTTCCGTCCCCAATCTATCTGAATAGCTGGAGATGCGGCCCATTAAGTGTGGCATGGGGGCCCCACAAAGGTAAATGATTCCTGGCAAATTTTGGGGGGTTCTATTTGGTCACTTGATCTGCCAACCCTGGTGTCTAAAAGGACCAACTAAATGGTGGCTGATCAACTTCAAAGAGGATCTGGAGGACCCACGTAGCACAGCAGCATCCAGGTAGGCTGCACCCACTCCCATTCTCGTTCCCCTGATAGCTGCCAGTCACATGACTGTCAGCATCCAATTGGATTTGCTAAGTGCAAGAAGTGTGAAGCCCCCAGTTTGCATTAAATGCATTGTGATTCTGTAATCCCACGGTGCATGTGTGTATCTCCAGCTGCATCCCAGGTATAAGGAGGGAGCGGGCATGCCACTGCAGCAATGACGAGCATGCATACGTCATTGGCACCAGAGGCCCATGCACATGCCATGGAATTGCCGGATTGGGTCAAGTGTCAGTGGGTTTCACACAGCAGAACACTCCAAATTGGGATGCCCCGAGCAAAGCTTCCACTGAGCTCTAGAGTCTATTAGGCTCCAGGGCTGGGCGATGATGGTTTTGGTCCTCTTTAATACAACAGAGCAGCATATTAACCTTGTGCTGCTGCCTGCACATTTTATAACAAACATGATTAGCAGCAATATTCACTTTATAGCATTAACTTACAGATCCATCAGTAATGTGAACTTACAGCTTTGCAGCAATGTGAACTTACAGCTTGACCATTCGCTTCATACAGAGGGCACTTTTGCTTTATTTTGGCCAGCTCCATATTTACTTGCTTGCTTATTACTGCCATAGGATTCCCACCTGTAGCAGAACAAATAGAAAAAAAAAAATAAAATAGTAAAACATTCCTCAGAAGACCCAAACGAGAGAGAGAAAGAATGGGTGATGCCTCACTAGCGCTAGAACGTGAACAGCTGCACCAAGTTTACCTCACACATATAAAATAGCTACATGACAAGTTGCTGAAAATCTGAAGTAACGCAATACAAAGCCAGAATACGGAAAGCAGCACCAGAAATGGCACACTTACCAAGCCCTGTGACCACCATTGCACCCAAATCAGCAACATAGTTTCCCTTTCGGAATGTGGCAACTCTTCCTCCAACACGGTCCTATTTAGAAAGCAAATTAGAAAAACTTAGCATTCAAACTGGAACAAAATCCTGGATTTTTTGTCTATTCTAGGAAATTGCCCATACCACCGCCCCTCTCCCCAGTCCTATGGCGCATGTGCAAGCTCTCATCCATAAAGAGCAATTTTCCATGCAAATATAATGCTCGGCAAACAGCTCCATTTATGGCAATTGGGAGCGAACGCGCCAGCCTCCCCAACAGCGTGCGTCGGCTTGTGGCTGCTGGTGTTTACATAGGCAAGGGAGCCAAGAAGGAAAGGTTACCAGCGCCCCCCGTGAAGGGGGCATTCACACAGCAGGGCATATCGATTTGGGATGATTCCAAGGCCAGCAGCTGGCCCTGGAATCTTTTGAAATCCAGGGCCAGCCTTCAGGGTTTTGTTAACCTTGAAGAGTACATTTGTAACACTGCCTCATAGGAACCAACTCCCTAAAATGTGTTGTTACAAGGAGCGCTATCGCAAAAAATTGCCCAATGATAAAAATCCATATAAATATGCTGGATGGTGGGAGGAGGGGTCACTTATACACTGGAAAAAAAGTCAGGTTTGTTTTTCTCTCTTTTAATGGAAGGAAAAGAACATCCAGTGTGACAGGTTCTGTCACCCCTCATAGACTAAACCGGTCACCCCTGGATTTTATGAGAGAAAAAGAGAAAACACAAGCTTGGCAGGAGTTTTATTCAGTTTGGGTGTATAAGTGGCCCCTTCTCTCGTTAGCCGACGTGTTTATATGGATTTTTAATATTACACAATTTCGTGATAGTGCTCCTTTTAAAGCAATTGTACTACAATATACTTGTCTCACTGATTAGGGCCCAATTCCAGGATTTTTCAGAAATAGCAGCTTGGGTTGACAAGGATTTGGCAAAGCCACTCAACTGTCTACCGATTCCCATTATTAGAAGCAACATGGCTGAATGGGCCAAACAGCCCCCATTTGGTA
Organism: Gastrophryne carolinensis; assembly: GCA_027917425.1. Taxonomy (NCBI): domain Eukaryota; kingdom Metazoa; phylum Chordata; class Amphibia; order Anura; family Microhylidae; genus Gastrophryne; species Gastrophryne carolinensis. The sequence continues at coordinate 271,145,046 of CM051236.1, forward strand.
TAGAGGCTGTTAAGCTGAATGTATCAGGCTATTTGGATGTTTTATTTAAAAAAATATAATACAGTTGGCACATATGCCATTCCTCACAGGTGCGGTGCGCTTCTGGAAAGAATCAGGGCTTTTCTGCACCCCCAGGGTTTATGAGGGGGTGAGCATTGGCAAGTAAGAAAAGCAAAGCTGCTGAAATGCCGATATTTGTGTCGAACCCTGACCCAAACCTGAAGCTAATCACTACTAGAATTAACAACACTGCATATAGTATACAGAACACAAAAGAGTGATACTTACTCTTGCCTCTAAGACAGTAACATCCATTCCAAAGCTCTGTAGCTGGCGAGCAGCAGCCAAGCCCGATACACCCGAGCCAATGATTATTACCTTGCCCGTTTTCTTAGCTAGTGATGAGAAACCAGAAGGTCAGACTTTACTCAAAATGACACTATAGGGAAATTCTAGTTCAAAGTAAACCAAACATCCTCAAACAGAAGCATGTCCCATAGAGGTAGGTTCCACCCCCCACTACATTGCCCCCCACAGGGGACTGAAAGCTGATGCACATAGCTTCTAAAATCAAGTGGAACGGTGAATGCTGCACCAGGCAGGATAAGAGGTGGACAAGCCTACCCAAGCTTTCAAACAGGCTGCTGCCCCCCTTTGAAGTACCCCTTCAGTTATACAGGCCAAGGCAATCCTGACAAGGGATGCCCCGTTGTACATACTAGAGCTGGAGACCTGCTCTCCTTCCCCAGTGCTCACCTACTTTGTGGCGTCATGTGACCTCAAATGGCCAGTGAGGTTCATGGGGCAGGACTACCCCCCCAGCAAGCCCCAATGTGCGTTAATGGTCACATGCAGCTATGGTCATGCAGATTTAGGTGGGCAAGTAGGTCACGGCTGGGGATCATGGCTGGGGATCAGGCTTTCAGCAGCAGTATGTAGAGCGGAGCATGCAACATTGGGAGGCCCACTCACTGTTTAGTTCAGTCTTACTTCACTGGGGGATATTAAGCAGCCCCTGTAATATTGTGTAATGAAACACTGAATGGTAAAATAAAAATAATAATCCTTTTTTCTGGTAAAGTTCAAAGGGCTATAGCTGGCAACTATGAAGAGGTTGGACACTGGATACCCCTTCACTGCTCATTGACATCGTACTCGTATAGCCTGTCACATTCAGTGGGAAATGCAGTGTTAGACGCGAGACGATTTGAAAATCACAAGGCAACAGGCCTTAAAGTGGACCGACGTGCGCGAGCCACGGCCGCTTCCCAGCTATCCCTCTAGCAGGGTGCGTGCCCACGCCAGGCATTAGTGAATGGCCACCTTGTTAGAGGGGAGCGAGGGGATGCGGCCGTCAGCACGTTCGGAGCCGCTGGCCTTAGACGACGTGACGCCAGCGTCGCCGAGCGCACTGATTGGACAAGCATCTGCGCATGCGCCGTAGGACCGGGAAGAGGCGAGTTGGTTTCTGCAACCTGGGGGGTTCCACACAGCGGGGCACCCCTGATCGGAGTGCCCCTGGGGAAAGGACCAAAACCCAGGATAGTCAAAATTGGTCCACATTATCAAAAACAAACAACACGGCCATAACTAGGATGGGGATCTGGAATCCCTATCTGGGTATATCAGCAGTACAATGTGTAATAAGCATGGTTGAGCTCGGATAATCCTACTAATGTTGAGGAAAGAGGACATAGCAATACATTCTAAAAGCATACATTGTGCATTTCCTTGTTAATGTAGAACTACTTACTTGGAAGAGGCTTCAATCTTTTGTAAACCCCAAAGTTTATTAATCCATGCCGCTCTAGATAGCAGTGTATTCTGTGGACCAGCACAGAGTCACCTAGAAAAGCAAGACACCATTATCATCACAGCTGGATTTGCACTCTCTCGCCACTATATAACAAAAAACGTGACAGCTTACTATTATAGGGAGGTTCCAGCTGCTGAAGGGTTGCCTCAAATGTCAGCTGTACCTTCGGATTGTCTAACCACAACTGCAGCTGTAAAACAAAACAGAGGCACGAAGTATAAAATGAAAAAAAAAACTAACTCAACATATGCTATGCAATAAAAAAAAAAAAAAAGAATGAGTTTTACACTTACTGTGCGATTCCGGATGTAAAGGAAGACCTTCTGAGTTTGTTGTGGGCCGCTGATAATATCTGGAAAACATGCTGCCTCTTGGGAAGTCATTCTGTCATGTGGAAGCCTGCTCTGGAAGGCTGCACCCTCTACACCTAAACAGGAAGATCCATTTTAAAAAAATGTGCCAAGCATAATTCTGCCGTCAACAAAACAGAGATAATTATAGGTCACATTAACCATTTATTAAACAATTCCAGATATTGAAGTATCGACGTTGCTGTATGTAGATCTGGTTTGCCCCTGAAGAAGAAAGAGGCGATACATGTTGGGAACCAGAACAGAGGATACCATATGGTTACGTAAATTGTACATTGGCAACATTTGATACATTGCAGAATTGAGGAATGGTATGCTGAGATATAAGCAATTTACAAAATTAGCAATCCAGAGTCAGGAAGTCGTTGCTAATACAAACAAGTTACCGAAAACAACTTAAAAAAAAAATAAATCGTTAAGTTTAGCACATTCAGCACATCATTTTGGCACCCAATAATGGAAACTTTTAAAAATGCCATTGAAAGTGGAATTTCACATCAATAGGCTTGTCTCCCTTTTTCCAGGACATTTATGCAAGTATAATAAGGGGTGGAGCCTCATTCAAAAAATAAAAGCAGAAATAATTGCTTCACATTTACAAATATAAGGAGAAAAGATCAGGCTTCAAGCTTAAAAATATCCAGGCTTTATTAATCTATGATTAGAAGAATCCAAGACATCCAATGATCACAAACATGACAGTCCTCAAATGACACGTTTCAATAGCCCTTGAAACGTGTCATCTGAGGATTGTTTGTGTTCATTGGATGTCTTAGATTCTTTTAACTGTGGATTAATAAAGCCGGGATATTTTTAAGCTTGGAGCCAGATCTTTTCTCCTTACATGTTTTGTGGCCGTGTCTGCTATTATCCTGGACTCTGCTTCAATGAAGATGGGCAAGGTCATTCATTTGAATTTGGCGACGGAGAGGTTTTAAGGGTATCAATAAATTAGTTTTGGTCATTAAAGTGGACCAAAATCCAGGATTTTGACTATCCTGGGTTTTGGTCCTTGCCTCCAGGGCACCCTGATCAGGAATGCCCCGCTGTGTGAAATGCCTCAGGTTGCCCGAACAAACCCTCCTCTCCCCAGTATTACGGCACATATGTGGCCTCTCATCCAATCAGCGCACTCTGTTTCGAGCGTGCTGGCCGCCGCATTCACAAATGCCTGAAGCAGGCACATGCCCTGCTAGAGGGAGAGCAGGGATGCGACCGCTGCTAAAGCATGCACCGTTATACCGGGAAAGAAGGTGTGTTTCTGGGTGACCTGGGGGTGTCACAGCGGGGCATCCCGGTTCTGGATGCCTTGGGGAGGGGGGGGGTCAAGCAAGCGGCCCTGGAATCTTATAGCTTCCCGGCCAATCTCTGTGGGTTTTGGTCCACTTTAGGGCAAGAGGACAAGACAGTGGGCTTCCTCAGACAAGACACTGAAGCAGGAAGAAGCAAATACCATCCAAAATATAAATGGTGTTACAGGTAACGCCTGCTAGAAATATAATCCACAATTTTTAAATGTTTTTATTGCTCAGAGGGTCTAGTTTGCAATATCTGTAGCTAAAACGCATATTACCGGAGGGCTCCTCTGGCTCGCTGTCATTCTCTTCCTCCGGAGGGGCCTGGGGAGGAGGTGGAGGCACTTTTTTCTCCCGCTCGGCTTTTGCATTTCTCTCCTCTTCTGAATAATACTCATCTTCTGACAGATTAGCAAGACTCTCATCCATCTCTCTGTACTCCACCTGCAAAATTCATAACACTTCATTGTTACCTCTAATTTCAAGACAGATTTCTTCCCAAAAATGGAGATGCCATATTGTTTTACAGCAGGGTAGCTAGACTTTTCAGTATCAATACGTACGTACGCAATATGGGGAAATTAAATTAAACAACATAGAAGTGGTGTCAGTTACGGGCTATATATTGCAGGAAATATTCCCAGAGTGCCTAGTAATGCTTCCGTGCATCTAGAGAATTGGGAAAATGTTAAAGTGGACCAAAACTCAGGATCTGCAGTATCTCAGGTTATGGTCTGTCGTGACTGGGGCATCCCGATTTGGGGTGCCCCACTGTGTGAAGCCCCGTTAGAGCTGGTTATATATACCACGCAGCAACTCTGCTCCAATCAGCTTCTTAGGCCGCGCATATTACTGCGTGGCTGCAGAGGCTGAATGGAAGACTAGCCACATTTGCAATGGCAGTGCGGTAGCCTTCTAGCCATGCACGGTCATCAAGTTACGGTGGACGCCGCCATGCACAGCTAGCGCTAGAGTGATACTAGCATTGTGGGTTCGCCGGTAAGGTAAGTGTAACTGAAGACCAGCAGGGTTTCACACAGTGGGGCATCCCAATTTTGCCAAGTGTTTAACCTGACCTAGCGTCTTATAGATGTTAGGTCCGGTTTTGGTCCATTTAAAAGCAGGTGCTGGAAACCCTAGCAGCAGGTCTCAACTTTTTCTGGATGACCAGATGTACCACATAAGTGGTTGGCTGTAATGATGTGCATTACACTTCTGGTCCCCCAGCACACCCCACCCCCCCCCCCCCCCCCCAGTACCCAGGGATGAAGCAAGGGAAGCATCAAAAACATGATCATCCCCTGAATGAGTTCCCGGAATCAAGCAATGGTAGCACACCAACAGGGACCCGGCCACCCCTCCCTCCATTTCTGTACAGAAAGAGAATTCACATTTCACTGGCTGTGCTGCGCGGGCCTCCATTCATACCTCAGCTCAAGGGTGGCTTCATCTGTGCACTAGGTCGGACATTCACATGCCCTGGATGGAGAGGCTGCGAAGGGTGGTGCAGGGAGAAATGGAGGGTGCCGAGGAGTATTTGGATTCAAATGCCGCGCTAAAGCCCTGTTCGTACTTATATATATATTTTTTTTCAGGATTTTACATTTGCCATTAATGCGACCTCTGCTGAGGACTAATTACTACATCTGTCCATCTGTGTGGAGACCTGCAAAATCTGGCCTGTTGGTGGCCCTTGAAGGGGAGGAGGGTTGAGTACATGTGGAATAGGCCAATAATCATCCTTCTTTGCCCAGGTCAAGTGATTCACGTCTTGCTGCGTGAACTTTATATATTAGTTCCTCTAAGGAGCGTTTTACAACCAGTGGTAACATAACCAACCTGATCTGTATGAATGAATGATATAAGTTTTGTGGAGTAATTGGTTGGTTTTGTGTATTTTTGGTGCAGTTGTTTGGAAAGGACAACCCATACACACCAGCCAGATGGTTCTGGAGATCCTCAGACAATGGAACAGGCTGAAAATTGTTTAGGCCCACCTTGCATTTGTTGCCATTGTAGAATAGGAGAGGCCATAATATTCAGTTCTTGATCAGGTCAGTAACGGTTACAAAAGCCGATAAGATCTGGTCCGCTGCCAGTGACACAGGAAATGCAGAGAAGACGCTTCATCTGCGTACGCAGATAACAACGCTGCTATGCTACTTGCCCACAGACAGGCCAGAAGCTGGCACAATCCTTCTGCATGGTGATTTCCTTGCTATGATCAGCACTCACCCACACTCCTAGCACTAAGCAGGAAAAGGAAAAGAATCTATTTGGGTAATGTACAGCAAAATAAACAGGGCCTAACCCTTTCGCTGCTTATACAGGACAAAGCTGTTTGAACTGGAGTGCCACAAAAATGTTTCAACCCATCTAATGATTCATAGCTGACCTCACAGCACAGATTTTTTTTCTCTCTTTTCCTATCAAATCTCATGTGTGTCAGAATGCTGTGTGTGGTCGGCTGCCGACACCACCCGTCCTGCTGCCAGCCCTCAGGCCGATCTCACACAGATATCCACCATGGCGGAGATTAACATCTGGGGAATGGCAATGCTCTGTGTTCATCCTTCCCCCATCAACAAGAGCACCTGCATGACTAGAAGCCTAGTTAGGGAAGTATTAAAGGGATGCAAAAGGCAAAGACACAATGTTACAATATGGCTACCTTCAGCACTGTTCTAAACTATTTTCCGTTTTTAAATTAAAGGAGAAATGACTGAGATATTGAGGTTTACAGTTTCACCGTGTGATTTATCTTTTTAAATATTTGGGCATGGGCCTAAACTCTGCGATGCCGCATAATAATCAGCACAATGAACAGGGCCTGTAAGACAGGCATTGTAATCACTCTGGCTGTTCTCCATCTCTCCCAGTGGCCACAGTCTGATTATGCAATGCTTTAGACCACCAGCTTAGACGTATTATCGGTGGTCTATGGATTTCCAGGCATGTGCCACTACTCTTTGCCTTTCTACTTTCAGAAGCAGCTGTGTTCTTTTTTTATTTAAAGCGGACCTTCACTCTGAATAAGAGTCTATCTTATATGTTTCCCACACCCTGTACATACATATTGCTCACATTAAAAATGATTCTACCTGCATCTACTGCATTTATGAGTCTATAAACACCCAAGGTGGCGGCTCATGGAACATCAGGCAGCCTGCAAACAGGAAGTGCCTGTGCTGCTCTGCATTCTGGCATTGCTGACCTTTTCCTGACCCCAGCTCTGCTCTGTCTGAGCAAAGCACAGCTATAACCCGCCCCCTGTACTTTATCCCACTCTCCTCTCTTCAGTAAGTGTGATGCTTCTGAGTCAAGATGGCGGCATCCGTATCCTAAAGTTCTGAACAGTTGCAGCCCAGTGGGGGAATTAATAATAAGTGACTAAAAACTTAAAATATATTAATTTTAGATGCTGGGGAATTGTTTTATAAGGGTTTGGGCTTTTCAATAAATCATGGTGAAGGTCCGGTTTAAGCAGACACAAAAGTTTGTACAATCCTAGATTGCTACAATGTATGAGCAAGGATGTTTATACAGGCCTGCTGCTATAGGACATTGGGAAGGGAATAGGGATCGGCCATATTTCCACACGCTCTCTGTGTAAGGCTGGTGGTGTTCTCAGACATTCATGTTGGGCAATGCTCTATATAAGCACAGCAGAAACAAACAAAGCAAGGAGAGAGCTTCAGTAGTGTCACCTCAGGGGATGGAACCCAGGCCATTATATATATTATATTATATAAAAAACACACATTGCCCATTACACAGACTGATTTATACATGTAAATGACCAAATGGTAAATTCTTCAATATTCTGGCAGTTCTACAACAAACTGCATGAGTTGTGCCCATACACATTGCAATCCGATTGCACAATCGCATTCACAACATAGAAGACAGCTTACAGCCCCCATACTAGATATTTGAGCTGGTGGGAAATAACATGGGACTATATCCAATGATAGTATTTTCTAATCAGCTAACGTTAGGCTTCATAGTGCAGAAACCGTCCCCCAAACAACCACCATGATGGGGGCAATTTACTGGGTGTAAATGCACTTATCTAATAGACCTGCAATTTGAGGACCATTTAGAACATAAACAGAAGACAACACCTTTTGTTTGTAGGCCAGTTTACACCTCTGATCAATCTAGAAATGACCTAACCAAGCCAGGACTATTGCAGACTCCCCTAGAAGCAAATATAGTACATCTGCCCACCACCCCCCCACACACACACAGCGAGATCTAGATAATCAATTCCGGGCCATTGTGTTACAGGCCTTAGCTCTATAGAACGAACAGATCTCAGGCACAGGACACAATTGCAGCATATTATAAACACTTTCCTGTAATTAAAATTAAAAAATTAAATTGACAAAACATTGCACACCAACTGGACATGGCATATATAAGTATGCAGCACCCCCTCAAGTTAAAGAGCAAGCATAAGGTACCTTTGTGTCCTGTCTGCAGCGGGACCACCAACTTAAAGTCAAATTCTTTTGGCCGATTCATGTTTGCTGATTTGGGATGCCCCTCTGTGTGAAACCCCCCAGGATTCCTGTACCTTTTTGGTAATCTCATGGTGCTACATGAATAGCCGTCATGGGCACACACAGTCAGAGGGAGCGGCCAGCAGGAGGCACCCCAGCAATCTATTTGTGCAAAAGACATCCTCATGATCCAAGGATAAAGGACATCCTAGCATGGCATCTTTTGTCACCATTGTCTCCATATAGGAACAGGTAAGTGTGCCAGTACCTACCCCTCCCCAATCAGGAATGTATCAATAAAATACCAAATCAGCAGTGTGCATTTGCATTGCATCACTATGTACTGGGCTGTGCCTGTGTCCGCACTCTATACGCCCCCCTGCAGCATCCATAGTCCTCAGGGTCCTCCAATGCAGAAGCCCTCAGTGGTGGCAGCAATTAAGGACTGGAGGAGGCAGAGGCTGGACTTCTGGGGTGGCAGCAGCATGTAGCTGGCAAAGATCAAGGGGTTGGGGTAGGCAGCAGAGACCAACAATGGACAGAGAGGAAGGGGCAAGTCTCTGGGTGCTTTATCTTCATCACATCGCAATATGTGTTACGTTGGAGCATTCCTACTCTGAAGCGACACAAATGGGAAGCTTTGAAAAGGACTCCCTCCCCAATGTAAATAACAGCAGCTGCATCCCTGGGCCATTTGATGAGCCATTTAATACACAGGGCAAACGGCTCTGATTGGATGAGAATCCAGGCATGCATCATAGGACAGGGCAAAGGCGAATTTGTAAGGGCAAAGACGAATTTGTATGGGCAATCGGGTGGGATTCACACAGCGGGGCATCTCAAATCGGGATGTGCCCGAAAGAGCACTTTAGAGTTACAGCTTTCCATTTTCTCTGCTTTCATTTTATTGTGGCCACTTGAATCGGGAAAGTAAGACAACACGTTACTTACTACAAAAGGAAAAAAAAAAAAAAAAGGGGGGGGGGGGGGTTGTGCACAGCTGTCAAAAATGGAAACTTGCATTTAAAAAGCCCCCTGCAATTCTCCCTTACAGCTCAATAACATGTATTGTTTTCTTTCCTATGTATTTACCAGTTTTGTCTAATGCCCCCTCTAGCAGCTCCTTGTGGACTGACATCAAAGCTCTGTAGGCAAAGTTTATCATAATAGATAAATAATATTCTAATATCAAACTCAACCTAATACACCAACTTCCACATACTGTGTGATGTGGCGGGGAAGAAACACTTCTGAAAGAGGAACTACAGAGCTGCCCCCTAATCCACTCCATCGGTGAGCTCTGCATTAGGCTTGCTCTATTGCAGTGCGTAGATATTGCTTCCCCCTATTATACACAATTGCATGTCAGATTCCCCTAAAGACCTTTAAAGTGGACCAAAACCCAGGATTTTGGCTATCTGGGTTTTGGTCCTATCCCCCAGGGCACCCTAATCGGGGTACCGCTGCTAGAGGAATCAAGAGGATGCAGCCACAGCTCACACATGCGCCGTTGGACCAGGAAGCAAGGTAAGTGAACGGGGCGACCGGGGAGGGGGGAAAAATCACACAGATTCTTGGATCCCCCGCGGGGGAAACCATTTCCCCGGGAATCTTAAAGATTCCTGGACTGATCGAGTGGATTAAAAGCTCTGCCCGATTCCCTCTCCCTGTGTGCAACCCCCAACCACCCAATATGCTTCCCTTCCCACGCCAGCGTAACCGTATGGCTGGCATGGCCTCGTACAGCCGTAGGATGCGAGTGATGCATATCTAAGACGGCTGGGATTCCATTCAGCTTTTCCAGCTGGAAGAGCTGGTTGGAGGAGAGCCGTACCTATGCCGTTAGCCTTGTTGGCAGGGTTACATACAGCAGGGCATCCCAAATCAGGATGCCCAATAGGGGGCAGACCAAAACCCAGGATAGTGAAAATCACAGGTTTGGGGCTACTTTAAAGTGGACCAAAACCCAGGATTTTCACAGGGTCTTGGTCACTGGTCTGAGAGGCATCCCAATTTGGGATGCCCCAATGTGTGAAAACACCTAGATCACTCTAAACACCTTACTACTAAATGGGTAGTCTGGCTGGAGGGGCCTATTTTGGCTGGGGGTATATTTTAAAGTGGACCAACACCCAGGATTTTGACCGATCGGGGGTGCCCCGCTGTGTGAAACCCCCCAGAAACCCCGAAAAACTCACCTCTCCTCGCTTCCACGTGACCGCTGCTGCCAATCCCCGCCGACGGACAAGAGAGTGCGCCGCCGCCTCCCGCGCACCACTCTTACAGGGCGCGCGCCCGCGCCGGCCATTCACAAACGGGCGCCGCTGGATCGTGGATAAGGTAGGGATTTAGGGGTTTCTGGGGGGTTCCACACAGCGGGGCACCCCCAATCGCAGTCAGGGGTCTGATCGGTCCAGGAATCTTATAGATTCCTGGGCCGATCAGTGGAGGGTGTTGGTCCACTTTAAAGTGGAACCCGCTTTAACCCAAAGTGGGATGGCCAGCTGTGTGTAGCCCCCCAGAAAGCTGGTATTCACTCCCCTCTCCTTGGTCCAACAGTGCATGCATAGGCCCAATTGGAGCCATTTGCCCTGACTATCTAGGTCATTCTGCAAACAGCTCTTATTGATTTCAATGGGGAGAATAAGCTGCCTATCTGAATGGCTGGGAGCATGCGCACAGCTCAAAGACGCAGGGGATGCAGCAGCTTTCTCTCCCCACTGAAAACAATTAGAACCATTTTCCTGGATTACAAATGCACCAAATTGGAAGAGAGCCTGCAATTAGGTGAATACCTAGTGAATACCGGCGCCCCCCCCCCCCCCCCCCCCCCCCAATTTGGAGAAGGGACCTGGCTGGATTTTGTTTCACTTTACCATCGTAAAAGGTGGCCCAATTGTGGCCACTAGGGGGAGCACTAGCCTAGATGATCAAAAACAACAAACAGAAAAAAGGGGGGGGGGTACAAAAGATTACAATTCCTTACACATTAATATTACTATTGGCCACAGTTATCCTGAGAACCCACCTGAGGCATACTACACATCTGCAGTAAGATTGCACAACCCAAGTGTGATGAGCTGGTAGAGCCAGGAGGCCATGGTGCAGCATGCCAGGAATGGCGGCAGGTTATAGATCTACCAGAGAAGTATCGGGAATCAGGGGCTCTGCATACTGAGCAATCTCTCAGAGCCTGGCCATGAATGAGAAGCTGTGACACAGCAGCAGCAGGCCGGGCCCTTTGTGGGATCGGCTCCCCTGCTATGGGCCCATTGTTCCCAGCAGCAGATGGTGGACAAAGCCAGGAAGTAATGAGCGACAACCGCCATCAGCAATCCCATCTTACAAACAGTGCTCAGATGTCCCTACACAGGCAGATCCTGCAGTTATGGCAACCAGATTGCATGGCTATCATCACTGATCTGTGACACATGTACAATCTGTGTCCCAAAGATATCAGATCTCTGTATATTGAATCCAGGGCAATTGTTTGACAATACAATCAGAAGAAAAGGAAAAAAAAAAAATCAGAAGCTCTGCAAATTCAATGATCAGACCAAACAACATAACTGGAAGATCAAATCTGAAATATATATATATCCATAATAGGATATCATTGGATGGTGAGCGGTCATTTTTAACAGATACAAAAATGAATTAAAACAATGGCAGTTCTTTTCTATACTAGCATCATTCATCAGGATCAGCCGATCATCGATTTGATCATTTGATCGAGCATGATATCTATCATTTGACTCTAGAATCAATTGGTACCAAAAGCAGAAAGGGTTTGGTTGTGTCATACACTGAAGCCAATCACCTATATAAAAGATGTTGACCAGTCAGTTTAAGAATAGATGGTACAATCGTCTACACAATTCATTTGGTTGTCTGGCTTTGCCTTTGGATCGTCAGACATTCTGCCAATCAAAACAACACTGTGTATGAGCAGCACTAGCGCGACCCATACACATCCATTTTTCAGTTTGATCAATCGATAGACGTGATTGATCGAGTCTGTTGTTCACAGGCATATCTTGGGATTCAATGCTACAATTTAAGTGACTATAAATGGAAGAATGGAAAAAAATGGCATTTTCAATCCGATCAAAAATCGATGATGGTTCTCACACTTTTAATAACCGACTGGCTTTAAAATATATAAATATATATATATATATATATAAATAAATCAAATTGTTACCTCTATTATATATTTAATTCAAATATATAGAGATCAAATGTAACAGGATATAATACTGTTTTTTTGGGGGGGGGGGTTCTAACCAATCTGAACACCACTGGTGCTTTGGATCACAATGAAAAGGTACTGATAAGACACATGATTGGAAAGCCAGCAAGCCACAGACAGGCAGATCACTTTGGCAATCTGGAACAATGGCCTTTGTTGGTGTTAAATAGCAAGACCCCCTGGATTACACAATCCTAACCCCAGTGTGGATGATTAGAGAATAATTACTAATTCAAATGCAATCAAGTGATCAATGAGAATTTGATCATCGGTCAACTGTCATATCGTTTTGGCTGTCTTCGTTCATCACAATAATGCAAAATAGGACTATACAAATAGTTTGAATGCGATCTTAACTACAATCACTTTAATGCAAGTCATCCACTTGCACACGAGCAGTATGATCGTTCACCTGAGGAACGGTTGTATAATGTGTGGGTGGAAATGGGCCTGATGTGGCTGATCCTTGCCATGGATCGCAGAATGTATGGGCAGATCGCGCTGGGAGGCCGCCAGCTCATCTCTGGTTACACGCGGCTATACAACAGGGGGGAGGAGCAAAGAGCAGAGATCGGCCGATCTAGTCTCACCTTGGCCCTCTTGCGGCGGCTGGTCCTGCGCCCCTCGGGGGTCTCGGGCTGTCCCCCCTCCCCTCCTCCTCCACCACCACCACCCCCGCCACCACTACCAGCCATGATGCCGGGATTGGAGGATGGCACGGGGGAGGCCCGCTCCTTCTTCCTGGGGGTTCTCTCTAGGGAGGCCCCGGTGTCCGGGGAGGCCATGTTCCCGGAGGAGGAGGAGGACGATGAGGACGACGAGGATGAAGAGGAGCAGACAGGGGGCTGAGGCTCCGCGCCGTTCTCGCCCCCGCTGGACTCTGGCTTCTTTGCAGCAAGCATTGGGTGCAGATGGCGGCTCCGGAGAAGGAGGGGGTGGGCCGGGGGAGGGCACTAGGCGCCGATGATGGGTGGAGTAGTAGACACAGGGATGCACACACCGGCGGCCGACACACTGCAGCTCACCGATCGCTGCTGGCTCTGGCTGCGCGTGCGCGTATCAGTGTGTGTGTCAGGAGCGCGCAGCATGCTTGTCTGGCCCCGCCCACTGTGACTGCCATCTCCCCGGCAGCGCTCTGGCCCCGCCCCCTGCGCGACACGCGATGCTCCCTACCAGGACAGCGCCATACAGCGATCGCCTCGTGATTGGCAATGCTGGGCGCCAGGGGTGGAACCACAGCGGCTGCGGAAGTGTCCTTACATTGGAGGGACTGTCCCTGACTCCCTGTCCCTCATTGTTCTCATGTGTCCCTCTTTGGGGTGTAACATGCAGATCTGCATCAATAAATAATTCATTGCCTGTTTCTTATTATCTCCTATTCATCCCCCAATGAGGGGGCGTGGCCTAACCTAACAAATGGCCTTTCCCACCCCGAAAAGTTACTAGGTGTGTAGTCGTATCCAATTTAGTTAGAATTACAGTACAAAGGGAACTGAATGAGCCTGATAGGGTCCCATACAGTGGCGTAACTAAATGTAAAGGGGCCCTGGTGTGAACATTAAATGGGGTCCTTTAAAGTGGACCAAAACTCCACCCTATTCCCTCCCCCCAGGGCATCCAAAATCAGGATGCCCCGCTTTGTGAAACCCCCCAGGTCACCCATACACTTACCTTCTTTCCTGGTCCAATGGTGCGAGCCGTAGATGCATCCCTGCTATCCCTCTAGCTGGGCATTTGTGAATGACTGGCACATTCCCTGTTAGAGGGAAGCGGGGGATGTGGCTGCCAGCGCGCTCGGAGATACTGGCCTTAGACAACGTGACATCAGCGGCTCTGAGCGCACTGATTGGACGAGCAACAGCGCATGTGCCATAGGACCGGGAAGAGGTAAGTTGGCATCTGCAATGTGGGGGGTTTCACACAGAGGGAAAGGAGCAAAACCCTAGATAGTCAAAATCCTATCTCCTATCCATCCCTCAATGAGGGGGCGTGGCCTAACTTTACAAATGTCCTTTCCCATCAAATGGCCTGATATGGTCCCATTCAATAGCTCATACAGTAAAATTATTTGTCTTTTAGCTCAGCTGGATACACACAACGGCAGCAAACTGTTTTTCTTTCCTCTAAATGATGTCAACTATGATAAGTGATTCTACATTCTCTCTCTCTCCTTCCTTTCCACATTCTCTATTACTCTCTCTTTTTAACATTATCTTTCTTTTCCACATTCCGTCCTCTTTTCCATGTTCTCTCCTCTCTCTTTTCTACATTCTATCCTTTTTTTACTTCTTTTCCACGTTCTCTCCTTCTCCCTCTTTTCCAAATTCTTTCCATGTCTCTATTTTCCACATTCTTTACTTCTCTCTCTTTTCCACATCCTCTCCTCTATTTTTTCCACATTCTCTCCTCTCTCTTTTCTCTATTGTCTCCTTCTCCCTCTATTCCACATTCTCTCCTCTCTCTTTTCCTTATTCTCTCCTTCTCCGTCTATTTCACATTCTCTCCTTCTCTTTCTATTCCATATTCTCCCATTCTCTCTCAATTCCACATTCTTTTATCCTCTTTCTTTTCCACATTCTTTCACTCTCTTTTCCATATACTCTGCTCTCTTTTTTCCCCATTACTTTTCAACTTCTCTCTCTTTTCCACATTCTTTCTTTCTCTCTCTTTTCCACATTCTCTTCTCTCTCTTTCCACATTCTTTTCGTCTCTCTTTTACACATTCTCTACTTTCTTTTTTACACAGATTCTCCTTCTCTTTCTATTCCACATTCTCTTCACTCTATTTTCCACATTCTTCCCTTCTCTCTACCCCACATTAGGCTCGATTCAGAGCCACATTCGTCTGCACTTCTGTAGCTGTCTGCGAAAGTTTTGGTGGGTGTTTGTCATTTTTTTTGCTTATTTTCGTTCATTTTTCATTCGTACGAACGTTCGGGCAAATGCGTATATGCGCTTTCGATGAACGAAAGCAAATCGGAACATTTGCGTTAGTTCAGGTCATTTTCCCAACCAAATCTGATATTTTTTGTTCGTTCAGATAACTTACGTGGGCTTGCGTCTCATTCAGAGAGCTGATTGCCGACGGACCACCACCCTATAAACCCGTTTCCTTTGCGACCCCCTTATGGGACCATTTTGACCTCGAGACTAGCAGCTATGGACGACTCTAGTGCATTTGAGGAGCATGAGGATCTGCAGCTCATGGGCATTGAAATTGTCCGGAGGGCTGAGACCAGATTGCACCGGCGGCGACGCATGGACATCGATAGCATGAATGATGTTGAGCTGTTCGAGCTCACCAGACTTAATCGCCCTTCCCTCCATAAATTATATAGTGAGATGCAGCCATGGTTAGCCCGCACCACAAGGAAGGGGCAAGCAATTTTAGGTATGACCAAGATGCTTGGCTGCCTGCAATTTTTGGTGAACGGCTCGTTTCAGAGGCTGGGTACCCTCTCCGTGGGTATTTCCCAGCCTACGCTGAGCCACGCGCTATCCAAGTTTTTGGAAGGCATGGCTACCATTACTCGCAAATATATTTGTTTTCCTGACGACATGGTAGCCAGAAACGCGATTAAGCTGGCATTTCATAACATTGCCGACATGCCCAACCTCATGGGTGCCATTGACTGCACCCACGTTGCCCTGGTGCCTCCGTCAGTCGACGAGTATATCTACAGGCAGGTTCAATCAGTCCTTTTTTTTTTTGTTTAATGTCCTTAAAAATTCCCAAATACCCTCCTTGTAAAATGTCCCTTCTTCGAATTAGTCCCTCCTTGTAATTAATCCCTCCTTGTAAGTTATCCATCGTTGCAAATACTTCCCTTATTTTATTTATCCCTCCTTGTAAGTTTGCCAACATTTTAATGTATCCCTCCTTTTAAGTATTCCCTCCTTTTAAAGAGTCCCTGTGGAACCATGGACCATATTTAGTTGCATATAAAAGTCACATGTGTTCACCAAGGAAAAATTTTAATGTGTACCTGAAATAGACCCGGGAAAGTTAATCTTTACTTTATAAAACAGACATATTGTTTTTTGGCAAGACAAAATACTTATGTACTTGTTTATTGCTCAAGAGGGGGCCATCCACCAGTGCTGGATAGCTGTTATCTCACCATATAATTAGGCCGCACACATGCTGTAATATCTAATCAAAAATTTGTTTATTCAAGGACACATAATGTGACATAACAGACATTAACCACATGAAGACATAATAAAATGTATATACATATATATACACAGATAAAAAGAGCGGGCCCTGCAGGTAAGGATAATGGGACTACCAAGAAACACAATTTAAATGTAAATAAACACTATTGAAATATGCCAGGTGTATATGGTTTGAGCTGTATAAGAGAGGGTGCAAACAAGTATATATTAAGTGAACGATCAGAGGATCGTAATTACACAAGTTTTAACTAGAAAAAATAGTGCTGAAACAGAGTAAAAAGCCCTGCAGAAAATACTCCAAAGAGAGTGCAAGTGCAAAGAGTGATCAAAAGAGTGCTGTCATACCAATACACCATGGCATATATAATACATAGCTTACAAAGATAAGGCAAAATTAGACATAATACTACCACCAATTAATGGGTCCAGATCCCCTGCAGGAGCCCGTTCCTGAACACCGACGTGTTGCGTGAGAGATCACTTCCTCAGGGTGTTACTTGTTACTTGTTTATTGCTAATTTAATTGGGCCACAGCATTTGCTTAGGGTGTGATAAGTTAGTGTTCCCCTAGTTTGCGTCCCCTCTATAAAGTTTTTGTTGTTTTTTTTTCTTTTCAAAAGTTTTTATTAAATTTTCAGAAGTCATAGGATACAGCGGTGTCTGTGTAAGCACTGCATTGGTACATACATATTTTACATAGTATGCAAAAGTTAGAACATATAACGCTAGAGTTACAAACCAATATAAGTAGCTCAGGGGGGAACATCTGTACATGGTATTCTGGTAAGTATAATGCAATATTTCCGAACAATACATTGTAGGTTTCATTTACTAAAATAGGGAGGGAGATTCCTTATCATACTAGTACAGCTGCTGATAAAGGATCATGAATGGTTTATGTGTGTACCATTGGTAAATCTAATGTTTAATAACTTGTACCGCTATATGGCTACTGCCTCTATATAACTGATGGGATAGAGAAGAGAGAAAGAGAAGAAAGAGAAAGAGGGAAGATAGGGAAAGATTGGGAGGGGCAGGAGGGAAGGAGGGGGTGGGGGAGGCTCCAGCGGGGTGTAACCTGCAAAACCTACTGATAGGGCTCTTAAACTGAATGTATCGGGTCTGATTGGTTACGGGCAAGTTCAATGTAATCTATCCAAGGGGACCAAATCTTAAGGAATTTATCATATTCATCATTTTTAATAGCTGTCATTTTTTCATTACTCATTGTGTCTAATATTTTGCTATATACTTCAAACCAAGGTATATTTGGAGACTTCCAATTTCTAGCTATGGTGGTTTTAACTGCAGCGAAAAAATATTGAGCTAGTTTCCATTCAGAATTGTTCATTGTGTTGGGTTTATGTAGCATGAGTGATTCCCATATGTCCCCTCTACTGGTGATATGTAGAACATCTGACAACAGTCTATGTGTTTTATCCCAGGTCGCTTTTGCTATGGGGCAATTCCACCATATATGGGTCATTGTTCCTACCTCCATACATCCTCTAAAGCATTGTGGCGGGGTGGAAGGGGAGAATTTATGGATTCTGTCTGGGGTATAATACCATCTAAATAACACCTTGTACGCATTCTCAAGTACCATTGTGTTACAAGAAGCTCTTTTCGTCTGTTCCCATATTCTCCGCCATCCCTCTTCATCTTTTGATGCCGAGTTCTTTTTCCCAGGCAATCATATAATTATGCTTAAATGTAGGAGACTGGGTCACTAACACATCGTAGAGATATGTGATCAAGCCAGTCCCAAAATGGTCTTTAATACATCTATTCTCAAATTCGGTAGGACGATACGGGGGAGGGGCTTTCTTCAGAAGGGTCTTATTGTTGTTTTTTTTTATCCCAGGAACCGCAAAATGGGCCCCTCAATGAATGTCCAAGCAGTGGTGGCCCCGGACATGCGGTTCCTTAGTCTGCTCGCCGGGTTCCCAGGCTCATCCCATGATGCCTACATTCTTCGCAGATCTGGATTGTACGGTCGGTCTGGGGAATTTTCCGGTGGATGGCACCTTGGTAAGTTGACGCCAATAACGTCATATGCCTATTTGAACACCTTGTTTACATGTGAAACACGACCTTAACCATTCGATTTTTCAAACATCAAAGCCTTGCCAAATGTTAGTCCTGCATTAGCAAACTGCAGAAATGGAATTTAGATTAAAGTAATAATGAGTCTTCCACACACTCTGCTTAATTTATGTCCTTGAATTTATCCTAGGGTCTGCGCCATCTTTGAGTAGATGCATTACACTTACTGAGTAGAGGAGAGCGGGATAAAGTGCAGGGGGCGGGTTAGAGCTTTTTTGTACTCACACCAAGCAGCTACAGGGTCCTGGAAAGTTAAGACATCCAAGAATGCTGAGCAGCACAGTCCTAAACCAATACTTGTTAGCAGTCTGGCTGATTGGCCCTCACCCGCCATCTTGGATGTTTAATTTTTTCAAACATCTATTTGATGTATTTACATTTTTTAAAGGGCCTGTACACTATGTATGCTCATGCTGTGTAGCAAATGTGACCTAGGCTCTTAGTAATGTTGATGGCCCGTTTAGGGGATTCCATTTATTGAGTAATGTGTAATTTATGTTTTTTATTATACATTTTGGCAGGTGATTCCGGCTATCCACTCCTTCCGTGGCTGTTGACACCCGTCCTCCGGCCCCATAATGCAGCAGAGGAGGCATATAATAGGGCGCACAGGAAGACCAGGGCCGTGGTGGAGAGGGCGTTTGGCCTATTGAAGACCCGCTTCCGATGCTTGGACCATACCGGGGGAGCACTTCAGTATGACCCCAAAAAGGTCATAGATATTATAATGGCCTGTGCAGTGTTGCATAATTTTGCTATATTGCAGCGTGTCCCCTGGTATGTGGATGTGCCCCCCTCTCCACCCACCGATGACCCAGACGAGGACTTGTGGACCACCGAGTGCGTCTGCCCAAGCCGTGCGGTCTAATTTAATTGAGACACATTTTGCTTAATTTGTTGTTCCTTTGTTTGTTTTGTCCCTTTATTCTTGGCTAATTCTGTTTTTGGACCTTTGTGTTTGTATGTTTGTTTGTTACTTTTACAAACAGTAAAGAAATCATTTAAAAGAACCTCACACATGATTTTCTTTTTTGTTTTTTGGGATGTTACAAATGTGTTACTGCCTACTTTAACTCATCTTTATTCACCCAAAACTTAAAGGCATAAACTTAGTCCACAACAGGTTAATTACAATTTTATGTAGTTTATTTCAGAAGCAAACATTGGAGTTGCATAAAATACATGGTCAAAACACAAATGAAAGTTTATCCAAATCAAGCCACATGGCAATTGCCCAGAGGAAGGAGTTTTAAAGTAAGCCACTCCTGTGCAAAGTTAAGGACAAATGAAAATTTTACAAACATATGTGACAAGCATTGCCATGTCCACATTGTGCAGCAAACAAATAGGCCCACAGACACACCCTCTCCTGCTTGGCCACATTTGCCACAGGCACAGGTGTAAAGCAGCCAAACCTATGCCACATCTACACCTGTTACTCAGTGGGCCACCCAAACAAGAACCCCCGATCCCAATCCAAGTCCAGTTCAATCTCAGCCAGGGATCAAGGTAGTAGTTTGCCAGTCCAGAATGTCCCCCAATCATGCCTACAAACAGGAGGAGCCAGAACCAATGTCATTCACTACAAGCATGCAGCGCAACAGCTTGAGTGGCAGGTTCATTGAGGCTTCACCTCCGGCATTGGCTAGTGGCCTACCTCAGCACTCTAATGAGCTAAATGGGCGCAAATCCAAAGCAAACCAGCAAAGCCATAACAAAAGGGTCTATTGGTAGGGCTCACCAGACAGGTCAATACAGTGGGGATGTAGATCAAAGATGTGGAGCAGATACAGGCCAAATAGGCCTTAAAACGGGGGATGCCCATAAAACCCAGGTTGGGTCCCTTGAAGGTGGGCCCTCACCTGGGCCTGTGTGGCATTCAGAATCTGCAACTGTTCCAACATGTTTCTATTAGAAGTTCAAATTCAGCCATCATGGCACTGAGATTGGCAGTTAAGGTGGCCATGTGGCTGTTGCTATTTCGAACTTCCTCAAGCATGGCACTGTAATAATTGGATAAGGTGGCCATGTGGCTGTTGTTGGACCTAAATTCAGTCAGCATGGAGCTTAATGTGTTTAAGGTTTCTAATTGGCCATGAAGATGTTCGTGGTTTCATTGATTTTGGAGGCGAAATAGCCGCCTCTCATGGTGCCATGCTGACTCCATCATCTGCGCGCCCCTCCCCTGGGCAAGTGGGCGACGTAGTCGACTACGCCTCCCAATTCCCCGGGTTTGGGGGCGTGCAGATGATGTGCCTCTAGGTCCACCAACAGCCACAGGTCTGCTTGGCAAATCCTCAGCAGCAGAGCTAACACTGGGGACTGCAGCATGCAGCCAGCTTCACTCTGCTGCTGAGCATTTGTTGTAGAAACATGTTGGGACAGTTGCAGATTCTGTCCCAGGGGGAGCTGTTCTGAAGGTTCAATGAAGGCTCCATCTTCCTCCAGCTCCTGGATTTCCTCCATCAGTGTGTGGGTCTGTTGGGACATGTAAAAAAAAAAGGTTCAGTTTAGGGAATACATATGTAATTCCGCAAAAAGAAACATGGCAAGGCACATGCATAAGCAACATCATATAAAGACACTTACCATATATATCAGATCCTTGGTCTGAGGCAGCATGGAAGTAGACGGCATTGTAAAACTGGCAGAGGATTCCCCACTAGCTGAGGGATGATGCTGGGCTGCATTGTGGAAAAGAAGGCATGTTAACACACAACTAGGCATTGGTGATGTGTATTAACACATATGGTTCACTAAAACACGGGCCCATGCATGAATGTCAACTCCCCCAACGGACCAAGTTTAACTTGACTATGAATGCCATTATCTGTTAGATGTATTAGTCAACAAGTACATACACATTGGTCTCCTTAACCAAAATAAACATGCATGTACTGGCTGTTCTGAGGCTTCACACATCCCTAAAAGCCCATTATGGGACCACACTCAGCTTGCAAATAGCATTTGCCATTAGATTAGGCTGGTTGCCATTCTTTCTAGGTCAAACTTTCAAGCACCCCACATCAAGTCTTTCTGAGCAAAGCACAGCTCAAACCCAAATTGGCTACAGATAAAGATGGAAGTGTTGTATGTAATTTTCTCTAAATACATAACAGTCAGGCCTTGCTAATCTCAATAGTGTTCCTCAAGACTCGCCAAAATAATCTCTGAGGAAGTAAACAAGCAAATAATGGGTCGCCACACATAACACACCCTGTTTAAATTGTTACCTGCACTACAAGGCACACCCTAGGGGCATGTGTTAATATATGGGTTTGTGCCTCATTTTACACGTAGCTCACATTTCAGATACACAGTAACATTACTAACCGGCAGAAATATTGGGGATGTCCGTGTCCTGTCGGGCCGAGTGTTCCTAAGGCCACGGGATGTAGCAGGCCCAGCACCATCTTCTCAGCTCGGGTAAATTGCAGTTTGGTGGGGAATCCGCCGCCAGTTTGTAAGCTGAAAAAGAGAGTTGCACACATATTGAGGCTGATTCATTAATAGCGCCAGGTAGCGACAGATGAGCGACTGTAGCGTGATTTTTTCAGCGTCAGCCAGTATTCGCTGTGCTTGGCCGGCATTAGCTTGATGACAGCGACTCAGTCGGTGTGCGGTAATGTTGAATACGGGCTGGGGGGTCGCTGTTTCACAGGTCCAGCGTTGTATGTGAGCACAACGAATGGCCAGAGCGAACGGCTAGCTTCATATTCATCAACAAATCACGCTCCGAATGTGCTGTCGCTGTCCATTCCTTGTTTAAACCCCAGAGCGCTTGCGGCGATGTGTATTAACTAGTTTTTAACCCCTAAACAACCATATTTTTTGAATGTAACATTATACATGTTTTTAGAATCATTTTGTAATATGAATACATTAATCTCAGACCTGTTAGATCAATTCTGCACATATTTTTTTTATTTTTTTTTTTTTTACTTAAAAATAAATTCTAACATTGCAGAAGTGGTCTCCGATTTTTTGACATTAAAAAAAAAAAAAAAAAAAAATAATAACAATTAATTATGAATAATTATAGATTGCTCCATTGAAATGCATTGGACATCGCCAGGGAGTGACAGCTCATACCTGGCGCTGTAAGGGAATTTGCAGCGGCGCTGTTCGGTCCAGGCGGCTTCATGATGAATGCCGCGCTAGCCGTCGCTCTCGCCAGCGCTAGCCTCATTTTGCTTGATAAATGCGTCATTGTGACCGCCGCCGGGCGTACTTGAGTCGGTAGTCGCCGTTAGCTGCCGCTACCTGGCGCTCGTCAGACACTACCTGGCGCTATCGCTTGATGAATAAGGGCCTTAGATAAATGTTTCCAATACAAGACGAAGCCAAATCCACAAAGTATATATGTACCTGTAATTACGCCGTTTATTTTCTTTCTTCCGTGCTGCATACTTTAGGTCTGATATTTTCCTTTGTATCTGCTCCACATCTTTGAGCTCTTCCCCCGCTGCATTGACCTGTCTGGTGAGCTCCTCCAAAATCTCGGCTTGCTTGTAGCTTTGGATCTGCGCCCATATAGCTCATCATAATACAAGGTGAGGCCACTAGCCAATGCCAGAGTTTGGGCCTCACCAAACCTGCCACTCAAGTGGCCTCAGCGCAATATGCGCCCTGTTGCTTGACGTTCTGGCTCATCAGTGGTTGGCGGCAAATGGGGGGACATTCTGGGCTGGCTGTGTTGGGGAGAAATGTAGGACTGGACTTGGGTATGGACTTGGGGTTCTTGCCTGGGTGGCCACTGAACTAGCAGGCGTAGCTGTGGCATATTCAGCCTGCCTTTCCACCTGTGCCGGTGCCAAATGTGGGCGCAGAGGAGAGGGTGTGGTGGATGATGTTGGGCTTCTTGGCCTGTGCCTCTGTGGCCCCTTCACACTTTCATGGCCCTGGGAGGTTGATGCACATGGCTGGGGTGATGCCGAGCTCTGGCTGCTGGGGCTTCGGGCCCGGTGTCTTGGCCTCTTGGCCTGAGAGCTTTTCCCACGTGGCTGGGGTGATGCTGAGCTCTGGCTGCTGGGGCTTCGGGCCCGGTGGCTTGGCCTCTTTGCATGTGAGCTTTTCCCACGTGGGTGGGGTGATGTGGAGCTCTGGCTGCTGGAGCTTCGGGCCCGGTGGCTTGGCCTCTTGGCCTGTGAGCTTTTCCCACGTGGCTGGGGTGATGGTGACCTTTGGGGGCTCGGGCTTCTCACCCTCTTGGTGTGCTTTTTATGGGCCGTACCTGTGTGTTTGCTGGGCTGGCCCTTCTTCTTTCTCTTTTCTCTGCCTTTGTGGTCGCCTTCGCCTGCCCACTGCGGGTTCCCGGCCGCTTCGCCTTAGGCATTTTTGAGCGAGTGGTGGGGCCTGCTGAAGCCTCCTCACACTTCTCTGCCTTTTTCCTGCTGGCTTCCTTGGCTGCTTTGGCCTTTGCTGCGGATTTTTTGGCTGGCATAATGATGAGACTCTGAAAGAGAATGAGCTGTGGCTCCAGGACCCTTTAAATACTAATGCCGGGGTCTGACGTTTACGCGTTCGCGTGCGTACGGCCGTGTGGAACCCGGAAACCGCAGGGGCATTACTTATCTGCTGCAGACAGATGGCGCCCACAATCTTCACCCGCCAACAAGAAGAGATCATCATGCTTGTAAGTGTCTTTTAATGCCTTTGATTTGCCATCTAAATGCATGCCTAGCCCTTAAGGAAGCGCATGAACAAACGGTTGTTTTAAAAAGTGTATCAAACTCCGTGCCAAACTGAAGTGAGGGCCCACACGTGCGAACCAGCACTGAGGCCAGCTTCAAGGATTGGATTAGGCTACAAATGTGTCTGTTAATGTAATTTAGTCAAATGATCGATTGTTGACAGATATTTGTATGCTGTTTTAACTCAAACCTTGTTTTTTTTGGTGTTTTGTAGACCATGCTGGAGCGCAGGTACGACTACCTGCCCAATTATTTTGAGAAGCGCACCGTCGCACTGGAGATCATTGCCAAAATACAACATCAAACGGACACCACCTTCACCCACACGCAGATCATGCAGCATTGGTCGGACCTGAAACGACTGCACATGCCCCGGGTGCGGAGGTTTTTCGGAATCCATTTCCCAAGTAAGTACATAGCGATTGCATGCAAGATGTAACTAAGACAGAAGGTAGGCCTTTAGTTATAATGCCTTTTCTTTGGTAGTGTTGGAAATGGATTACCGCATTCGCCGCACCCGAAGGCGCACAGGCCGACCAGTGCTGCATGAATCTGCAGCTGGAAGTGAAGGTGGTGGATCTCCAGTGCGACGGTCCTACCCCTCCTCTGTTGGGTCCTCCGACCAGCCCCTGGACCTTTCCACAGAGGAGGGGCGGCACGGCGTGGGCAGGGAGTCGTACCCAGTGACGCATGCGGGAGCCTCTGGTATGTGACTCTTCATGTAACCGCACACACATATACATGCAATTTCCACCCAAGCTGATTCCCTTAATCTGTTTTTGTAGATGCTTCTGGAGCGGGTGAAGATGCGCATGCTGTAGCAGATCTCGCCCAGGAGGCACAGGGAGAAGGTGAGTGACACATACATTGAAAATGACATTTGATTACTGTTGACTAAGACATTATAACTGACCCTATTTGCCATATCTCTACAGCCTCTACTTCAGAACAGTGGCAGGGCCCAGGACGTAGGGTTGTCCCCAACGAGGCATCCGTCTGCCACCAACCAAGTAAGTTGTAATGTCATTCTTTGCAGTAAGTGTTAAGTGACATGATCACCCAGATTCAGAAAGCCAGAGTCAATGGCATTTGCAGAATGACCTGTGCCCACTTGCTTAGAGTAATTAGTTACCAGAATGACCTCTGCCCGCTTCCTTAGAGTAATTACTTACCAGAATGACCTCTGCCCACTTCCTTAGACCAATTACTTACCAGAATGACCTCTGGCCACTTCCTTACAGTAATGACTTAGCAGACTGACATATGTCATCATTATTTAGGTTGGCAACTAACAAACATTCCATCCACAGGTGAGAAACATGTATTTGTCGCCAAATAATGTTTTTGTCTCAATTTTATACAGGGACCACACGGGCAAGAGTAGAAGAAATGAATCGAAGGGTCCTTGAGTTGGTGGCCGATATGCAGCAGCTGGTTGACTCGTTGGGGACAACAGAAGAAGAACAGTGTTCTGGGTCCTGTCACTAATTTTAGTTTTGTAAATAGTTTTTTACATTTTTAATATTTTTAATGTTGTTTGTTTTAAACTTGTTTACCAAATGTTTTTAAAAAAAAAGAATATAATGGCCCACAAAAATGGCCTTTAAGTAAAAAAAAAAAAACAAAACAAAGTTTCAGTGTCATTTTTAAACACAAATACATTAACAGAAAACGAAGGGTCAAATAAATATTTAGAGATGAAGATTCAGGGCCTAAAATGGAAGAAGAACCTAACCGCAAAGTGGTTTGGGTAAGTTTTAGGGGACTAAAATGGAAGAAGAACCTAACCGCAAAGTGTTTTGGGTAAGTTTTAGGGGCCTAAAATGGAAGAAGAACCTAACCGCGAAGTGGTTTGGGTACGTTTTAGGGGCCTAAAATGGAAGAAGAACCTAACCGCGAAGTGGTTTGGGTACGTTTTAGGGGCCTAAAATGGAAGAAGAACCTAACCGCGAAGTGGTTTGGGTAAGTTTTAGGGGCCTAAAATGGAAGAAGAACATAACCGCGAAGTGGTTTGGGTAAGTTTTAGGAGCCTAAAATGGAAGAAGAACATAACCGCGAAGTGGTTTGGGTAAGTTTTAGGAGCCTAAAATGGAAGAAAAACATAACTGCGAAGTGGTTTGGGTAAGTTTTAGGGGAGTAAAATGGAAGAAGAACCTAACCGTGAAGTGGTTTGGGTAAGTTTTAGGAGCCTAAAATGGAAGAAGAACATAACCGCAAAGTGGTTTGGGTAAGTTTTAGGGGACTAAAATGGAAGAAGAACCTAACCGTGAAGTGGTTTGGGTGAGCTTTAAGGGTCCAAAAGGGAAGATGGAGGATAGTGCTAAGTGGTTGGGGTGAGCTTTAAGGGTCCAAAAGGGAAGATGGAGGATAGTGCTAAGTGGTTGCGGTGAGCTTTAAGGGTCCAAAAGGGAAGATGGAGGATAGCGCTAAGGGGTTGGGGTGAGCTTTAAGAGTCCAAAAGGAAAGAGGGAGGATAGTGCTCAGTGGTTTGGGTGAGCTTTAAGTGTCCAAAAGGGAAGATGCAGGATAGCGCTAAGTGGTTGTGGTACTCTGGTAACTCAGTGGTAATCTGCCGTACGAACGGACGGAAACTTTACAGAAGGATTGCAATGCATGCATAGAATCGCTCGCACACTCATACGAGAGCGGGAACATTTGAAAATAATACGAAATCGGCACAAAAACGAAAGTCTTTTTTTGGCTCTCTGAACCGAGCCTATTCTCTCCTCTCTATTTTCCACATTCTCTCTTACTCTTTCGATTCCACATTCTTTCTTTTGCACATCCTCTCCTTCTCTTTCTTATACACATTCTCTTATTCTTTCTCTTTTCCACATTCTGCCTTGAACCCTCCCAGATTGCCCAATCTACTCCAGTCTGTCTCGCACAAGTCTTGATGCCACAGCCACATCCCCACCTTACCTATAGCTATGGCGCACACCCACACCAAGCCTTTCAGAATGGACACGCCGCTAGAGGTTGGGGGCACCTAGGAACCATAGTCGCCTGGGAAGGAGGATACCATTAAATATAAAATCATTTACTTTTCAACTTTTTGTAAATATAAATATATTTGGAAATCACTCCATTGACTGATCATTCTTGCTGTTTACTGAAACCAGACCTTCACTATGATTTATTGAAAAGCCCAAACCCTTAAAAAACTATTCCCCAGCATCTAAAATTAATATATTTTAAGTTTTTAGTCACTTACTTATTATTCTTACCCCCACTGGGCTGCAACTCTGTTCAGGACTTTAGGATAAGGGCGTCGCCATCTTGACTCAGAAGCATCACACTTACTGAGGAGAGTGGGATAAGGTACGGGGGGGCGGGTTATAGCTGTGCTTTGCTCAGACAGAGCAGAGCTGGGGTCAGGAAAAGGTCAGCAATCTCAGAATGCAGAGCAGTGAAGTCAGAAGGCACTTCCTGTTTGTAGGCTGCCTGATGTTCCATGAGCCGCCATCTTGGATGTTTAAAGGCTCATAACATGCAGTAGATGCAGGTAGGATGATTTTTAATGTGAGAAATCTGTATGTACATGGTGTGGGAAACATATAAGACTCTTATTCAGAGTGAAGGACCACTTTAAGACTATTCCTGTAAGCTTACACCATGTCTAAAACCAAACCTATGATATTTAAAGTGGACCAAAACCCACGGAGATCCGCCCAGAAATCTATAAGCTTCCCGGGCTGATTGATTCCCTCCCCCTGAGGCATCCAGAATCGGGATGCCCCACAGTGTGAAACCCTTTAGATCGCCCATAAACTCACATTCTTTCCTGGTCCAACGGTGCATGCTAGAGCAGAGGCCGCATCCCCACTATCCCTCTAGCAGGGAGCATGCACGTGCTAAGCATTTGTGAATGGCCGGCGTGGGCATGCTTCCTGTTAGAGTGTGCTCGGATTTGCTCGTATTAGAAGAGCTCCCGAATGAAGGGGCTTCAGCAGATCCAAGTGTGCTATTTGGACGAGCGCCCGCGCATGCGTTGTGGGGCCGGGAAGAGGTGAGTTTCTTCGGGTGACCTGGGGGGTGCCTCGGGGGCAAGGACCAAAACCCAGGATACTCATTGTTATTGAATTGCTCTAGTATCCATATGTAGGGCTCGATTCAACAAAGGTAGAAATAAATTCGTGTCACTCGAAAAATCAGATCGCATGCGTAAATTTGTAACTTTTTCGAGTGATTCAGAAAAGGGGTTGAATTAAATACGTGCACTCGAAAACGCAATCATAAAATTTTCGAATCACTCGTAAAATGTTCGAAATGCTCGTAAAAAGGCTGTCGCAAGCGAAAATTATTGGCAAATGTACTCGAATTTTTTTTCTATTGTTTAGTATTATTTTCTGACTGCTGCATGGTATTAAGGTTTTTCAATGGGTAAATGTAATTTTTTTCAACTTTTTAAGTTGCCTGTGTAGCTGTATGTACATGGCTAACATTGTGGATACATGTAATAAAGAGGCAAGGTATGCTGTAGTGGAAGTACTAATTAAATGTAACAGTTGGATTGCTAGGGACCTGTATTAAAAAGGTTTCCTGCAGAAATGTGGCCATTGTTTTTTATACAAAGCTTGCTCACATAGCACCACGTGTCCTTGGGTGCAGGGTGCAGCTCCTTGCTAGCTTTAACCTCATGGTACGCCATTCTTATGCTTACACTATAACGTGGACCAAAACCCAGGATTTTGACTTTTCTGGGTTTTGGTGCCCCGCAGTGTAAAAACCCAAATGTCGACCACTCCCATGTACCTTCCCCTGTTCTTATGGAACTTTTTACTACTAGTAAAAAGGGGTAAAAATTTCAATATTTTTTTCAGGAGTAAAAAAGTGCCATTGACTTTCATTGTCTTCCTAACTAGTGATTCACAAACAGTGGAATTCTCAGGCTTTTTTCTTATGAATTGAATTTTTTACTACCATTAGAGTTTACTACCATTGCAAAGAAAGTAGAAGGGCTCCATTGTGAGAGAGCAAAATGAGTTTTCTCCTGCTGAAAGCTGCATCAAAAAACTAGTGTGAAGCACTCTAATTTATATCATGTGTGTGGCTCATCAAGTCCACCTGAATCAGTAGTAACATTTTCGAATTGTAAAATGCAGTAGTAAATTTTTCGATCCACTAATTTAATTCGCACTTTTACAATCGCACTCGAATTTAATTCAAGTGACTCGTGTTTTACAATGGTTCCAGGTAGCTGAATCACTCGTAAAAAAAATATAGCAAAATCGCAACTTTTTAAGCACAAAACACACGAAAAATCAATTTTCGACCTTTGTTGAATAGAGCCCAAACACACGAAAAATCAATTTTCGACCTTTGTTGAATCAAGCCCGTAATCTGTATTAATACCTTTTAGTGGTGATTGGGAGGATTCTCCCCACTGCCTGTTATGAAGGGATTCTGCACACTGCCTGTTGTGGGGTGAATGGGGGAAATCTGCAGGCTGCCTTTTATAAGGTAATTGGACATGGGGGATTCTGCCACTGCCTGTTCTTAGGTTCTTAGGGGGAGGGGGTTATTTAACCACAACATTTGGTTCAAGATATTTTTTTTTTTTATTCCTTGTCTAAACCCTAGGTGCATCTTATGGTCAGGTGTGTTTTAACACAGCTGGGAGTGGTCACAGCTAAGCTTAGATGCTCCCTCTCAGTAGAGGATAGGTAGGCTGTAGGTGAGAAGGAGGCCCTTAAATATAAATTAATTTACTTTTAAACTTCATGTAAATATATTGACAATATTTAGAAGTGGTCACGTTTGAGCCATGATGTTCCCTGACCACAGACATGGAATCTGAATGAAGTTCTTGCTGCTTCAGTGATGCACTAACTCACATCGAGAGTTTCAGTTTCAGACCTAATTCTTTGATGGACTTGAGGAAATACAGGACTACATACCCCCCAACCGTCCCAATTTTTCCTGGGACAATTCCGATTTTTTTCCGGTGGTCCCGCGGCGCATGCCCTTGCCCTGCGCCATCCTCGCTCTGTCCCGCGCCGTCGCCTGTTGCTGGCCCGATGTTGCCTCGGCCTCTCAGACGCCCACCTCTGCCGGCCCTGAGTGTGAGCACTGAGCTGCATACTTGGGGCCGGTGGCAGTGGGCATCAGAGAGGCAGGTTTTTTTTTCACTTTTTAACCATTTAAGTGCCAAGCCCGTAGATACTATGGGGGTTCCTTCTTCGACCATCAAGTGCCAAGCCTGTAGTACCTACGGGCTGGCTTTCCCCCCTGCTAGTGTAAAAAGTAAAGTAAATTAACACTCACCTGTCCCCTCGTTCAAACCGGCCAGGTCTTCTCTTCACCCCGGGGGTATCCGATTACCCCAGGCCCTCTTCTGGCTTCAAAAGGGGGCAAAAAATAGCCCCCCGCTTTGGCAGCCGCTGCTGCTAAGAATGAAAAAAAAAAAGGCATTTACTCACCTCTGTGCCTGATCCCTCGGGCCGGGTCTCCTCTTCACCTTCACGTCAACCTTCTGCGGGCTCCAGACTTTCAGATGCCAGGTCTGATCACTGGAGGCGGTTGGAGGGTAGGGGATGTGGTCCCCTGCCTCCACAGCCCCCTCCAGTGATCAGACCTGACAGCTGTCAGCTGGAGCTGAATCGTCGCAGGACACAGAATCGGAGGTGAGTGTTAAGAAAAAATAAAAAATGTTTTTCTCTGGGTCAGTGTCTTTTTTTTACACTTAACCCCTTGTAAACTGGTAAGGGGTGTGGTTTCCCTTTAAGGGGGTGTGGCCAGGCGTGGCTTAAATGTGTCCCTCTTTACGGCTTTGAAAAGTTGTGAGGTATGGGACTATAGAAATACTGGACTGCAAATATCTTTCTGATACTGGCTTTCTGATGTGGCCATGCTAACCCAAGATATACTACTTGTGACTGGCTGTGATCAGCTTAGCGAGAGCAGATGGGGTGGGTGGGGCTCACCCCAACGGGGAGAAGCGCCCCACCATCAGTCACTGGGAGCTGGCACGTCCCTCTCCATTTACTGCAATGGAAAGGGGAGTGTAAAGACCTAGCAGGCTTTCCATTGCAGTGAATAGAGGGGAGGGGTCTCTCCCCATCGTAAGACACGGTAGAGACAAGCAATTGGGCCAGCAGTGCAGAATATGGATCCAGGGATCAGGTAAGAGCTGGAGCCCTGGACTAGGAGCGATTATCTGCTTGGGGACAAAAGGTGTATAGTGTTTTGTTGTTTTAGCTTGGAAATTGTATCCTGGGCCATAAAAAGTTTGGTCAGGAGGTTAGATCTAGGGGTCCAAAACACAGACATGGCCATTCCTTAAAGTGGCTATAACATTCCCAGGCCAATTGATTCCCTCCCCCGGGGCATCCAAAATCGCTGTGTGAAACCCCTCAGGTCGCCCATACACTTACCTGCTTTTCCAGTCCAACGGCGCACGTATGAGTCGCGGCCGCATCCCCGCTATCTCTCTAGCAGGCATTTGTGAATGGCTAGCACGGCACACCCCCTGTTGGAAGGAAGCGGGGGATGCGGCCATCAGCATGCTCTGAGCCGTTCGTCGAGTGCGCTGATTCGACGAGTGTCCGCACATGACCCGTATGACCGGTAAGAGGTGAGGTGAAACCTGTGGGTTTAGGTCCACTTTAAATGAACAGGGTCAGTACAGAGATAAAAGCTAACATAATTACAAACAGAGAATAGCAGTCAATAATTGTACAAATTATATAGCAAAATTGGCAAGATGGAGGAATTCAAAACTGTGCCATTAGCCATAAAGCGGACCCCAAATTCCTGACAATGAAAAGGCTAACAACTGTGGGTAAGTTACTTTTGCCAGTGAGACATACCATAAAGTGAACCCAAGGTGATTAGTGGTGAATGGAGTAAAACCCCCCACACATCCTCCCAGCCCGAGTACATCAGGTGATGCAGCCAATCAGCTTTCTCAAAAATGCCAGATGGACGAAGCAATACCCACCTGGCATTTTTATGATCGCTGATTGGCTTGTAAGCGCAAGAATCCTGGCTGATTTGGTCAGCATGTTGGTCTCATCCACGGGTAATCCTGTGGAGCTCTCCCGTCCCCAGCCTATCTTAATGGCTGGGCAAGGGAGCGCGCCTCAGCTATAGGGAAGCCGGGGTTGCAGGCACAGACAGAATAGAGGTAAAGGTAAGTTTACCAGCGCCCCCGATTTTGTATGCACAAGGGACCGCCAAACAGAGCTTTTAAGCTACTTTAAAAGAAAACTCCCATTTTGTCAGGTTTTTGGTCCTTATTGTTTTTCTTTTCCAGAACGTAAAATAACCACGTGTGTTAGGATTGTGCCCCCAGACCTGTGATTTGATTATCAGCCTGCTGCTTCCAAGTTTCCTATATTCTTTGGCTATGTGTTGGGAAAGTAGGAGCAGCTTTCCTGACTTTTAGTAATGCTCTTAGTATCCTTTCACTCTAACAGGTGAACTCATTAGCAGCTTTGGCTTAACAAAGCAGCAGTAATGACCTCCCCAGGTGAAAGCGCTGCCAGTAACCCTTTACTGAAACACATAACTGTGATCCCCACTATCTGAAGAGGTTAAATTAATGCAAATGGAGTTAAACCTGTCATTTCTGCCATTACCAAACAGATGATTAGCAAGCCAGAGTCAGGAAGTTTCTAATTGTATGGAACGCCACTTACGTTGCCAAATAAGAAAACACAGCGTTGCTAAGGAAAACTGTTTTATTTTATAACACAGTTGCAAACAAATGGAAAAGAAAAAAAATTATAAGGTTAGCCCTTGAGCACAGAATTTTGGCACACGATAATGGAAACTTTAAAAAATGGCATCGAAAGTAGAATTACCCTTTCAGTGGCACCCTATCTAGAGTTCTCTTCACTCTCTGTTGTCAGGCCATTTTAGCGGCATGTATGTTTAACTGTGATTTTTGCAGGAATTTCCAGGAAAATCTTTCTTTTCGAGTTTTAACATGAAATGTCTTGTTTGAAATTTCATTGTTTTCCTAATGTTTTGGGTAAAACAAATATTTTTAAAAAATGTTGTTGCTTGAAGGCTAAAGACTACCAGCCCGCATAGCTCATATGAGCTATGGGCTCTTCTGACCCCCCCCCCCCCTCTGGGCTTTGGGGAGGCATGTAATAAAAAGGGTTTTTTTTCTACTTACCTCATTCCATTGCTGTCCTGCACCGATCTCCACTGCTGCTTCTGACAGTCGGAAGTGATCAGCAATCACTCTGCATCTGCACCCAGTTTCCTGGGGTCTTTCAGCCCTCTGCTCTAGCAAAGACCCCAAGAGGTGGCTGCTGTTGCAGCTGCCAGATGCCGTAGCTACTGACGCCACTGCCGCCACCTCCTGGTCACCTCTGTCCCCAGGTGCCTGTGCTGCTTCGCGGTCAATGTGGGATCATCAATCAAATGAAAACCTACACCGGACTACATACATAAACGCATTAGTCCCCAGCCTGGAGTCTAAAAGACTCCAGGGCTGGGTGATTCCCTGTCTCCTAGGAATTCTATTCTCAGAAATCCCACCCCCTCCCCCAGGTATACTTACCTATCTGGTGATCCTACAATCTGTTTTTGGCACAGACATGGCACGTGGGATCACAGTGAGCATATGGCCGCCATTCCCACAACATGTCAATTATTAGATGTATTTTTTGTTTTGTTCCACGCGTGTTACCCAGCAGATCCCCCTCACTACTACAGTCTCAGTGGCTCCTTTTATTGCTTTAGCCCTCGTTCACATCTATGCAGATGCCGTTGCAGATCAGGTGCAGCTGCTGTTTCTGTTCCAGTTTGGCGACCTTCGTACCTGTCTAGAAACAGCAACTGCATCTGCAATGGGGACCAACCCATGATACAGCAGCCACTGCCCGTTCCTATTTGTACTGGCCCGCAATAGGCCATCAGCATCACATGCCCTTGTGTGTCACATTAACCCTCGCCTGCAAACCATAAGCACCTTGATGTTGAGCCAGAGCAGATGGTGAAATATCATTTTCTTTCCACTTGGCCACCTGGCAACTAAGCCCGGGAAGCAGACTTGGAGTGGAGGGCCCACTGTTGCTGCTGCTGGCTGGTGATTGCTAAGTGGGGGGAAATCTTTATTTTATTAATGTGGGGTGCATGTGCAGTGGCACTGCTTACCTGCCGCCGTCCAAATAAAAAAGGAGCGGATGGCGGCTGCTGCTGTTTTAGACAAGCCAACCTTGTAGACCAGTTTACAGGGTGATGGTGGGGGTATGGTTTAGGGGTGTAGCTTATTCACACTCTTATGAGGAACAACTGGCAATTTGCAGGTATAAAATCCATAATGCTTACATAGTAATTCTGCCCATATTTTTCACTATTACAGCAACTGACACAAGCAAAGC
Organism: Gastrophryne carolinensis; assembly: GCA_027917425.1. Lineage (NCBI taxonomy): Eukaryota > Metazoa > Chordata > Amphibia > Anura > Microhylidae > Gastrophryne > Gastrophryne carolinensis. Next base: position 271,179,603 of record CM051236.1, read on the forward strand.
AAGCGGGAAAGACCACTTAAAGAGGAGCAACAGTCAAAAATGACTTAAATCAGACCAACACAACAAACAGTACTCATAAGCATCCCTCCTCAGGGCAATTTAGATTGCTGCACATAAAAACTCATTTATCTTTTTCTAAATCCTGCTGTAGTAAATTTTAAAATCAAAATGGCGGCTCATGCTTTTGCAGGCCACCTACAAACAGGAAGTGCTGCTGGGCTTCCTGTTACTGTGCATTGTCAGTCATGTCAGTTGAATCCAGGCAGCAGCATGGCTGAGATGCTGGGAGAGGAAGCTCCAAAATGACCGCTACCTTTCTTTTCTGCCAGACTGTTGGTCTGGCTTAAGGTTGTAATTTTGCCTATTATTGGGATTCATTTTACCTTTTTTATGCCCAGTTAGTGGCCCCCCCCAGTCATTTCTGAGTGGAGGAGCACTTTATCAGTGGGTGATGCCCTGCCCCACATACTGCAGCTGGAAACCCAAGAATGGGCAGAGACACTTACCTTTGCCTTTACTTACAGCTATTGAGGTTTGCAGGGCAGGCTACCAAAGTGCTGTGCTACCTTTGGCCTTGCAACCCCTGCTGATCACTGGTGGTTACATGGGGCAGTAGAATAGGACAAGGGAATGAGGACATAGGTAAGTATCTATGATCTTGGGCTTCCAGCTGTGCAGGAGAACCCCCCCCCCCTTTCCTCTGCCCCAACAAATCATTGGTGAGGTAAGAGCGGATGCCTCCAGCTATCAAATGAAATATGCAGAGTGCCAGCCTTCCACCCGAAAATGCAGAGTGCCCACCAGAGATCACAGAAATTAAAGCAGACCAGAAGTTTATATATATGTTTGATTCACTTAGAATGTGTCCTGGGGGAAGCCTGATTAGGGATGCCCCACAGTGTACATCCCTAGGGAACCCCACCATGCAGCATACTCACCCACTGCCAGGATTCTGAGGTGATCAAATGTAGCATCAAGCAGAGTGCTTAGCAGTCACCACACTGTTCCTCCAGTTTAAAGGCTGACAGGGGATCCTTGCCACACCCTACGGGCAAATCTAACCAACCAGAGACTTAGAAGGCAGAGGCAACCAATAGTGAGGGGGCTGGATGGCAAGCCAATCATTTAGTGCCATCTGCTTGCCAATAGCACATGGGTTAAAGATCTAAGTCAGCCAGTCGGTGGGGAGAAGGAAGAAATTCCTAGTTTGCAGGGTGATTTCATAGTTTGACAGGGTGATGGGGGGCCTCCTTAAAAAAATGGGTGACTAAAAAAAAATGGGTGACTTGGCATCTCTGCTGTATTATTATGGGTAAAGCAGTGAAATGAGCCACTGAGGCTACAGCAGTAGGGGCCTTTTAGACAGGCTGAGTGAGATGACGTCACAAATACACAGACTTTAAATTCTAATTTACCTACTTCTTAACATGCATTACTTGTCCCAGTATTTTATTGCTAATGTGACTTGTATGTAACTGTTAATTTATAATAAGCTCTCTTGGTGTCTCACTTTGCCAAAAAGCGATCCTTGTATGGAGGACTGGTGCCTTTGGGGTGTGCGTCTGCCTAGGGTACCGCAACCACCAATAGGGAGCGCTGTGGCGCTGTTGAGCTGTTGCAAGTTTTTGTTTTACATTTTAAATGCTCGGAGCCGCTGGCCTTAGACGCCATCGTAGATGGTGTGACGTCTGCGGCTCAGAGCGTGCTGATTGGACGAGCGCTGCGCATGCGCCGTAGGACCAGGGAGAGGTGAGTGAGGTCGGGCGATCTGGGGGGGGGGGGTTTCACACATCGGGGCAACCCCGATCGGTATGCGCCGGGTGAAAGGACCAAAACCCAGAATAGTCAAAATCCTGGGTTTTGGTCCACTTTAAATTCCCAATTTTTAAATAAAATTTAAATGTAGGGAGCTGCCATTCTGGTCAATGACCGGGGACCCCTCATCCTCCCCTGGGAGGGTTGTTGTCTGAAAAGTCAGTCTGCAGTGATGACACCCAGTGCTGCTGTGTCTCTCTTAGTCCCGGCCAGGAGCTCTGGGAAGTTTTGCCCACATTTGTTTGTGTGCTGAGGAAAGGAGGGATGACCTGGGCTGATTACCTTGCCACCAGATCTCTTTGTAAGGACAAGTCCGGCAGCATGGGGAGGGGGGGGGGGTGTACAATACAGCAGGCTAGTGTTTTCAGAGGAGCTGAGACATGGGGAGCACATACCTCTCAAGTGTCCCTTTTTAGAGGGTCTGTCCCTCTTTTGAGTCCATGTCCCCCTGTCCCTCATTGTTCTCATTTGTCCCTCTTTGAGGTGTAACATGCAGATCTGCATCAATAAATCACTAATTTGCCCATTCAAAGTGTTTATTGTGCTGATACACCCTACCTCTTATCCATCCCTCCATGAGGGGGTGTGGCTTCATTTACCAATTGTCCTTCTTTCCCACCTTGAAAAATTAGGAGGTATGTGCATACCCCCCAACCGTCCCGATTTTCCCGGGACAATCCCGATTTTTTTCTGGTGGTCCCGCGGCGCATGCCTTTGTCCCGCTCCGTACTTGCTTTGTCCAGCGCGGTCCTCACTCTGTCCCGCGCCGCTGCCTTGGCCTCTCAGATTCCCACCTCTGCCGGCCCTGAGCCGGTGGCAGGGGCACCAGAGAGGCAGTTTATTTTTTTTTTCTCTCTTGTTAAATCTCATTGATAGTTCAGTGGGTGGGGGCGGGGCTCCAGGAAGGAGCCTCGCTGAAGATCGTGCAGGAGCTGAACTGGTGAGTGTGTGTGCTCTGTGTTGTGTGTGTCCGTGTGTGCTCTGTGTTGTGTCCTGGGTTTTGGTCCTTTCCCGGGGGGGTGCTCTGCTGTGTGAACCCCCCCCCCCCCCCCCCAGGTCGCTGCAGCAACTCACCTGATCGGGATGCCCCAGGGAAAGGAACAAAACCCAGGATAGTCAAAACTTTTAACTACCCTGGGTTTTGGTCCAATTTAAGGGCTAGAAGGACACCTGTGTGTTTGTCTGTGTTGCACCTAACTGGTTGTAACAAGGTATGCCCCCAACTGGCTGCAATGAGGGATGCCCCTCACTGTTTTATTATTATTATTATTTATTTTTTATTTATTTCTTAGGTGCTCTTTCCCTTTAATGGTGTGGCTAGGGGCATGGTGTGGCCAGGCGTGGCTTAAATGTGTCCCTCTTTACGGCTTTGAAAAGTTGGGAGGTATGGGTACGGGAGCAGCCTTTTTTGTGGGGGGCATCACCAGCAGGAGGACAGGCAATGGCAGCAAAACTTAAGACACTGACTGTCAGTGCTGCTTGCCATATACCCAGGACCAAACTGTGACAGTGATGATTTGTGTCTTACCAGTGACATTGGGGGTCATGCTAAATATTTGGTGAAGCCAGTGTGACTTCCGGTGTGCATTGCAACCTGCATCCCGGTCAGCTTTTTAGCGATAACACACAATAAAGTGCAAATAAAATGTTTTTTCTACCTTTTCCCACAAAATGACCTGTACCTGTGCTGGGGGATATTTACAGGTTAGACACATACATACCAAAACCGAGGATGATAGATTCCCTCCCCTGGGGCATCCAAATTTGGGGTGCCTCACTGTGTTAAACCCCTCAGGTCGCCCCGTTCACTTACCTTTGTTCTCGGGCCAATGACGCATGCATGAGCCGTGGCCGCATCCCACTATCCCTCTAGCAGGGCGCGTGCCCGCACCAGCCATTTGTGAATGGCCAGCATGGGCACTCTCCATTAGAAGGGAAGCAGGGATGAGCACAGAGCCACTGGTCTTAGATGGCGTGACGTCAGAGGCTCAGAGCGTGCTGATTGTACGAGCGGCTGGACCGGGAAGAGGTGAGTTATATTGGACGATCTGGTGGGTTACACACAGCGGGGTACCCCCGCCCCCCGGGGAAAAGACCAAAATCCTGGATAATCAAAATCCTGGGTTTTGGTCCCCTTTAGGTTCGGAAACAACAGAACCCTATGGGCTATGCAGAAAAAATGGTGAAATCTGGAGCATAGCCCATAGGGTGCTATTTCCAAACTTTAAAAATATATCCTTACATCACTGGAAAATTAATGTACCTACGCTGTAAACATGCGTCCTCACACATACAGATTATTTTTTGGGGGGAAAATTTAGGACAAATATTTATTTTTGCACATTTTTTGTATGTGTTATCGCTAAAAAGCTCAACCATTATGCAGGTTGCAATCCACACTGCAATGCACACCGCAAGTCACACTGGCTCCAGCGTTCTGGATGCCCCCCGAGCTTCTTCTTATTGGCAGACAGCGGGACCAACACCCGTTAAAGTAAAAAAGGTAGAAGTCCCCCAGCCTAGCAGCAGCTGGTGATGTCATCAGAGGTACAGTATAAAAGGAGGTACAGCTGGCAGCCAGTTGGCCCCGCTCTGGGTAGACGTGTGTGTTAATGTGAGACCTTGAGTGTCGCACCGATGTTTGGCCTTAAAGTGGCCCAAAACACTGCTGGATTGGCCCAGGAATCTATATGATTCCCGTGCCGATCCAATCCCTCCCCGCCGGGCATCCAAAATCGGGATGCCCCGCTGTGTGAAACCCCCCGGACGCCCACTAACCTTACCTGCATCGCGGTCCAACGGTGCATGCGCGGGCCGCAACCGTATCTCGCGCTCGCATTTGTGAAGATGCGGCCGCCAGAGCGCTCAGAGACACTGAGCTAAGACGTGCACAGCTCAGTGGCTCCGAGCGCACTTATTAGATGAGCGGCCGCACATGCGCTGTAGGACCGCGGTGAGGTGAGTTGAACTGGGCGATCTGGGGGGCTTCATAGCGAGGCACACCCCTGGGAAGTGGACCAAAACCCAGGATAGTCAAAATCTTGGGCTTTGGTCCATTTTAAGGCATTTTTACTTTTTCACATTAATTTTTTGCCACTCATTAGCGCGCCACACGTCAATCATAAGACGTCCCTGCTTTATACAGTCACCGCCCGCTCCATTTTGAACAGGGTGGCTGCAGGCTGGCGTCACTGCGCATGCGTGCCGCATGACCCTTACCTGTTGATGAAACAAAGCAACGGAGGTGCAGACATAAAGATTTGTTCCCCTTAGCAACCAGCAGCGATAGCCGAGCCCGGAAGTAGGAAACCCATGTGCAGGGCACGCTGCTGCTGGCCTCTGATTGCTAAATAGAAGGCAGGCTCGAGGGTGGGAGGAGCCCAGGAGAGTCAGGGCTGACCCACCCCCCGTAAGTTTAGTTGGGCCCCCCTTACACTTGTGTCCTATTATTGTCATCGGCGGTCCAGTGGAGAATCGAGCACCATGCAGCTTTCTTTATTTTGCCGTGGCCCCACCCCCTGTAACGAGCCTGTCCTGCCCCTTGCAACGAGCAAGGCTCAGTCATTTGGACCAACACCCGATGCTGATCGGCCCGGGAGGGCCCGCTGTGTGAAACCCCCCAGAAAGCCCCGAAATCCCTACCTACTCCTTGATCCAGCGGCGCATGCGCGAGCCACCACTCGCGCATCCCTCTAGCAGGGCACGCACCCGTGCCGGCCGTTTGTGAATGACCGGCGCAGGCGTGCTCCCTGTATGAGGGACGCGCGGGAGGCGGCAGCGGGCGCGCTCGCTTGTCCATTGGCAGGGATTGGCTGCAGCGGTCACGTGGGAGCGGGGACAGGTGAGTTTTTGGGGCTTTCTGGGGGGTTTCACACAGCGGGGCACCCCCGATTGGGGTGCCCCACCGAAGTGGACCAAAACCCAGGACAGTCAAAATCCTGGGTGTTGGTCCACTTTAAAGAGGGACCATATAATCAGCGCAGCAGTCTTCATTGCTGACGGCCAGAAGGAGAGGAGCTGCCCCGTGCACCCTTTGCTCCCCAGCTGTGTGTGGATTGGAGCACAGACCTGCTAGCCACGCCCCTTTTTCAGCTTCTTCAGAGTAAGCCACAGAGTGGCTCCAGCACACTTGTAAGACGCTAAAGCCTCTCATCTTGCGCCTCTGTCTTCCAACCTGTGTTTTCCTTTTCATCAGCCCTCTTCCATTTTCCCTCCCCTTTCTCTTTATAATCATATATGCAGAAAAATAACTACACTCCTAGGTAAATCGGTAAGCCTACAAACTCGTGATGCCTAAATGGTTTCCATGCACAGACACCTGTGTAAACTGATCCAATGTCTAGACATTTGGTAGCATTAGCTTAACCCGGACCTTCAGCATCATTTAATGAGAAGCCCAAACCCTTAAAAAAAACGTAAGTTTTTAGTTGCTTTTTATTTCTCTTCTCCGTTGGGCTGCAACTTTGTTCAGGACTTTAGGGTGTGGGTGCCGCCATCTTGCGTCAGATGTATCACACACTTAAGGAGAAGAGGGCGGGGTTATAGCTTTGCTTTGCTCAGACAGAGCAGAGCTGGGGTCAGGAAAAGGACAGCAGTCCCAGAATGCAGAGTGGCATAGTCAGAAGACACTTCCTGTCTGCAGGCTGCCTGATGCTCAGTGTGCCGCCATCTTGGATGTTTAACCCTTTAAGTGCCAAACACGTGAATTTAACGTGGTTGCCTCTCCATCACTTAAGTGCCAGCCACGTAAAATTCACGCCATTTCAAGTGCCATTTACTCACCTGCGGCCACAACCCCCCTTTGCCGGGTGATCAGAGGAGATCCCTCGCCCCCCCCAGCCCCCCTTCACCAAGCCTCCAGCAGCTGTCATCAGGGATTGGCGGAGAACAGCAGAGAATTGGAGGTGAATAAAGAAAAATAAATAAATGTCTTTTTTTCTTATGTCAGTGTGTTTATTTTTGCATTTAAAGTGGACCAACACCCAGGATTTTGACTATCCTGGGCATTGGTCCACTTCCCCGGCTGCCTGAAACCCCCCCAAACACCCTGAAAACTCACCTCTCCACGCTCCCACGTGACTGTGCTGTCCAATGCCCGCCGACGGACAAGTGACACCTTCGGGGTCGGGCTGTTTAGATTCGCTCGGACAACCAGACGGCGGTTGCCTACATCAATCATCAGGGAGGGACTCGAAGCAAGCGAGCCCTCAAGGAAGTGTCCCTGATACTGTCTTGGGCGGAAGAGAATGTCCCTTGCATCTCGGCGGTCTACATTCCGGGGATTGGAGAACCTGGAGGCAGACTCCCTGAGCAGGGGGATGTCTCGGCTGGGGGAATGGTCCCTCAGCAACAAGGTATTTCACTCCCTGTGTCACCGCTGGGGTCAGCCGGATGTGGACCTGTTTGCATCCCGCCACAATCACAAGCTTCCAAGATTTGTCTCCCTGTCGCAGGATCCTCTGGCCTTTGCCACGGATGCGCTAGTGATTCCTTGGACGGAGTTTCGGCTCCTCTATGTGTTCCCTCCCTTTCCTCTGCTGGGCAGGGTGCTGAGCAAGATAGCCCAGGAGGGGGTACCAGCCATTCTGGTGGCCCCCTGATGGCCAAGGAGGGTGTGGTTCGCAGACCTCGTGCAGTTGGCAGCAGACCGGTACGTCTTGCCCAAGGATCCAGATCTTCTCACTCGGACAGCTGCGCTTTCCCAATTTACAAACGCTGGCTTTAACGGCTTGGCTGCGAAACCTCCATCTTGATGGACAAGGGGTTGCCGGCCTCTGTTGTTGATACTATGATTAGGGCTAGGAAGAAGTCCTCGTCTTTTATCTACTACAGGGCCTGGCATGCTTACATTGCCTGGTTTGAGTCCAAGTCTCTTTCTTGTCGGGTGTTTTCTATCCCCAGGATTCTGGAATTTTTGCACCATGGTTTGGATTCGGGCCTTCAACTTAGTACCCTCAAGGGACAGGGGTCAGCTCTGGCTATTTTTTTCCAAAGATCCTTTGCCGATCACCGGCTGGTTAAGACTTTTTTCCAGGGAGTTACTCATGTGCATCCGCCATGTAAACCTATTCTACCGGTTTGGGATTTAAATCTGGTGTTGTCTGCTCTGCAGGGTCCCCCCTTTGAGCCTATCCGTGGGGCTGCGTTGCCCATTCTGACACTTAAGGTGGCCTTTTTGGTGGCTATTATTTCGGTCAGACGAGTTTCTGTGCTGGCGGCGCTTTCCATTAAACCTCCTTATTTTGAGCGGTGGTGTCTGCTTTTCATCTCAATCAGGACATTGTCTTACCTTCCTTGTGTCCTAACCCTGCTAATTCCAAGGAACGGACCCTTCATTCTCTGGATGTTGTCAGGGCATTGAAGTTTTATTTGGTTGTTACTGAGTCTTTCAGGAAATCTGATGCTCTTTTTGTTCTTCCTGCTGGATCTAGGAAGGGTTTGCCTCCGGCTAAATCTACTATTAGCAAGTGGATACGTCAGGCAGTGGTACAAGCCTATTCTGCTAAAGGGAAGGTTCCTCCTTTCCGGATTACTGCTCATTCCACTGGTGCTGTTGGTGCCTCTTGGGCTTTTCAGCACCAAGCTTCTGTTGAACAAGTTTGTAAGGCTACTTGGTCTTCTGTTCATACTTTTTCCAAGTTCTACAAGGTTGATGTTAAGGCCTCAACTCATGCTGCTTTTGGCCGCAAGGTACTTCAGGCGGTAGAGGTTTGAACTGCCTGCCGTTACTCACACTGCTTTTGGATGTCCCAGATGTAATGACTTCATGAAGAAGGCCGTGCTGTGCATTAGGAAAAACACAATTCTGTGAGTACTCACCTGTAGAGTTGTTTTTACCATGCACAGCACGGACTACTTCATCCCTCCCTTGTTAACGTTATTCTTGGTTGCCTCTTTATGGTGATGGTTGCCTCTTTATGGTGATGGTTGCCTCTTTATGGTGATCGTTCCAAGTTAGTTAAGGGTGATTTTTAATGTGCTCAATCTGTATGTACAGGATGGGGGAAACCCGGTTTAAGCTCACCGGTGCCACTATAAGAAGCACTTTTTGCTCTTTGTGTGTGGGCATCCTGATTTGGTATTGGTAAGCACCTGAGCTAAAAGGATAGTTGGAATGTGGCTGCACACCAAATAGGGGGCGATACCAGGGGGTTTTACACCATCCAGATGAGGACAACTTTCTTTTGGGTTTCTGTTGTTCCTTTTTATTCTTTGGCTAGATTGCTCTGTTCATACTGTTGTACAAAGTTTCAGAAGGAGTGTACAAACTTTATGGTGTATGGCCAGCATTAAATTAGACCAAAACCCTAAATGTATTAAAACCCTAAATAATGAGCACTGTTTTAAAGCAGAACCATACCCTGGATTTTCACTTTCACAGGTTTTGTGCCATTCCCCAGGGGCATCCCAATTGGAGCCTAAGCCAAGCCTTAAAGCGGACCTTCACTCTAAATAAGAGTCTATCTTATATGTTTCCCACACCCTGTACATACAGATTGCTCACATTAAAAATCATCCTACCTGCATCTACTGCATTTTATAAGCCTTTAAACATCCAAGATGGCGGCTTATGGAAGCTGCCATTTTTGCAGGCAGCCTGCAAACAGGAAGTGCCTGCAAACAGGAAGTGACTGTGCTGCTCTGCATTCTGGGACTGCTGACCTTTCCCTGACCCCAGCTCTGCTCTGTCTGAGCAAAGCACAGCTATAACCCGCCCCCCTGTACCTTATCCCACTCTCCTCTCCTCAGTAAGTGTGATGCTTCTGAGTCAAGATGGCGGCGCCCGTATCCTAAATTCCCGAACAGAGTTGCAGCCCAGTGGGGGAAAGTATAATAAATTAGTGACTAAACATGTAAAATATATTAATTTTAGATGCTGAGGAATTGTTTTTTAAGAGTTTGGGCTTTTCATTAAATCATGGTGAAGGTCCGGTTTAAGCGCTGAGAGAGACTGTTGATGACCCTTCTACCTACTGCTATTGACTTTCATAAGCCTTTAGGCACTCAGAGAGATTATTGATGCTATTATCCACCCTCCACTGGATGCCACAGGCCTTTAGCCACTCAAAGAGACTGCTGATGCCCTGATACCCACCTCCACTGGCTTACCTTTAGGCACTCAGAATACTGATGCTGTGCTGACCCACCATCCACCGGCTGTCACAAGCCTTTAGGCACTCAGAAAGATACTGATGTTGTTACCTACTCTTCACTGGCTGTCACAAGCCTTTAGGCACTCAGGAGGATACTGATAATATTACCCGCCCTTCACTGGCTGTCACAGGCCTTTAGGTACTCAGAGACTACTGATATGGTTAGCCACCCTCCACTGGCTGTCACAGGTCTTTAGGTATTCAGACTACTGATGCTGTTACCCACCCTCACTGGCTGTCACAGGCCTTTAGGCACTCAGGAATATACTGATAATGTTACTCACCCTTCACTGGCTGTCACAGGCCTTTAGGTACCCAGAGAGACTACTGATACGGTTACCCACCCTCCACTGGCTGTCACTGGTCTTTAGGTACTCAGACTACTGATGCTGTTACCCACCCTCACTGGCTGTCACAGGCCTTAGGCACTCAGGAAGATACTGATAATGTTACTCACCCTTCACTGGCTGTCACAGGCCTTTAGGTACTCAGAGAGACTACTGATACGGTTACCCACCCTCCACTGGCTGTCACAGGTCTTTAGGTACTCAGACTACTGATGCTGTTACCCACCCTCACTGGCTGTCACATACATGTAGGGACACTGAGAGGCTACTGATCTTGTTACACATCCTCCTCTGGCTGTCACATTCCTTAGGCAATCAGAGAAACTGCTGATGCTGTTATCCACCCTCCACTGGCTGTCACAACGCTTTAGGCACTCGGGGAGACCATTGATGTCCCTGTTACACACTTCCACTTGTTTTGACAGGCCTTTAGACACTCAGAGACTGCTGATACCCTGCTACCCACCACCACTGGCTGTCAGGGGCCTTTAGGAACTCAGAGAGACTACTTATGCTGTTACCCAGCCTCCACTGGCTGTCACAGAATCACCTTTATTTTCGCCAAGTATATATGTGCATACATACAAGGAATATACCGTGGCAGGAGCAAAGGAAGGCTACACACAGTAAATTAGAATAATAAAAGCAGTGTACTCACACGTTAACACACCTAGAGGTGATTCCACCTATTCATTAACCATACATAGTATAAACACATTCTCACATTTAGTACTGCTGTATTGAGTCTAAATGTCCAATATTTAAGGCAGAGAGGATGCCAGCATTGGGCTAAGTGTCAATGATAATGGCAGAGTAGATTCCAGCTATTTAACAGATTTATTGCCATTAGAAAAAATATTTTTTTACTGGGCTGTTCTTACTGCAAAACATTAAACCGATTGCCTGATGGAAGCCCTCCCCCCCCCCCCTAAAAAACAGTGATTTTGGCAGCCTTTGTTTCCAGACTGCTTTAAACAGATCTTCTAGGGGAATGAGAGGTGATCCAAATACTTTTTCTGCTGTTCTCCAGTACAATACAGAGCAATCATATCTTCTGGTTGGCACCGCCGAACCCGAACCAACATGGAAGCACACATCACCGACTCAATGACTGAGGTAAAGAACATGACCAGTAGCTTCCTTAATAGGCCAAATTTCAGTATGCATGGGTATCACCCTTGCTGACCTGATTGGCAAATTGGAGATATGGCCATTAGTGTAAAGGGTCAAAAGCAGCAGTGAGAGGATACAACCCCCGAGGAACAGCCATCCATGTTTTAAGGGTGTACTTCAGTGCCAAAATCACTACATCGTCAGATAAAAGATTTGCCCTATAAGCAAACTGTTGGGGGTCCCAGTGATCAGTGGTAGTAACAAAAAAGGTCAAAAGGAACCCAAGCAGGTAAAATAAAATATCCCCACATCAACCTTTTTTAAAATAAGGGATTTATTGGACACAGGGGCAGAAAGGGGTTAGCATGGTCCTGGTGGGGTTCTTCCTCTGGGTCTGGGAAGGACAAGGGATGGAGATGCCTGTTAGTGGAAAAACAAAAGGCAAAGTTACTAAAGGGAACTGTATCTGATGAATGAAGGGTCCTGTGTGCCCACATGGGGAAGCTGTATACTCCAGGGACAAGGATCAGCCACAAGAGGGCCCCTCGGCGCATCCATCCAGTACCTCTGTAGGGGGAGCAGGAACAGTTATTAGGGAAGGGCATAGGGGTCTCTCAGGCCTAGAAGAGTGAGACAAGGAGTGCGGTTACCTTGGCAGAGAACGTGCAGCCTCCATTTTGATTCCGGTGGCCCCAGTCCTGGGTGGGTTGGCAGGGGTTGGTGAGTGATGCCACGGGGGTTGTCTTTCAGGCCTGCGTCATGCTTAGAGCACATGGGCTGTTCTCCTGGCTGGGATCCCCGGCCCTTACCAGTTTGGGTTGCCCTTCTGTGGGTTTGGTCTGTGTTAAGAGACGGGTAGCCCAGTGTGGCAGTGTCGGTGACCTCCCCTCTCTACCACTATCCTCCATGCTGACTGGTGGCTGAAAAGGGATGGGAGGAGCTACTCTAAAAAAGGGGAACAAGTGGGCCTAGTTAGCTTATATCTGACAAGTAAGTGGGTAGAGTAAGTATTTTCCCTAAGAAGATACCAGAGTAAGTGGCGTTAGACTTTAGGCTAGATAGAAGAGGGTAGAGTTTAGCCCTGGCAATATAAAGGGGGAGGAGTTCATACATATTCTGGGGGGTTTAATGGGTGGGACTATAGTAGGTCACTGGGTAGGTCACCCTTAAAACCCCAGTTTTGTGCCAGTCTGGGGGAGTGTCGGGAACCACTATCGCAATGCAGGTGGAATTTTTTTGGACTCCTGGAGAAAGACCTGGAAGACGAGCTAGAGAGTGAGCCCCATAGGTGTCTGTGGCATGGACGTGGAGCTGGTAAAGTGCGGCTGCCCTTGTTGGAAACCCTTAAGCCAATGTAAGTGTGGAACCCGGTTAGGAATGTTGTCCCTGTACACCCATCTAAATAAGCCATAGCCCTAAGGTGTAAAAGGTCTCCCTTAAAGAACATTTCCCTGTGAATATCCCTGCCTTAAAGAGCGTTACATAATTGTCTGTGAGGGAGTAGTTCCATTAAAGTGGGATGGCCCTACCATATTGCTCCCATTACTACTCAGAACTGTGTACTGTAAACTGCAACCTAAAGAGTTAAATGAGCATTAACTTTACCTGAGTTGGATTAACTGAATGCTTTGGAACTGTTGAGATCTATCTTTGGATTGGAAGTAAAGTCTGCTTTTCCGACCTGGATGTAACATGAGCTTTCTCTCTGTCAACGAGTGAATAAAGAGAAACTAAACTGGTAATCTGAATAATCTGAATATTCAGGAAATACAACAACTTTGTCAAAATCTGTGGCACAATCATTTTTATTGATATGCTTATTATTGGTGGGAGGTCACACTAGTTTCATTCACTCTTTTTTGTGACTGTGACTGTCCAGGCATTACTTTTTGCCCCTCCCCCCTCCCCACCTCTAACTGATCAGCCATAGTCATACTTACATACTGTGCAGCTACATTCTCCATTCATCAGGGACCTCCTGGATAGACGACAACAATCTCCATTGAATGCAAGCCAAAACACTGCTCTAAAGGCAGACTCTGAGAATTTGGAACCTTGAACGAGAAGAAAATATTACCAGATACACCAAGCTGGCCATCCATCACAAGGGACCGCGAAAAGTAGGAACCTTCGTTATTTTTAAGTGGACCAAAACACGCGATTTTCACTATCTGGGGTTTTGGTCCATGTGAACACCCCCCCTCCAAAAAATGTTCCCAGGTCCCATCAGCTATGATCGGCATACAGCCCTATTAGACTAAATGATAAATGAGTACCTCAGGTAAAGGGGTGCCGGGGATGCAGCCACAGCTGGTGAGCATGGGATAGGAACTCCGGAAAAAGTGTGACTGTGGGTTGATCTGGGAGTTCACATAGCAGGGCACCCTGAATTGGGATGCCCCAAGGTTACTTGATTGCCACCCCACCCGGGTCCAGACCAGTGGTTCTCATAACTTTCAACTCCTAAGTAAACCCTAGGGCCAAGAAGTACTCCCGATGTGAGAACCAGTTATAAATGTTACCACGAAAAGTAGACCAGAGGCCACATAGCACTTTTAAAGTAGTACAAAACCCTTACTTTGTTCCCTCACGCCCCCTACCCAGCTTCCCTGCTTCCCCGCTCATGTACCTGCGGCAATGTGGCCAGCTCGCTGTTTTTTCCATTGCCAAGGTCGTGCCCAGGGGCATACGTAGCCCAGATGGGGCCCCATAGCAAGGCCCCCATCATTAGCTGCCCCCCACCTGTGAACATTCACCAGCCAGGGTAGTGGGGAGGAATTAGAGACACTGGGCCCACACACAGCACTGACAGAGAAGTGGGGCCCACACGCGGTGCCAAGTCTTGTACCCATGTCACAGCAGGAAGGAGGTGCCATGGCTAGGTTAGTATTTTAAATGGGTGCATACCGCAGAGGCGATGGAGTCAGCATGCCTGCACTGCCCCTATGATATGCCGATTGGCTGATCTTAAGAATGCTGGCCACATGCCTGTAGATTGGGAAGTGCTCCCACCCCCAGCCCCACCTAAATTTCTGGGCATGGGAGTGTGCCACAGCTACAGGGAAGCCAAGGATGTGATTACCACAGGCTAGCGGCCAGCCCTGGAGTGTTTTAGACAAAATTGCCCCAAAAGGTGATTACATTTGTGTACTAAATGACTTTTTGTGCATTTTGACACCATTTTAGGTGGCTGATAACCCACACATATCACCCAGGTGGTACCTGAAATCATTTGAATATGGAGAGCGGTACTTGATGAAAAGAAGGTGGCAACCCCTGGTCTAGATTGAAGTAGTGGATGGTTGGTGAATGACCTATGTTCCATGTTCCAACAAGGGTTCAATATCATTAAGGAGGTGGTAGAGTCATGTTTTCAGCTGGAATTATGAGTAGCAAACTGGTAGGTCCCTGAAGGAAAATTACCTTGGCAAAGTCTATAGAGTTTCTGAATGACCACTTTCTTTCATGGTATAAACTGGGCAGGTGTTAGGGTGTGGCAAACTGGGCAGTTGCCTAGAACTCCAATCACCCTTGCTTGGACACTATTGCCCATAGTGTTGAGTGTAGTGTAAAGTTCACTGATGCCAGTTACAATGTCCCTTTTTGTATAGGTATCAGTGATCCTCCACACTGTCCCCACTGTCTGTCTCTTCTGCAGCCTCGCCCCTGTGGACTTCCTTCCCCCTACCTGAGGAAAGCCTGGATTGCTTAAAGGAAAACTCCCCTCTTATCAGCTTTCTGGTGTTCTGTATTATTGTTTTCCTCTTCTAGAATGTACAATAAATGTGTGTTAGGATAGTGCCCCCAGACCTGTGATTTACATATCAGCATGCTGTTTACAAGTTTCTTATAGTCCTGTGTGTCTGTGGGAGCAGTGTTCCTGGCCTTGAGTAAAAATGACTGACTACAAGTTCCAGAATGATTCCACTGTAAAAGGTGAGCTCAGCGGCAGCTTTGTCAAAATCATGCTGCAGTAATAACCTAACCATGTGATAATGCTAGTAACCTTTTAATGCTAGAAACACACAATTGCAATCCCCTTTTCTGCAGAGTCTGGAGTTAAACCTGTTGTCTCTGCCTTAGCCAATCAGTTGATTAGCAAGCCAAGAGTCAGGTCGTCTCTGCTATATACACAGAATTCACGTACCTAACACATTGTTGCTGGAGAAAACTGTTTTCTTTTACAAAACAAGTAACAGATAAGCTCAGCACATCGAGGACAAAATCATGGTAACCTTTAATAAGGCCATTAAAATTGAAGTTACCCTTTAAGTAGGACTTGATTTTGCCTTGGGCCACATTTTGTCTAAAAACGGCCCTGAGTACAAAAAGGACAGTGCCTTCCATAGCAAAACCATCTTCATGGCTGCTATAAGCATACAAGAGAGAAATGCATTTAGTGACCACCCCCTGACCTTAACCCAATTGAGAACCTTTGGAGTATCCTCAAGCAAGCGATTCATGAGGGTTGGAAGCAGTTCACATGAAATCAGTAGCCCTGGGAGGCTATTGTGACATCCTACTAAGAAAAAAGAAGCAGAAACTCTCCAACAGTTCACAAGGTCATTGCATGCAGGAATTGTGAAGGTGATATGAAATAAAGGGTCCTATGGTATTATGCAACTTGTCCTGTTTCGATGTTGATAGCTTCTGATTTCAGTAAATGCTACAGATCCAACAAATGATCACTTTCAGATCATTTTAACCTATACAATGGATCAAGTTTGGGTTGAATCAAACTTTTTACAAAAATTTGTCAGAAGCCAACGAACCTGAACATCCACGAACTAGCTCATCCCTAGTGAGCCCCCTTTTTTAAATTTAGGTTTACAAACACTTTAAAGTGGACCAACCACGTTCTATGAAAGGTTAAATAAAAAAAAACATGTATCAACTACCCTTAATGTCCTGGTAATGAACTGGATAGAAAATACTCACAAATGATTTGAGCTTCAAAGGAAAAATTGGGGGATAATTAAGAGAAAATGGAATCTTCTTTTGGCTCTTATCTTACTTCTAACACAAATTTCAATAAGCTGTTATTGCTTCCAGCATGAGATTGCAAGAAGGGGAACTTAAAACAGCTAGTTTAGAACAATGGTATCCTGTCAGAAACCAATGACAAACAATGACATAGCTGGGGAAAATGAAAATCACTATAACAGGAATACCAAGCAGCATTAGGGCAGAAAACATCCAAATGGTAATGTACCTGTGTGGGGGAGTAAAATAGATTGAGTTGTTTGGAGGGATTTTGTTCCACTTTAAAGGACCTGTATCATAAACTAGTTTAATATTAAAATTCAAAAGGAAGGTAACAGTGTGGAAAACACACTGTGCACCAAATACTCGATAACATACAGAAAAACAATAATACAATTCTGTGATTACTCACCTGTAGAATTGGTACGTCCTGCTCCAGATAGAATACTTACATTCGGGTATTACTCCGCCAGATGGGGCTGGACTGCAGAGACATCGAAAATAGGCTCCTCCCGGCCCCTCACATACCCAGGGACCTCCCGCAAATCCCCAGCATTGAAAAGCAGTTAATGAGAAGCCGGGAGAATTAAACAATCCAAACTATCAACTATAACAATGATAACAATCACCATACAGGGGATCCAAGAAAATGCAAACCAAGGGTGGGTTGGAGCAGGACGTACTGTATACTCATAATACCAATTCTACAGGTGAGTAATCACAGAATTGTATTATTCTTAGTATACAGTACGTCCTGCTCCAAATCTAATACTTACAGTTGGTACATCCAATAGCAGTGTCCATAAAGTAGGGTGGGATCCCCAAGAAAATCAGCAGCAGGCAGTGTAAACCACTGCTGCTTGCAGAACCTTGCGGCCAAAAGCAGCATCAGCTGAGGCCCTAACATCAACCTTGTAAAACTTTGAAAAGGTATGAACAGAAGACCAAGTAGCGGCCTTGCAAACTTGTTCAACAGAAGCCCGGTGCTGAAAAGCCCAAGAGGCACCAATAGCACAAGTGGAATGAGCAGTAAGGCGGAAGGGAGGATTCTTCCCCTTAGCAGAGTAGGCCTGAATCACAGCCTGACGAATCCACTTGCTGATAGTAGACCTGGCAGGAGCCAAACCCTTCCTAGGACCAGAAGGGACCACAAAAAGAGCATCAGTTTTCATGAAAGGTGCAGTAGCCACCAGATAGTACTTCAGACACCTAACCACATCCAAAGAATGCAAAGCCCTCTCCTTAGCATTGCTAGGATTAGGGCACAAAGAAGGAAGAACAATATCCTGATTCAAATGAAAAGCAGACACTACCTTAGGCAGAAAGTCAGGTTTGAAACGAAACACCACCTTGTCCTGGTGCCTCTCATAGTAGGGGGGCTGAATGGACAGCGCCGCCAACTCAGACACACGCCTGACAGAGGTGATAGCCACCAGAAACACAACCTTGAGCGTAAGAATGGCCAAGGCAGCATCCTGCACAGGTTCAAAAGGAGCACCCTGCAAGGCTGACAGAACCAAGTTCAAATCCCAAACAGGCACCATAGGTTTACGTGGGGGATGCATATGAGTGACCCCCTGGAAAAAAGTCCTGATCAGAGGGTGCTGAGCAAAGGACTTCTGGAAAAAAATAGCCAGGGCAGAAACCTGACCCTTCAGAGTACTGAGTTGGAGCCCCATCTCCAACCCATGCTGCAGGAACTCCAGAATCCTGGGAATAGAGAACACACGACAGGGAAGAGACCTAGACTCACACCAGTCAATGTAGGCACTCCAAACCCTGTAATAAATGGAAGAGGAAGACTTCTTCCTAGCTTTAATCAAAGTATCCACAACTGAGGAAGACAGCCCCTTCTCCATCAAGATGGAGGTTTCAGCAGCCAAGCCGTCAAAGCCAGAGTTTGTAAATTGGGATGGCGTAGTGAGCCCTGAGTGATCAGATCTGGCACCAAGGGCAGAGCGTACTGATCTACTGCCAGCTGTACCACGTCTGCGAACCACACTCTTCTTGGCCACCTGGGGGCCACCAGAATTGCTAGCACCCCTTCCAGAGCAATCTTGCGCAGAACCCTGCCCAGCAGGGGAATTGGGGGGGAAGACATACAGGAACTGAAAGTCCTTCCATGACATTGCTAGCGCATCCGAGGTCAGGGCCAGAGGATCCCTGGACAGAGAGACAAAAGCTGGGAGCTTGTGATTGTGGCGGGACGCAAACAGATCCACATCTGGTTGGCCCCAACGGTGACACAGAGATTGAAACACCCTGCTGCATAGGGACCATTCTCTCTTGCGAGAGGTCCCCCTGCTCAGAGAGTCCGCCAGGTGATTTTCCACCCCCGGGATGTACACAGCTGAAATGCAGGGGACATTGGCCTCCGCCCAAGTCAGGATCAGAGACGCTTCCTGGAGGGCCCCCGTGCTCCGGGTCCCTCCCTGATGATCGATGTAGGCAACTGCCGTCTGGTTGTCCGAGTGCACCTGAACAGGCAGGCCCTGAAGATGAGTAGTCAAGCGAGCCAGAACTGACCTGATCGCTCGCAGCTCCAAGACATTGGTAGGTGTGTGGGCCTCCTGAGGGCCCCACCTCCCCTGGAACCGCAGGGACTTCCAGAAACCCCCTCAACCTGACAGACTGGCATCTGTGGTGACCGTCTCCCAGGAAGGGGCAAGAAAGGATCTGCCCCCCAACAGGTTCCTTGAGTCCATCCACCACAAGAGGGACCTCCTGACCAGGGGGGAGAGCACACAGACCCTGTCCAGGGACGCTGGGTCCTTGTCCCATACAGACAATAGGTGAAGTTGCAGAGGCCTCAAGTGGAACTGACCATAAGGGACCTCTTCGAAGCACGCCACCATCAGGCCCACCAGCTGCATCCCCTGCCTGATGGAGGGATGGAGACAAGCTAGAAGGGACTGAGCCTGTGCAATCAGACTGTCCACCTTCTGCTGAGGAAGGAAGATCCTTGCCTGAACTGTATCCAGATTCATTCCTAGGAATGGAGTTACCAAGAAAGGGGACAGTGAGGACTTGGGGTGGTTGATCACCCATCCAAATGACTCCAGAGTGGACACCACCAGCTGAGTATCCAACTCTGCCTGATGTACAGACTGGGAAGTGATGAGGATGTCGTCCAGATAGGGAAGCACGCGGACGCCCTGACATCTGAGCAGAGACATCACGCCAGCCAGCACCTTGGTGAACACCCTGAGAACTGAAGTGAGGCCGAAGGGCAAGGCCACAAATTGGTAGTGTTGATCCATCAGAGCGAACCTGAGGAACCTTTGATGACCTGGGAACACAGGAATATGAAGGTAAGCATCTTTGATGTCCACAGAAGTCATGAAATCCCCTTGGCGCAGGAAACTGATGGCAGAGCATTTCCATGCGAAAGCGCCTGCCCCTGACAAACTTGTTGAGAATCTTTAAGTCCAGGATGTGCCTGACAGAACCATCCTTTTTGGGTACTGTGAATAGGTTCTTCTCTTAAAGGGACCTGGCAGATGACCCCCAGCTCCAGGAGGCCTTGCACTGCTTGCACTAGCACCTGAGCTGACACAGGTTCCTGGGGAATCCGGGATCTGATGAATCTTGGAGGGGGATCGGCAGCAAACTCTAGCTTGTAACCGGAGGGAGGACACTACCTCCTGAATCCATCGGTCTGAGACATGAAGCCTCCAGACGTGAGCGAAGTGCTGCAGCCGCCCCCCCACCCGGATGGGTGAGGGCGCCCCATCATGCCTGAGGGGGCTTGGGAGAGGATTTAGCTTTGGGACCCAGGAGGAGCCAGGACGTCCACGTCCTCTGCCTCTACCCCAGAAATCTCCCCGGGCCCCAGGGAAAGAAACCCCCCTTCCCTGTCTTGCACCATGGTAAGGGGAGGAGAAAGAACCCTGACCCCGAAAGGGCCGAGGTTGCCGCCTGTGCTGGGGTAACCTGCCTCCCTTAGCAAAAAGGTCCAGGCGGTCTCCAAACAGATGCAGTCCTTTAAAGGGAAACCCAGTGAGGGCCTTCTTGGCAGCGTTGTCAGCAGCCCACTGGTGCAGCCAAACCGAGCGGCGAATAGCCACCACGAGGGCAGAAGTTCTGGCACAGATTCTGATGGTGTCATCCAATTCTGATAGTACAAAGTTTACAAAAGCAAAAACACAGTGCATTAAACACCTCACAAGGCAAATCATCAGGGGCACGATCAAGCATATTTCTGATAAGGGTTCTAGTGGCCACAGCCGTAATGGCAGAGGCACAGACCGGGCGCAGTGCCGTCCCCGCACATGCAAAGGCGTGGGATGCCAGCTGATCAATACGCCAGTCTTCAGCATCCCGCAGGGTAGTAGAATCAGGGGAATGCATGACAGAGGTGTTAGATAGCCCTAGGATCGGGGCATCCACCTCGGGGGGGGATGACCAACATTTAACCACCTCAGCAGGAAAGGGATACTTCCTATCCCAACTCTTTGGAACCCCGGGAAGTTTACTTGGGCGCTCCCATTCCTTGAGCACAAGGTTATGGAAATGTGCCTGCTGTGGAAATTCCAAACGTGATCTTGCTGTATGGAAAAGCTCCCCTCTTTGCCTGGGAGCCTCAACAGGGAGAGAGAAAGACAGAACCTCAAAAATCTGGGGCAATAATCTGTCAGTGTCATCCGGGGCCCAGGGGTCAGAGCCAGAATCGTCATGACCCCTTGGTCTCTCATCAGATGAGCATGAATCAGAAAAGAGCTCCCCTTCATCAGACAGGGTATAGCCACACAGATTCCAAAACTCCTCAGTTCCCATAGGGAAAACAGTAACATTAGGCGTCAAGTGCCGCTTCTTAGCAGGGGCCTTACGCGCTAAAGACTTTGCAATAATCTGTTCAACAGTAGCCAGTCTAGAAGACACATCAGGCTTAGAATCCCCACTAGTATGCAACTCAACAGGAGTGAGATTTAAGCTTGGGGGTGTAGGTGAAGTGAAACGAGGTGCAGCCACTGGCAGGCCAGATTGCAATGCAAGCACCTGCTCAGCACAGGGTACACAGACCCGCGCCTTATCAGCGTCAGCATGAGGCTGCCCACACGCTACACACAGCCGGTCTTGTCCCAAAGGGACCCCGGTAACATTATCCTGGGATGCCTCCATATGGTGATTATAGCGGCGCCCCAAAACCCGCTAGGGACGTGGGAGTATCATTTTTACAAGGCCTACAAGTAATATACTAAAAACAGGGCCGAGAGAAGCCAAGAAGGGTTCGTCCCGCCTGAAAGACATAAGCAGACAAGTACATGGTAACAAAAGTGAAGCAGATAAAACCGCCTGCGAGGGCACTTACGGACCGCGGTAGGTAGGAGTCCGTCGTGCATAGGCCAACCAAGTCAAAAAAGATGGCGTCGGTATACCTCGAGGGGCGGGCCAGTAATAGCAATGACGCGGAACGCGCCAAAGACGGGCCCCGCCCCCCCAAAGAGCGTGAAGCCAGAAAGGCCAACATCCAATGATGGCGCACCAACGCCTGAAGTAATGCCGCCGCCAAGCGCGGAACAAAGTCAGCGCGCGACGGCGGTAAATTTAAAAGCAATAAAGACAAGTCAGCGCGACGGCTGACACAAGAATAAAGACGTGAAAAGTGAAGGCACAGACTGCATAACATACATCTCTATACACATACACACCCCCCCCCCCTCTTTTCCCCCGAAGACTACAAGGAGGATGAGGGAGGACGGCGGCCACTTAAATAGGGCCTACCGATAGGCAGGGGCAATAGTGCGGGAGGGGCATCCATAGAGGCTCACCATAAGCCTGAACCGCCTACCCTTTGGTGGGGGATTGCGGTGGAGCAGCGCTCCTAAGCACCAACGGCAGTGCTGCCTACCTTCACCCGACCAGCGCAGCCAAGGCTGGGAGGCATATTACTAGTGGAACGGGTGGGAATAGTCCTACAGGGCCGCAGGTTAATAACCCCGCTCACCTGCGAGTATAGAGACAATTTCTCGTCCTTCGCAGCCAGACTGCAGAGAAATTCTGGGGATTTGTGGGAGGTCCCCGGGTATTTGAGGGGCCGGGAGGAGCCTATTTTCGATGTCTCTGCAGTCCAGCGCCATCTGGCGGAGTAATACCCGAATGTAAGTATTCTATCTGGAGCAGGACGTACCAATTCTACAGGTGAGTAATCACAGAATTGTATTATTGTTTTTCTGTATGTTATCGAGTATTTGGTGCACAGTGTGTTTTCCACACTGTTACCTTCCTTTTGAATTTTAATATTAAACTAGTTTATGATACAGGTCCTTTAAAGTGGAACAAAATCCCTCCAAACAACTCAATCTATTTTACTCCCCCACACAGGTACATTACCATTTGGATGTTTTCTGCCCTAATGCTGCTTGGTATTCCTGTTATAGTGATTTTCATTTTCCCCAGCTATGTCATTGTTTGTCATTGGTTTCTGACAGGATACCATTGTTCTAAACTAGCTGTTTTAAGTTCCCCTTCTTGCAATCTCATGCTGGAAGCAATAACAGCTTATTGAAATTTGTGTTAGAAGTAAGATAAGAGCCAAAAGAAGATTCCATTTTCTCTTAATTATCCCCCAATTTTTCCTTTGAAGCTCAAATCATTTGTGAGTATTTTCTATCTGTAAGTATTAGATTTGGAGCAGGACGTACTGTATACTAAGAATATACACATTTTATTGAAACAAAAATAAACATGAGACAATTTTGAGTAAGAGTAAGAGCACAATCATCCCTCGGTTAAATAGCAAATGCGCAATCCTTATATATTAAAATTCCATATACATGCTGGATAGTGAGAGGAGGAGCTACTTATACACCCCCCAAAATTCCCCCCAAACTTATTTTTTTCTGGTGGTAGAAATAAAATCCAGGGGTGACATGTTTTTGAGCATACCATTGCACTTTTACAGGGGGTGATCGGTTCCATTCCATTCATCTGAGGCAGCTTGTGGGGAGCAGCAGCATTAACCTCTCTTAACATCTACATAAAGCACTGCAGGATGGGTAAAAGCATCACATCAATAAGAATTGCAATAGAAATAAGCTGTTATTCCAGCACAGGCCTACTCAGAAGAAAGGTCATTAGAGTTAAGCAGATCTGCCTTGTAAAAGCACAATAGTATGTTCCAAACCAGGCACGTACCTCCGGGTGTGTGGAACAAGGGGGACCAGCGCAAGCTACCTACACCATGTCTTGCAGAATGTACACCTGGCCCCAGCGTACATACCTACCCATCCATGCGGTCTTCCTTCACCTTGCCTCCGTGCATGCGCCACACACCTCTGCTGCACTGTGCCTGTGCTGCTCGCCTCCCGCATCGAGGGACCTGGACAGTAAGTGATCCCTGGGAGTTGCTGCTGACCGGGGGGCCCTGCAGGGATATGTACACCCCTGCAACAAACCTTTCACCCCAGATTATTCTTCACTCCATTAAATAGTGTGATGAAATCCGTATCTTGTGGCCTCAGCTGACGTCACTGTCACTGACATTACACTGTAGGTTTCTTAATACAAAGCCCTGGGCGGCCTCTTCACTACCACCAGTGGACACTGGCTCCTGCCAGCCCAATAAGACAGCTCAAGTTTGGTACTCCTCCCATCTGTTGACAGGATTATATCAGGCAAGGAACCAGCCCGGTAGTGTGTAATATATCTGAGAAGCATGGGCGAGTGTGTTCAGGATCTAGATAACAGAGCAGCCCAAGATTAAGGTATATTTAAATGATTTAAGAGCACACTAGACTATATACATACAATGCATAGATACGTATACAGATCAGAAGGGCAAATACAAGTGGGGAAGTTACAATCAGGGTTAGCAGAGCAAATTAAAGAACCAGCTTGTTTTATTGTTGCAGAAAGTAACACTGAATCCACTTCACAGTCAAATGCACAGTTCAAAGTATAAGGGCCAGAGAAGGCACCACCCCACTTGCTGAGACCCACCTCAGACAGTAAAACTTTCAGGAGTGATAAAGGGACCCATTAGCATTATAAATTCTGGGAGCTTCAATACCCATCCACACAACATGGAGAGTCGGCCTGTCCCATGTAACCCAGGAACACAATCTGTGCACTTTGGATCCGGAGGACGATGACCCCAGTCAAATAAGGCCACCGCAGTAAGGGCAAGGGCCAGAGACCTACTCCAGACAGATGCGCTCTTGTCTTTTCCCACCGGCAATTGGCCACTGCAGGGTCCAATCTTGCTTCCCCTCAGGACAACTTCTCTTAGCTTTCACGCTCCCCCTTGCTTTAGCTTCTCCCTGGACCTTAGAAGTGGTTGGGTGCCTTACCAGCTGTTTCACACAGGTTTTAGTCTATGACCAGACTCAGTGTATTTCTACAGTTCTCTCTTATATCACTTTTTCTCTCTACAATGTTGCCTTCTGTTTCCCTCCAAAAGCCTCCCAACCAATCACAACAGTTTCCTGTTGTCCCCCAAATGTATCTTATGTCCCCTGACTCATCCTAAAGGGGGACCCAGGACCTAGGAGTTTAAAGCCTAAATTTAATTCTATCCTCCCATTTCTTGTCCTTCACTACCATCTAGTGTCTAAAGCTGGAACTACAATGACAGGTTTATTCTGCCATCTATTCATAAGCCACTTCTAGTAAACTGCTCTGAACACCATCCTCTGTTTTTAGGCAACACCAGTAATGTGTGTTCACTTGATGTAGTATGTTTTTGTACTGCGCTACACTGGATTTCTGGCCCCTTCCACACAACATCCCATTGTGGACGAGCCTCCGTTCCCGCCTTTTAGCAATACTAGCTAAAATTAAAGGTTTTATATATTTCTCTTGGAAAGTTGTAGGTTGCTGCTGCTGGTGCAATTGGACTCAAAACCTTGCTTTTCTGTATTGCTCCTATACCGAGTTCTGTGGATTTCAGTCTCTGAGCGTCTGGGAATGACATGTGTGTTATGATTTCCAGATTCTAATAATGTGGTCAGTTTATAATTAATGTGCACGGCAGCCTCGTAATAATTGAAACACTGGCCCCAGCATGTCTGGGCTGATGCTTTGAAATCCCCCCAGTCAGTGCATGCCCTAAGCTGGGGGGTGTCCAATTCTAGAACTGCTCGAAGCTTAGGCCCCCTGTGGGGAAACTGTCAGGCCTGTGTTTACTGACCTGCAATGAGCATGCCATCTGTGACCAGTTTCCTCACTGTTTATTTTTATGCAGGGTGTATAAGCGAGGCATTCTTTGCTATCTAGCATATTTATTTAGATTTGTATTATTCAATCACAGCTCTCCCCAGTAAATGCAGAATTGTGCATTCCCCAACCTCTCTCCCCCGATTCTTCTGTAAAAGAAAAAGACAAAGCTGGAATATTGGTAAAGTACATTGTGTAGGTAACCCCCCCTCCTTTGCTATCTAACATAATTATGCAGTTTATTCCTAGGGGCATGCCAATTTGGGTTGGTTTCCCTGTATACTCACCTTGATTCTTGGCATCAAGCATTCATTCCCCCTGCTGTCAATGATCCCCATTATAGTCAATGTGAGCCATTTGCCAAAAGATGTAAACATAGCAAACGGTTCTCATTGGCTGAGCAGCCACGCATGCAAACTAGGAGAGGGAAGTTTTACTGGGCAAATAGAGGTTTCACACAGCGGGGCATCTCAAGAAGAGATCCCCAGGGAACATAAAAGAACACGGAAAGGTCAAAATCCTGGGTTTTGTTCTGCTTTAAACTAGTAAACAAACAGAGCTTTAAGTAGTATTTTTATTAATGACATCTGTTCAGTAAAATATATTTTTTCAAAACCATTTTTTTGTGAGTTTTACAGCTAAAACCCAAAACATAGATGGTTTTGGTGGCTTAGTCTAAAGGCTTTTGTGAGTCCTGTTGAGGGCTGGCACCATGCAGTCAAAGAATAGTACAAATACGTTGTTTATTCTGGACATTATCCAGTAGGTGGCGTCCAAGTAATTGTCTTACTATTTGTTTAAAGCTCTTATCTTGTTGATAGGGTCTGCAAGACGTAATAAGGCTAGAACATGATTGCTCTGCATTCTGGTTATTTGTATAAAGCTAATTTTTCTATTGCATGGCACGGCCTGCTTCAAGAAGTCCTTACGTATGGGTTATTCCGCCACAAGGTGGCGCAGTGTACTGCAGAAGAGTTGTGGCTCCTCCCGGTACCATATAAAAACAGGATCACCACTGGACCAATCCAGTGTTCTCTCTGCAGTGATTCTGCAAAGATAGAAGATGGCTCTTTATATCGCGCAGGTGAGCGGGGCAGCCAAGCCTGCGGCCCTGCAGGTCTATTTCCACCCGTTTCTGGACCCTCTGTGCCTCCCAGCCTCGGCTGTCGGATTGGGTGAGGGTAGAGGAGCACTAGGGTCAAGTGCTCGAGGAGCGCTGCTCCAAGCCGCAGACCCTGTACCACAAAGGGTAGCCGGCCATAGGCTTTATGGTGAGCCTACTAGGGATGCGGAGTTCCTGTCCTAGCCTCTGAGGGGGGGAGTGTTTTGGGGACTATGTGACTTGTACTGGCGTTTTGGGGTCCCCTCCTCCCCCCCCCCATTCCTGGCCTGGGCTCTCGCCACTGCCTGCTTGCTCTCCTTCCCCCCCCTCCCGGACGTGTGTTCGGGGGGGCAGTGGGCGGGTGGTAGCGGCGAGTGTTTTTAGCTGTTTTTTTAACAGTTTTCGCCGCCATCGCCGCTTTGTACTACGCTCCACGTCGGGCGGCGCTATAACTGTGAGGCGGTTTTTGCTGTGTGATGATGCCGGCGCGGTCACGTGAGCGCCGTTTTCGCACTCTTCGGGGGGCGGGGCCGGAGGAGGATGCGTATCGCGTTGTCCTCCCGCGGCCCGCCCCTCAAGGTTCCTCTGCCGGCGCCATTTTGCTTCTGCTCGCGTCTGGGGCCCTTCTTCTTCCTGGAGCTGCGGCGGTGATCTCTGCCTGTTGTCGCTTCCTCCTGTGGTCTGGCGGCTTGGTGCCTTTGGCCTGCTTGGTCCGTGAGTCCCCTTTGGGGGTTTTTGGTTTACTTGGGGCATGTGCTGTGGAATGCTTATGTGTCTTTACTTATGTCTTTCAGGTGGGACAACTGTGGGTTGTGGTTTCTCCCGGTCCTGCCCCTTACCTTCCCTCATCTTCCCTTACCGGCTTCTGGGGGCATCCCTTGGGGGGGCATTCCCTCATCTTCCCTTTTTATTAGCCCTTACCCTGTGCTGGCCTATTGCGCCTGTGTAATCACCATATGGAGGCTTCTGGGGATAGCATGCTCGGGGGTCCTTCGAGGCAATCCCGGCTGTGTGCCATGTGCGGGGCATCCCCTCTGAGTAACAGTGGCGCGGTGTGCGTGCTGTGCGCCCAGGGTATCGTTGCGGCCCAGGCTGGGCTACGCGCTTCGCTTCCCAGCTCTGCGCCCCCTTCCGCGTCGCCTACCCCTCCGCGTCTGCATTTAGCCCCCAGTGAGGGGGATACTAGCGGGTGGTCACAGTCTGATTTGGCACTGCGTGTGGCCAGCATTGAAAGGCAGCTGGCCAGGCCTGTTCCACGTAAGGCCTCTGGCAAGAAGCGGCACCTGGTTCCCGTGCCCTCCCTCTTTCCCAAGGAGGATGAGGGACCTGAAGCTTTTGGTGGCCTTTACCCCCTAGAGGAGGGGGAACTCTTCCAGGACTCTAACTCCTCTGGGGACCAGCAGGAGGGTTACGACAGTGACCCTCGGTCTGCGTCTGGGGAGGACTCATGGTTCCCTGAGGACACTGATGGCTCACATTTTTGAAATCTTGCACATTGTCCCTCCTGAGGTGGCTAAGAGGAAGCAGGGTGAGCTCTTTCATCCTGATAAACAGCGCCTGGAGTTCCCTGAGCAGAGCCATTTCACTAATATGGTGCTCAAGGAGTGGGAACGTTCTAGTAGATTGCCCGTGGTGCCCAAAGGGTTGGATAAGAGGTATCCTTTTCCTGCTGACCTGGTCAAGCAATGGCCGTGTCCCCCTGTGGTGGATGCTCCCGTTCTAGGGCTGTCCAACACCTCGGTCATGCCTTCCCCTGACACTACTACACTGCGGGACAGCGAGGACCGGCGCATGGGTCAGCTGGCCTGTCATGCTTTTACATTTGTGGAGGCTGGGCTACGTCCGGTCTGCGCTGCTGCCATTACAGCTATTGCCCTTAAGAAACAGCTCAAGCGTCTCCTTGATGGCGCTACGGCTGGTAGCAGGGGGGAGGATTATAGGTCCCTTTTGCTTTGCTCTGATTTTGTTGCTTTTGTCCTTACTGCCATGGATGATGCGGTACGGCTGAGTGGTAGGGCCTCTGCCCTTTTGGTGGCTATGAGCCGCTCTGTTTGGCTGCGTCAGTGGGCGGCTGCCGCTGCCGCTAAGAAGGCTTTCACTGGGCTCCCCTTTACGGGGCTGCGGCTCTTTGGTGAGTGTCTGGATGTTCTAGCTAAGGATGGTAGGCTGCGTCAGCGTAGGAGGAAGCCTCGGCCTTTTTGGGGGCCCTCCGCTTCCCTCCCCTCCTTTCATGCTCCCAGAGGAGGTCGTGGCTCCCTCCTTTCGGGTACCCGCAGAGATTCTTGGGGCCGTGGCAGACCACGCGGTCGTCCCAGTCTCTCATGGGGTCCCAAGCCCCCTCAGGCATGAGGAGGCGCCCTCATCCATCCGGGTGGAGGGACGGCTTTGGCTCTTTGCTCCGCGTCTCAGACCGGTGGATTCAGGAGGTGGTGTCCTCCGGTTACAAGATAGAGTTTGCAGCCTGGCCGCCCCCAAGATTCATCAGATCCCGGATGTCTCAAAACCCTCTGTCAGCTCAGGGTTTGCACCTTGTGGAGTCAGGAGTCATTTGCCTGGTGCCTTCCCAGAAACGGGGTCAAGGGTCCTACTCCAATCTGTTCACGGGCCCCAAAAAAACAGGTCCCTGAGGCCCATCCTGGACTTAAAGGGTCTCAACTAATTTGTCAGGTTCAAGCTCTTTTGCATGGAGACGCTACGCTCGGCTGTCAGTACCCTGCGCCCGGGCGACTTCATGACCTCCGTGGACATCAAGGATGCCTATCTTCACGTGCCAATCTTTCCAGGTCATCAGAGATTTCTCAGGGTCGCTCTGGGGGGTCAACATTACCAGTTTTACCGTTCGGTATCACCTCGGCGCCTCGGGTGTTCACCAAGGTGCTGGCAGGCGTGATGGCTCTACTGCGGAATCAGGGCATTCGCATCCTCCCTTACCTGGACGACATTCTGATTGCAGCTCAGTCTCTTCATCAGGCCGAGAAGGATACTCTGGTGGTGACCTCCACTCTCGAGTCCTTCCGCTGGGTGATCAACTATCCCAAGTCTTCACTGTCTCTGCCTTTGGTGAGGTCCTTTCTGGGCATGACTTCAGAAAGTGGAGGGCCTGCTCTTGTTTCCCCATCCTTCCATCTGGCAAGGGATGCAGTTAGTGGGTCTGCTGGTGTCCTGCTTTGAGGCAGTCCCCTTTGCTCAGTTTTACATGAGACCTCTTCAGTTGCACCTCTTGTCAGTTTGGGATCGGGACCCTGTGTCCCTGGATTAGGAATTTGTTCTGTCCTCCCTGGCCAGACAGTCCCTCTCGTGGGGGCTGGACCCAGGGAACCTTCTAGTGGGCAGGACCTTTCTGCCCCCGTGCTGGGAGACTGTCACCACGGATGCCAGTCTGACTGGTTGGGGGGGCTTTTGGAAGTCTCTGAAGTTCCAGGGTCGGTGTTCCAGGCCCATGCTCCCATCAATGTCCTTATGTCCTTAAACTGAGGGCTATCAGGTTGGTTCTTTCTCAGCTGACCCCACACCTTCGGGGTCGGGCTGTTCAGATCTGCTCGGACAACCAGACGGCGGTTGCCTACATCAATCATCAGGGAGGGCTCGCTTGTTCCGAGGAAGTTTCCCTGATACTGTCTTGGGCGGAAGAGAATGTCCCTTGCATTTCGGCGGTTTACATTCCGGGGGTAGAGAACCAGGAGGCAGACTCCCTGAGCAGGGGGACGTCTCGGCTGGGGGAATGGTCCCTCAGCAACAAGGTATTTCACTCTCTGTGTCACCGCTGGGGTCAGCCGGATGTGGACCTGTTTGCGTCCCGCCACAATCACAAGCTTCCCAGGTTTGTCTCCCTGTCACAGGATCCTCTGGCCTTCGCCACAGATGCGCTAGCAATGCCTTGGACGGAGTTTAGGCTTCTCTATGTGTTCCCTCCCTTTCCTTTGCTGGGCAGGGTGCTGCGCAAAATAGCCCAGGAAGAGGTACTAGCCATTCTGGTGGCCCCATGTTGGCAAAGGAGGGTGTGGTTCGCAGACGTCGTGCAGTTGACAGTAGATCAGTATGTCTTGCCCAAGGATCCAGATCTGCTCACTCAGGGACAACTGTGCCATCCCAATTTACAAACACTGGCTTTAACGGCTTGGCTGCTGAAACCTCCATCTTGATGGATAAGGGGTTGCCAGCTTCTGTTGATGATACCATGATTAGGGCTAGGAAGAAGTCTTCCTTTATCTACTACAGGATATGGCATGCTTACATAGCCTGGTGTGAATCCAAGTCTCTTCCTTGTCGGGTGTTTTCTATCCCCAGGATTCTGGAATTCTTGCAACATGGCTTGGATTCGGGCCTTCAACTTAGTACCCTCAAGGGACAGGTGTCAGCTCTGGCAATTTTTTTCCAAAGATCCTTTGCCAATCACCGGTAAGCCTATGCTACCGGTTTGGGACCTAAATTTGGTGTTGTCTGCTCTGCAGGGTCCTCCCTTTGAGCCTATCCGTGGGGCTGCCTTGCCCATTCTGACTCTTAAGGTGGCCTTTTTGGTGGCCATTACTTCGGTCAGGCGAGTTTCTGAGCTGGTGGCGCTTTCTATCAAGCCCCCTTATTTTGAGCGGCATCAGGATAAGGTGGTGTTTCGGCTTAACCCGGATTTCTTGCCTAAGGTTGTGTCTGCTTTTCATCTTAATCAGGACTTGCCTTCTTTGTGTCCTAACCCTGCTAATTCCAAGGAGTGGACCCTTCATTCTTTGGATGTTGTCCTATGAAGTTTTATTTGGTTGCTACTGAGTCTTTCAGGAAATCTGACGCTCTTTTTGTTCTTCCTACTGGACCTAGGAAGGGTTTGCCTCTGGCTAAATCCACTATCGGCAAGTGGATCCATCAGGCGGTGGAGCAGGCCTACTCTGCCAGGGGGAAGTTTCCTCCTTTTAGGGTTACTGCTCATTCCACTCGTGCTATTGGTGCCTCTTGGGCCTTTCAGCACCAGGCTTCTGTTGAACAAGTTTGTAAGGCCGCAACTTGGTCTTCTGTTCATACTTTTCCCAAGTTTTCCAAGGTTAATGTTAAGGCCTCAGCTGATGCTGCTTTTGGCCACAAGGTACTTCAGGCGGTAGTGGTTTGAGCTGCGTGTTACTTTTTGGGGATCCCACCCTACCTTACGGACACTGCTGTTGGACGTCCCATACGTAAGGACTTCTTGAAGCAGGCCGTGCCATGCAATAGGAAAAAGACAATTTTGATGAGTACTCACCTGTAGAATTGCTTTTACTATGCATGGCACGGCCTGCTTCACCCCACCCTTGTTATCAGTATTCTTGGTTGCCTCTTTATGGTGATTGTTCCAAGTTAGTTGGGGTTTGTTACCTTTTTTTCCTTTATTATCTCCCGGTTTCTTGAATAACTGCTTGTCAATGCTGGATTGGCCTAGTGGTGATCCTGTTTTTATATGGTACCAGGAGGAGCCATAACTCTTCTGCAGTACACTGCGCCACCTTGTGGCAGAATAACCCATATGTAAGGACTTCTTGAAGCAGGCCGTGCCATGCATAGTAAAAGCAATTGTACAGGTGAGTACTCACAGAATTGTCTTTTTATCTGGTCGCCAACGCCTATCATTCATCAGGAATGGGATCCAGCTAAGCCACGGTTAGATGTTCTGCAAGCACCCTGGGTCCTGGGTTTTGGTCCTTTCCCCTCGATCAGGGTGCCCCACTGTGTGAAACACCCCAGATCACCGCCGATGCCAGGTCACCTCTTCCCGGTCCTACAGCGCATGCGCGGCCACTCTTCCAATCAGCTCACTCGGAGCCGCTGACGTCACGTTTTCTAAGACTTTGTGCAAGGCCAGTGGCTCTGAGCATGCTGGCGGCTGCATCCCCCCGTCCCTGTAACAGGCGCTGGCACATCCCCCGTGTCCCTGTAACAGGCGCCGGTACATGCCCTCTGCTAGAGGGATAGTGGGGATGTGGCTCGCACATTCGCAGTTGGACCGGGAAGCAAGGTAAGTGTATGGGGCAACCTGGAGGGTTTCACACAGCGGGGCATCCTGAATTTAGATGCCCCAGGGGGTGGGAATCAATCGGCCTGGGAATCCTATAGATTTCCGGGCCGATCAGCGTGGGGTTTGGTCCACTTTAAAGAGGGCCAACCACCTTTGAACATTTTCCTGCTGTGATATCTCCCCAATTGCCCCCACAATCGCTCACCTTTCCTGGGGGCCTCACATGGCATTTGCCAGCCATGCCTGCATCCCCATTCCTATAGGCTGGGTGCGGTAGTGGGTCGCGGACCGCAGGGAAGACAGGGATGCAGCCGCTCCCGTCTCCCTATTACAGATCGATGGCTGAATCATCGTTGTATGATGTGCATTAATATGCATGGCACAAAAGAGCTAATTGGATGAGAGCATGTGTCTTGGGAATATTGTGAAGGTAAGGTTTAGGGGCGTTTCGGGGGGAGGGTCATACAGAGATTCAGGGACAAAAACCTGTTGCTGACTAACTTCAGGGAAGACATCTGCTGCTGTATTATTGGTGGAGAATCCAGGGAGCTCCCGCAAATTACAGAGGGACTCCGCGCTCCTTCTTTAATATGAAGCAGTGGGGCATCCCTCATCGGTGTAACTATACTATAGAATGGTGCCACACAGATACTCCCCTCTTCGGGCTGTGCATCCCACCTGCCCGCGAGTAGCTCATCAGGGACGCCAGCAGTCGAACATATTACTGTGTAATAGGCTGCTCCACCTTATAAGGATCCCAGAAGAGGTAAGTATATGTGTGACCCCACTCTGTAGATTAACAGTGGCAATGCACAGAGGGGCGGCCTGATGCAAACTGCCCCACTGCTGCATATTAAAGAGGAAGTCACTGATACCAAACTGCTCTGCCCCACTTCTCCATTCCTACTGTTACTAAGACTTTCCACTGAAAAATTGAATAGTTTTGTCCAAAGTTATTACTAAAGCTATAGCACATGCAAAGCAAATGGCACCTATTAACTAATTGGTAACCCCTCCAGAGTGAATCCAAGATCAATTATAAGAACCCTCCTCATACATGTGGGTCTCTGGCACCCGATCCTCGGAGCACTTTGAGTAAAATAGTGTTGGCAGCAGATTGTAAGGTATATTCTTCAAGTTTGCAACAGTTTATTCAGCAATAACCAGGAACAAAATAGCAGACCAGCTAAATGCTAAATTTTGTTTTTTTAGCAAATGGAAATACTGGTGACAAAATGTGAATTATGGATCCACCAACCTGTTTATTTGATTATCTTGCAATTAGATGCCTTGCTATTGACACGTGACTATTTGTGCCAACATGCAAACAAACATATGTAGAGATGCCATCTGAATAATGCATGCATTTTCCTCATTCGTCACATGAGGGCGCTATAACCATGTTTCTCATGCTTACAGCATGTTTATTGAGCTTGTCGTCCTCGAGCAATAACCTAAATGTAACAGTCATTATATATGGTGTAAGGTATCTAAGTTTCCACTTGTTCTTAATATGTTTCTAAAATTTACTACAGCAGGAGTTAAAAAAAAGGTAAATGAATTTTGCAGCAATTAAAATTGCCCTGTGGAGGAAGGTATATGAGCACTGGTTGTTGTGTTGGTCTGGTTTAAGTCATTTTTGATTGTTGGTCCGCTTTAAGGCACAGGAGCTTGGATAGGTTAGTATCTAGAGCCCTATATTGGGCCCTCTGACAGGTATTTCTATGCTTGGCATCCTGCTCAGATGAGAAGAGGGCAGGACCCTCTGAGTGAGCCCCCCGATCACTATGAAACCTTTTTGAAATGTTTTACATCCTTTGCAGCCACAGTCTAATACATTATCCTGGTGCTGGAAGGATTTTCAGGACTGGTCAGGCTGGCTGTGCTCCTTTTCACATGCAGCAAGCCTCCCTCACAGGTCCACATTGAAGATTGCCGTGTCGTCCTCGCTCAGCCAGCCCCATCCGCAAACAAAAGCATGGTTCCCCGGGGGAGAGCGGGTTGGTTGCAGGAGGCAATGCTCTTTTTTTTCTTTCTGCAGACAGGGCCCCACTGCGCTCTGCCTGGCTGACCCCCATTCTTCTTGCTGGGGCCCATCAGCACTGGAAATGCGTCAGTTATTGCCGAGTACCACCCTGGTCAATCAGCGGTGGGACTGGCTTTTCACTCAAAGTTCCAGTTCCTGCCCCCCAGCATCTTTTTTTTTGTCTGAATCAGGCACAGGGTAGGGAGGGATGGACAGGGGGTCTGATAGTGGCTTGACCTCCTCTTGATGACCATATGGCAAGAACCAATCCTTTTACACTGTGCACATTCTGGGGAGGTTATTTAGAATTTATTCTGACACTTCTAGCATTCAAGGGGGCCTACACCCTCTTTTCCCATCACTTCTTCTTCTAGATACATCATCGCTCTGTCTGTCTGTGTCCAGCAATGCTTTGGCTTTGTACAATTAGCCAATGATAATATCAGTGATATCCCCACCCAGCCCGTTTGAGGAAGAGGAGTGCCACCTACTAGGATAATATAGGGGGAACTTTTGGGTGTGGAGAAATGTTTATGGTTAATAGAATCAAAATCAATTTGGCAAAAAAAAAGGTCCAGGCAAACAAACACCACATACGTCTTTGCCCCAGCTGCTGATTTGCCAAGGTCAGGTGGTGTGATGCCCAGCCAGTGGTGTGCTTAGCCACCACGCAAATGCATAGGCAGTGTCAGAACAAGGGTCAGTTTGTGTTTAAAGAGGAACATTGGACAGTCTGAGGAGTACTTAAAATCCGATCTAACAATTGTAATATAAAACTTCTGCCTTTCCTTCTGCACTCCGGTCGTCAGCATAGGGCAGTGGCATCTTGCTCTCCCAGCATGCACTGTGCCGTCCTCCGAGATCTCACGCCTGCACAGTGTATTGTCTGCCTCACTTATCTCAGGTCAGGGAGGCTGTGGAAGAGCCATGAGAGCGCCTGGAGAGGCAAGGTGGGGTGGGGCAGGGAAGGGGGAGGAGCACACAGTGGAGCAGCACGGCTAAGCCCTGTGGTGTCTGTGTTAGACGGCTAAGACACCAGGGCTTTTGGAAAAGAAGCAGAACATCGGCGGTCCTGACTCTAGCAACACCCTAATGGTAAGCAGAGCCGGGAGAGGGGTGTAATAGGACCTGGTCAAATAGAAGTCTGTTGCTTTAAAAAAAAAAAAAGCGGCTGGGAGTATCATTTAACATAATGCAGAGTTAGGAAGCAACTGTACACTTACCTGAGCCGATGATCAGGGTGGCATTTTTCCATCTCACAGAAGGTCGATGGCAGGGGCTACAATAAGATGGCCGCCCCCCATGAGTGAGGCACAAGTCGCTGCAATCCACCTGCACCGTTTTTTTAAACCAAAAACATTGATAGTTCCAGTCCAATTCGGTCTCTGGGGGGCCCTTGACAGGCGGGCATCCCCATCCCCTCCTGACAACTCACTCACCCGCCAGTTGCCCATCATATGTATTTGTTTAATTTTTACTGTCCTGGTGATAGGTCTGTTACCAGGGCATCCCAATTGGAATGTCCCACTATGTAAAACCCCCCAGATTGCCCACACAACTCACCTTTCCACCATTCCTGCAGAGCATGCGTGGGCTCTATACCAATCCGTGCTTTATGCCATGCATACCTCTCAGATGGGGTATCTTGATTTGGGAAGCCCCACTGTGTATCCCTATAGATCGACAAGGAGAATCACCTTTCCGGGGTTCCCATGGCACATGCACAGGGCCGAATAGCCAGTCAGCAAGCTTCACTCCATTCAGTTATGCAAGACACTGATCACAGCAGAGTGTGCCACCAGCCACCTCACTGTTCACTTCTAGCTGAAGGCACGCCCAGGTTGGCCAATCACAAATGACTGGCTCAGGTAGGCGTCTGCAGTGATTTAATGGGGTTTCACACAGTGGGGCATGCCAGTTTGGAATGCCACAGGAAAGTGGAAAATGGCCATATGGGCAAATCATTAACAAACAATTCCCTATTCCAGGATGCCCCTCTCTGTTAAATCCCCTGGGTTTGCCAGCTCTCACCACAGTGCAAGGGCCCCCAGGCAACTTTGCATGGAGCCCCATAAGTGATAAGCCCACCTCTATACAGACATTGGGTCCCTCAGCATCCACACCTGTCCCTGCAGAGGAAACGCATCAAGGCATTGTCTAGCATGCTCCCTCCGTGAAAGTGACAGATGTGAGGCTGGACCTCAAGTACCACTTTCCATTTTATAATTGCCATAAATAATTACCATATTTTCTCCCTGGGAATTGGAGCAGGAAAGGAAGAAAAAGAATATTCTGAACCAAATGTTGTGCTAAAACACAGTCCCCCAAGAACCAAATAGGCAAGGTGCAGAACCCCTTACTTACAGGCAGAGTGGCATCTCCCCCCCCCCCCCCCCCATTCCCCATAGGCATACTGCAACTACGTTTCTGGTGCAAGCACACACAGAGCTTACACCCATCTCCATGCAGTGGATGGGCGTGGCCTGCACAGAGCATTGGCCACACCCACTTGCTACATGGAGCGGGTGTTTGCTCTGTGCTTACACCAGACAAGAAGTGGCATCAGGCAGGGATAAGTTGCCATGTTTTCTTGCTGGCCGTTGCTCCTCCATCTTCTAGCCTTCTATTGCTGTGGTGGCCTGGCCAGCAGCGTGGGAGCAATGGATATGTGAGGTTTTTTTTTTGTTTGTTTACATTTGCCCAATAAGATGCACTGACATTTCCCAGCAAAATAAGTGCGTCTTATAGGGCGAAAATGCGTAAGGTATCTCAAGTACCACCTGGATGGTAGGTATGAAAGGGATGTCCTTCAACTAAAAACCATAGTAAAAAAAAAAAAGTGCATTTAACACACATCAGATGCACAGACATCTTATTACCTTTTGCTTACCTGGTCCATCTATCAACCTTCAGTGGCCCAAGAATGGAAACACCCCCCCCACTCCCTGCCCAGATGTCCTGATTTACTGCCTTTCTCTGCATCTCTGAAACCCTGCTCTCCTCTCACACTCATCACAGTGTGCTTACATCACGTTGCTGTTGCCACACTCGCCATTTCTCTTCATTTTTTTTTCTCTGCATCTCCAATGCTCTTTTAAAGATAACTTAGGAACTACAGGGTCTTTTTGAAAACATTTTATTTAGGACAGTGCAGCATGTAGCCCGAGACAACAATCAAGCTTTCCTTTAGTATAACTTAAAGGTATAGATGGCAGCATATCAGGTTGGGGGTCAATCTGAACCTTGTCATGTACCAGCTAAAAGAATCTCCAGTAACACTGGTCCGGGACCCCTGAACTAACTAAATGTTGGATGGATAGGCATCTGAGGAATACATGTCTCATAGCTTAGATATACCTCCAAAGACCATGGACATTTTGGCCATAAGTAAGGCTGTGGAGTCCAGATCCGAATAATACAATTCTGTGAAATACTCACCTGTAGAATTGATATTTGTATACAGTACATCCTGCTCCAGATATAGTACTTACACTTGGGTTATCCTCCGCCAGATGGCGCTGCACTGCAGAGACATGGAAAACAGGCTCCTCCCAGCCCTCTAATACCCTGGGACCCCAGCATTGAAAAGCAGTGAACAAGAAGCCGGGAGAATTAACCACCAAAAAACTGGTAACTATAACAATGGTAACAATCACCATACAGGGGATCCAGAAAAATGCAAAAACCAGGGTGGGGTGGAGCAGGACGTACTGTATACAAATAATATCAATTCTACAGGTGAGTATTTCACAGAATTTTATTACTCTTAGTATACAGTACGTCCTGCTCCAGATATAGTACTTACACTTGGGGCATCCAATAGCAGTGTCCATAAAGTAGGGTGGGATTCCCAACAAAAACAGCAGACAGTTAAAAACCACTGTCACCTGCATAACCATACGGCCAAGACAACATGAGCTGAGGCCCTAACATCAACCTTGTAAAACTGTGAAGGTATGAACAGAAGGCCAAGGTAGTGGCCTAGCAAACCAGTTCAACAGAAGCCTGGTGCTGAAAAACCCAAGAGGCATCAAAGCACGAGTAGAATAAGAATCAAGCGAAAAGGAAGACTCTTCCCCTTGATGGAATAGGCCTGAGTAACAGCCTGACGAATCCAATCGCTAACAGTAGACTTGGCAGAAGCCAAAAAACCCTTCCACATACCAGAAGGAACATCCATTCAAGTAATAACCAGGGCCAAAGCCGCCCAACTCCCCAAGAGCAGACGAGATCGTGCACATTCAGGATGTAGTGACCATAGGCCCCAAGGAACATCAGTTCTCCTAAAGGACACAGTGACTACCAAGGAAAAAACTTCCAACACCTGTTCAAGGAATGCAGAACCCTTTCCTCAGCGTTGCTAGGAAAAAGGCACAGCAGGAAGAACAATATCTCGAATCAATGAACATAAGACACCACCTGATGCGGAGAGTCCGGCTTCAGGCGGAACACCACCTTATCCTGGTGTATCTCAAAGAATGGGGGCTAGGTAGACAGAGCCACCTGCTAACACACGCCTGACCAAGGTAACAGTCACCAGAAGGACAACCTTGAGGGTAAGAACAGCCAGACAGCATCCTGAATAGGACCAAAGGGACAAAACTCTGCAAGCAGCAGCAGGGACCATAGGATTACATGGGGGATGCACATGAGTACCCCCTGAAAGAAGTCTTAACCAAGGAAGACTGAACAAGAGACTACTAAGGCAAGGTGGACAGGGCAGAACCTGACCCATCAGAGTACTGAGTTGGAGAACCAATTCCAAGTCATGCTGAAACCAACTCTAGAACCCTGGGAACCGAGAACGCCCAACAGGGAAGAGACCTAGACTCACACCAATCAATATGGGTATGCCATACCCTATAACAGATAGAAGAAGAGGAAGAAGCTTGCTCCTAGCCTTTCCATAGTCTCAAACACCGAGACAGATAAGCCTGTCTCCATCAAGATGGATGTTTCAGCAGTCAGGCCGACTAGGCCAGAGTCTGTAGATTGGAGTGACGTAAAGGGGGCCCAGAGTGAGCAGAGCTGGCACTCCTGGCAAAAGGTACAGAAAACTACTGTCCTCTGTACCATGTCTGCAAACCACACTCTACTAGGGCACCTGGGAGCCACCAGAATCACTGGTCCCCTTACCAGAGCAATCTTGCGCAGAACCCTGCCTAGCAGGGGGAATGGAGAAAAGACATACAGAATCGAACGTCCAGTCATGATGTTACTAAGGCATCCGGACCACTGCAAGAGGATCCTGGGACAGGGAAACAAAGGCCGAGAGCCTGTGATAGTGACGGAACACAAACCGACCCACAACTGGTTGGACCCCATAGTGACACAGGGATTAGCACATCCCGTCGCAGAGGGACTCCACCGGAGCGAATATCACTGATATGCAGGGAACATTGTCTCCACCCAGATTAGGTTCCTTTCCTGGCACCTTGCAAAAGTGGTAGTTTCCACGGAGCGCGTGGGTAAAGGGGCACCAGGACTCAGCAGGATCTCCCGCCAGATTATTTGGTGATAGGATTTCTTTACACACATTTTATTTCACTTTAGGATTGTTTTTGGGTTTGGCTATTGGATCAGTTTAGATGCACATTTTTTTCCACATGGTAGTTTGTGGTATTCATATATTGTTTTAATTAATATTGTGTAGTTTTTCACATTTATTTTCTGAATATAGGCTGTTTGATTTTTTTGCATTGATTATATCACTGGCTCACATATATATATTTTTGTATTGTATTATCTATGCACAATGGCACATTTATGGCTTGAGATTTTTCCCGTTGAGTAATTATGGTTTTTAGTAATTGTTGGATGAGCTCTATTTTAAACATGATGTAAATAATAAATTTATAATTTGAAATATATATTATTGTTACATGCCTTGATTGAATTTTAAACATATAGATTGGTGGTGCAAATCATTGGCGTCCGCTTTTGTGGGGTACTGGGCCCCACATTATTCCTGTTTGCAATCTTAATTGCTTTTGTAACCCCATTTTTTTGCACACTAATCTTGTTGTACCTTTAATCAAAGAGTGGTGCAGGGACAGTTTAATTATTGTTTTTCACCCAGATTAGGAACATAGACACTTCCTGGAGGGTCCACCAGCTCCAGGCCCCTTCCAATGATTAATGTAGGACACTGTCGTCAGACAGACCAAGCGCCCCCAAACTGGCAGGCCCAGAAGGGAAGTAGTCAAGCGAGATAGAACCAACTGAAAACGCTCACTGTTTCAAACATCAATAGGTGTAAGGACCTTCTAAGGGCTCCACCACCCCCAGAATCGCAGGGAGTTTCAGAAGAAACCCTCCCCCTTCAACCTGATAGGTTGGCATCCATGGTGACCGTTTCCAGGAAGGGGCAAGAAGGAACTGCCCCCAGACAGGTTCCTTGAGTTCATCCACTCCAAGAGAAAACTTCTT
The DNA here is from genome assembly GCA_027917425.1 of Gastrophryne carolinensis. Classification (NCBI taxonomy): domain Eukaryota; kingdom Metazoa; phylum Chordata; class Amphibia; order Anura; family Microhylidae; genus Gastrophryne; species Gastrophryne carolinensis. The sequence continues at coordinate 271,220,701 of CM051236.1, forward strand.
ACCAGGTGGGAAGGCCCACAGACCCTTCTCCAGGGATGCTGGATCCCTGTCCTGTATTAACAATAGAAGTCGCAGAAGGGCCCAAGGGGAACTGAGCATAAGGGACCTCTTCCGAGCAAGCCACCAACGGGCCCACCAGCTGCATCCCTGCCTGGTGAAGGGACCGGGACAGCAATGAGGGACTGAGCCCATGTGACAGATTGTCCACTTTATTGCTGAGAAGGGAAGATTCTCGTTCGAACCTAATCCAGATTCATTCCTAGTAATGGAGTAACCAATTAAGGGGACAATGAGGACTTGGGGTGAATGATCACCCATCCAAATGACTCCCAATGGACGCCATCAGCCGGGTATCCAACTTAGCCTGACGAAGAGACTGGTAAGTGAAAAAGGACGTCCAGGTAGGTCATCGCGCGGACGCCCCTTGGTCTCACCAGAGACATCACCCCCGTCAGCACTCAGTGGGCACTCTGGGAGCTGAAGAGAGGCCAGATAACAAGGCCACAATTAGCAGTGTTGGACTTCCAACACGAACCTGAAGAGCCTCGGTGTCCTGAAGGCACAGGGATGTGAACATAAGCATTTTAGAGCTCCACAGACGGCAAGAAGCCCCCTTGGCTCAAGGCGCTGATGTCCCATCTCAGTTTCCATGCAGAAACTGCCTGTAATTGGAGAATTGCTGTGAATCCAGAATGGGCCAGCCTGACCCATCCTTTTGAGGGACTGTGGAAAAGTTGGTGTAGCGCCCCCTGCCTCTGCCTGTTACGGGCAATCTGCAAGTGACCCTCAGACCTCGCAGGCCTTGCATGGCCTGTGCCAGCAACTGAACAGCGGCAGGGACCAGGAGTACCTGGGACCTGATAAAACTGGGGAAGGCCACGCAGCAAACTCTATCTTGTATCCGGAGGACACAACCTCCTGAATCCACCAGTATGAGGCGTAAAGCCTCCTGACAAGAGCAAAGTGCCGCAGCCATCCCCTCACCCAGACGGGCGAGAGCGCCCCATCACGCTTGAGGGGGATTGGTGGAAGATTTAGGCTTAGCCCTGCCGGAGGGGCCAGAGCGTTGTCTGCTGCTCCCGGGGCCGGAGTCTGCGCGAGCCCCCACGAAGGACACCCCTGGTTCTTGTTTAACACTAAGGAAGGGGGAAATAGGGGTGCCCCTGCCCCGAGGGGGGCCTAGACTGCCACCTGCGTTGGGGTGACTTACCCTTTTTTACCGAACAGGTCTAGACGGGCCCCAAACAAGCGTAGCCCTCTAAAGGGAAGCCCAGTAAGAGTCTTTTTTGTAGCATCGTCAGCACCCCACTGTCGCAGCCAAACCAAGCGACGTATAGCCACCGCAAGGGCAGAAGTTCTTGCACACATTCTAATGGTGTTGTCCAACGCTAATAGGATAAATTTTAAAAACAGATCACAGCTGGAGAGTGCATTAAACACCTCCCAGTGGAGATTATCAGGTTGATTATCAAGCATCTTTCGGATGAGGGTTCTAGCGGCCACCGCAGTAATAGCTGCGGCACAGACCGGGCGCAACGCCATCCCTGCACAGGAAAAGGCGTGGGAGGCCAGCAGCTCAATGCGCCGGTCCTAAGCATCCCGAAGGGTATTATGAGCAGGGGCTGTAATAAAGGGGGGGGTTAGGAACCCCTATGATAGGGGCATCCACCACGGGGGGGGGGGGGATGACCAGCAATTAACCACCTCAGGGGGAAAGGGGTATTTCCTATCCCAGTCCCCTGGGACCCCTGAGCGTTTACTGGGACATTCCCATTCCTTGAGGACCAGAGCATGGAAGTGAGCCTGTTCTAGGAATTCCAAACGTGCTGTTGCTGTATGGAAACGCTCCCCAAATCGACAGTGTCATACTGGGCCCAGTATTCAGATCCAGAATCGTCATGACTCCTCGGCCTCTCATCAGATGAGCCTGAGTCAGAGAATAGCTCTCCTTCATCAGAAGGGGAATAGTCACACGGAATAGAAAACTCCTCAGTTCCCATAGGAAAAACAGAAACAGGAGACGTCAAGTCCCGCTTCTTACCAGAGCCCTTGCGCTCTGACAACCTCGCAATGATCTTCTCAGCCGTGGGCAGTCTGGAAGACGCAACAGGCTGCGACTCCCCCTTTGTATGTGACTCAGTAGGAGTAAGATTTAAGCATGGGGAAATAGGTGAAATGAAGCGAGGTGCAGCCACTGGCAGGCCTGATTGCAGAGCCAGTGCTTGCTCGGCACAGGGTCCGCAGACCCGTGCCCTGTCAGCATCAGCATGGGGTTGTCCACACGCTATACACAGCCGGTCTTGTCCCAGAGGGACCCCGGTAACATAATTCTGAGATGCCTCCATATGGTGATTATTTAAGGCACAATATGCCAGTAGGGATTTACACTGTAAGCAACCCTGGATGCCCCAAAGACCCGCTAGGGAAGTGGGAGAATTTTACAAGGCCCGCTATAAATTTACACCGGGCCGGGACAAGCCAGTGGTGTTCACCGGTCTGAAATGGTGTCAGAACCAAGAAAACTATAATGAGAATAAGCCGCCCGTGAGGGCACTTACAGTACTTACAGTACCACGGTAAGCAGGAGCGTCCCACGCGAACAGACAAAATGGCGCGGTGTACCTCGAAGGGCGGGCCAGTGGTCCATGACGCGGATCGCGCCAAAACAGACCCCGCCCTCCTGAAGAGCGCGAAGTCCAACAACAGCCAATGAGGACACGTAGTTGTCCGAGGTAACGCCGCCACCCGGCGCGGAGCCTTCAACTAAGGAAAGAAGCGCGTGCGGCGGCTGGATCCAATACAGACCATACATAGAAAGGGCGCGGCAGCTGACACCATATCTATAAAGGTCCAAAGACAGACAAAGGCCATATAAGTGCAAGGATCCAATACAGACCACACAGGCACCCCCCCTTTCTTTCCCCCCCCCCCGACTACGGGGGGAACGAGGGAGGATGGCGGCCCTTGGTACAGGACCCACCGCTACACGGGGCAGTAATGCAGGAGGGGCATCCCATAGAGGCTCACCATCAGCCTACACCGCCTACCGTTTGGTTGGGGACTGCAGAGGAGCAGCGCGCGTGGTGCTGCCTACCTTCACCCGGCCAGCGCAGCCCAGGCTGGGAGGCACAACACAACGAGGACGGGTGGGAATAGTCCAACAGGGCCGCAGGCTTTAATAGCCCCGCTCACCTGCGAGAGAGTGATACTTCATGTCTTCGCAGTCAGCACTGCAGAGAAATCTGGGGATTTGTGGGAGGTCCCAGGGTATTTGAGGGCCGGGAGGAGCCTGTTTTGCATGTCTCTGCAGTGCAGCGTCATCTGGCGGAGGATAACCCAAGTGTAAGTACTATATCTGGAGCAGGACGTACTGTATACTAAGAATAATTATCTCCTATAGTGAGTGACCTAGGTGTTTAATGGTTATTTTGTCACCACCATCCCTAGGCCTGTGTTGCCTGCCGCAGTTATTTTGGTTATGTTTCAATTACTAGTTGCACATCTAGAAAAGGGGGCATGAAGATTAAATCCTTCAAACATTCCTTTCTTCGAATTTCTTTTCTAGTAAAAACAAAACACACTTTCACCCGTAACCCTCAATCTTCTTGCACTTTTGTAATGTAGCTAGCAATTACATTCTTGCTGAACAGGTTTTATTTCTGTCCAAAACCACAAGTCCCATGCTGACAAACCTGCAGAGGACACACTTCCTGTACTTTCCTATTGGAGAGCACTTTATGGCTTGCTCAGACACGCTTACAGACAGATTATTCTCAGACTTCACATTTTTTTTCATCTAAGTCGCTGAACACATTGCCTAAATATGCATTTATGGGCATTTAAAGACTCCTACACAGGGACGGCTAGGTTAGATTGCTTTTTATGTCTCTCTTACCCAACCCAACCCCTAGGAAAGCATTTGTTGCCACCGTCATCACGGCTCACAAAGGGGGACCCTTTAGTAAGAAAAATACCAGGGTGTCTCCCTTTAAGAATGGCTGATCACGCATAGCTTACCATGTCACTGCCCTGAGGCTAGTGTGGTGTCATTGACGTAGGAAGTGCACCCCTGATCTAGGTCAGCAGCCATGTCCTGCAGGTGAAGGCTCAACATGACAACCAGGCAGCCTGCACTTAGGAGGTTGACAAGGACACTCCCTTTATTTCTGTCATGACATATTTTGTCCTGCATTGCAACCTTTGAAGGTGACTCCAACACCTATATTGACACCTGTATGTATTGACAGCAGCCATTACTACATAGATTCTTTCCTAATAAAATGCTAGTTGCTGCTAAAAATAAGTCATTATCAAACTATTGAGATTTTCACTGTGGATTATTGTCCACTCAATTCCAACCCCTAAAGGGCTGCCTTTTCAGCTGTAAATTCCCTTTTAGGATTTCATTCACGGGTAACATGACTTACCACCACATATCCTTGGGTTAGCTTAGTTCATTGATCACATGACGGAATCTATGGGAACCCTGAATGACACATTGATAATTGTCATTTGCAGTTTACCTTTTACAGTCTGCGCACGAACTCTGCTTCCTACAGGCCATGATTACCACAAACAGGGTAAAACAGCTAACTTACAAATACATGTGCATTATAAGTCCGATGTGACAGAAAAGCACAAATATATAGACTGAAATACACTAGCAGAGGGGACCCTGCCCTTGTGGGCTTAATAGTGAAACCTTAGAAGTGGGGTCCGCATTAAGAAAAAACAGACCTGTTTCTCCAATCTGATGACTAGCGAAACCTATTCAAGAAAAAAAAAAAGTCAAGTTGTCATAATTTGTTCCTACAGATATACCATAATCTGGATGATTGAGAACCTTCACAGACATAGTTTGGTTATAGGTTCACTTCAAAGGCTAAACCTTTTGCGGTTGTTTTGGACAGAGCATTTTTAGTTGTTGATCCCATTCACAGTTGGCTTCACTTCTTGCAACTTGACCAGACACAAAGCTCCATAAAGTCATGGGTGCCTTGGACCACAAAGAGGACGGAGAACAATGACAAGCATTTGGGGTGGAGCTGCTTATGAAGAGAAGGACCTGCAAGTGCGCGTGTGTGTGTGTGTGTGTGTGTTTGTTTAATTGAATACAAAGATCTTTAAAGAGCTTTTATCAAGGTTATTTTTATTATCAAATGTCCATATTGGATATCTGTACAGCCTCATTACAACAAAACAGATGAGCTGAGAGGAATGTAACAAGTTCAAGACATAAACCAACATACTAAATATAAATTCTTACATATGAAATACAGAACATCAAGCAGCTCAAGAATGTCCTGACAAAGTTGTCTATACCGACTCGTATAACCTTTATTACCAACAAACTAGTTTCCTTAAAGATTCACGGATACAAATAAGACCGACACTTGCGTGACAGGAAACAGAAAATATAACAAGTTGTGTCTATGTAGAAAAACCTTAGATGAAGCAATTTGTACACCTTTTTATAAAGTCCATAACACTTTAACAGGATATTGGTGTGCAAAGGTTGAGATCACGTGGTCACATTTCCAGAATGTGATGTGCTCAATTCATGACATACAACCATATAGCAGCTGTAGTTCTGTAGCACTTAGACATTTGCTAGGCGTCATGACGTGCTGCTTTCTATATTAAAAAAAAAAAAAAAAAAAAGACTAAAATCACAAGCTTTGCAAAATGTAAAGCTTTTATGAAGCACTACTATACCAATAGCAGCGCATAGCACCCCTAATAGAAATAAGTTCCACTGGTAGGAGTAACAATATAAGACTTACTGGCATTAGTGATTTAATAACAATGGTGGATGAATTTGGGTCATGGAAGGAGTGCTGTAATGCCTAAGGTCGTAAAGTCAATGAAAACAAAAAACCGACTAACCTGTAAAAATCTTAAGTGCAAAGTGGCAAGTTAGGCTCCATCATTTGTATTACCCGACTATTTAAAGCAGATTAGGCATTTTCCATGATCAATTGTACAATTGTTATGGCTCCATGTAAAATGATGAGTGTACCAATTCCCTCTGTTAAAAAATAATCTATGTATGCATCCCCCCCCCCCCAAACCATAAAATGCACACTTTGTTCCTACTACATCACTTCTTAGACATGTCTGCTCCAAGCAGATCGGACAAAGTCCTGAGCAGTCAATTCATTATGAATGCAACATCAGAGAATGCCAGTAGTCACCTGGGTGCTTGGTGTGCACTTATTTGGAGCAATTATAAAGCCTATTCTGACCGCTAATCTCCCCTAAGTTTGAATATTAAACACAGCTCTGGTTACAACTGCTCTATTATGCCATCCACGTCGACAAAAGGTTAAATGTATGGTAAAAAACCTAAACTAGACAGGTAGGAGTTACCTACTTCATCCTATCTGTAGTTAAGGTTTTGTTTTGCATAAATTGAACTAATCCTATGAAACAAATGCATTGTTAATGGCCAATGCAGACTCCCCAGGGCAATGGCAATAATAAGAGCCTAGATGTATTGGAAAAACCCGTCCAGTCCTTTTGCTTTACCCCTGGTGCCAACATTGCTTATCCTCATCCTCTCTATATATGGATATTATCAGTCTGCAGCCCAACATAATGGCAGAACTGAGTGGCTTGATTGGAATCCTACCTGGATCAGTTGTAAAAGACCAAAGCTGTGGTCTTGTGGTCATATAAACATGTACATGCTTCTAAACGCCAACCAGAAGCATTTGCTTGTGGTATAGTGTCATGACTGTTGATCAGACCTTTTCAGTGTCACCTACGGTATTGGACAAGCCAAGGACCGTAAGAAAGTGTGTAGATCATAAGTCCTAACTTGTTTTTCTGTTGCAACCATGATCATGAGACACCAAGCAATACAGTTGGGCAAGCTTCAAGACAAGAATACAGCTAGAAATATTTAACATGCTCCATTACTGGTTGTCCATTACTTAGAAGTATTTCAGGTCACCTCTGAAAACCAGCACATGCATGGACCTGTCAATACATGGTTAATATTTCTATTTTCAAAAGAACCCCTAATACATTTGCAGAAATGTCCAGACTGCTTCTGATGAAAGTCAGGCAATCCATTTTGATTCTAATATGGGGCCTACATGGTGCCACATGCAGGGAGGCCAGCAGTTATCCTGAGCCTTCCTGGTGAGACAGTTTTGCTTCAACCTCCCTTAAAAAATAGATAAAGGGGGAAAACTATTGTTTGTACAGGCTAACAAATCTACAAGATCTACTAGATTAAAAACATGGTAGAAAAGTATGGGGCAATAAAGCAATCCAACACCAATTTTTTATGTAAGGTGTCCCAAGAGGGTGGCGCTGCGAAGGACAGGAGAACCTACACCTTAACAAGGCACAGCTATCTTACAGGTAGTTATAGGTTTCTCTATGCAACCCCCCCCCCCATTCCAAGGTAGTGGCGGTCTCTGGTTTGCTTAAAAACCAAACAAGCTTGCTATTTCATTCTTCGTTACTAACCCGCTGCAAGACAAAGCACCCAGCAGGCTTTGCAATAAAGTTGATGGAACCAGGTTCTATTTTAAACAGCGACTATTAGCGCATTTCCCTGTGATAGGAGTTTCTTTATAAAAAAAAAAAGGATATCATCTGTGAAGTCTCTAACAACATCTGATGCACCTTGGGGTTTATTGTTTAATGCTGCAAAGCTTAAGTAAATGCTGGTGTATGTCATTGATATCTGCAGTATAGGCAAAGCCATCAGCGCCATACTCCAAATTGTAGCGTTCACAGTCTACAGAGCAGAAGATAGGAATTTGGTAATGTTCTGCAGAAATATTTGATTTCACATGTATTAAAATGTACAAACTCCATTCTGTATATTATGGTGGATACAGGGTTCCACAGAAAATTAGGTAGGAGCCTGCTGTTCTAAGGCAGACTTTATGGCTCAGTTATATCCAATGTGAACAAGACCCACTACAGACATTTGCATCCTTTGAGAACGGATTGGAAAATCAAACCTCTGCGTGTTTTATTTACATCCACTATTATGGCTTTGAAAGGCAAAAATTATACTGTTAAATACCGACTTTTATTTATATTACAAAAATGGTAGAACTTTAGAGTGTTTCAATAAATAATATTCAAGAGCTGTCATTTTTCATAAATGGGGGTGATGCCTTAAAAGGAAAGTCTACCTTGACATCAGAACCCAGATCAGGAGTGCGGCAGGAGGCTTCCAGCTTACCCGCATCTTGGGTAACTCCAAGCTGGGTGCTGCACTTTCACGCCAGATGGACCTGTTTTTTGGTATGATGGAAAAGTTAACAAAATGGTCTTTCCTTTTAATGACCACTTAGAAATTTGTCAACAATAGGTCATTGTTCAAGTCATAAAAGAATACGTTCACTAAGAGGTAAATCAATTTTTATGCCAACATCCAGTGGGTTAAAAATCAAAAGGGGTCTAGCGTATGAAATGTGGAAGGGCATTTCTAAAAACTATTGTGAAAAGAAAAAAACATGATCTGAGCAAATGACCTGATCCCATAGTTCTCTCCCTAACCCCATATTACCCAGTCTTGTTTTTATCATCCAACCTCTTGTCTCACATTCAGCATCACACGCTAATCATATTGTCCAGTCATTGCAACAGAACAGAAAAGTTTGAGGCATAGCTGTGAGTGGCCCTGGCAGAAAAAGGGCCTGGTAGGTTGTGACTTTTCAGCACCAAATATAAAAAGATTTTAAACCTTTTTTCCCAGGTAAGGAAGTTGTGGCTTATGGGGACAGTCACAGGTCTGTGCCTTTTTTTTTTGTTTTTAACAGGAATGTACTATGTAGTGTAGTGCAGTTGCAGAGAAGACTTCATGGCGTGTGTGCTCTTCGACTATAAGCAGCAATACAAGCAAATGTTAATATAAAAAAAAACTCTAGAAAAAAAAAGTCAAGCAACAGAATAAACACATTATTGTGGTACTTGTGAGTAAAGGCTCACCCCATAACAGGAATACAGTTGAGTGATTAGAATAGGCACCAAAAGTTTACAAGTAAGCGGACACACATCTGAGAACGTGCTTTAGTAAGTTTAGTTTAGTGTAGCCCAATCCCTCACAGGAATCAAGGCTTTAAAACTTATACACAAATACAAGCATATATTTGTCACATGCTCACACATTCTGATAGGTCAAAGGTCACCCAGCAGGCAAGACTAGGTTTAGGCGTTCTAATAATTCTAATAATGTTAATACATTGTAGTTGTTCTGGATGGGATTAGCTTTGTGCCAATGTGGCAGCAGTAGGATACATGGTTATAGTAGTGACTGCCATTAGATGACCAGAACTACACTACGTATACTATGAGGAAGGGAGGGCATATCTGCTGGTGTACAGTGACCAATCCCCCCCCCCCCCGCTCTGACCATTGGTGCCTACAACTGCAGGGAAAGATGGAATGGGTGGTCATTTCAGGTTTGTGATGTAAAAGGATCACTTTTAATGAGAGTTTATATCCTTTTAGCAAGTTAGGAAGGCTACATAAACACTGGCCATCTCCAACACCATGCATCGCTCTATTTTTAGAGCATTACTATAATGGCAAGCGTATCCTCTACTAGTAAATTATTTGCCCAACGACTAAAGAGATCCATTGTAACCACGTCCAATAGGTGTGCCAATATTGTGTGGGGACAAAGGGGGTCATGCTCGCATTAGTCCACACAAGGACCACCCACAAGGTGTGTAAGTAACAAGCACAACTTACTAGTTGGGTTAAAAAGTGCATATTAAATTAGTGAAGGGATTCCTTTGGTTTGGCTTTCATTGCAATAAAAGTTATATTAGTACATAAAACAATATTTATTTAGTAGTCAATATACAGTTTGCAGTTTAATATAAACAATGCTAGGGAAAAACATTTTGCAATGCGTAGGAAGCTCTAAGAGGATTAAAATAAAACAGCTTTCATGGCATAGTTTGTGTAAAATGTTCATAGCTGGTGACAGGAGTGAAGGGAGGGGTGTAGAGTTTCCACCATTTTGAGAATAGGCGTTTCTTCCTCCTATATACATACACAATAATTTGCTTCAAGAAAACATACATTTATCTGCCATTTATACAAAGTGGCATGCTTAGCAATTCAACTAGACTGTACAGAAGAACTTCAGCTAGTCCTCTACTTGCCCTGCACATATAAGTTAAAGTAGATTTAAAAACCATGTACTTTAAGTACCTACACATTTAAGAGCAGTAGCCATGCAAAAGGTTTTCTGTAATACATATATTTATATATAAAAAATATCTCTCTATATATTCTGATATCCCCAAAGAGTCATGTTCAACACAGAGCACTATATACACTTGCAGTTGTCTGTGCCTTTCTTTTTTACCCTGAGAGAACATGCAGTTATTCCCTTGCCAAAAAAGGCTGATAAAGCTAAAAGCAATTGAAATAAAAATTTAAAAAAATGCACAGCTATACACATTGGCTGAGGTCCATTCAATACTCAGAAGGAAGTGCAGAGAGTGGGGAGTCAACAAGCAATCAGTGTCTTCAGGTTTAAAGTGAATCAAGTCCATTTTCTTCTAATGCAGAGACCTGAAACCGAGAAACCGCACAGGTTAGATCAATGCCACATCTCCAATAACCACAGAAGACTTCAAATACCATTTTCAGCCATCACATCCCAGCTTTATGTTCCCATTTCCTACAAAATCGCCTTTATATGTAAATATGTAAAGGAACTCTAAACTCAACAGCAAAAATCAGCTTACTTTATGCATGTTCCATGTGTATCTCCTCCATTTCTGCAGCACAGGGTAGAAGCAGAAGCAGGCCTCCAAAGTTTGCAATTTATTCCATTTTATTTCTTCAGGACCATGCAGCTACTCTCCATGTGAGTGAGCACAGCTAGCCACAGAGGTCCCACAGCTGTCTCGGACCACAGCAGAGAATGTTTAAGACTTAAACATAGCACATGACATTGCCCTTCCCAGCTCAGTCATGACCCCAGAAAATTAGGCAAAGAAATCAGTCTCCCCTAAAATACATGATGTATTTCCCTAAAATCAGATATACAGTTGCTTTGAAATGGCCCATTATTTACTGTTCCCAAGGGGGATAAGGTGGGAGAATGTTCGTGTTTACCTGGACAGGGGCTTTAAAAAAAAAAAAAGAAAACTTCAAACGAATTGCGTAACAAACATGCAAAACGGTCCCTTTAATCTAAGAACCTAATTTCATACCAAGTATGAAATATATTATCGTGTTAGTCCTCAAAGATTAGTTGCGAAGTTAAGTTTAAAGCGGACTTGCACCCTTCCTTACAACTCTGACAGGGACACTAGACTAAACCCAACCGCCTCATGCCATCAGTGAGCCCTGTAATAGACCTCCCTAAACAGGCAGCAGCTACTCAAGCTTCCCTGGATTTTGCAGCTTTTCCTGTTGCCAGCTATTCATGACCAATTGTGGCATGCTAAGAATCTTTACGTATGGATGCATCCTAAATCAGGATGCCCTGGTAGTGAGATTGCTAAAAAGGGACCTATAGTCCTAATAAGTCCACTTTAGGTTAGGTTTGAGGAAGGATTGCCACCATTAAAGGGGTTTATTTAAGGTAGAGTGCCAGAAGTCACAGGATTCAAAAGTGACGGTCAGCACTAAATTGGATTTTAGTACTCCATAATATCCTGATCTGATCGAAGAAACTGCCGAGTTTCGATAAAAATTTATTGCACAGCGACTACTAAAGCCAAATGGTCTTGTAGACCTGTCCTTTAGAACAGTGGTTCTTACCCTTTTTACCTAGGGACAAGAATTTCCTTACAAGTACCCCAAAGGAGGTGAAGAATTATAAACAATGCAAAAATAAGTAGGCCTTGTGGCACTTTTAAAAACAAGTAGGGATTAGGATTCACTTGTAAAAATAATAAACCGGACCAGTCAGACCCCACCTCCCCCAAAGGTTTGCCCCGGAACACTGCCGCGTACCCCCTGTACGTACACTGCAGATTGAGAAAAAGTGCTGTAGAAGACGCAGTCCACGTCAGGCCTGCTTTGCCTGAGAAGGCTAGGAAGCACTGGCAATCTCCTAACCCAAAATAACCAAAGCTGGATCCTGCTAACTCTCTGGAAATGAGTCACTTTCAACTTAATGAGGCCACAGGCCTAGGTCACCACCACACACTGACTTTAACAAGATGGACCTCTGCCTCCATACAACCCTGCTGTTCTCTAGACAAGTCTGGCTACTGGAATTCCTGGGGACTCTAGCATCATAATGACACTGCAGGGGAAGCCACTTTGCATATCCTCTGCTGTTGCACCAGATCAAGAGGGTGGAGGTCAAAACAGAACCAGGAATCCTTCCCTACTGCAGGGGAAAAACAAACTATCAGAGAAGCAATGCTAAAAAATGAGGGGTAAACTCTGGAATCCAAGGCTCCAATAATAAAGTAGCTCTTCTGAGCAGACAAATAACTACTTTTTGACAGAATTATTCATATAGGGAAATATATAAGCTATAGCCCAAAGCCATCAAAATAAGCAAAATACAATTTTGTGAAATACTCATCTGTAGAATTGGTATTATACGCATACAGCACGTCCTGCTCCATCTATAATACTTACACGTGGGTAATCCTCCGCCAGATGGCGCTGTTCACTGCAGACATGCAAAAACAGGTTCCTCCCGGCCCCTTCATATACCCAGGGACCTCCCACAAATCCCCAGCATTGAAAAGCAGTGAGAAAAAGAAGCCGGGAGAAACCAACCACCAAACTGGTAACCGTAACAATGATAACAATCACCATACAGGGGATCCAGAACAAGGTGAAACCAGGGTGGGGTGGAGCAGGACGTACTGTATGCGTATAATATCAGTTCTACAGGTGAGTATTTCACAGAATTGAACATTGAACATCAGCCTTGTAAAACTTTAAAAAGATGTGAACAGAAGACCAAGTAGCGGCCTTGCAAACTTGTTCAACAGAGGCCTGTTGCTGAAAAGCCCAAGAGGCACCAATAGCACGAGTGGAATGAGCCGTAAGACGGAAAGGGGGGAGTCCTCCCCTTAGTAGAATAGGCCTGAATCACAGCCTGACGAATCCATTTACTGATGGTAGACTTGGCGGGAGCCAAACCTTTCCTAGGCCCCGCAGGCACAACAAAGAGAGCATCAGTCTTCAGGAAGGCCTTAGTGACAACCAGGTAATACTTCAAGCACCTGACTACGTCCAAGGAATGCAGAACCCGCTCCTTGTCGTTGCGAGGATTGGGACACAGAGAAGGAAGAACAATATCCTGGTTCAAATGAAATGCCGAGACAACTTTTGGCAGAAAATCTGGTTTGAAGCGGAACACCACCTTGTCCTGGTGTCGCTCATAGTATGGAGGCTGAATAGATAGAGCGGCCAGCTCTGACACACGCCTAACCGAAGTAATAGCCACCAAGAAGACAACCTTGAGAGTGAGAACGACCAGAGCAGCATCTTGAATAGGCTCAAAGGGAGCACCCTGCAAGGCAGACAAAACCAAATTCAAATCCCAAACAGGGACCATAGGTTTTCGAGGGGGACGCACGTGAGTGACCCCCTGGAAGAAGGTCTTAATCAGGTGATGTTGAGCAAAGGTCTTCTGAAAGTCCAAACCATGCTGTAAAAACTCCAGGACCCTAGGGACGGAGAATTCCCGGCAGGGAAGAGACCTGGACTCACACCAGTCAATGTAGGAACGCCATACTCTATAATAGATAGCAGAAGAAGTCTTCTTCCTGGCCTGCACCATAGTAGCCACCACAGAGGCATACAACCCTTTCTCCATCAAGATGGAGGTTTCAGCAGCCAGGCCGTCAAAGCCAGAGTTTGTAAATTGGGATGGCGTAAGGACCCTTGAGTTAGCAGATCTGGCACGCTTGGCAGATCGTACTGATCTACTGCCATTTGAACCACGTCTGCGAACCACACTCTTCTTGGCCACCTGGGGGCCACTAGAATCACAGGTAGGCAGCCGCCGTTCTGTTGTCTGAGCGTACTTGGACCGACAGACCCCTCAGGTGTTGGGTCAAACGCTCCAGTACCAACCTGACAGAATGTTGATGGGTAAATGCGCCTCCTGAGGACCCCACGTCCCCTGGAAGTGCAGGGACTTCCATAATCCTCCCCAACCTGACAGACTGGCATCTGTTGTGACCGTCTCCCAGGATGGGGTCAGAAAAGACCTGCCCCCTGTCAAGTTCCTGTGGTCCAGCCACCACGCAAGGGACTGTCTGACCGAGGGGGGAAGCACACAGAACCCGTCCAAGGACGCAGGGTTCTTGTCCCAGACTGACAGAAGGTGAAGCTGCAGAGGTCTCAAATAGAACTGGGCAAAGGGCACCGCCTCGAAGCTCGCCACCATCAGGCCCACCAACTGCATTCCCTGCCGGATGGGGTACTGTAGCTCGAGAGCAGGAACCTCGCCTGCGCTGTCAGAGCTTCCACCTTCTGTTGAGGAAGGAATATCCTTGACTGAACCGTATCCAGAATCATTCCCAGGAACGGAGTCACCGAGGAGGGGGACAGGGATGACTTGGGGTAATTGATCACCCAGCCGAAGGACTCCAGGGTGGACACTACCAGCCGAGTGTCCAACTCTGCCTGCCGCAGAGACCGAGAGGTGATGAGAATATCGTCCAGGTAGGGCAGCACGCGTATGCCCCTTAGCCTTATCAGGGACATCACCCCTGCCAGCACCTTGGTGAACACCCTGGGAGCAGACGTTAGGCAGAATGGCAGGGCCACAAACTGGTAATGCTGATCTTTGATCTTTTAGTGCAAATCTGAGAAACCTTTGGTGTCCCAGAAACACCGGGACGTGCAGGTAAGCATCCTTGATGTCTACTGACGTCATGAAGTCCCCTGGGTGCAGTGAGCCAATGGCCGAGCGCAGAGTTTCCATGCGAAAGTGCCTGTTCTTGACAAATTTGTTGGAGGATTTTTATGCCTGACTGACCCATCCTTCTTGGGTACTGTGAAAAGGTTTGAGTAGAACCCCGTGCCCCTGTCTCCAGGGGGGACCATGCAAATGACCCCTAGGTCCATGAGACCCTGTACGGCCAGCAACAAGACCTGAGCTGAGGCAGGGTCTTGAGGGATTCAAGACCCAATGAACCTGGTGGGGGGCCGTTCAGCAAATTCTATCTTGTAGCCGGAGGACACTACCTCCTGAATCCACCGGTCTGAGACGTGGCGCCGCCAGACGTGCTTGAAGTGCTGTAGACGTCCCCCCACCCTGACGGGTGAGGGCGCCCCCTCATGCCTGGGGGGCCTTGGGAGGGGCTTTGGGCTTGGTTCCTCAGGAGGAACCTGGACGGCGTCCTCTGTTCCTGTGCCAGGAATCAGCGCGGGCCCCAGCGAAGGACGCCCCTCTACCCCATTTGGCCCCACGGTAGGGGGTTGATAGGGAGCCTTGGCCATGAAAAGGCCTGCGCTGGGGCAACTTGCCTCCCTTGGCAAAGAGGTCTAATCGATCCCCAAACAAGCGCAGCCCTTTAAATGGAAGCCCTGTGAGGGCTTTCTTGGCGGCATTGTCTGCGGCCCACTGGCGCAACCAGACCGCGCGGCGTATAGCAACGACCAGGGCAGATGACCTGGCACACATCTTAATAGCATCGTCCGATGCGGACAGGATAAAGTTCACAAACGCATCACAGCTGGACAGAGCGTTGACAGTATCAGGAGGCAACTCATCTGTGCCATCGAGAGCACTCCTAACCACGGCCCTGAGCGCTACTGCCGTAATGGCTAAGGCGCAAACCGGGCGCAGAGTCGCTCCCCCAAATGCAAAGGCATGACATGCCAGTTGGTCAACACGCCGGTCCTCAGAGTCCCGTAGCGTAGTAGTGTCAGGAGAGTGCATAATAGAGGTGTTGGACAACCCTAGAATAGGAGCATCGACCAAGTCAGCAGGGAAGGGATATTTCCTATCCACGCTCTTAGGGACCCCTTGAAGTCTGCTGGGATGTTCCCATTCTTTAAGCACGAGGCTATTGAAATGGGTTTGCTCGGGAAATTCCAAGCGAGCTTTAGCAGTATGGAAAAGATCACTCCTTTGTCGGGGAGCCGCAGCAGGGGGAGAGAGGGACAGAACCTCAAAGATCTGAACCAGCAGTCTATCAATATCGTCCGAGGACCAATGCTCGGAGCCAGACTCTTCCTGACCCCTGGACTCATCGTCATATGACCCTGAGTCAGAGAACAGTTTCCCTTCGTCCGAGGGGATATGGGCATAGGACTGCAACAAATCATCAGGTTCTATAGGGAAGAGGGCCGATTCAGGGTTCAAGTGCCGCCTCTTTGCTTTACGCGCTAAGGAATTAGCAAGCAAGTTTTCAACACTAGCCAGCCTCGTGGCCAAATCAGGATGAGAATCCCCGCTGGTATTGGGGTTAGATTCAGACTTGGGGGAGTAGGTGAAGTGAGGCGGGGTGCAGGCCCAGCCTCAGAGGAGACGGGAAGCACCGATAGCGCCTGCTGTGCACAAGGAACACAGACCCGTGCATTGTCACCGCTGCTAGGTAAGACCCCACAAGCTACACACAGCCGGGCTTGTCCCGAAGGAACCCCGTTCACAATATCCTGAGATGCCTCCATATGGTGATTTAATCGGCACAATATGCCAGTAGGGATTGAAGCTGGAAGCTACCCTGGATGCCCCAATAACCCCCTGGGAAGTGGGAGTAATTTTTTATGGTCACGACCGGGAGCTACGCTGGGCCGGGAGAAGTCACCGAAATCCACGGTCTGAAAGACATAAGGGGGAACAGGACGTCAGAGCCATGCGCAATGGGGATAGAAGTAAAGAAAAGTCGCCCGCAAGGGCACTTACATACAGAGAGGAGAGGACGATCTTCACCACGCGCGCGGGAGAAGAAAATGGCGCCAAGCGAACCTCGGAGGGCGGACCTGAGCCGACCGCGACGCGTAGCGCGCCAAGCCGGAACCACGCCCCTCACCAGCGAGCGCGAATCTCGTAAGGCATCTAGCCAATGAGAGTACAGAAAAGTAGAAAAGCAGAAAAGCCTATTGTAAATGGCGCTCGGAGCAAGGACAGGCACGGCCGAGATCCGCACTCGGGCTCTCCTGTGGCTCCCCGTCGGGGAATGAACCCCGGTCTGTGACAGGATACTGAATAAGACAGGCGCTCTAGGAAGAGCCACGAAGGGTAAGAAGGTGAAGGAAGGAAGAAGACGCCGAGGCGTCCACAAGCCGCCGCAGTACATGCGGTGCGAGCAGAAAGCAGACTAATGGTGCTGCGGTTAACAGTAAGGTAAAAGCGCGGCTCTGATCCCCGTTCCCAGTGAAGCACAGCCAAGCCATAAGCGTGTAAGTATACACTGAGTCCGCCATACACACAACCCCCCCCCCCTTTCTTTTCCCCCTGACTAAGGGGGGAACGAGGGAGGAAGGCGACCCGTTAACATAGGGTCCACCGCTACATGGGGCGTGGGGCAATGATGCGAGAGGGGCATCCCCTGAAGGCTCACCATCAGCCTTGACCGCCTACCCTATGGTGGGGGATTGAGGTGGAGCGTTGCTCCGTAAGCACACCTGGTGCTGCCTACCTTCATCCGACCAGCGCAGCCCAGGCTGAGAGGCACATCACACAGAGGAGGGGTGGAAATAGTCTCACAGGGCCGCAGGCTGTAATAGCCCCGCTCACCTGCGAGAGAGAGATACTTCATGTCTTCGCAGTCAGCACTGCAGAGAAATCTGGGGATTTGTGGGAGGTCCCTGGGTATATGAAGGTCCGGGAGGAGCCTGTTTTTGCATGTCTGCAGTGAACAGCGCCATCTGGCGGAAAATTACCCACGTGTAAGTATTATAGATGGAGAAGGACGTACTGTATGCTTAGAATAATACAATTCTGTGATTACTCACCTGTAGAATTGTTATTATGAGTATACAGTACGTCCTGCTCCAGATAAGAATCATTACACTTGGGTATTACTCCGCCAGATGGCGCTGGACTGCAGAGACCACGAAATTGGCTCCTCCCAGCCCCTCAAATACCCGGGACCTCCCACAAATCCCCAGCATTGAAAAGCAGTTAACGAGAAGCCGGGAGAAAGAAAACAGAACCAACCAGTAACAATGATAACAATCACCATACAGGGGATCCTAGGATAATGCAAAACCAAGGGTGGGGTGGAGCAGGACGTACTGTATACTTATAACATTTCTACAGGTGAGTAATCACAGAATTGTATTATTCTTAGTATACAGTACGTCCTGCTCCAGATAAGAATCATTACACTTGGGACATCCAATAGCAGTGTCCATAAAGTAGGGTGGGATCCCCAAAGGTAACAGACAGGTCAGACCACTGCCGCCTGCAGAACCTTGCGGCCAAAAGCAGCATCAGCTGAGGCCCTAACATCATCCTTTGAAAAAGTATGAACAGAAGACCAAGTAGCGACCTTGCAAACTTGTTCAACAGAAGCCTGGTGCTGAAAAGCCCAAGAGGCACCAATAGCACGAGTAGAATGAGCAGTAAGGCGGAAAGGAGGATTCTTCCCCCTTAGCAGAGTAGGCCTGAATCACAGCCTGACGGATCCATTTGTTGATAGTAGATTTAGCAGGAGCCAAACCCCTCTTGGGACCAGAAGGGGACCACAAAAAGAGCATCAGTTTTTCTGAATGGAGCAGTAGCCACCAGATAGTACTTCAGACACCTAACCACATCCAAGGAATGCAAAACCCTCTCCTTAGCATTACTAGGATTAGGGCACAAGGAAGGAAGAACAATGTCCTGATACAGATGAAAGGCAGACACGACCTTAGGCAGAAAATCTGGCTTGAAGCGAAACACCACCTTGTCCTGGTGTCTCTCAAAGTAGGGGGGCTGGATGGAAAGCGCTGCCAACTCAGACACACGCCTAACAGAGGTGATAGCCACCAAAAAGACAACCTTAAGAGTAAGAATGGCCAGGGCAGCCTCCTGCACAGGTTCAAAGGGCGCACCCTGCAAGGCAGACAAGACCAAGTTCAAATCCCAAACAGGCAACATAGGCTTACGTGGGGGAAGCACATGAGTAACCCCCTGGAAAAATACAATTCTATGAAATACTCACCTGTAGAATTGGTATTATAAGTATACAGTACGTCCTGCTCCAGATAGATTACTTACACTCGGGTTATCCTCCGCCAGATGGCGCTGCACTGCAGAGACATGTAAAACAGGCTCCTCCCGGCCCCTCAAATACCCGGGGACCTCCCACAAATCCCCAGTATTGAAAAGCAGTGAACAAGAAGCCGGGAGAATTTAACCACCCAAAAACTGGTAACTATAATTAACAACAATCACCATACAGGGAATCCAGAATAATGCAAAAACCAGGGTGGGGTGGTTCTACAAGTGAGTATTTCACAGAATTGTATTATTCTTAGTATACAGTACGTCCTGCTCCAGATAGATTACTTACACTTGGGACATCCAATAGCAGTGTCCATAAAGTAGGGTGGGATCCCCAATAAAAAGGTAACAGCGCCTTGCGGCCAAAAACAGCATCAGCTGAGACCTGAACATCAACCTTGTAAAACCTTGAAAAGGTATGAACAGAAGACCAAGTAGCGGCCTCGCAAACTTGTTCAACAGAAGTCTGGTGCTGGAAGGCCCAAGAGGCACCGATAGCATGAGTAGAATGAGCAATAAGGCGGAAGGGAGGATTCTTCCCCTTAGCAGAATAGGCCTGAATCACAGCCTGACGGATCCATTTGCTGATAGTAGACTTGGCAGGAGCCAAAACCTTCCTAGGACCAGAAGGGACCACAAAAAGAGCATCAGTTTTCCTGAAGGACGCAGATACTACTAGGTAATAGTCCAGACACCTGACCACATCCAAGGAATGCAAAACCCTTTTCTTAGCATTGCTAGAATTAGGGCACAATGAAGGAAGAATATCTTGATTCAAATGAAAGACAGACACCACCTAGGCAGAGAATCCGGCTTAAAGCGGAACACCACCTTATCCTGGTATGGGGGCTGGATAGACAGAGCCGCCAGCTCAGACACACGCCTGACCGAAGTAATAGCCACCAGAAGACAACCTTGAGGGTAAGTACAGCCAGAGCAGCATCCTGAATAGATTCAAAGGGAGCACCCTGCAAGGCAGGCAAGACCAAGTTCAAATCCCAAACAGGGACCATAGGTTTTCGTGGGGAACGCATATGAGTAACCCCCTGAAAGCAGTCTAAACCAAGGAATGCTGAACAAAAGACTTCTGAAAGAAGACAGACAGGGCAGAAACCTGACCCTTCAAAGTACTGAGTTGGAGACCCGACTCCAACCCATGCAGTAAAAAACTCCAGAACCCTGGAAACTGAGAACACCCGACAGGGAAGAGACCTAGACTCACACCAGTCAATGTAGGTACGCCATACCTTATAACAGATGGAAGAAGAAGTAATCTTCCTAGCCTTCACCATGGACTCAACCACCGAGGCAGACAAGCCTTTCTCCATCAAGATGGAGGTTTCAGCAGCCAGGCCGTCAAAGCCAGAGTTTGTAATTGGGATGACGTAAGGGGCCCTGAGTGAGCAGATCTGGCACTCCTGGCAGAACGTACTGATCTACTGCCAACTGCACCACGTCTGCGAACCACACTCTTCTTGGCCACCTGGGGGGCCACCAGAATCACTGGCACCCCTTCCAGAGCAATCTTGCGCAGGACCCTGCCTAGCAGGGGGAATGGAGGAAAGACATACAGAAACTGAATGTCCTGCCATGACATTACTAAAGCATCCGTGGTCACGGCCAGAGGATCCTGGGACAGGGAGACAAAGGCCGGGAGCTTGTGATTGTGACGGGATGCAAACAGATCCACATCTGGTTGGCCCCAACGGTGACACAGAGATTGGAACACCCTGTTGCAGAGGGACCCCCCCGGAATGTATACCACTGATATGCAGGGAACATTGGCCTCCACCCAGGTCAGGATCAGAGACACTTCCTGGAGGGCCCTCTTGCTCCGGGTCCCTTCCTGACGATTGATGTAGGCAACTGCCGTCAGATTGACCTAGCGCCCCTGAACAGGCAGGCCCTGAAGAGGAGGAGTAGTCAAGCGAGTCAGAACTAACCTGATCGCTCACAGCTTCAAGACATTGATAGGTGTATGGGCCTCCTAAGGGCCCCACCTCCCCTGGAACCGCAGGGACTTCCAGAAAACTGGGCGGTAAATTAGTTCCCAGGCCCTGAATAATAATGTTGATAATTTTGTATAAATAGTGATTGAGCTGCTCCCACCCCCCTTTGTTCATTTGAATTGCCATGAGCACAAGCAGGGAGGAATTCGGCTAATATGGATTTCTCCCTGTGAAGTGTTCTAAAGGGAGGCTGGCTGCTTCCCAGGTGAGTAGCTCTCAGATATTTGTCTGCATTGCATGTCCCAACTTTGGGGACTCAGAATTAAGAGTAGGGACCACACTAAACACAGAGTGCCTTGCCGGGGCAGTGTGGCTTCCACATGTATCTGCAGATATATGCAACCAAATCTCTGTCTTTCCACATAGCTAGACATGTTTGTTGCTTGATATTTAGTTGATGAGAGGGTTAAACTGGGCGGTAAATTAGTTCCCAGGCCCTGAATAATAATGTTGATAATTTTGTATAAATAGTGATTGAGCTGCTCCCACCCCCCTTTGTTCACTTCCAGAAACCCCCCCAACCTGAGACTGGCATCCGTGGTGACTGTCTCCCAGGAAGGGGCAAGAAAGGATCTGCCCCCCAACAGGTTCCTTGAGTCCATTCACTACAAGAGGGACCTCTTTACCAGGGGGGAAAGCACACAGACCCTGTCCAGGGATGCTGGGTCCCATACAGACAATAGGAGAAGTTGCAGAAGCCCCAAGTGGGACTGAGCATAAGGGACCGCTTCGAAGCACGCCACCATCAGGCCCACCAGCTGCATCCCCTGCCTGGTGGAGGGACGGAAACAGCTAGGAGGGACTGAGCCTGTGCAAGCAGATTGTCCACCTTCTGCTGAGGAAGGAAGATCCTTGCCTGAACAGTATCCAGATTCATTCCTAGGAATGGAGTTACCAAGGAAGGGGACAGTGAGGACTATCCAACTTAGCCTGATGTAGAGACTGGGAAGTGATGAGGACGTCCAGGTAGGGCAGCACGCGGACGCCCCTTGGCCTCATCAGAGACATCACCCCCGCCAGCACCTTGGTGAGCACTCTGGGAGCTGAAGAGAGGCCAGATGGCAAGGCAACAAATTGGCAGTGTTGATCTTCCAACGCGAATCTGAGGAACCTTGGTGTCCTGAAAACACAGGGATGTGAAAGTAAGCATCTTTGATATCCACAGACGGCATGAAGCCCCCGGGGCGCAAGGAGCTGATGGCCGAGCCATGCGGAAAACGCCTGTACTTGACAATTTGCTGAAGATCTGTAAATCTAGAATGGGCCTGACTGACTCATCCTTTATGGGAACTGTGAAAAGGTTGGTGTAGAGACCCTTGCCTCTGTCTGTTAAGGGAAATCTGCAAATGACCCCCAGACCCAGCAGGCCTTGCACGGCCTGCGCCAACACCTGAGCAGAGGCAGGGACCAGGAGTACCCGGGACCTGATAATCTTGGAGGTCGCACAGCAAACTATCTTGTAGCCGGAGGACACTACCTCCTGAATCCACCGGTCTGAGGCGTGATGCCTCCAGACTTGAGCAAGGTGCCGCAGCCTGACGGGCGAGGGCACCCCATCATGCTTGAGGGGACTTGGGAGAGGATTTGGGCTTAGCCCCCCCGGAGGAGCCAGGGTGTTGTCTTCTGCTCCTGGGACAGGAATCTGCACGAGCCCCCGCGAAGGACACCCCTGGTTCCTGTTTAACACCATGGTAGGGGGTAGAAGGGGGGGCCTGGCCCCGAAGGGGCCGAGACAGCCGTCTGCGCTGGGGTAACTTACCTCTCTTACCAAACAGGTCTAGACGGGCCCCAAACAGGCGTAGCCCCTTAAAAGGAAGCCCAGTAAGGACCTTCTTCGCAGCATTGTCAGCACCCCACTGTCGCAGCCAGACCAAGCGACGTATAGCCACCACGAGGGCAGAAGTTCTGACACACATTCTGATGGTGTCATCCAATGCTAATAGGACAAAATTTACAAACACATCACAACTGGAGAGTGCATTAAACACCTCACAAGGGAGATCATCAGGGGCACTATCAAGCATTTTTCTGATGAGGGTTCTAGTGGCCACAGCAGTAATGGCAGAGGCACAGACGGGGCGCAGCGCCGTCCCCGCACATGCAAAGGCGTGGGAGGCCAGCAGGTCAATGCGCCGGTCCTCAGCATCCTGCAGGGTAGTAGAATCATGGGGATGCATGACAGGGGTGTTAGATAGCCCTATGATCGGGACATCCACCTCGGGGGGGGGGGGGGGGGTGACCAATATTTAACCACCTCAGGGGGAAAAGGATACTTCCTATCCCAATCCCTTGGAACCCCAGGAA
Organism: Gastrophryne carolinensis; assembly: GCA_027917425.1. Classification (NCBI taxonomy): domain Eukaryota; kingdom Metazoa; phylum Chordata; class Amphibia; order Anura; family Microhylidae; genus Gastrophryne; species Gastrophryne carolinensis. Next base: position 271,244,149 of record CM051236.1, read on the forward strand.
GTTTACTGGGGCACTCCCATTCCTTGAGCACAAGGGTATGGAAATGTGCCTGCTCTAGAAATTCCAAACATGATGTTGTATGGAAACGCTCCCCTCTTTGCCTGGGAGCCTCACCAGGGAGAGATATAGACAGAACCTCAAAGATCTGGGTCAATAATCTGTCAGTGTCATCCGGGGCCCAGGGGTCAGAGCCAGAATCGTCATGACCCCTTGGTCTCTCATCAGATGAGCCTGAGTCAGAAAAGAGCTATCCTTCATCAGAAGGGGTATAGCCACACAGATTCATAACCTCCTGAGATCCCATAGGGAAAACAGTAACATAAGGCGTCAAGTGCCGCTTCTTAGCAGGGTCCTTACACGCTAAAGACCTCGCAATAATCTGTTCAGCAGTAGGCAGTCTAGAAGACACATCAGGCTGAGAATCCCCACAAGTATGCAACTCAACAGGAGAGAGATTTAAGCTGGGGGGAGTAATGAAACGAGGTGCAGCCACTGGCAGGCCAGATTGCAAAGCCAGCGCTTGCTCAGCACAGGGTACGCAGACCCATGCCTTGTCAGCGTCAGCATGAGGTTGTCCACACACCATACACAGCCGGTCTTGTCCCAAAGGGACCCCGGTCACATTATCCTGAGATGCCTCCATATGGTGATTATTAGGCACAATATGCCAGTAGGGATTGACGCTATAAAGCAACCCTGGATGCCCCAATGACCCGCTAGGGAAGTGGGAGTAATTTTACAGGGCCCGACTATCAATTACACCGGGCCGGGAGAAGCCAATGGATTCACCCGTCTGAAAGACACAATGAGAAGAAAGGGTGTCAGAACCGAACACACTACAATGAGTATAAAGCTGCCCGCGAGGGCACTTACGGACCACGGTAAGAACGTCACACGCGCGAGCGACCTGACAACATGGCGCCAAGTACCTCGAAGGGCGGGCCAGAGCGAGCCATGACGCGGGGCGCGCCAGGCCAGGCCCCGCCCCCCTGAAGAGCGCAAGGTCCAACCGACAAGCAGCCAATGAGGACGCAGAAGCGTCTGAGGTAACGCTGCCGCGGAACATCCAAATGAAGGAAAAGGCGGCAGCATTTGCAAGAGTAAAAAGACAAGTCAGCGTGGCGGCTGACACCACATTTACCCCCCCCCTTTCTTTCCCCCCCGAAGGCTACAGGGAGAATGAGGGAGGATGGCGGCCCTTTGTACAGGGCCCACCGCTACCAGGGCATGGGACAATAATGCGGGAGAGGCATCCCATGAAGGCTCACCATCAGCCTATACCGCCTACCCTTTGGTGGGGGACTGCGGTGGAGCAGCGCTCCATAAGCACGCATGGTGCCGCCTACCTTCACCCGACCAGAGCAGCCCAGGCTGGGAGGCACATCACACGAAGGACGGGTGGGAATATTCCAACAGGGCCGCAGGCTAATAGCCCCGCTCACCTGCGAGAGAGTGATAATTTCATGTCTTCGCAGTAAGCACTGCAGAGAAATCTGGGGATTTGTGGGAGGTCCCCGGGTATTTGAGGGGCCGGGAGGAGCCTGTTTTACATGTCTCTGCAGTGCAGCGCCATCTGGCGGAGGATAACCCAAGTGTAAGTAATCTATCTGGAGCAGGACGTACTGTATACTAAGAATAAAGTCCTGATCAGAGAATGCTGGGCAAAGGACCTATGGAAGAAAACAGCCAGGGCAGAGACATGACCCTTCAGAGTACTGAGTTGGAGCCCCGGCTCACGCTGCAGGAACTCCAGGATCCTGGGAATAAAGTACACACGACAGGGAAGAGACCTATACTCACACCAGTCAATGTAGGCACGCCAAACCCTATAGTAAATAGAAGAAGAAGACTTCTTTCTAGCCTTTATCATGGTAACAACAGAGGCAGACAGCCCCTTCTCCATCAAGATGGAGGTTTCAGCAGCCAGGCCGTCAAAGCCAGAGTTTGTAAATTGGGATGGGGTAAGTGACCCTGAGTGAGCAGGTCTGGCACCCTGGGCGTACTGATCTACTGCCAGCTGCACCACATCTGCGAACCACACTCTGCTTGGCCACCTGGGGGCCACCAGGATTGCTAGCACCCCCTCCTGAGGCTATCTTGCGCAGAACCCTGCCTAACAGGGGGAATGGGGGAAAGACATACAGGAGCTGAAAGTCCTGCCATGACATTGCTAGGGCATCCGTGGCCAAGGCCATAGGATCCTGGGACAGGGAGACAAAGGCTGGGAACTTGTGACTGTGACGGGACGCAAATAGATCCACATCTGGTTGGCCCCAACCGTGACACAGAGATTGGAACACCCTGTCGCAGAGGGACCATTCTCCCAGGCGAGAGGTCCCCCTGCTCAGAGAGTCTGCCTGCAGATTCTCCACCCCTGGAATGTACACAGCTGATATGCAGGGACATTGTCCTCCGCCCAGGCCAGGATCAGAGACACTTCCTTGAGGGCCCCCTTCCTCCGGGTCCCTCCCTGATGATTGATATAGGCAACCGCCGTCTGGTTGTCCGAGCGTACCTGAACAGTCCGGCCCCGAAGGTGTTGGGTCACGTGAGCCAGAACCAACCTGATCGCCCTCAGTTCCAGAATGTTGATAGGTGTGTGGCCTTCTGAGGGCCCCACCGCCCTTGGAACAGCAGGGACACCTGTCAGACTGGCATCCGTGGTGACCGTCTCCCAGCAGGGGGCCAGAAAGGATCTGCCCACCAACAGGTTCCTGGAGTCCAGCCACCACAAGAGGGACCACCTGACTAGGGGGGACATAAGGACCTGGTCCAGGGACGCAGGATCCTTGTCCCATACTGACAAGAGGTGGAGTTGCAGAGGCCTGTGAAACTGGGCATAAGGGACCGCCTCAAAGCACGACACCATCAGGCCCACCAGCTGCATTCCCTGCCTGATAGAGGGATGAGGGCAAGATAGCAGGAACTGAACCTGCGCTAGCAGACTGTCCACCTTCTGCTGAGGAAGAAAAATCCTTGCCTGAACTGTATCCAGATTCATTCCCAGGAAGGGAGTCACCAAGGAGGGAGACAGGGAAGACTTGGGATGGTTGATCACCCAGCCAAATGACTCCAGAGTGGACACTACTAGCTGAGTATCCAGCTCTGCCTGATGTAGGGACTGGGAAGAGATGAGAATGTCATCCAAATAGGGCAGCACGCGAATGCCCTGAGCCCTGAGCAGAGACCTCACTCCTGCCAGCACCTTGGTGAACACTCTGGGAGCTGAAGTGAGACCGAAGGGCAATGTCACAAATTGGTAGTGCTGATCCTCCAGAGTGAACCTGAGGAATCTTTGATGACCTGGAAAAACAGGAATATGAAGGTAAGCATCCTTAATGTCCACAGAGGTCATGAAGTCCCCTGGACGCAGGGAACTGATGGCAGAGCGTAAAGTTTCCATACGAAAGCGCCTGCACCTGACAAATTTTTTGAGGATCTTCAAGTCCAGGATGGGCCTGACTGACCCATCTCTTTTGGGCACGGTGAAAAGGTTGGAATAGAACCCCTTGCCCCTTTCTCGTAAGGGGACCTGACAGATGACCCCCAGCTCCAGAAGGCTTTGCACCGCCAGAACTAGAGCCTGAGCTGACATAGGGTCCTGAGAGATCCGGGATCTGATGAATCTTGGGGGCGGCCAGGCAGCAAACTCTATCTTGTAACCGGAGGACACTACCTCCTGAATCCACCGGTCTGAGACATGAAGCCTCCAGATGTGAGCAAAATGCTGAAGCCGTCCCCCCACCCGGATGGGTGAGGGCGCCCCTTCATGCCCGAGGGGGCTTGGGAGAAGACTTAGGCTTGGAGCCCCAGGATGAGCCAGGTCGTCCACGTCCTCTGCCCCTACCCCAGAAATTTCCTCGGGCCCCGGTAAGGGAGACCCCCCTCCCCTGTCTGGTAGGGGGAAGAAAAGGAGCCCTGTCCCAGAAAGGGCCAAGACTGCTGCCTGCACTGGGGTAACCTGCCTCCCTTAGCAAACAGGTCCAGGTGGTCCCCAAACAGGTGTAGTCCTTTGAAGGGAAAACCAGTGAGAGCTTTCTTGGCAGCATTGTCAGCAGCCCACTGGCGCAGCCAGACCGAGCGGCGTATAGCCACCACTTCTAAGCAGGGTCCTAATAGCCAAAGCCGTAATGGCAGAGGCACAGACCGGGCACATCGCTGTCCCCACACAGGCAAAGGCATGGGACGCCAGCTGATCAATACGCCGGTCCTCACCATCCCGCAGCGTAGTAGAGTCAGGGGAATGCATGACAGACGTGTTACATAACCCTAGGACCGGGGCATCCACCTCTGGAGGGGATGACCAACGCTTCACCACATCAGCAGGAAAGGGATACCTCTTATCCCAACTCTTAGGGACTCCAGGAAGCCTGCTGGGACGCTCCCATTCCTTGAGCACGAGATTATTAAAATGGGCTTGCTCAGGAAACTCTAAACGTGGCTTAGCAGTATGAAACAATTCCCCCTGCTGCCTGGGGGCCGCAACCGGGGGAAAGATAGACAGTACCTTAAAAATCTGAGCAACAGCCTATCAGTATCATCTGGGGCCCAGGGGTCATGATGATTCTGAGTCAGAGAATAACTCCCCTTCTTCCAAGGGGGTATAACCAGACAGTTCCAAGAACTCATCAGCCTCCATAGGGAAAATAGTGACATCAGGCGTCAAGTGCCGCTTCTTAGCAGAGGCCTTACGCGCCAAGGTATTAGCAAGCAACTTCTCAACACTAGCCAGTCTGGAAGACACATCAGGCTGAAAATCCCCACTGGTATGCAACTCAATGGGAATCAAATTTAAGTTTGGGGGAGTAGGTGACGCCATACGTGGCGCAGCACCTGCTGGGCACAAGGTATACAGACCCGCACATTGTCAGCACTAGTAGGGGACACCCCACAAGCTACACACAGCCGGGCTTGCTCCAAAGGAACCCCGGGCACATTATCCTGAGACGCCTCCATATGGGGATTATAGCGGCACAACAGGCCGATAGGGATTCACGCTATAAAAGCAACCCGGGATGCCCCAACAGCCCGCTAGGGAAGAGGGAGTAATTTACACACTAGGCCTCACAAGTTTAATAACTAAATAGAGGGAGTAGGGCCGGGAGAAACCAATAGGAGTTCGACCCGTCTGAAAGACATAAGCGAAGAGAACCCCATAAGTTACATTTATAATGACATAGGGTAAATAAAGCCGCCCGCGAGAGCACTCATGGACCGCGGTAGGAAGATGCCAACCACGCAGCAGCCGAATCCAGAGAAAAATGGTGCCGGGTATACCTCAAGGGGCGGGCCGTGGAGACAGTGACACGGAACGCGCCATCCGCGGGCCCCGCCCCCCCGAAGAGCGCAAAGCAGCACATGTGACAAGCAGCCAATAACACCGCACCAGTGCCTGAGGTAATGCCGCCGCCAACTGCGGAGCACAGTGGAAGGCGGCGGCATATTCAAAAACGCAACCAGCGCAACCAAGTCAGCGCGGAGACTGATACCAACCAGAAGCACATAATACAGTGAAGCACCAAGACATATACACCCCCCCCCCGAGTTACAAGGGAGAGCGAGGGAGGGCAGCTGCCACTTAACATAGGGCCCACCGATAGACAAGGGCAAGGGGCAATATGGCGGGAGGGGCATCCCACAGAGGCTCACCATATGCCTATACCGCCTACCCTTTCGTGGGAGATTGCGGTGGAGCAGCGCTCCTAAGCACCTGACAGTGGTGCTGCCTACCATCACCCGGACCAGCGCAGCCTAGGCTGGAAGGCACATTAAAAACGGAACGGGTGGGAATAGTCCTACAGGGCCGCAGGCTAATAGCCCCGCTCACCTGCGAGAAGAGAGAGCCATCTTCTTTTCCTTCGCAGTCCAGACTGCAGAGAAATTTTGGGGATTTGTGGGAGGTCCCGGGAATTTGAGGGGTCGGGAGGAGCCAATTTCGCGGTCTCTGCAGTCCAGCGCCATCTGGCGCAGTAATACCCAAGTGTAATGATTCTTATCTGGAGCAGGACGTACTGTATACTAAGAATAAAAGACACCTCAAAAGGTTCTCCCTCGATACAAGGATTTCCTAAAACGTGTCGCTCATGCCCCCCCCCCCTTTGATGGCAAGCTGTGTGACCAGATGGGATTTTAACCAGCAAGATTAAAAGCTAAGTTTTAACACTTTATCCTCTACTGCCTGTGTGTTTTTCCTGTCGTGTGTTCAAATGGTGTGATTGATAACCAGCTTCATACTGTGGACTTTTGCACTTCCTTCCAAGGTGAGCGACCCGCATATTCTTCCTTCAAATGGCAGATGAAACCTTACCAAAACTATCAATCCACATAAGCAGGTAAAATCTAAAAAATCCAACCCCTTGGGGGAAATATTCTGGGTCCATACATGGGCCAAATTAAAAAGTGGATTTGTACCCTGTGGACAAGTTTGCAGAGGCAAAGCCCCATCCCTCCTTGAAAAGAATATAAGGGCACTGGAGCAAGGGAGTTGCCTGAGCATTCCACCATCATGCTAAGGTTTCCCCACTTAAAGTCCATTTACCGACAAGAATGAGGAAAGCCCATGCAAAGAAGTTCTTGGAGTAGGACCCGAGCGTGCTTCACCAATTGTGTCAGACATTAAAAGGGGCCTAGTGTCATGTACTACAGGAGTTACGGAATGTTTATGATATTCCTGCTTTGTAAGGAATTTAAGAAATGTCATCACAAGTGTAAGCCTTTAACTAAAGCATGCAGTTAATCATAATTCGGATTGACTGAATCCTGGACAACATTCTGCTAAGCTAGCAGTCCGTACTATAACCTGAATCATACTCGAGTGATCTACTCTCCATAGACTACAGTTGCACAATAACAGGGGTGCTCAATCTTTTGAGGAGTGTGGGACACTTAAATGATTTGAAACCTGGTTGTGGGCCACAATGCATAGGCTCAGAATTTTTTAAATTTGGAATAGCATCATGAAGATTTTCTACAACAATCAGGATAACCACTGTCTCCAAAACTCCACTCCCCTACATTCATAAACAATCCCCACATACTAGCAATGCGCATGCCATTTGGCTTACCTCTCTGAATATATGGGTCTGTTTATAGCCCCCCCCCCCCCCCCCCCCCCCCATCAGCCCCACATCTTCCTAATACTCAATCCATCTAAGCTCCCACTAATGCTAAGCATACAATTATTATAGAAAAACTATTTTACGAAATTATTGTGCCAATGATTTCACCCAGAGGTGGTGTACTATCAATGTCATTGCATTCCTCCAAGCCACCACCATCACCTCTATTTGCCAATGCGCCCCTTCTATATCACTCTCCTCGTCTATTCCTACTTGTACCCCTATTTAACTGCCTTTTATATCATTTCTATTTACCCCTCCCACTTTCTCCACAGCATGTCAGAGGCCACATCAGATGGCTCGGAGGGCCAAACATTGAGCACATGTGCACTATAAGGTCTATATTTCCACCGGGGCAAGAAAAGCTGTATGGGGGTCCTAAGCCTGATTTTCCAAAGTATCCAATATGAATCTGAATCGGATACCAATATAATCTAGCACTAGAAAGCTATTCTTCAGGAATAAGACCCTCAATGGTTCGCCTATGTACTTGAAATGGGCAATATGAACAAATTCCAGGATGAAAATGAACTTGACCACTGTTTGGGACCACATAAAGGCCATCTCTGACACAACCTCTCATTTTGCTAGAGAATGCAGCTTCAGAAGGATGAATATAACATACCAATGGTAGTTTTCCGTTGTGGTCAAAGCAGCTGCTTTATACTGCTAACAAGAATGTTAGTAGACTGGCGGTTACCAACATCGAAGGGATTGTTAAGAAAGATATGAAGAAAAGGGATTGATAAGTAGCAATAAAATGTCCGTTAATGTATTTGGGGTGTAACAACTGAATTTGCAGGGAAAAAAAACCTTGTCACAAGACAAACTGCTGTGAGGCAAAAAACTCAAAATAACCAACAGAAGTCTCCTACATATAAATATATTCCAGAAGCAATAGCAGATTTAAATAGTGGTGCTCTAAACGACAAGTTATATTAGTCTCAACGCCATTAGAAAATAAAAACACACCTGTATTTTTCCACCATGGAAAGACCTGCCAAGAGTATGTTTTTCTTACCATTCCCTTAGTAGTTGACTCAGTGCTCCAACTGTCGAATCCGTTCTTCCACCATGCTCTTATGTCTGTGGGACTGGTTTTGGGTCTGCCTCCATCCTGTGGCATCTGTTCTTCCTAATCGATCACTTGTATATTTTCTCCTGGAGCTAAGGGCATCTTCAATCTAGATAATTAACAAGGTTAATAACAGCCCAGGTAAATGAGCAAGTATTAGTTTGAATTTAGAGGAAAAAAATGGAACAATTCTGATACCGAGGGTTTCAACATATGAGACCTTGCTCATTCTCCGAGGCAGAAGTACTCATCCAGTGTACCATCCAAATAAAAGGCTTGCTAGTGTAAACTTTTCCCGTAGTGTTAAATTTCCCCATTAACAACACTGTTCATAAACCTATAAAACCAGGCCTGTGGCCCTTATCCATGGTCATAGCCGGGGGGGGGGGGGGGTTAGGGGCTTAGAGTCCACGACCTTTGCTTGGCAGTGTTGCCAGGAAGGGTATAGGTCTTACATTTTTCCCCAGCAACAGAAGTTGTGAGCAGGGCAAGACCTGCCTCTCCATCCACTCTGCTTCTAATACAAACAAAGACCAAATCAAGCTAAAAGCTTTTGTTTTATGGAGCTGTATTTGTGATATGTGCTTCCATTCCTGTCTGGGCAGAAAAGCAATGTGTGTTATTGGGACGGATTGTTGTTGATCTACACACAATATGGGGTTCCTGGGTCAGTGATAAATTCAGGTCCCTTTCATACCAGGGCATTTCGATTCAATCGTGGGATTTTTGCAATCCCCTGTGAAAAGACACATTAACAGAGGCCAATATGAATGCAGACACCTTGCAAGAGCTTTGCCTGCAGCAACATATTCAACCCTGTTGAGTGGCCAACTGCTTTAAAAATCTCTGCACAATCACAGTTGCTAATGTGTATTTCATAGGAAAATTGCCAAAAATACCTTGGTGTGAGCCAAGCCTTATCCGTTTTTTTACAATTTTTCCGAAAATCAAACAAAATGGGGTTTAGAGACAGTAAAACACCTAAACTGGTTCTAACATTTTCCTATCGTACCTACAAAATAAAAGCCCTGGAAGGTGGGATCTAAAAGGACAATAAGCACTATCGCGAAAAATGTCCCAATGATATAAGTCCATAAAAATATGCTGGTTGGCGGGGGGAGGGGATAGTTATATGCCCAGCATCAAGAAATATCTAGCCAGGCTTGTTTTTCTCTCGTTTAATGGAAGGAAAAGGACATTCAGGGTCACAAGCTCTGTCACCCCTGATAGACTAAATGTGTCAACCCTGGATTTTATTCCTAATATGAGAGAATAAACCACAAGCATGGTAGGAGTTGTATTCAGTTCAGGTGTATAAGTGACCCCTCCTCTCTTAAGCCTATGTTCTTATATGCATTTTGAATATTACACAATTTCACAATAGTGCTACTTTAAGTACATTTCCCACCTGAACCTGTTATAGAACATCATCAAATGCTTCTAACAATGCTAGATGCTGTATGAAGTGGAGATAATCTATATATGCTAACTGTTTGAATCACTTACATAAAACAAGCGTGCAACTGAAAAATCTGGAAAAAGTGCCTTATCTGAACACCTGTTGTAGTACAGCAGTAAAATGGGTGAAGCAGCAATGGCCTGGATTCCAAAAAGTTATTCCTTGGAGTATTTGTATAGCAGCAAGCACATGGTGCATGTTTTAACAGCTCAAAGTTAAAACAAAAAAGGTAAATACAGTATTTAAAAAGGAAAACTGCACAAGAAACTGTATTCCCCGTGATCACCCGTAAACTCACCTTTTTTCTTGTTCCCACAGTGCATGTGTGGTGATCATTCTATTAAGATGTCCTGACATACATCAGTACGGCAAAGAAATCTGAATGGAATGAGCGCCACTGGCCCAATGTCTTGGGAATGCCAACATCAGCTATTCAGGAAGGCCTGGCATGGTGCGCGCCTAGCTAGAGTTATTTACCTTTGCTCCCAGGCAGCAGATCTTGACTATGCTCTCTCAGAAGGATTTGGTTTCCTGTTCCATGGAAATGCATTTCTCCAACTCCCTGTCTGTTATCTCCAGTTTTCTGCTCAGTAGATTTCACTTAGCACATCTATGTAACTAGAGCAGGGACAGGGTTCACATTTTCAGTAACAGGTTCCCTACACCTAGAGTTGTCAAGCGGTGCAGCACAAGACACACACTTGAAATAATGAAAGCAATATTGGTAGATTGGACTACTTACCTACCTATTCGTTTCTATGAAAAAATTGCAACATGCATACACATAGCAGGTCATGAACCGGTTCTGGGGCCCTGCTGCTCCCTGGTTCTGAGAAACTGCTACAATTTCAAAAAACAGCTCTATAGAACTGGGGGGGGGGGGGGGGGGGCTGGCTGAATCCTACTCCAAATTTCCAGGTTCATGTTTGTGAACTAAAGCAACCAAAAAGTTAGAAGGGGAACTGGCTGGGAAAAAAAAAGTGTCATTGAGTGGATACGGTGACATGAAACCGGGGAAAACCAGGGAAAAGAGCCGAGGGTATGGCTTTAGGAAGTGGGCTAAAAATTACAGGAACATTACAAAGCTGCATACCAGGAGAGAAAAAGGGGATTAGGTTGCAGATTAAGAAAAATATAACATACATATCAGTAAGAAACATGTTACTTACATCAAGACTTGAACGATTCAAAGAGGTATAGCTCAAGTCATTGGATACATTTTTTCTTGAGACAATCTCCTTTGCGGTAAGATTGCTTTGGCTCCTCTTAGAAATAAATTCTGGGGTTGTGCTCCAACTGCTAACACTTGAACTTTTATTTCTTGCGTAAAGTTCATAATTACGTAACCTTGCAGGCTTGTCCTCATCAAAGCATGATTTACGTCTGCTTTTGGCTTCAGTCAAGTCTCTGTCAAGTCTGTCCAATTCTTCAGTGGACCCAGAGAGACCTTTCCTCCAAGAGCTTCTAGATCCACGTTTACTGTCCAAGTGATTGGCTTCCAACACATCAATACTTTTCCATGTTCCCTTTACCAGTTCATCATTAATTCCCTTTGTTTGCACATTCACAATGCTTTGGTCAGTATCATTAGACATTTCATTTTGATCTAAAGTCTTGTCTGTATTCTCAACTTTTAATACTCCATCTTCCTTGCTTAGAGATATTTCAAATGGGACAATTATGTCGTTTTTTAACACTGGCTGGTCATTTGCAGATAGTCTAATATTACTAGTTGAAGTATGCCGCTCTTTTGTGGCTTCGTCCATGGTTGCATGGGTGGAGACAGTTTCAGATGGATAAATTGTTATACTGCTTGTCACTTTGTTTGGAGTGGTATTTACCTGAAATCTGCTGGTCTCAGAACTTGATCTTGCCCTGTATTCACTCATACTTTCTTTCATATCTTTTTCAATAATAATAGGTTTAATGACCATTGTGCACTGCAAGGATTCCCTTGGACTACATGACCGTGTTCTTGTTGAAGCATACGAACTGGTGTCTGCACTTCCTAAGCCATCAGACGATGCTCTTCTGAGTGGATCAGTTGCTAATTCTCTTTGCAGAATCTTTGAGTGATTTTCTTCTTGGGAACTAGGCTGTCTCTTAGTGTAAAGTCCTGACAACCTAGCTCTTCTCTCAGTTTCCCTATAATCTGAATTTTCTAAGATATGTGGTTTTTCAGGAATCAGAGGCTTTGAAGATTTGGATCTTCGATCCCTAATGTAAGATCGTTGCGTATCTGTAGCTTGATTATTTTGTAGTTCACCTTCATCTTTACTTGAAGTTTGAGATTTGCTTGATCGTTCATAGCTGTTGGAAATTGTATCATCTCTATTTGAAGATCTGGAATATTTGGAGAGTCTATCTCGACCTGTGGGCCTTAAATCATTGGTTTCCAGCTTAGAATTGCATTCCAAGTCATTGGTAAAATTTGGGCTATGATTAACGGTTTCTAAAGTTAATTCCGAAGACACTGTACAGTTTTCAGATGGTATAATTTCGTCATGGAGATTGGGGGTAGCACCATTCTCAGAAGAATCTTCAGAGGGCCTTTCTTTAAAAAAAGAAGTTGCAGCAGAAAATGAAGTTGTTAAATAAGCCTTACTAGAATAGTCTTCACCAAACAGCTTTATAGGTCTTTCGGTTTGCTTACCAGTAGAGGTTTTCCAGGACTTTTGAGGAAGTTGCTCTTGAATTGCTGGGGGATACCTACTTAGAACCGATGGCTGATCTTTAGACTTTTTAAAGTCATTTTGAGTGTGGCTTAAATCTCTATATGAAGAGGTTGGTACACGATCCTCTAGTTTCCTTAGGTTTCCTACTGTAGCATCAGCCATAGCAGGTCTTGGTGATTTTCTACTGTTAGAGCTGCTGTTTGAGAATTGTCGTTTATAAGTAGTTTCTGAATTTCGAGACCTCTCACTCCTAGAATATTGAGGGGACTCCTCTCTAGAAGTGTATTTTGAAATAGGTGGCTCAGTGGATTTGTTTTTTGTTCTTTCATTTTTAATTCGACTGTGCAACATCTCATCACTGTCAAGAACACCATTTTCGACTTCTCTGGACTGGCTTGCTTGCCTTTTTAAAGCTTGAACTTCATCAGTTGCTTGTTTGTTTTTGCTTTGTTCACTGAACAGATTTTCTTGAAGTTCACAGTTTTTATCTTTAAGTTGTTTCAACTCTTGCTCCAAACCCTCAAAACGCTTAAGCTGATTTTTCAGTTTCTCAATTTCTAGGTTGAGCTCCTTTATCTTGTTGTCCTCTTGGGGTTTATTCTTATCATTTTTGCTGCTTGTCTGACTCTCTGACTGTTTAACATAATCAAATCCAACCCTTTCCAGTGGCTTAGAGGTTAGTGTATCCTCAATTCTGAAACTGCGTTCTCCATGTTGATCCGTGGACCTTTCTAAAAGATTGGATTCATTTCTGGTCTGGTCTCCTGCAGTTATTTTACCTTTGACCTCAAGTTGCTCTGTAAGTTCCAGAATAGTTTTTTCATGTTGCTTTTCCCGTTCAATAAAACGTTTTCTTTCATTAGCAAAACTGACCGTTAACAATTTAATTTTTTCCAGCTCACTTGTCATTAGTTGTTCTGCTTTATCCAACTTGCTTTCGGAAGATTCCAGTTCCTTTATCCTGGTCCTAAATAATTCCAGTTCAGAAGATAACTTCTTTGACATATTTTTCTCTTCATTTAGGCTAAGACACAGTTGTGTGCAGTCACTTTTGCTTTTACTGAACGCTTCTTCTAGCTTCTCTAGCTCACTCATTCTTTTTTGGAGCTGCTCAATTTCCAGTCTAAGTTCGCGGGTAACATGTTCTTCATTTTCTAGCTTCTCTTTTATGAGCCTGCACAAATCTTCAGCTTTCTTTACTTCCTCATCTTTCCCTTCAATCTTTAGCACCCTTTTTCTTAAAGCTTCCACATCCGCAAGCATGCTAGAATTGCTCCCTTCTGCCTGTATAATTTTGTCCTGGAGATCGAGTACCTCATCTTCAGCCTTCTGCAGATTTCTTGTTGCCTCTTCCAGGTCATCCAACCGCCGGCCAAGGCTCTGTAGCTTAAACCGGAGATGGCGGCTTGAATGCTCCATTTTCGAGGAGTATATTAACCTTTTTTAAGAAGATTGCAATTGTTGCTAAAAAGGGTAAACCCAGAGCCCGATATACATTTATCCTTTTTCTTCCTGATCAGCATTCCTTGCATAACATCCATAGATCAACTTAACCTGCAAAAAATGGAAAAAAACATTAAAAAACTCTAATCCTTTAGGACTTCATTTCAAATTCATCTCTGCAAATTTTTAAAAATTAACATTACTCTCTGCAAAGCTTTACGGTGATTTTTAATAGACATTTTTAAGACATTGTATCCATCTGGTATTAAGCATGGACTCCTTCCATTGCCTTCTAAGACATATTCTAGCAAAATTAAATCACTTTAAATGTTAACTTAAGTGCAGAGTCAAGTAGACAAGGCTGCATATGTGGTGGTGGGGCATCTTCTGTACACTAAACATCCAAGTAGCTGCCCTACACTTGCCTAAAAGTGCTGAAACCAGAGGCCTGCTGACTGGCAGGTTGGTGCTCCCTCTATTCTTACTTGTTTACAGCTGGACTATTCCTTTTACATACCTTAAAGCAGAGCAAAACCTAGCATGGCTAGCCCCCGGGGCAGCCCAGAGCCGGCCACTGGCCTTCCCCTGGGGCAGCCCAGAGCCGGCCACTGGCCTTCCCCTGGGGCAGCCCAGAGCCGGCCACTGGCCTTCCCCTGGGGCAGCCCAGAGCCGGCCACTGGCCTTCCCCTGGGGCAGCCCAGAGCCGGCCACTGGCCTTCCCCTGGGGCAGCCCAGAGCCGGCCACTGGCCTTCCCCTGGGGCAGCCCAGAGCCGGCCACTGGCCTTCCCCTGGGGCAGCCCAGAGCCGGCCACTGGCCTTCCCCTGGGGCAGCCAAAAAAGCAATTATGTGAGTACTCACCTGTAGAATGGTTTTTGTTCTTGCACGGCCCGCTTCGTTATTCATAACAGTTGGGTTATTCCGCCACAAGGTGGCGCAGTGGTACTGCAGAAAGCTGTGGCATGTCCCGGCTCCCTATAAAAATGGGATTAACCATAGAGTTCCCTAGCGTAGACAAGCAGTGAGACAAGAAGCCAGGAGAGAATAAAGTAAAAAAATGTGAAAAAAGGTAAAAAAACCCCAATTAACTTGGAACAATCACCATAAAGAGGCAACCAAGAATAACGATAACAAGGGTGGGGCGAAGTGGACCGTGCCATGCAAGAACAAAAACAATTCTACAGGTGAGTAATCACAGAATTGCCTTTTTCTATATTGCATGGCACGGCCCGCTTCGGTATTCATAACAGTTGGGACATCCAAAAGCAGTGTCCAAAGTAGGGTGGGATCCCCAAAGAGTAACGGCCAGTAGTTCAAGTCACTACCGCCTGAAGCACCTTGCGGCCAAAAGCAGCATCCGCTGAGGCCTTAACATCAACCTTGTAAAACTTTGAAAAAGTATGAACAGAAGACTAAGTAGCGGCCTTGCAAACTTGTTCAACAGAAGCTTGGTGCTGAAAAGCCCAAGAGGCACCAATTGCACGAGTGGAATGAGTAGTAATTCTAAAGGGAGGTTCCTTTCCCTTAGCAGAATAGGCTTGAACCACCGCCTGACAGATCCACTTGCTGATAGTGGATTTAGCCGGAGGCAAACCCTTTCTAGGTCCAGAAGTGAGAACAAAAAGAGAAAGATTTCAAATAAAACTTCAGAGCCCTGACCACATCCAGAGAATACAGAGTCCGCTCCTTGGAATTAGCAGGATTAGGACACAATGAAGGCAAGACAATGTCCTGATTGAGATGAAAGGCAGACACAGCCAAGAAATCCGGCTTAAGCCGGAACACCACCTTATCCTGAGGTCTCTCAAAATAAGGAGGTTTGATGGAAAGCGCCGCTAGCTCAGAAACTCGCCTTACAGAAGTGATAGCCACCAGAAAGGCTACCTTAAGGGTCAGAATAGACAAGGTAGCATCCCAGATGGGCTCAAAGGAGGCCCCTGCAGAGCAGACAACATCAGATTCAAATCCCAGACTGGTAGCAAAGCCTTATGGGGTGGACGCACATGAGAAACACCCTGGAAAAAGGTTTTAACCAACCGGTGATTGGCAAAAGATCTTTGGAAAAAAAATTGCCAGAGCTGAAACGTGGCCTTTTAGGGTACTAAGTTGAAGGCCCAGATCCAAACCATGTTGTAAGAATTCCAGAATACTGGGAAAAGAAAACACCTGACAGGGAAGAGACTTGGGCTCACACCAGGCAATGTAAGCATGCCAGACCCTGTAATAGATAAAGGACAAGGACTTCTTCCTAGCCCGAATCATGGTAACAACAGAGGCAGGCAACCACTTTTCCATCATTATGGAGGTTTCAGCAGCCAAGCCGTTAAAGCCAGAGTTTGTAAATTGGGATGGTGTAGCTGCCCCTGGGTGATAAGATCTGGATCCTTGGGCAAGACGTGCCGGTCTACTGCCAACTGCACGGACGTCTGCTAAACAAACTTTTCTTGGCCAACAAGGGGCCACCAGGATGACTGGTACCCGCTCCTGGGCTATCTTGCGCATGACCCTGCCCAGGAGAGGAAACGGAGGGAACACAGAGAAGCTGAAACTCCGTCCAAGGTATTGCCAGGGCATCCGTGGCGAAGGCCAGGGGATCCTGAGACAGAGAGACAAATCTGGGAAGTTTGTGATTGTGACACAAACGCAAACAGGTCCACATCCGGCTGACCCCAGCGGTGACAGAGGGAGAGAAACACCTGGCTGTTGAGAGACTACTCCCCCAGACGAGAAGTCCCCCTGCTCAGGGAGTCCGCCACCTGGTTCTCCACCCCTGGGATGTAGACCGCTGAGATGCAGGGAACATGCTTTTCCGCCCAAGACAGAATCAGGGACACTTCCTTGAAGGCTCACTTGCTTCAAGTCGCCCGGGCTAAGGGTACTGACAGCAGAGCACAGAGTCTCAATGCGAAAATGCTTGAATCTGACAAATTTGTTGAGGCCCTTCAGATCCAGAATGGGCCTCAGAGAGCCGTCCTTTTTGGGGACCGTGAAAAGATTGGAATAGTACCCCTGACCTCTTTGATGAGGCACCAAGCAAATGACTCCGGACTCTTAACAGGCAATGAACCGCCAGAAGCAACTCTTCAGGGGGTTTAAAGACATTTGGGATCTGATGAATCTTGGGGGGGGGGGCAGGCTGCAAACTATCTTGTAACCGGAGGACACTACCTCCTGAATCCACTGATCTGAAACATGAAGCCTCCAGACGTGAGCAAGGAGCCGAAGCCGCCCCCCACCCGAATGGGTGAGGGCGCCCCATCAGGGGGCTTGGGAGAGGGTTTGGGCTTAGGATTCCAGGAGAGACTGGGACGACCACGGGTTCTGCCACGGCCCCAAGAATCTCTGCGACCACTGGAGAGGAGGGAGCCACGGCCTCCTCTGGGAATGCGAAAGGAAGGGAGGGGGGCAGAGGGCCCCCAAAAGGGCCAAGACTGCCTCCTACGCTGAGGCAGCCTCCCATCCTTGGCTAGAACATCAAGACGTTCCCCAAATAGCCGCAGCCCCACGAAGGGGAGGCCAGTGAGAGCTTTCTTAGCCACAGCGTCAGCTGCCCACTGGCACAACCAGACAGAGTGGCGCATAGCCACCAAGAGCGCAGAGGCCCTACCACACAGCTGCACAGCATCATCCATAGCAGTAAGGATAAAGGCCACAAAATCAGAGCAAAGTAAGAGAGTCCTATATTCCTCCCCACACTACCAGCTGTTGTGCCATCAATGAGAAGCTTGAGCAGCTTCTTAAGGGCAATAGCAGTAATGACGGCAGCATATACGGGGCGCAAGCCAGCCCCCACAAAGGTAAAAGCATGGCAGGCTAATTGATCCATGCGCCGGTCCTCACCGTCCCTCAGAGTGGTAGTGTCAGAGGAAGGCATGACCGAAGTATTGGACAAGCCTAGCACGGGAGCGTCCACTTCAGGGGGAAATGACCACCTCTTAACAAGATCAACAGGAAAGGGATACCTCTTATCCAAACCCTTGGGCACAGCAGGCAACTTGTTAGGACGTTCCCATTCTTTAAGCACCAAGGGGGGGGGGGGGGGAGGGAGGGGAGGGGGAAATTAAATGGGAAAATAAGGGGACACGGTCCCCAAACTACTTACCCCCTCAGAAGCCAGGACAGAAACTCTGCATCCCTATTAGGCTCACCATAAAGCCTATGGCCGGCTACCCTTTGTGTTACAGGGTCTGCGGCTTGGAGCTGCGCTCCGGGAGCACTTGACCCTAGTGCTCTTCTACCTTCACCGATCTGTCAGCTGAGGCTGGGAGGCAGTGAGGGTCCAGAAAAGGATGGAAATAGACATGCAGGACCGCAGGCTTGGTTGCCCCGCTCACCTGCGCAAGAGAGAGAGCCATCTTCTAACTTCGCAGTTCCACTGCAGAGGAAACACTCTATGGTAACTATGGTTAAGCCCGTTTTTAATAGGGATCCGGGACATGCCACAGCTTTCTGCAGTACCACTGCACCACCTTGCGGCGGAATAACCCAACTGTTATGAATACCGAAGCGGGCCGTGCCATGCAATAAATAAAATCAGGGTGCCCTGCTGTGTGAAACTCCTCAGTTGGGCTGGAGCGCACACACATGCCCAAAGATGTTGGAATGCACCCACCCTTACTCTTCATTGCAGAAGGCTAGAGCTGTTTGCCAACTGATTGGACGATATACCGTCTATGTGCTGTTGGCCCGGGTAAAGGTAAGCCGTTACAGGCAAACACGGGGGGTCCACACAATGGGGCATCCCAAACCAGGATGCCCCCAAGGCTCACAACAGAAGCCGGGATAGTCAAAAATCACAGGTTTTGTTCTGCTTTAAGGCTTATTGGCAATATTTATTCATGCATACACTATGCAACATTTTACAAACATCAAGCCATCCAGAGTTATGTAAAATTTACACCAGAAGTAATCTATTCAGTAGCATGACTTTCCCTCCATCATGGCTGGCTATACATTGACTTGCCTAGGTCACGTAGCCTGCAATAGTAGAGGTTTTCAAACACACTCCTGTGACAGTGAAGGACATATGAAAAACAATGGATTACCACTTTTCAGCTTAAAAAAAAAAACTCAAATTCTCTCATCTGCCTTTAGGGCGATTGGTTAGTACCTCAAGTAAATAATACATATATGGCAGAGAGTAGGGTTGTCATAATCACATAAATAATGCATTATTCAAAGCCTTCATCTACCACCAGGAAGCAATGTGGCAAAGTTCAGCCTGTGTAAATAGGGATTTGCTTACATTCAGGAAATGTAGGAAAGTCAGGTATAGCTGAGATGATAATCCTAAATTAGGTTACCCTTAGTATACATTTCTAAAGTGAAACCCAGTGCTCTCAATCTTTCACACAAGAAGGGCAAGAAGTACATGAAGAATCTTAGGCAGACCTCTCACACCAGTCTGTACATAAAGCAACGGCTTTGGTAACAATAGTGCTTTGATTCCCGGGGTACATTTAAAAGACCTAATTTATTTAGAAAACACACTCTTTAATCACTAAATAAAAACTCAAAAAAAAAAAAAGAGGTTATACAAGTTTCCAAACGCTTCCTCAAAAACAACGCATGGCCCAGTACGTTTTCATAGCTTAGAAGCCTGAAATAGAACAATTTGTACCAAAGGCAATCTGCCTCACCCACCCAAAAATAGAAAAAAAAGAAAAGGCCCGTATGGTCCTGCAAGCAAAGACACACCTGCTAAAAAATGCAATGTATATATACACAACTCTTTTCACCGTCACAACTAGCTTGCCAAACAGATCTGGGACCAGCAACCACCAATATAAGAAAAGAAAACCCTTTAGATAAACGTGTCATCTAACCTAACCCTAGATGATGCTACCTATATAGCTCTAGGCAATGCAAGAAAGATTTCCACTTTCATAGGAAAGAAGGGGCCCTAAATGATGACTGACATAGAACCCCATCTCCAATTTGTTTTCTGGTTTGTCAGGGGAATCTTTCCTGTTTGCTTCAGCATAGTTTGACCCGATATGGCTGTTTTGAA
Organism: Gastrophryne carolinensis; assembly: GCA_027917425.1. Lineage (NCBI taxonomy): Eukaryota > Metazoa > Chordata > Amphibia > Anura > Microhylidae > Gastrophryne > Gastrophryne carolinensis. The sequence goes on from CM051236.1 coordinate 271,263,928, forward strand.
ATAATTTTCTAATGGATAGTACAGCAACAGTCACAAGGGGGAAGGGGGAGCAAAATGCTAAAGCAGGTCAGAAGATCCTGCTGTTAAAAGGACAATCATAACAGTCTCCAAGACCTTATTCATGGCTGTGGGGACTCTCAAACGGATTGCCATTATTATTCTTTACTTATAAAGCGCATCATCCTCCATGGTGCTGTACAAGGTAGCATTTACAGACTTCCAATCACCAGAAAAGTGGCCCAAGCATGTTTTTCCAACATTGCGTATGACCTACTGAAGACCAAGCACTAAAACAGCCCAAAAACAAAGACCCAGCCAGCATCCTGTTTATTGGCATAGAGTCTTCACTCTTGCTAAACAATGTTGTTAAAGTGAGCTGCGTAAAGTCTAACCTAGATTTGTGCCTTTGTGATGGAATCCCCATTGCAATACCGACCAACTGAGTGAAATCAGCCAGCATGCAATAAGCCAGAGGTTCTCAAAGTACCATTTTAAATGTTCCAATCTTATGCGAGTTGTCAGCTATCAGTCCACTATAACCATGGTAAAAACACAAAAGCCAGCCGTGTTGGAAGGGGTTAGCAGAATTGCAGTTTTGGAACAAATCAGGCCTAGGTGAGGTATACATGGCAGCAGATTAGGTTAGGGGTACAGAGCAGTCTGCATCTTACTGCATCTTTAACTAACCAGGGGTTTGAACTCTAATCAAAAACTTCTCCACGCCTGGGTACAAATCTTCTGGCACAGGAAGTACTGCATTTTTCACATATATTCTGAACCAAATGGTGTGCTAAATTACTCCCCTCCCAGAATCTAATAGCACACAGCATAGCAGAACCCTCCCCTCCACACACACCTAAATAGGCAGTGTGCAGACCCCCCCCCCCATTCACAGGTTCCCATAACAGGCAGTGTGCAAAATCCCCCCCATCTTTGCCAAGGGGCAAGAGGAAGGGGCAGCAAAGCTCTGTTATGACAGCTGACAGTGGAGGATGGGCAGATGGCACTTTTACTCACAAACAGGGGGCCAGTGGCACTTGCTGCTCCTCGTAAGGCATGGAGCACACAACTGACATAAGCTGGGATGATAGAACTGCATAGGACGGGCAGCAAAAAGCAGCACTTGGACCCGGTTAGCTCCCTGCCCATACTCCACTGTCCACTCTACCATAACAGTGCTATGCTGCACCCTCCACACACATGGGCTTCCCCCCTATGGTTTTAAAAATACAATTCGGTGAAATACTCACCTGTAGAATTGGTATTATAAGTATACAGTACGTCCTGCTCCAGATAGATTACTTACACTTGGGTTATCCTCCGCCAGATGGCGCTGCACTGCAGAGACATGTAAAACAGGCTCCTCCCGGCCCCTCAAATACCAGGGGACCTCCCACAAATCCCCAGCATTGAAAAGCAGTGAACAAGAAGCCGGGAGAATTTAACCACCCAAAAACTGGTAACTATAACAATGACAACAATCACCATACAGGGGATCCAGAATAATGCAAAAACCAGGGTGGGGTGGAGCAGGACGTACTGTATACTTATAATACCAATTCTACAGGTGAGTATTTCACAGAATTGTATTATTCTTAGTATACAGTACGTCCTGCTCCAGATAGATTACTTACACTTGGGACATCCAATAGCAGTGTCCATAAAGTAGGGTGGGATCCCCAATAAAAAAGGTAACCGCAGACAGTTTAAACCACTGCCGCCTCCAAAACCTTGCGGCAAAAAACAGCAACAGCTGAGGCCTTACCATCAACCCTTCCTAGGACCAGAAGGGACCACAAAAAGAGCATCAGTTTTCCTGAAAGGTGCAGTAGCCACCAGAAAGTACTTCAGACACCTAACCACATTCAAAGAGTGCAAAACTCTCTCCTTAGCATTTCTAGGGTTAGGGCACAAGAAGGAAGAACAATATCCTGATTCAAATGAAAGGCAGACACTACCTTAGGCAGAAAATCAGGTTTGAAACGAAACATCACCTTGTCCTGGTGCCTCTCATAGTAGGGGGGCTGAATGGACAGTGCCGCCAACTCAGACACACGCCTGACAGAAGTGATAGCTACCAGAAACACCACCCTGAGCGCAAGAATATGCCAGTAGGGATTGACGCTATAAAGCAACCCTGGATGCCCCAATGACCCGCTAGGGAAGTGGGAGTAATTTTACAAGGCCCGACTATCAATTACACCGGGCAGAAAGAAGCCAATGGATTCACCCTCTGAAAGACACAATGAGAAGAAGGGTGTCAGAACCGAAACACACTACTGTGAGTATAAAGCCACCCGCGAGGGCACTTACGGACCACGGTAAGTAAAACGTCACACGCGCGCGCGACCAGACAACATGGCACCAAGTACCTCGAAGGGCAGGCCAGAGCGAGCCGTGACGCGGGGCGCGCCATGCCAGGCCCCGTCCCCCTGAAGAGCGCGAAGTCCAACCGACAAGCAGCCAATGAGGACGCAGAAGCGTCTGAGGTAACGCCGCCGCCCGGCGCGGAACATCCAAATGAAGGAAAAGGCGCGCACGGCGGCGGCATTTGCAGTGTAAAAAGACAAGTCAGGGCGGCGGTTGACACCACATATACTAGTCCAAGCAGACATTACAAAAGGCCATATGCACGTAATCACAATACACTGACATCCACCCCCCCCCCTTTCTTTCCCCCCCGAAGGCTACAGGGAGAATGAGGGAGGATGGCGGCCCTTTGTACAGGGCCTACCGGGGCATGGGACAATAATGCGGGAGAGGCATCCCATAAAGGCTCACCATCAGCCTATTCCGCCTACCCTTTGGTGGGGGACTGCGGTGGAGCAGGGCTCCTTAAGCACACATGGTGCTGCCTACCTTCACCCGACCAGCGCAGCCCAGGCTGGGAGGCACATCACACGAAGGACGGGTGGGAATAGTCCAACAGGGCCGCAGGCTTTAATAGCCCCGCTCACCTGCGACAGAGTGATAATTTCATGTCTTCGCAGTAAGCACTATAGAGAAATCTGTGGATTTGTGGGAGGTCCCTGGGTACTTGAGGGGCCGGGAGGAGCCTGTTTTACATGTCTCTGCAGTGCAGCGCCATCTGGCGGAGGATAACCCAAGTGTAAGTAATCTATCTGAAGCAGGACGTACTGTATACTAAGAATAGCAAAGTCAACTCACCTGAAAACAAGGAGTGCTAGCCAAACACAGGCCACACCCACCAGCCAGCAGGACCAGGGCTGCGGGAGCACCGGTAAGTGGACTTTTCCTTTACCAGCCCCACATTTGCTCCACAGACCTTCAGTCATAGCAAACAGTACCCCCAACAATACGTAGGCAAAAAAATAGGGGGGGGGGGTGGCATACCATGGAAATTAAAAGAAATTACATCGAGTACACTCAGGAACCCAAATCTGGTCCATTAATGGGGCATTCCAGGCAAAAGGTTAAATGCTTTCTGCTTGCCCAATGAAAGATGCAGCATCTGAAAGCATTAAGCAAGATTTTTTTGCCTGGAATGGTACTTTAAAGTAAAATACTAAAAATACCACAATGACTAAATAAGTCCTTTTGAAACGAGTGGTGCATCTATACATGGGAACACAATAGCCAAGCCAACCAGGATTTTGGAGCCATTAGGCCCTTGCTAGGTTTTCATGCACAACAAACTTTCGCTGAAAGTTGCAACCCTTATGGCCCAAACAGCATTCATTTGCATTCAATTTTTCATTAATTCATTTTTTGGAGAGGTCTGGCTGGACAGAAAAAGGATACTTATCTTCAATGTAAAAAGCTTAAAGTCCCTGTCCAGACACACACTAACGTCATCCCACACCACCTCCCTTGGGAACAATTTATTAGATGTAAATAGCTATGCAAAGCCCCTTTCCTCACCCTAATTTGGGGGTCCTGGCTTAGGTAGAAAGGATGTGTCATGATGCAAATTTATGAATCTTGGGTGTGCTCTGCTGTAGTAGCACACCACTGTGAGACTACCGTGGCTTGCCATGCTCACTTGTGCAGAGAGCACCAGGGGATAGAGTGACTGTTGGACCACGTTTTTGTGTGGTTCTAAAGAAATGAAAATGAAATCTGGGCACATTTTGGAGTCCCGATACAGCATCTACTCTGTACTCCGGGAAATGGAGGAGAGGCACATGGCATGGGCATCAGGTAAGCTGCCTGCTGCATTATTATTGCCACTGGGTTTAGAGTCCCTTTAAACCTAGTCAGGAGGTGTAGGCACTTTAGCAGCTCTTCAAGAAAAGTATACCATCATGATGACTATATGGATGTACTATGCATTTCATGGACTGTTTTAAGTTGATTGATTCGGAGAGTCCCAACTCCTTCCAGTCAAATCTTCCACCGTGCATAAGTGTGATGGAAGAATCTCACACACCTTCTAAATTCTTATTAGGATAAAAGTAGGAAAAACGCAATTCTGTGAGTACTCACCTGTAGAATTGTTAGTTCTGGGATATCCATTCCAGAACCTCCTTACACTTGGGATTACCTCCTTGCCGATTGGATGTGACTGCAGGACAAAAAAGGCGTGGCCCCTCCCGGCCCCATAAGTAGCAGCTGCCTCCTAACCTAGATCAGTACTTAAATTACTTCACACCGAACTCCGCCAGAATACTCTCAAAACATAAATCTCTTTTCCTTGCCAATGAAAATAATAAGTGGACTAAACACCATCAAAAAAGCATCAAAAAGATAGATCGTGACCCAAAACGGGTGGGCCGGAGGGTCTGGAATGGATTCCCAGAAAAAACAATTCTACAGGTGAGTACTCACAGAATTGCGTTTTTTCTTCCGAACCATTCCAGACCCTCCTTACACTTGGGATCTCCAAAAGCAGTGCCATCTATGGGCGGAATCCCCAGCGCAGAACAGCAGGTAGTTCATTTTAATACCGGCTGAAGAATCTTTCGACCAACAACAGCGTCAGCTGAGGCTCTAACATCCACCTTGTAAAACTTGGTGAATGTATGAACCGAAGACCAGGTGGCAGCTTTACAAACCTGTTCCACCGAAGCCCGATGCTGAAAGGCCCAGGAAGCACCAATAGCCCTAGTAGAATGGGCCATGACCCGAAAAGGGGGTTCCTTCCCCTTGGACGAGTAGGCTCTTACTGCCTGCCTAATCCACTTACTGACAGTGGCTTTAGCTGGCGGAAGCCCCTTCCTCGGCCCTTCTGATATAACAAAAAGAAAATCCGTCTTGCGGAAGGAATCTGTAGCTGCCATGTAATATCTTATGGCTCTGACTACATCTAAAGAATGAAGCGCCCCTTCCTTAGCATTAGCCGGAACTGGGCATAAAGAAGGTTGAATTACCTCCTGATTAAGGTGAAAAGGAGAGACAACCTTAGGTAAGAAATCAGGCTTAAACCAAAAAACTACCTTGTCTCTGTGTAACTCAAAATAAGGAGACCTCATACATAAGGCGGCTAACTCAGAAACACGCCGCAATGAGGTGATTGCCACCAAAAATATCAACTTAAGCGTCAAAATGCTCAATGGAGCGTCAAACATAGGTTCAAAAGGGAGCCCACTGAAGAGCCGACAATACCAAATTCAAGTCCCACACCGGTAAAATAGACTTGCGCGGTGGACGGACATGAGGGACTCCCTGAAAAAAAGTCTTAATGAGCCTATTCCTGGCGATAGACTTCTGGAAAAAAAAAATAGATAAGGCCGACACATGCCCTTTTATGGTGCTTAATTGTAGGCCCATTTCTAAGCCATCTTGTAGAAATTCTAAAAAATTCTAGAAATTGAATACCTTCTGCATGAAAATTTCCTAGCATCACACCAGGATATGAACGACCACCAGACCCTGTAGTATATCATGGAAGAAGACTTCTTCCGGGCCTGAATCATGGTATGAATAACCTTAGCCGATAAACCGTTCTCTACTAAGATCGAGGTCTCAATAGCCAAACCCAGCATCTGTAAATTCGGGTGCCGCAGCGCCCCCTGTGTGAGAAGATCTGGCTCGTCTGGTAGGCACCAATGGTCTACCGACATCCTTGTTATGTCTGAAAACCAACTTCTCCTTGGCCAGCGAGGAGCCACCAGAATGGTTGGTACCCCTCCTGAGCTATCTTTCTTAGTACATGGCTCAAGAGCGGGAGAAAAAAAACGTACAGAAGCTTGAACCTTACCCAAGAGACTGACAGGGTGTCCGTTGCAATGGCCAGAGGGTCCCTTGACAGGGACATGAATTTTGGCCGCTTGTGATTGTGCCTGGATGAAAAGAGATCCACCTCCGGACAACCCCTAGCGAAGGCAAAGGGCTTGAAAGATCTTCTGACTGAGGGACCATTCACCCAGACGCAGCGCCTTCCTGCTCAAAGCGTCTGCCTCCAGGTTTTCTACCCCCGGGATGTAAACTGCCGAGATGCAGGGAACATTCTCCTCTGCCAAAATCAGAATCTGGCTTACCTCTTCTAGAGCACTCTTGCTCCGTGTACCCCCCTGATGATTGATATAGGCTACCGCCGTCCGATTGTCTGACTGGACTTGGACAGCCTGTCCCCTTAAACTGGGGGTCAGATACTGAAGCACTAGCCGGATTGCTCTTAATTCCAAAATATTTATGGGAAGCCGATTCTCCTTCGCCCCCCACTGTCCCTGGAATTTCTGGGTCTGCCAGATACCCCCCCCCCCCCCAGCCTGTGAGACTGGCATCCGTGGCAACGATCTGCCACTGCGGTGTCAGAAAGACCTGCCTACAGACAGATGTAGAGGGTCCATACACCACAGGAGAAATTTCCTGGCCGAGGGTGTCAGAACAAAGACTTGATCCAATTAACTGAAGAGGCCTCATGTGAAACTGGGCAAAAGGCACGGCCTCAAAGCAGGCCACCATAAGGCCTACTAGATTCATCCCTAGTCGAATGGTCGGCTGCCGGCAGGCCAGTAAGGCCTCTATTTGATTCCGAATTAGCAGAGCCTTCCGCTCTGGCAGAAACACCTTGACCTGAACTGTGTCCAGAGTCATTCCTAAGAAATTCCTTACTGGTGCCGGAGTGATATGGGACTTCAGATAATTGATCACCCAGCTGAACTCTTCCAGAGTTGATAGGACCGTCAGCAGATCATGAAGGATACGCAGAGGAGACCCGGCTGAAATTAAGAGATCGTCCAAATATGGAATGATGCATATCCCCTCTGAAAATGGCCATGAGACCTGCCAAGACCTTGGTAAATACTCTTGGAGCCGAGGATATCCCGAATGGAAGTGCCACAAACTGGAAGTGCTGGCCTTCCAGGGCAAACCTCAAGAACTTCTGATGCCCTGGAAAATCAGAACGTGAAGATACACGTACCTTATGTCTATTGTAGTCATAAGATCCCCGGGCTGAATTGATCTTACCGCTGACCTTAGTGTCTCCATGCGGAAATGCTTCACCCGGATATACCCGTTGAGACTCCGTAAGTCTAACATGGGACGAATCGACCCGTCCTTTTTGGGGATAGTGAACAGGTTGGAGTAAAACCTCCGACCTTCCTCCTGAAGGGGTACCTGACAAATTACCTCTCCTTGAAGTAGATGCTGAACAGAGGCTCTCAGGGCATCTGTCTTTACCTGGTTCCGGGATGCCCCTGACCAAAGGAACCTTGCGGGCGGTCTGGCTGCAAACTCGATCTTGTAGCCTGATGACACCACCTCTTGGATCCAAAGATCCGCCACGTGGCGTCTCCAGATAGGAGCAAAATGCAAGAGCCATCCCCCCACCCGCTCGGGTGAGGGCACCCCCTCACGTTGGAGTGGGCTTGGCTGGAGGCTTGAGCCTACTTCTCCAGGCCCCTCTTGTCCTATTACGAGCTCTGCCTCTGCCCCAAAAATCTCTACGGGAGCATGAAAGGAAGGCACCTCTGCCATTCCGAAAGGGCCGATATGAAGAAGGCCTCTGAAAAGGCAGAATCGCCCTCTTCCTCTGAGGAAGTTTGCCATCCTTGACCATACGGTCTAGCCGCTCTCCAAAGAGTCTGCCCCCTAAAAAGGAAGATCCGTAAGAGCTTTCTTAGCGGCGGCATCCGCCGACCATGGTCTTAGCCATAAGGAATGGCATAAAGCAACAAGAAGAGCCGAAGTTCTAGCAGCTAGCCTGACCGCATCATCCATAGCAGTGATAGCGAAAGAATTAAAGTCCAAACAAGCCTTAAAATCTTTGGACTCATGAATAAGCCTGCGACACTTAGCCCTGGCCAGATTTTTCTTCACCTTCTTCCTTGAAGCCAAAGACACAATAGCCATGGCACAAACAGGGCGCAAAAAGGAACCTACCATAGTAAAAGCATGACGGGCCAACTGATCCATTCGTCTCGTCCGTGGGATCTCTTAAGGATCCCATAGTAGCAGACGGCATTATAGAAGTATTAGACAAGCCTGATACTGGAGAATCCACCTCGGGTGGATAAGACCAAAGCTTAATCATATCCGCTGGAAAGGGATACCTAGTGTCTAGGATCCTGGGAACAGCCGGTAGCTTGTTAGGATTTTCCCACTCCTTTAACATCATCTTGGAAAAATGCGGCTGTTCCGGGAACACCTGCCTTTGCCTTACTGGCTTAAACAGGTCGTCCTTCCCTCTTTTTGCCACCTCAGGAGGGGTAATATTCAAAATTTCAAAAACTGATGAAAGCAAACACTCTGTTTCGTTTGAGAAAAGGGGATCCTCATCAGAAGAGAATAAAATAGAATTACTATCCTCCTCACCAGAGCGTAAATTCCCCTCTGAGAGCTGCTCGTCTATATACTCTTCCTCCTCCTCAGACCCAAAAGAGGCGAATAAATCTCTTTCCTCCAAACAGGCTCCAAATGCCTCCTCTTATAGGTGGCTTTCCTAGGAATGACCAAGGATAACTGTTTCTCTAAGTTATCCAACCTGTGCGCCACACCCGCCTGCAGCTCGCGGCTTTCCCCCTCTCCAGGGGATGTAAGAGATGGTTGAGCCATCACACTCCCTGCAGCAATAGCTGGGCTAGAAACCTGAGCCGCCGCTCTATTATGGTCTAAACCAATTCTCATGGCGCAAGCGGAACAAACCGTGCTGAAGCTACCCAGGGGATCCTGCTTACATAAGGGGCAGAGCCCGCCCTGCTCAAGTGGGATGCCCAAATCCCTATCCACTGATGCCTCCCTCATGGTGGTTTTTTTTTTTTTTTTCAAATTGGCAAAAAAGACCTAAGGTCCTAAGCCTAAACCAATCCCAAGGGGACTGGGAGGAACCACAACCCTTTTTATCCTTCTTCCCAATATCTAAAAAGAAACAGGAGAAAGAATCCTATTAGAAAAAAAAAGAAAAGTAATTTCCCCTTTAATGCATAAATCTTTAATATAAACATTTAATAAAATAAAATATAATCTAATATAAATAATCTAAGCAAAATATTTATAAAAAATAGATATAAAGATATCTTGGAAATATGATTATTAATACATTAAATAATAATACTAATAACAAAAATGATAAAAATGTCCACCGTACGTTGCAGCGGCCACGCTGCCCAGCAAGAGAGCCCTTCTAGGCTCAGAAGAACCTGGGTCCTCCTGGATAGCGGCTGGCCCGCGATGGCCGCCGCCGCAGCGGCCGCACTGCCCAGCAAGAGAGCCCTTCTAGGCTCAGAAGAACCTGGGTCCCTCTGGATAGCGGCCTGGCCCGCGATGGCCGCTGCAGCCAACACTCTACAGCAGCCGCACTGCCCCAGCCGGGTCTGCTGTGCACCTACCTCCATAGCGAGGTAACTTTGCAGGGGAGCCTAGGATACAACCTCCCTCCAGCCGGAGAGAGACACACCGAGAAAAAAAAACGGCCTCGTGCTTCCACATTTAAGCTCCGCCTCCTGCGTGACGACAGACCAAAAAAAAAAAAAACCTAACCTGACCAGGAAGAAGGATGCGTTGAAATAAAAAACGTTCCTCAGCAAGTACACCAGAAAGAAACCTGCGGCTGACGTGCTTTCCAAGAAACCTGCAGCCCAGAGCGCAAGATCTCTGTAAGGGCCCCAAGACCCCGGGCGCTTCCACCTTACCTCACGAACCCCAAACCAGCCAGACGCTGTGGGAGGCACAATTGGGTCTAGGGGATCCATGGAAATAAGGCTACGCAGGAAGCCGTCAGGGTGCCTTCCCCCGCTTGCTGCCAATCCTTGAGAGCTAATCCTGAACAACCTTCACAGTCAGTCACTTGCAACTGCAAGAAAGAAACTGATCTAGGTTAGGAGGCAGCTGCTACTTATGGGGCCGGGAGGGGACACGCCTTTTTTGTCTTGCAATCACATCCAATCAGCAAGGAGGTAATCCCAAGTGTAAGGAGGGTCTGGAATGGATTGGAAGAAAAATTTCCAAAGGCCAAGGGACCTTGAGCAATGTCCCACCAAGAAGTACCCCCACCAGTAACATCCCTCTAACCAGACATCTAAGGCTAGATCCCTTTTGCATCTTTTTCTTCTGGTTATCTTGGTCCCTCAAACTGCATGAAGACAAAAACAGAACTTTTCATTCTGTTTCACATGCAAGTACTATACCTCTCAAAACCCTACAATTTCCTTTAACAGATCTTACAATAAAAGACAGACAGACCCATCTCCCCAGTCTGTTCCTGTAATCTGACAACACTAAAATGTAAGCGCATGCCCTGGTCATATCCTGACCTGACTACCGATACACCTTTCAATTTGATTTACTAACAAACAGACTGGCAACCCACCAAACTAGTCTGTTGCTTGCCTCACCTGCTTCTCCTCTCCATTTCCCAGCATTGCTGTCCTCATGTGTTGCCACAGTTGCCGATAGAGGAGAGAGGCATCGTCTACTGCTAACGCCTGAGGAGCAGTCCAGGAGGCAAGACCTGGGCGTATTATTGTTACTAAAAGATACAGATTTATTAGCTTTGGATCAAGGTCTTGCTGGAAGACAACTATTCATTTCGCACAAGTTAAAAAATTAAAAATAGGATTAACAGAGATATCAAACTCAATAAGCATGCTCCTTTGATAAGTTCCAAAAGCATTTACTGAAAAGTAGTACATGAGGACCCTTCCCTATTGCTACAAAAATCATACTTTCACTTTTGTGGACTCCCTAAGACCTCAGATCAAGAATAGGGACTCATAGCCCCAGTATGTGAAGCTAGGTATGGTCCTTGTTCCACCAGCTTCCACTGAGCATGCCTACTGTTCTCAACAGGGTTTTAACACAAAATGGTGCAGAGGGTGCCTTAACTTACTGTCGTGAGAGCGGCAGTAAGGTAATCTGGTCCTGATCTGAGGAATTACAAAAAATTTTAATAAAAAAAAATCTTAAAATTCTTAATTTTTCAAAAAGTATTCTATTTCTTTTTTTACATTTTATCAAATCTTTTGCAGAAATGTGCATTGCAATTGGAAACCCTTTAGTTTTTTGATAAATTTGCAAATCATAGTTCTATCGAAAATTCTTAAGGCCATTTTCGATGGATTTAATAATTAATAATTTAATAATTAATGCATTGTATGCTTGCGCACACATAGGAATTCACCCTCCGCATTTAACCCATCCGTGCAGTGAGTGTACACATGCCCAGAGCCGTGGGCTGCCCTAATTACGGCGCCCGGGGAGCAGTTGGGGGGTTAGGTACCTTGCTCAAGAGCACTTCAGTCATGTCCCAGGACCGGAATTCGAACATGCCACCCTCCGGTCACAAGTCTGCTCCCTTACCTCTAGGCCACAACAGCCCCTTAATGATGTACTCACAACGTGCTTAGCTGATCTAGTATTTATTTTTTTTTCCTTACGTTAGAAAATGTGTGTTTTATGGAAGCAGTTTACCTGCAATATTTCAAGTCGGTACACCAAGTAGAGAGAAGAAAGCCCTGTACATATAACACGGCTGCTGGGCATATGTAAGGGTGAATGAGCTCCCTCACCCCAGCAGTGTCGGTAGCAGCAGTTCTCTGTGAGTACAGGGCTCTCATCTCTCTTCTTAGTGTACAGGCTTGATGTACATTGCCAATGGCAACAAATTGCAGGTAGCAAAAATGCTTCCATAAAACACATTTTCTAACAGAAGAAAAACAAACAAATACTAAAATCAGCTCAGCAGCTTGAGGACATCCTTTTGGAACACAAAGATATACACGTTCAAAAAATGCCATCTGAAGTAGGCACACCCTTTTAATTAAATAATACAATTCTGTGATTACTCACCTGTAGAACTGATATTATGAGTATACAGTACGTCCAGATAAGATTCATAACACTTGGGTATTACTCCGCCAGATGGCGCTGGACTGCAGAGACAGCGAAATTGGCTCCTCCCGGCCCCTCAAATACCCGGGACCTCCCACAAATCCCCAGCATTGAAAAGCAGTTAACGAGAAGCTGGGAGAATTAAAACAGAACCAACTAGTAACTATAACAATGATAACAATCACCATACAGGGGATCCAGGATAAGGCAAAACCAAGGGTGGGGTGGAGCAGGACGTACTGTATACTCATAATCTCAATTCTACAGGTGAGTAATCACAGAATTGTATTATTCTTATTATACAGTACGTCCTGCTCCAGATAAGATTCATAACACTTGGGACATCCAATAGCAGTGTCCATAAAAGTAGGGTGGGATCCCCAAAGGTATCAACAGACAGGTCAGACCACTGACCACTAACTTTGAAAAAGTATGAACAGAAGGCCAAGTAGCGACCTTGCAAACTTGTTCAACAGAAGCCTGGTGCTGAAAAGCCCAAGAAGCACCAATAGCACGAGTAGAATGAGCAGTAAGGCGGAAGGGAGGATTCTTCCCCTTAGCAGAATAGGCCTGAATCACAGCCTGCACAGACGGATTCATTTGCTGATAGTAGACTTGGCAGGAGCCAGACCCTTCCTAGGACCAGAAGGGACTACAAAAAGAGCATAAGTCTTTCTGAAAGGTGCAGTAGCCACCAGATGGTACTTCAGACACCTAACCACATCCAAAGAATGCAAAACCCTCTCCTTAGCATTACTAGGATTAGGGCACAAGGAAGGAAGAACAATGTCCTGAACCAGATGAAAGGCAGACAGGACCTTAGGCAGAAAATCTGGCTTGAAGCGAAACACCACCTTGTCCTGGTGTCTCTCATAGTAGGGGGGCTGAATGGAAAGCGCCGCCAACTCAGACACACGCCTAATAGAGGTGATAGCCACCAGAAATACAACCTTGAGGGTAAGGATGGCCAGGGAAGCATCCTGCACAGGTTCAAAAGGAGCACCCTGCAAGGCTGACAAAACCAAGTTCAAATCCCAAACAGGCAACATAGGCTTACGTGGGGGACGCACATGAGTAACCCCCTGAAAATAAATCCACATGAGAATGCTGAGCAAAGGACTTCTGGAAGAAAACAGCCAGGGCAGAAACTTGACCTTTTAGAGTACTAAGTTGGAGCCCCATCTCCAACCCATGCTGTAGGAACTTCAGAATCCTGGGAATAGAGAAGACACGACAGGGAAGAGACTTAGACTCACACCAGTCAATGTGAGCACGCCAAACTCTGTAATAAATAGAAGAAGAATGTATTAGTTTGGGGTAACCTCTACACCCCCTGCCAAAAAGCCCAACCGAGACTCACTATTGCACTCAAACAATCAATTTATAAATCCATTTTATTGTAGCATATTGTTTAAAACCAATTTAAAAACAATTTTACTGATCCATATGCATGGTAAGCCACCAGGGGGCGCACTCCCTCATCAACAATACAATCTCATATACATATAAGTAATTTCAAAGTGATTCTGTGCTAATCTATCAATAAATTCATATATAAACAACTATACTAAAACTTAATATACAATTCACAATTAATATCCTCACCCTAATAAGGTGCCAGTGCTTCCATCACAAATAGAACCTTGTGCAAAATATTTAAGCCCATTCACAGAGAGCAAGGGCACACAGACAACACACAACAAACAAGTGCTTACTGTTAGTATGGTGACAGGAAGGCCCCCCTCAGGCGCAGACTTAACGGCATCTAATATATACATCACATTTTATGGGTAAATATACTTTACAACTACCGGTCACAATACAGCTGGATTTCTATTTATACAATTTCAATAACAGGAGGAGAGAGGGACAAAGATCCAAAGAAAGTTTTTTGAATCCACAGCATTTTTATCAGTTGGCTTCTTTCTCAATAAAATTCTAATATTCAACATCTATATATATGTTTGTGCATCTCCAAACACAGGGGGGAGAGAGGGATAAAGTTCCCAGGTGAACCACCTCAGTCAGTCCAAGATATGCAGGCACAATTGCCATCTAATGGCAACTATCCCTCACATTATTGATGTCTATTTATAGATTTTATAAGCCCCCTGAAGCGACAGGGGGAGAGCGGGATAAAGATCCGAAGTACAGATACTCAAAAACAACAGAGGCAGATGCTAGCTATTAATGTCTATATTGCACTATATTTGGCCTCTATATACAAGAGTACAACTCTCAAGGAAAGGGGAAGGGGAAAAAGGATGGGGGGGGGGGGGGGGGGAAGGTAAAAGGAAGCCCAATCTAAAGTAAATATATTCAGATATGCATCCCAGTTGCCCATCAGTGTGGCAAAGGGGGTCTGAAAGATGTTATTGATTATTTGTCATTCAAATTCCTCATGTTCCACATAGATTTACTCAGGAGAGGGGGAGGAGGGGTTTGACTACAGAATATAAGGTTCAAACATCAACATTGATGTAAGTCCTTTGTTTTGCTAATACAACTAAAACTAATACATTTGGTTTTTTGGGTATTAACCCACAGAGCAGTGCACCTATAGAAATATTCACTGGTGCTGCCCACATTTCTTATCCGTAGCCCAAACGGATGGTTATTACAAATAGAAGAAGAAGACGACTTCTTCCTAGCCCTAATCAAGGTATCACAACCGAGGAACACAGCCCCTTCTCCATCAAGATGGAGGTTTCAGCAGCCAGGCCGTCAAAGCCAGAGTTTGTAAATTGGGATGGCGTAGTGAGCCCTGAGTGAGCAGATCTGGCACCAAGGGCAGAGCGTACTGGTCTACTGCCAGCAGCACCACGTCTGCGAACCACACTCTTCTTGGCCACCTGGGGGCCACCAGAATTGCTGGCACCCCTTCCAGAGCAATCTTGCGCAGAACCCTGCCCAGCAGGGGTAATGGAGGGAAGACGTACAGAAACTGAAAGTCCTGCTATGACATTGCTAGAGCATCCGTGGTCAAGGCCAGAGGATCCTGGGACAGGGAGACAAAAGCTGGGAGCTTGTGATTGTGACGGGACGCAAACAGATCCACATCTGGTTGGCCCCAAACGGTGACACAAAAGATTGGAACCCCCTGCTGCATAGGGACCATTCTCCCTGGCGAGAGGTCCCCCTGCTCAGAGAGTCTGCCAGGAGATTTTCCACCCCCGGGATGTACACAGCTGATATGCAGGGAACATTGGTCTCCACCCAGGTCAGGATCAGAGACACTTCCTGGAGGGCCTCCTTGCTCCGGGTCCCTCCCTGATGATTGATGTAGGCCACTGCCATCTGGTTGTCCGAGCGCACCTGAACAGGCAGGTCCTGAAGGTGAGTAGTCAGCTGAGCCAGAACTAACCTGATAGTCTGCAGCTCCAAGACATTGATAGGTATGTGGGCCTCCTGAGGGCCCCACCTCCCCTCGAAGCGCAGGGACTTCCAGAAACCCCCCCAACCTGACAGACTGGCATCCGTGGTGACAGTCTCCCAGGAAGGGGTAAGAAGGAATCTGCCCCCAACAGGTTCCTTGAGTCCATCCACCACGAGAGGGACCTCCTGACCAGGGGGGGAGAGCACACAGACCCTGTCCAGGGACGCTGGGTCCTTGTCCCATACTGACAAGAGGTGGAGTTGCAGAGGCCTCAAGTGGAACTGAGCAAAAGGGACCGACTCGAAGCACGCCACCATCAGGCCCACCAGCTGCATTCCCTGTCTGATGGAGGGATAAGGATAAGATAGCAGGAACTGGACCTGTGCAATCAGACCGTCCACATTCTGTTAAGGAAGGAAAATCCTTGCCTGAACTGTATCCAGAATTATCCCTAAGAATGGGATCACCAAGGAGGGAGACAGTGAGGACTTGGGGTGGTTGATCACCCATCCAAATGACTCCAGGGTGGACACCACCAGCTGAGTATCCAATTCTGCCTGATGTAGAGATTGGGAAGTGATGAGAATGTCATCCAGATAAGGTAGCACACGGACGCCCTGATACCTGAGCAGAGACATCACGCCCGCCAGCACCTTGGTGAACATCCTGGGAGCTGAGGTGAGACCAAAGGGCAATGCCACAAACTGGTAGTGTTGATCCTCCAGAGCGAACCTGAGGAACCTTTGATGACCTGGAAAGACAGGAATATGAAGGTAAGCATCCTTGATGTCCACAGAAGTCATGAAATCCCCTTGGCGCAGGGAGCTGATGGCAGAGCGCAGAGTTTCCATGCGAAAGTGCCTGCTCCTGACAAATTTGTTGAGGATCTTTAAGTCCAGGATGGGCCTGACTGAACCATCCTTTTTGGGAACTGAATAGGTTGGAGTAGAAGCCCTTGACTTTTTCTCTTAAAGGGACCTTGCAGATGACCCCCAGCTCCAGGAGGCCTTGCACTGCTTGCACTAGCTCCTGGGCTAACACAGGGTCCTGAGGAATCCGGGATCTGATGAATCTTAGGGGCGGCCAGGCAGCAAACTCTATCTTGTAACCGGAGGACACTACCTCCTGAATCCAGTCTGTCTGAGACATGAAGCCTCCAGACGTGAGCGAAGTGCTGAAGCCATCCCCCCACCCGTATGGGTGAGGGCGCCCCATCATGCCTGAGGGGGCTTGGGAGAGGATTTTGCCTCGGGGCCCCAGGAGGAGCCAGGATTCCCAAGTCCTCTTTCCCTACCCCAGAAATCTCCCCGGGCCCCAGTAAAGGAAACCCCCCTCCCTTGTCTAGCACCACGGTAGGGGGATGAGAAGGAGCCCTGACCCCGAAAGGGCCGAGATTGCCGCCTGTGCTGGGGTAACCTGCCTCCCTTAGCAAAAAGGTCCAGGCGGTCCCCAAACAGGCGTAGTCCTTTGAAGGGAAAACCAGTGAGGGCCTTCTTGGCAGCGTTGTCAGCAGCCCACTGGCGTAGCCAAACCGAGCGGCGTATAGCCACCACAAGGGCAGATGTCCTGGCACACATTCTAATGGTGTCATCCAAGGCAGAGAGGACAAAATTTACAAAAACATCACAACTGGAGAGTGTATTGAACACCTCACAAGGCAAGTCATCAGGGGCACTATCAAGAATATTTCTGATAAGGGTTCTAGTGGCCACAGCGGTAATGGCAGAAGCACAGACCGGGCGCAGCGCTGTTCCCGTACATGCAAAGGCATGGGACGCCAGCTGGTCAATGCGCCGGTCCTCAGCATCCCGCAGGGTAGTAGAGTCAGGGGAATGCATGACAGAGGTGTTAGATAACCCTAGGACCGAGGCATCCACCTCGGGAGGGGATGACCAACACTTTACCACATCAGCAAAAAAAGGGATACTTCCTATCCCAACTTTTAGGTACCCCGGGAAGTCTACTGGGGCGCTCCCATTCCTTGAGCACAAGGATATTGAAATGGGCTTGCTCAGGAAATTCCAAACGTGATTTAGCTGTATGGAAGAGTTCCCCCCTTTACCTGGGAGCTGCAACAGGGGGAGAAATGGATAGAACTTCAAAAGTCAGCAATCTGTCAGTGTCATCCAGGGTCCAGGGGTCAGAGCCAGAATAGTCATGACCCCTTGGCCTCTCATCAGATGACCCTGTGTCAGAGAAAAGCTCCCCTTCATCCGACGGGGTATAGCCACAAAGATGCCAAAACTCCTCAGTTTCCATAGGAAAAAGAGTGACATTAGGCGTTAAGTGCCGCTTTTTAGCAGGGGCCTTACGCGCCAAGGTATTAGCAAAAAACTTCTCAACAGTAGCCAGTCTAGAAGACACATCAGGCTGAGAATCCCCACTTGTATGCAACTCAGTAGGAGTGAGATTTAAGCTTGGGGGGGGGTAGGTGAAGTGATACGAGGTGCAGGCCCAGCCACTGGAAGGCCAGATTGTAGTGCAAGCACCTGCTCAGCACAGGGTACACAGACCCGCGCCTTGTCAGTGTCAGCATGAGGCTGCCCACACGCTACACACAGCCGGGCTTGTCCCGAAGGAACCTCGGCCACATTATCCTGAGATGCCTCCATATGGTGATTATAGCGGCCCTATAGGCCGATAGGGATTAACGCTATAAAGCAACCCTGGATGCCCCAATAACCCGCTAGGGAGTGGGAGTAATTACACTAGGCCTATACAAGTTAGCAAACTAAAAGAGGGCCGGGAGAAGCCAATGGATTCGCCCAACTGAAAGACATAATAAAAAAGGGGGGCCGTAAACAGACTGTAATAAAAATTAGATAATAAAGCCGCCCGCAAGGGCACTTACGGACCGCGGTAGGTAGGGGTCCGTCGCGCATAAGCCAACCAAGCAGTCGGTAAACCCCCCAAAGAGCGCGAAGCCAGCACATGACAAGCAGCCAATGACCCACGTGCCGGCGGCTGAGGTAGCGCCGCCGCCAAGCGCGGAACATAGTGACAGAAAAAGGCGCGTGCCGGCGGCGGTACTTTCAAATACAGTCATACTAAAGCAAGACAGCGCGGCGGCTGAAACAATGGCAAATGAAATAAAGAATAAGTCTAAAACACGTAAATGCATAGCATACATACAAACCCCCCCCCCCCTTTTTTTTCCTCCGAAGGCTACCAGGAGAATGAGGGAGGACAGCGGCCACTTAAATAGGGCTCACCAATTGGCAGGGGCAAGGGTGCGGGAGGGGCATCCCATAGAGGCTCACCATAAGCCTGAACCGCCTACCCTTTGTGGGGGATTGTGGTGGAGCAGCGCTCCTAAGCCCCTAACAGCGGTGCTGCCTACCATCACCCGACCAGCGCAGCCAAGGCTGGGAGGCATATAACTAATGGAACGGGTGGGAATAGTCCTACAGGGCCGCAGGCTAATAGCCCCGCTCACCTGCGAGTAGAGAGAGCCATATCTCATCCTTAGCAGTCCAGACTGCAGAGAAAATCTGGGGATTTGTGGGAGGTCCCTGGTTATTTGAGGGGCCGGGAAGAGCCTATTTTCGATGTCTCTGCAGTCCAGCGCTATCTGGTGGAGTAATACCCGATAGTAAGTACTATATCTGGAGCAGGACGTACTGTATACTAAGAATATACAGTGAAGCACCAAGGCATAATCACCCCCCCCCCCCCCCCCCCCCCCCCGAGAGCTACAAGGGAGAGCGAGGGATGGCAGTGGCCACTTAACATAGGGCCCACCCGGGAGGGGCATCCCATAGAGGCTCACCATATGCCTGAACCGCCTACCCTTTGGTGGGGGATTGCGGTGGAGCAGCGCTCCTAAGCACCTGCCAGCGGTGCTGCCTACCATCACCCAGACCAGCGCAGCCAAGGCTGGGAGGCACATTAATAATGAAATGGGTGGGAATAGTCCTACAGGGCCGCAGGCTAATAGCCCTGCTCACCTGCGAGAAGAGAGAGCCATCTTCTTGTCCTTCGCAGTCCAGACTGCAGAGAAAATCTGGGGATTTGTGGGAGGTCCCGTGTATTTGAGGTGCCGGGAGGAGCCAATTTCGCTGTCTCTGCAGTCCAGCGCCATCTGGCGGAGTAATACCCAAGTGTTATGAATCTTATCTGGAGCAGGACGTACTGTATACTAAGAATAAGTTAGAGGCAGGTTTAGAGAGGTCATCTTTCAATCTGTAAAGTTATCAACCCATTTTTAAGCATGTACAAATGCTCAAAAGCACGTAAATCAATAATGCAAAGCAACTCGATTATTAAGGATAATGTCCTGTGTCATAATTACCTACAATTGTAGACTATTTTTAGCGGAGTAGACGTCCATAAATCCTTGAAGCAACTGACCACTTAGTCAAGCCTTCAATTACCAACATGTGATTTATAGCTACCTAGGTTTTAATATTTCATAAAGCCATACTTTTTGCTCTGATAGAAGTTAGACGTTTGCTGTAATAAAGTACTGAACCAAATGAGATATTAGATCGTAACAGACATTTGCCATAGGTTACATCTATCTAAACACACCCAGACATCGGGCATGCTAGGTCTATTCAATTCAAATATTTACCCCCTTCTGTCCCCAAAATAGAGCTGGACCCTTGAGAAAAAACAACAGACCAGGAGTGCTGAGGGGGGAGATTAGGTTAGTATCTGGTTTTATTTTAATTTGTTTAAAAGTGTGGCACTGTCCGACTTCTTCACTGGATTCTGGGTGCTGGGAGGCGCGCGGGAGGCGGCAGCGGCGGACGCGCATGCGGCGCTGGAACGTGGAAAAGGTAGGATTGTGGGCTTCCTGGGGGGTTTCACCCCGCGGGACATCCCGATTTCGGATGCCCCGCGGGAAGGGACCTGATCGGCCCGGGAATCTTATAGATTCCCGGGCCGATCCCCCCTGGGTGTTGGTCCACTTTAACAGACAAAACCAGGGCACACAACCCAACCAGGCAGAGAAGAGTGACATGTTCAAGTAGACAAGCACCCCCGTAGACAAGCACCCCCTTATACACCATCTCCAAAAACTTCCTTCCATTTCTGCTTCTGAAGTATGAGCCCATTTTTCTCTCCGGGTGCCTCAGTCTCATCTGGTACACTAGTGTTAAAATATGGCCAGAAATGCGGGACTCCACTGGGGAACGCCCCCAAATGCAGAGATATGTGCTGCAGAAAGGATGGCACATGAACTAGAAGCGCTTTGTGCTGGGAGACACCTCTGATCTGGGATGTGATGTAGAAACTTCACAAAAGCAGTCTAAAAATACATGGTTATCTGTTTGCATAAATACATTTAAATTAGCCGATTTTTAAAATGACCATACCTGTCAAAAAGTACACATTTCAGTTAGTTGTACATCAATGCTTCAAAGTCTTCAGAATACATTGGGCAATTATTGCACTGCTACCTGTGGAGCAAAAGTAAATTATGGACATTAGGCAAGGAATTTTAATTTTTTGAACAATATTTAGCAGCACAATATAATGCAACATTAATTCTACTGCGCATTTAGCAAGGTTTCCCCTTGTATGGTTCATTATCCATGTACAAATTGGTAAATGTTCAAAAACTGTAAGGAATAGTATTTTTGGTTCATGTGTGCAAATCATTTACCAAATAACCAGTGCTTATTCAAACCATCTGCTAAGGACGATTGGGAGTTTACAAAATTTCAGAATGAGGCCTACAAAGAAAAGAACACAGTACCTACAGTGAAATATGGTAGAGGTTCAATAATGTTTTGGGGTCGTTTTGCTGCCTCTGGCACTGGGTGCCTTGAATGTGTGCAAGGCATCATGAAATCTGTAGACTACCAACAGATTTTGGGTCGCACTGTACAGCAAAGTGTCAGAAAGCTGGGTTTGCATCTAAGATCTTAGGTCTTCCAGCAGGACAATGACCCCAAACATACGTCAAAAAGCACCCAGAAATTGATGGCAACCAAGCGCTGGAGAGTTCTGAAGTGGCCAGCAATGAGTTCAGATCTAAATCCCATTGAACACCTATGGAGAGATCCTACAATTGCTGTTGGGAAAAGGCGCCCTTCCAAGATACCTGAAGCCGTTTGCAAAGGAAGAGTGGTCCAACATTCCAGGTGAGAGGTGTAACAAGCTTATTAATGGTTATAGGAAGCAACTGATTTCATCAACTTTGTAAAACTTAGAAGAAGTATGAACAGAAGACCAAGTGGCGCCTTACAGACTTGTTCAACAGAAGCTTGGTGCTGAAAAGCCCAAGACTCCCCAATGGCGCGAGTAGAATGAGCAGTGATACGAAAAGGGGGAACTTTCCCCTTAGCAGAATAGGCCGCAGTAACGGCCTGACGTATCCATTTGCTAATGGCAGATTTGGCTGGTGCCAAACCCTTCTTAGGCCCACAGGGCACAACAAAAAAGGCATCCGTCTTACGAAAAGGAGACGGGATAATCAAGTAGTACTTAACACAGCGTACTACATCCAAACAATGCAAAACCCTCTCTTTGTCATTCTTAGGATTAGGACACAAGGAGGGAAGAACAATATCCTGATTCAAATGAAAAGCAGAAACAACCTTAGGAAGAAAGTCTGGCTTGAACCGAAAGACCACTTTATCCTGATGCCTCTCAAAGTAGGGCGCCTGGATAGACAAGGCCGCCAACTCTGAGACACGCCGGACCGAAGTGATAGCTACCAAGAAGACAATCTTCTGAGTCAGGGTAGACAAAGCAATATCTTGCAGAGGCTCAAAAGGAGGAGCCTGTAGAGCAGAAAGAACCAAATTCAAATCCCAAACCGGGAGTAATGGTTTCCTGGGAGGCCGCACATGCGTAACCCCCTGGAAAAAAAGTTTTAACTAAAGAATGAAGCGCAAAACGCTTCTGAAAAAAAGATAGATAAGGCAGAAACTTGCCCTTTCAAAGTACTTAGCTGAAGACCAGAGTCCAGCCCAGATTGTAAAAACTCCAGAATCCTGGAGACCGAGAAAACCCTACAAGGAAAAGATCTAATCTCGCACCAAGCGATATAGGCTTTCCAAGTCCTATAGTAGATGATAGAAGAAGACCTCTTCCGGGCACTGATCAGAGTCTTGACAACTGAGTCAGAAAGACGATGGAGGTTTCAGCAGCTAGGCCGTCAAACCCAGCGCTGGTAAATTGGGGTAACACAACCGACCCTGAGTGAGCAGATCGGGCCGAAGAGGCAGAACGAACTGGTCCACTGCCAGCCGAACGATGTCTGCGAACCACACTCGCCTTGGCCACCTTGGGGCCACGAGAACGGCGGACACCCTTTCCAGAGCCAACTTCCAAACCACCCTGCCCAGCATGGGTATCGGAGGAAACAGGTATAGAAATCCCAGATCCCCCCAGCTCAGGGACATGGCATCCACTGCCAAAGCCAGAGGATCCCGGGAGAGCGACACGAAGTTCGGGAGCCTGTGATTGTGACGAGAGGCAAACAGGTCCACCTCCGGTGTCCCCCATCGGAGACACAGTGAGCGAAAAACCTGAGGATGGAGAGCCCATTCTCCCAGACGGGGAGAGCCCCTGCTCAACCGGTCCGCTTCCTGGTTCTCCACTCCTGGAATGTATACCGCCGAGAGACAAGGAACATGGGCCTCTGCCCAGGTCAGGATCAGGGACACCTCTCTGAGAGCACTCAGACTGCGAGTCCCTCCCTGATGATTGATGTAAGCAACCGCTGTTCGATTGTCTGAACGCACCTGGACCAGAAGGCCCAGAACGTGTTGAGTCAGGAGAGCAAGAACCCGACGGATGGCTCTCAGTTCCAGAATATTGGAAAGACCTGCCCTTCATGAGATTGGTCGAGACCAACCACCACTGGAGGGACTGCCGGACCCGGGAGGACAACTGGAAGGGCTGATCCAGTGACCGAGGCTGCCGGTCGATGACGCCAACAGATAAAGCTGAAGCATCCTCATGTGAAATTGAGCAAAAGGAACTGCCGCGAAGGAGGCAACCATCAACCCTACCAGCCTCATCCCCAGACAGATGGACGGCCGAGGATTGGAAAGCAGGACCCGAGCCAACTCCTGAATCAGATGAATCTTGGACTGGGGGAGAAACACTCTGTGTTGAGAGTCCAACTGCATCCCCAGAAAGGACGCCACCCTGGCCGGAGCGAGGGAGGACTTGGAGAAGTTGATCACCCAACCAAAGCTTTCTAGCGTGGAGACCACCATCCTGGTGTCTGTCTCTGATTGATTGAGTGACGGAGCCATGACAAGAAGGTCGTCCAAATAAGGCACGTCCAAATAAGGCACGACACGAATGCCCCGAGATCTGAAAATGGCCATGACCCCTGCCAGCACCTTGGTGAACACTCTTGGAGCTGAGGTAAGGCCAAACGGAAGTGCCATGAATTGATAATGCTGATTTTCCATCACGAATTTCCATCACGAATCGAAGAAAACGTTGATGAGCGTGGCAGATAAGCATCCTTGATGTCTATGGACGTCATGAAGTCCCCCTGCCGAAGGGAACCGACGGCCGTACGCAAGGTTTCCATGCGAAACTTCCGAAAACGGATGAACTTGTTGAGTAATTTCAGGTCCAGGACGGGACGAACTGACCCGTCTTTCTTGGGGACTGCGAAAAGATTGTAGTAGAAACCGTAGAAAACGAGGCCCATCTGTGAGCGCGGTACCGGCCGGATGACCGCCATTTCTAACAGATTCTTTACCGACGCCAGGAGCCCCTGTGCGGCCAAAGGATCGATGGGCATCCGAGACCGAAAGAACCGTGAAGGAGGGCGAGACTCGAATTCCAGCTTGTAACCGGACGACACTACCTCCCGGATCCATCTGTCCGGAACCTCCAGGTCGCAATTGTCCAGGTCGCAATCGTCCCCCCACCCGCACGGGTGAGGGCAGCCCCTCATTGCTGAGCGGGTTTACCAGCAGGCTTGGTGCCCCAGGACTGAGCGGGACGGCCACGGCCCCTCCCCCGAGTCCAACCTGCACCTCTGGTAGCGGGAAAGGAAGCCCCCCTACCCGCTCTGAATCCCCGAAATGAAGGCCTACCAGAACTTGCCCCCCGAAAGGGACGACGAGGCCTCTTGTGCTGCGGCATTTTACCACCTTTTGCAACTGAATCAATCTTTTCACCAAACAGTCGCAAGCCCAAAAAGGGGAGAGCTGTGAGCACCTTTTTAGAAGCTGAGTCCGCCGACCACTGGCGCAGCCACACTGACCGACGAATAGCCACCAGCAATGCTGCTGTCCTGCTACTCATAGTCAGCGCATCGTCCTGAGCGGACAGAACATAGGAAACAAAAGACTCACACTGCTTAAGAGCAGTAAACTCCCCACAAGTGGGATCAAGATCCACAGACAGATCCTGAATAACAGATCTAACCGCCAACAGAAGAAGGGCCGAAGCACACACCAGTCGCGTCGTAGATCCAGCACTAATAAAACCATGGCGAGCATACTGGTCAATCCGACGATCCTCACCATCCTTAAGGGTAGTGGTCTCAGAAGACTGCACCATAGCCGTGCTGGAGAGCCCTAGGACAGGAGTATCGACGTCAGGAGGGATGGACCAAAGCTTCACCAATTCTGGCGGAAAAGGATAACGTTTTTCCCAACTGGAAGGGATTCCAGTTAACCGCGTGGGATGTTCCCATCCCTTAAGCACCACCCTCTCAAAGTGATGTTGTCTGGGAAAAACCAAATGCGGCTGAGGCACATTAAACAACTGACCCTTTGGCAAGGTGACAGCCTCAGGCGGATCTAAATTCAAAATTTCAAACATTTGAGCCAGAATGGAGGGGGTGTCAAGGGAAACCCCCGCCAACAAATCGCCAATGGCATCAGCCTCAAGCTGATCTGCAGGCTCATCTGACTCCAACAGGAATTCTCCCTCCTCGTCCAGGGAGCAATCGGACCATTCCACAGGCTCACATACCTCATCCTGTGAAGCCGGAGGTACCGGAGTCAGGTGCTTCCATTTGGCAGTGGCCTTTAACCCTGCTTTAACGGACACTATTTTCTCGAGGTTGGCCAACCGTGCCGCCACCTCGGATTGCGAATCCCCACTCTTGACAGTGTCACGCGGGGTCCGGAACAGGGAGGGAGGGAGGGGTAGGGGATGATGGAATTTGCGAAGGACCAGCAGCCGGAGCAACGGACTGACGCGCAATACTCTGCTTTGCACAAGGAATGCATACAAAAACATCAGCTGGGAGCGGAGTCCCACATCCTCCGCACACCCTAGATGGCCCAGAAGAACCATTTCCGGTAATATCGGAAGCCTCCATATGGTGATTTATGGTATTCGCAAAATTTTGGGTTTAAGGCATAAGCCAACCGGGATGCCCCCTTCTTGTAAATGTTCCGGAAGGGAGGATTTAATTTATAATAAAAATCCCCTTAATAGTTTATCTTTTATTTATACGATACAAAGATTATTATTATTATTTTTTTTAAATAATAATAATAATAATAATAATAATAATAATAATAATAATAATAAATATATATATATATATATCTATATCACTCTTGCGGTGCAGCCTGACAAGTGCAAACAAGTAAAACACACATGAAATATAGACACACAGTGAAACACACATGCAATACACATCCCTCTACCCCCCCCCCCCATAGTGAAGGGAGAAGGGACCACAACGGGAGAGTAAGGGGCTAAGGGGACCCTCGGGACAGGGGCATCCCACTTCCGGATCACCATGCCGGATAGCCGCATTGCCCCCAAAAGAGGGGGTCGAGAGGAGGAGATAAGCTCCTAGGCACCTATAGTGCCGTCTACCTATTGCCCAGTGAGCAGCCTAGGCTGGGAGGCTTCCATTTAACCACAAAGGTAACAAAACAATCAAAAACCGGGCAGAAATAGACCAAAGGGGGTGCCGGGGTAAGACCCCGGCTACCTGCAAACAGGAGACTTCATTCTTCTGTCTTGTCGTCATGCAGAGAGAAAAACACTGGTGATAAATGGGAGGTACCAGGTATATATAGGCCGGAAGGGGGCTCGTTACAAGACTTCCTCTCTGCACAGCGTCACCTGGCGGTGAGTAACCCAATCGTGAAGAATATTAAAGGTGAAGCGGGGTGTGTGGCACACCAAGAATAGTTCAGCAATCCCAGAATGCAGAGCAGCACAGTCAGAAGGCACTTCCTGTTTGCAGGCTGCCTGATGTCCCATGAGCCGCCATCTTGAATGTATAAAGGCTCATAACATGCAGTAGATGCAGGTAGGATGATTTTTAAAGTGGACCAACACCCAGGATTTTGACTATCCTGGGTCTTGGTCCACTTCGGTGGGGCACCCCCGATCGGGGTGCCCCGCTGTGTGAAACCCCCCGAACAACTCACCTCTCCCCGCTCCCAGCGCCGACGGACAAGCCGCGGACAAGCGGCTCCTCCGCCGCCGCCGCCTCCCGGCCATTCGCAGACGGCTGGCGCGGGCACGCTTAGAGGGGCGCGATAAGGTAAGGAGTTTGGGGTGTTTGGGGGGGTTTCACCCCCGCGGGACATCCCGATCTCAGATGTCCCGCGGGGAGGGAGGTGATCGGCCCGGGAATCTTATAGATTCCCGGGCCGATCACCCGTGGGTGTTGGTCCACTTTAATGTGAGCAATCTGTATGTACAGGGTGTGGGAAACATAAGATATGCTCTTATTCAGGGTGAAGGTCCGCTTTAAATAAGAGGGTGGAGATGTGGAAGTCATCCCTGTGTAAGTGTGAGTCACAAGGCAGTATCACAACCCCCACATCCAGTCACTGCATGCTGAAGGGAAATGAGTTCACTGCAGGTATGGCACAACAGCACAGAAATCCAACAAAAAGACACCCGAGGATACCAGGACACCCAGGAACAATTAGTCTCAGGGCATACTTCTTAGTGAGCCTGCAATTAAACAGAGCACTCAAGCCTTCTCCTAATAAAAGAACTACAGTAGGTAAGATTTTGGATGGACAGTAGCAGCTACATGGCAAGTATGTTATCTATCCAGTCCACTGAAGACTTCCATCTGGAACTGGTCAACGGGGGTGCAATCCCAACAGTGCTCGGCCATCTTGTCAAGGCTTGGTAGAGGACCATCCCTGGCTCATACATTCCCTTGAAAAGGTGACCAGTATGGGATGCCAGTTATTGTGCCTCAGTGCTGGGGAGGATGGCAGGGTGGGTTAGTACATAACTGGACTTCCAATTTTAGGAGATGCTAGCCTCCTGTTTTGACATCCTGGGTAAGGGTTTTACCCCTAACGCATCAATATCAAATATATCCAATGGCGACCAAATGCCTGCCATGGCAGTTTGGCCCCAGCTTTGAAATCAAGGCAACATTTAAATGTAGATGCTTTCCTGCATACAAAAATAAATGTACCAACAGGCTCATAAAAATACCACTTTTCTAAACAATCAGCATTAGGAATTATGAGCAAAGATCCCATTAACCAACAATTCATCATCCATATAGTCATCGAATCTGAAGAGCAGTTGTATTTAGTCTTTTTTATATTACTAGGTACTTGGGTTCTAAAAGCTCAGATTCTTTTCCCAAAACATCCTTCCATATTTCAATTACCAGTGTAAATGCCGCTTCTTCAGTGTTCCGTAACATGGATACAAAGTCTACCTTCCTTTAGAGGGGTAACACGCTGTTATACTAAGCGGACTAGAAGGAATAGTGCTAACCATTTTTTCCTGTAGGGTATATCTTTCAGTAATGGTGTTTTGGAGATTTGAAGGTTTACATAGGAATGAAGTAATTGCCAAACTCCTAGTGGTTGATACATACTAGTATTTTGAAGTTGCGTATATAAAATGGCCAAACAATAACTTGACCCCTTTTAGCTGAAGTCACTAGCTGGGTGCCAACTCTCTGGCCACTTGAGCACTTGGCACAACAACAAAAAGCATCTGCTAGAGGACAATGTGGCTACATTACACAACAGGCATCAGAGGGTTTTTTCATATTAGAAACATTTGTAATGCTGGTTACTGGCTGCAGTCTCCAGGCTAGATGTTCTCCAGAAATGTTAATATTGTCTGGTGTGTGGTGCAGCAACTGAATATTAAAAAAAATGGCTGAAATGGTAAGCATTAGGAGGTTTCTGCATGCGCGGCTATTTCAGCAGGTCAGATTTTGTCACATGTTATTCTGGGTGTCCTTTTACACATGCACAGCTTCTGCCTGATGGGGAATTTTTAATTCACGAATCGGGAGCTTGCCAATTCCTTTTTTGTCCATTTATTCCCAGGCCATTTAAAACGTCTCCTTGGACGAGTGCAGGAAAGGCAGGAAGTTCTGAGGTCTGCTCAGATAGATTTGTCTGCATATTTTTCCAGCTACTAAGCTTTGTTCTAGAAATGATTAATTTCCTTTTAAAGCCCTACGTGCATTTCATTAAAAAGGCACAAGACTGGAGGTAGCAAGCACAGAACTCGGATTAGAACACACTTAAATCAGCCCATCTCTGGGCAGAAATAATATACCCCACAGTAGAGCCACATTGTGCCTATATGTTTATATTTTCCTATGTAAAGTCGCAAACCAGTATGTGGAGAGACCCATGTTAGGCTTAATATAGGGGGGCTAAAGAGACCAAAAAACCCTCTACACTGGTAAAGGAAAAGAGGAGCTTTCCTAAAACGGAAAGTATTTGCACAGTACCCAATACAAGGACAGGTAGCATTACCCATCAATCCTTGCAGCAGGCGGAGCTATGCAAATCACCTCTTTAGGTATCTGTTCCATCCAAGGCCCTTAGAAACACTAAAGCTAATCCTTGGCATTGCACCCTTAAATTTACACAGCCATACACATCTAGTGGACTGGACTGGAATGAGTAAAGTCGCGTTCTCCAGTCACCAACTCTCGTCAAGGCTTCTTTTACTTTACAACCCAGATACAGTTACCAGAAGACAGCCAAAGTTATGAGCTGGATCAGATCATCTGCCGGAGCATCAAAAAGGTGGGTATAGGCATATTTTGTTTCAGCCAGACAAATCATTTAAAAAAGGGACATTTCCAGGCTAATGGTTATATAAACCTGCTTTCCCCATCGTGGCTGTCAGGGGCTGTATCTTTTAGTCACCAACACTTCGCAATCCTGATAAACTCCCACTGAACTTGCTCCAAAAATGAATTGACTTTCGGGGGTACCGGGACATTGAAACTTGCATGGATCAGTCATCCACTGCTGCTGAGAAGGCCCTGCAGAAGGGAGAAAGCTTGGGAGTCTAATGCCCAATTACACCTTGTCCCTGCAAACAAAAGCACACCTATAGTTGAGAATAGGTCGGGGAGGGGGGATCTTTACTTGTAATTTGAAAGTGAGGAGGTTGTGTCCGAGTGGCACCATCCAGAAAGTCCTTCGTATTGGGGGGGGGGGGTGTACAGATTTAATCTGCACTTTGAGGTAGGTCAGATGCAGCAGACGCACACACACAAATAAAATACTAAAATACTTACCCCCCGCCCCCGCCCCCCCCCCCGCCAAGCTGCTTTGGAGAGATCCGGCAGTCTAATACCCAATCCTGAGATCGGATTCCTGTAGCTTTGTAGCCTACCACCTCAGACAGCGGGAGTGTACCAAGGACATTTAGAAACCCCATTGACTAAACATCGCCACTATTCCTGCTTGTATGTAATTTACAGTTGTGATAGGTCATGGATACCCATGTACTTCGGCTTAACCTAGAACTGGACCGTGTTTCTCATTAATAACTAGGCCATTACCACCTGTGGATAACTAAAAGCCAACCCTTGTGTGCAGATGACTTCCTCTGAGGCTTATATTTTTACTATTAAATCCCTCTAGGACGAGGGTTTCCAACCAGCAGTAAGATTACCACTGGTGGTAGCAGACAAAGCTGCAGACTGACCTGTACCTCAGACTAATCTGCTGCCATATAAACTTCACCCAAGCACGATTTGCTCTAGAAGCAAAAACTGCTCCAAGGAGGTGATGAAAACTGTACAATTAACTGTACATCAACTTGATCTGCTGCCATATATACGTCATGTGGCTTTTATTCACTTAAAAAATGGCTGTTTTGTGTGTCTTTTACAAGTTTTAAATGGTTGATAACCCACACACACCACCAAGTGATACTTGATATTTTTGTGAAAATGGAAAGTGGTACATGTTGAAAAATGGTTCAGAACCTCTGCTCTAGAGCAGCCATACTCAACTGGCGGACCGGGGTCCGAATGCGGACCTCGGCGCCAGATATTCGGACCCCTGCCCTGACAGCTGTGCACTTAATTGCTTCTGTGTTGCTGTGCTCAGAGCTGCCCCCTTTACTTGATCGGCAATGTAGTGCTTAGTCTCCCTGCCAGTGTCATGGCTCCCTGGCTCCTAGCATTGCAATATGAAGTACTGCACGCGCGGGAAGTGGCATTGTACGGTACACACAAACTTTGTTTCTCTGTCTCTTTGCCCCATCCAATCCTGTCCCCTCAGCTATGCCCTATCCAGCCCAGTCTCTCTGCTCCATCCAATCCTCTCCCCTTGCCCTAGTTCAGTCCCATCCATCCCCATCCCGCCATCTCTGAGCCATCCATTTCTGTCCCCCCCAGCTTTGCCCTATCCAGCTCAGTCTCTCTGCTCAATCCATTCCAGTCCTCCTAGTTTTGCCCATCCAATCCCTGCCCTCCCTGTTTTTTCCCCAGTTCCCAATAGGATTCTTGGGGTGCCCCCCCCCCCCAGCTTGCACTGATTTTTAACTATGTAATGAAAACACACACATTATATATATATATATATATATATATATATATATATATATATATATATATATATATATATATATATATATATATATATATATATATATATATACACACACACACATTTATTTTAGGATGGCTGGCTGTCTTTCCCTTACTGACAGAGAATTGCACAGCCTGCTCTAAATCAGACTAATCACACACATATCAGCCTACATTAAGACTATAATAAAATTGGCTCCAATACAAAAATGTAGATTATTTTGTGCTAAATCCTCCTAAGGGCAAAAGCATGCAATATTTAAAGAACATTCAGCAGACACAGGGAGTTGCCAATATTTTTAGAGACAACTTCCCAAGCAGCCCGATGTGTCATGCTATCCCATCCCAAGAAACGTAAGAGGAAACCGTTTTAGCTCACGCAACCCTGTCTGCTCTGTAGGACAACTCTTTTGTATAAAAAGGGAAATACCAAACAGCATTGTATAGAAATACCTTTGCTTAGGACTTCACAAGCTACATAGCATAGCCCATGCAGGGCTTGTGCTTTTAAAGCACCAACAGACATTGTTTGTTTCCCAACACAGATCTATTAGTAGGCTAATAAAAAGCCCAGTCTACTCATCATTTGGACTAATGTCGGAGATAATGAGGCTTGGAAAAAAGTAATGAGACAGGTTGCTAATCTAGTAAAAAATTACAGCTGGCACCTTGATGGCTCTTGGCTTGAACAGAAGGGCTCTAGGAGCTTCGAAACAGAAGAGGTAGCACTACACTGCCTAAGATTCCAGGTGCTTGGCCGGTCTAGTCTCAAACCCCTATAAGAGTTCACTCCAAAGTATATACATTATTTAGAGAGGTTTTCTCCCCAATGAAAGCCGTTAATAAAGCAGATGATGACCAGAATAAAGTGATCCTATACCCAGAAAGGAAGTTTATGTTGTCATCTTCTATGCCCAGCCCTGTGTCCCAAAACAACCAGTGTTTCTTAACTAAAGCCTTGGCCTAATAAAACAACCAGATGGGAGTCAGACAGATTGCTTCCTGGCCGAGCAGCCCCCCAGATTCCAGCGATAATACATTCTGTTACAGTACACACAGCTCAGCATTAGGGGTCAGCCTAATAAGTTCTAATAAATCTGAAATCACTACAAGAGGGATATAGATAATGGGTTGCACCTCACCTCTGGGATTTCTAAAGAATGCTAGGACCCGTGATCTGAGAGAGAATTTATGCCTCTGGCCCAGTATATGGTCATGGATCTGTATGGATGAGAACTCACGTAAGGACCATCATAGACTGAATAACAAAATGTTTCTTTTGTCTGATCTATATCCCATTTTCTCTGGCCCTGCCATCATTTAAAATACAAGGATTGTACAAAAGACAGAATAAGGTGCAACCAGACAGTGTAGCATTCACATATGTGGTTTCTGTAAAATCACTTCAGGGGTTTCTCAACCAGTGGTACTCAATATTCCCATCAGGTGGTACTCAGCCAGGCTGCAGTAACCAGTAGTACTCAATATTCCCATCAGGTGGTACTCAGCCAGGCTGCAGTACCTCAACCTGATCTGCTGCCATCTATACTCTACCCAAGTATTTGTTCGTGCACTTTAAAAGTTTGTTTTGTACATTTTAATACGTCTTTAGGTGACTGACAACCCATATATACCACCCAGGTGGTACAGGAGAGAATTAGAAAATATAAAAAGGGATACTGCAGGCAAAGGTAATTGTTACACCATTGTTTGGGGCTACATTTGGCACTGTCCCAAACAGTTTTCCGTTTTTTAAATGAAGAAAAGGCAGAGATTTCGGAATTTGTGATGCTGCATAATAATCAGCTCTCTGTGCCGACAGCAATCTGATGAATCGGGAGGAGGAGGCGGCAGAGGGAGGGACCAGCAATCCTGTCCCACTCTGCTGAGCCGTCATTGGTTGAATCTGTAAACCCCAATATCTCTGCCATTTCTGCTTCAATTTAAAAACAGGTTAGGACAGTGCTAAATATAGCCTGATGGAATGGTGCAACAATAGCCTTTGCCCGCAGTATCACTTTAATGGAAAAAAGTTTGGGAACTCCTGGATAATATTATTATAATAATTGATAATATTTGGTAGACTAAAAATCGAATAGATAACTGATAAATTGATAGTGAATTTCATCACAGACATTACAAAGGGGCAAGTTGAGGGCACAGCTAAAACCAAAAACACTGGCACCAGTATTTCTATGTGCCTTAGTCATATGTACAGTATATGCAGGCGGCATCATAGCGGGTCACATACATGTTGCTCACACCCACAGATCACTCCCCAGAGGCCAGGGCTAAACACAAATACCATGTGCAACATATATAATACAGCAAATCATTGAAGCGCGAGTGTTGCACACCCAAAGCAAAAGGAAAGCGTGCACATATTTCCTTTAATGTAGAACAAAGTAAGTTCCTCCTTTCCACCCCATTACAGCATCACTCAGATATCTGGTTCGGTGGCCACATACTTATATTGTGAATGCTGCAATAAATGCCAGAGCCTCACCTTTCTTTTTCTCTGAATAACACGGACGTGAGGCACCCAGCGAAAAACTCTATTCTCAATCTAACCCAATGTATTGCATTCCTTCATAGATCAGTTGTTTTCACAATATTCCACCCTTCTGCTGGTAAACACGGATCAGGTTCAGCTTACAGTAATATGTGAAAAAAAATTGGACTGAGATTTCATCTCTTTTCAAAAATAGATTTGCAAAAAAGGTGGTGTTGGGATCAAATGAGAATTTCAAGATGTTGGAGCTAGGAAGTGAACACTACGTTCACCCACTGCACTTTTTTCCTTAAAACATACCCCAGAGCTCCCCAATGTCTGGAGAGGCCACACAAGGCCAGGCTACATAAAGGGAACAAGGCCTTAACTTTTGTACACCACCAGAATCATATTGGTACCGGAATCCATGAATATTCAGATTCCTAACGCTTTACGTGAGCTCCAGATGGTAAACCTGAAAGCTTAATTTATCTTTATCTAAGCCATTTGTTTATTTTTATGGTATGATCACAAACCACATATGTTATCTCTTGCTGTACTTGGGACCCAAAGGAACATCTTCCTACACAACCATGTTAGAAGCTAATCTTTAACAGGCAGAAGGCCGTGACTCAGCAGACTAAAGGGATGCTCCAAGACCAGATATTTACAACATGTTCAACATCAACTGCAGCAACCAAAACATCAATGGATTTCTTACATAGTTAATTAACTAAGTGATTAAATATAAATATAAATAGAGTGTAAAAAAAAATGTACTCCACAACCCTCCCTTCCAGACTGGAGAGTTCATTTAGCTCTTTGCACAGCAGACCAAGACATTTCCTTTTCACAGACTAAAATAGAACATTTTATCTTAATCAAAACAAAGTGAATATTCAGAGCGAGCCAGACAAAGTCCAGGCCTCTTTGTATTTAGAGGTTTAGTTCCTTTCATACATTTCTACAGAATGAAAATAATAACACACAAACTTTTCTCAAGAAACAGTTTTCTTATAAAAGTAGGAAACCACCTGAGATATTCACTGAAAGGTAGTCCGTAAATTGCCAATGGATTTGTAATAAGTCAAAAAAATCCTATGCTTTGTGCCAAGCATGTGCTGACAGTCTAAAAGGCTTCAAGGCCAGGGAATTCCTTTTCCTGGGATGCCCCAATGTGCGAGATCCCCTATATTGCCATGTATACTCACCTAACAGGCAATCCCACAGCACATATGCTGGACCCACCAGTTCCCCTCTGACTGATGCACATACACCATTTCTAAATGGCTGGCGTACACAGGGGAGTCCCACTTCATTCAGCTCTGACATCAGAGTGGCTTAATAAACCTGAATGGAGCAAGAGACACTCACTAGAAAAACTATGTCATGGGATTGCCTGAAGTTTTTTTTTTACAGCCACTAAGGATGTCAGACAGTGAGAATCCCAAATCAAGATACCACCCTGGAAAGAAGCCATCACTAGGACAGTGAAAAAATACAGTTTTGTGAGTACTCACCTTTAAAAACGGGTATTATGGGTGTGCCATACACTCCACCTCGGT
Organism: Gastrophryne carolinensis; assembly: GCA_027917425.1. Lineage (NCBI taxonomy): Eukaryota > Metazoa > Chordata > Amphibia > Anura > Microhylidae > Gastrophryne > Gastrophryne carolinensis. The sequence continues at coordinate 271,299,333 of CM051236.1, forward strand.
CTTCATGACATCTGGGTAATCTCCAGTAGAGGGCGAACTTCTGCAGAGATGAATATGCAAAAAAGAAAGCCCCCCCCCCCGGTCCATATATACCTGGGACCTCCCACCAATTCCCCAGTGTATAAAAGCAGTAAAGGGACCAGGAAGAACCAAATATAACCTTAACAATAAAAACCAATGGTTCACCATATAAAAGCCTGAAAAAAACAAGGGTTGGGCGAAGTGGAGGCTATGGCACACTCATAATACCCGTTTTAAAGGCGAGTACTCACAAAACGGTATTGTTCTAAGTGTGCCATACACTCCACTTCGGTCTTCACGACATCTGGGACATCCAAAAGCAGTGTCCGTCATGGGTGGGAAACAGAAAGAGTAAAGAATGTACCAACTCAAACCACTGCAGCTTGCAGAACCTTGCGCCCAAAAACAGCATCCGCTGAGGCCCGCACATCAACCTTGTAAAAAACTTGGAAAAGGTATAAACGGAAGACCAAGTAGCAGCCTTACAAACTTGTTCAACAGAAGCATGGTGCTGAAAAGCCCAGGATGCACCAACAGCACGAGTAGAGTGTGCAGTGACCCTAAAAGGGGAAGTCCTCCCCTTAGCAGAATAGGCCCCAACAATGGCCTGATGAATCCATTTGCTAATCGTAGATTTAGCAAGCGCCAAACCTTTCCTGGGCCCGCAGGGCACCACGAAAAAGGCGTCCGTCTTGCGGAAGGAAGAAGTAGTCACCAAATAGTACTTCACACAGCGAACATCATCCGAATTGTGCAGAACCCTCTCCTTGTCATTGTTAGGCTTAGAACACAAGGAAGGGAGAACAATGTCCTGATTGAGGTGGAAAGCAGACACCACCTTAGGAAGAAAATCCGGCTTAAAACGAAAAACCACCTTATCCTGGTGTCTCTCAAGTAAGGGGCCTGAATCGACAGGGCCGCCAACTCAGAGACACGCCGAACAGAGGTAATAGCCACCAAGAAAGCAACCTTCTGGAGTGAAAACAGAAAGAGCAATATCCTGTAACGGCTCAAAAGGGAGGACCCTGCAGAGCTGAAAGAACCAAATTCTAATCCCAAACAGGGACTACAGCCTTCCGAGGGAGCCGCACATGCACGAGCCTTCGGAAAAAAGTCTTAACCAGCGGGCGTAAAGCAAAAGACCTCTGGAAGAAAACCGACAGAGCAGAAACCTGTCCTTTCAAAGTACTAAGCTGGAACCCAAGATCCAGATTATGCTGAAGAAACTTCAAAATCCTGGGTATAGAAAAAACCCTGCAAGGCAAGGCCCTAGCCTCACACCAATCAATATAGGACCTCCAAGTCCTATAGTAAATGCCAGAAGAGGGCCGCTTCCTAGCCCTAATCAAGGTCTGAACAACAGCCTCAGACAAACCTTCCTCTTTCAAGATGAAGGTTTCAGCAGCCAAGCCGTCAAAGCCAATGTTTGTAAATTGGGGTAAAGTAGATGACCCTGAGATAGCAGGTCCGGCAGCAAGGGAAGCCGGTACTGGTCTACGGCCATCCTTACGACGTCTGCGTACCAAACCCTTCTTGGCCACCTTGGAGCCACCAGAATCGCTGATGCCCCTTCTAGAACCAGTTTGGGAACTACCTTGCCCAGCATGGAGACAGGTGGAAACAGGTACAGAAAACCCAGGTCCTTCCAAGCCAGTGACAAGGCATCCACTGCCAAAGCCAGGGGATCCTGAGAAAGAGACACAAAGGCCGGAAGTTTGTGATTGTGCCTCGAGGCAAAGAGATCCACCTCCGGAGTCCCCCACTTGCGGCAAAGATCCAGAAAAACCTCGGGGTTGAGAGACCACTCTCCGTGGCGAGAGGATCCCCTGCTCAGGGAATCCGCCTCCGTATTCTCCACTCCCGGAATGTAGACTGGCGAAAGGCAAGGAACATTGCTCTCCGCCCAGTGCAGGATCAGAGAGACTTCCCTGAGGGCACTCCTGCTGCGAGTCCCTCCTTGGTGATTTATGTAAGTCACTGCCGTTCGGTTGTCCGAAGGCACCTGAACCGGAAGACCCCGTAAATGTGGGGTCAGCCGAGCCAGAACCAGTTGAATGGCTCTGAGCTCCAATACATTGATGGGGGTGTGAGCCTCCTGGGGACCCCACACCCCGCTGAACTGATGACTCTTCCAATAACCTCCCCAGCCCGACAGGCTGGCATCCGTGGTAACCATCTCCCAACAAGGGACCAGAAAGGATCTGCCCTTCACCAGATTGCTCGAGTCCAGCCACCACCGAAAGGACTGCCGAACCATGGGAGACATCCTGAAAGGTTGATCCAATGACTGTGGGCACCTGTCCCAATACGTCAATAGGAGAAGTCGAAGAGATCTCATGTGAAATTGTGCAAACGGCACCGCCTCGAAGGAGGACACCGCCAGTTTCATCCCCTGTCGGATAGAGGGACAAGGACTGGCCAGAAGAAGACTGATCAGGCCCCGAATCCCCTGCACCTGAATCCCCTGGGGCAGAAACACTCTGGCCCGACTGGTATCCAGATTCATGCCCAGAAATGAAATCACACGAGACGGGGAGAGAGAAGACTTTGTGCAGTTGATCACCCACCCGAACCTCTCCAGGGTCGACACCACCTGGTGGGTGTCCAGTTCCGCCTGTTGAAGGGAAGAAGCTGAAATCAACAGATCGTCCAGATAATGCACAATGCGAATGCCCTGAGATCTGAGCAGAGCCATTACGCCCGCCAAAACCTTGGTGAAGACCCTTGGTGTCGAGGTCAGACCGAAGGGAAGATCTACAAATTGATAATGTTGATCCTCCACCGCAAACCGGAGGAATCTCTGATGTGCCTGAAAAATCGGAACATGCAGATACGCATCCCTGATGTCTATGGATGTCATAAAATCCCCTTGGCAAAGGGAATTAATAGCCGAGCGCAGAGTCTCCATGCGGAACTTTTTGGCTCTGATAAACCTGTTGAGAACCTTGAAATCTAGAATGGGTCTCACCGAACCCTCCTTTTTGGGAACCGTAAAGTAGTAGTAACCCCTGCCTCTTTCCGACAGAGGCACCGGGCATATAACCCCCATGTCCAGAAGGTCTTTTACTGCTAACAGGAGCCCCTGTGCAGCCTGAGGGTCCGAGGGCACCCGAGACCTTAAGAATCTTGGTGGCGGCCAGTACTCGAACTCCAGTTTGTACCCGGAGGAGACCACTTCAAAGATCCAATTGTCTGTGACCTCCTGGGCCCAGACCTGGAAGAAGAGCCGCAGCCGCCCCCCCCCACCCTTGCAGGTGAGGGCGCCCCTTCATTGCTGAGGTGGTTAAACGGCAGGCTTGGGCTTGGAACCCCAGGCAGCCGCCTTCTGTCTTGTCGCCTTCTCTGCAGAGAAGAAACTGGGGAATTGTTGGGAGGTCCCAGGTATATATGGACCGGGGGGGGGGGGGGGGGCTTTCTATTTTGCATCATCTCTGCAGAAGTTCGCCCTCTACTGAACATTACCCAGATGTCATGAAGACCGAAGTGGAGTGTATGGCACACTTAGAATATCCAGGCAACTGTTCCTTTTTAAACTCAACCTAGACTATAAGACGACTCCAAGTATGGTTTAACACCTGTCCCCTGGAGCATCCCAAATGTGGATGACCCTCTGTAAGAAATCTCAGGTTTCAGTCCACTTTAACCCTTTAACCGCCAGCCTACCTGGAGTTTTTATTACGCTTTGTTGCCAGACCATTTTTCACTATTTTGCACTATGCATGTTCAACTGTGATTTTTTAAGGGATTTCCCAGGAAAATTATATATTGTTTTTTTCAGCAGAGTCTGGGATTTAACATGAAATGTCTTGTTTGTCATTTTTTAAGTGTATTCTTAATATTTTGGGGTGAGATATGTGCAAAAAAAATAAAAAATAAAAATCAATTTTTTACAATGTGTAGTGTTTTTTTGTAATAAAAAATGTAAGTTTGTCAATAAAATCTTATTGCGTGTGAAATCCCAATTTCTCCCGGTTACAACGGTACCACATATGTATTGGTAGATGCCCTTTCCTGCCCAGGAGACTCCCCCAAACTGAAACAGCGCTTTAAGAGATTTTCAGATCAAATACAGCTATGCGCACCTTGCAGTTTTTCAATAAAAACAACCCTTTACATTTGAAATACCCCAACAAACTATATATTCTCTTGAAATACACACCTCAAGCTTTTTAGACATACCAGGCTTGTTTTTGTTGCCACCGTTTTCTGGAAGTTCTCCCTCAATGTATTCTTTGGTTACACAGAGCTCCCCTAAAAAAGGATAAAAAAAGCAGAATCAAAGCCACATTTTTCTAAAGAAAACAAACAAGAAAAAACAAGTTAATCTAAAAAAGCAACATCCCCCGAACAAAACGATACCCAACATGCATTGCTACTGTCAAGGGAAGAGTTGCCAAACACCCCAAAGTAAAGCTTGTGCACAACGGTAATTTTGCTTGAAAATTTCAGCTCTGCAGACAAAGTGGCACCTTGCGCTTTTTCTACCAAAACAACCCTTTACATTTGGAATACCTGCCACAAACCATACATTCCCTGAAAGTACACATGATAAGCTTTCTAAGCATACCCAGCATGTTGTAGTGGGCCAATCTTTCTGGAAGTAATCCCTCAAAGAATTCTTTGGTCGCACAGGGTTTCCTTAAAAAAAAAATGTATAATAAAGCAGAATAAAAAATGAGTTTTCCTAAAATATCAATATGCAAACAAGAAAAAACAAGCTAAAATCTGAAAGCGCAAAATCCCCCGAGCAGAACGATACCCAACATGCATAGGTACTACTAACCCTTTTAACTGCCAGCCTACTTGAGGCTTTGTCATCCTCTCTTGACAGGTCATTTTTCACCATTTTGCGCTATGCTTAACTGTGATTTTTGCAGGAATTTCCAGGAAAATCATATTTTATTTTTGCGGCAGAGTTTAGGCTTTAACATGAAATGTCTTGTTTGTAATTTTTTTTACTGTTTTAAATATTTTTGAGTAAATTAAACAAAAAAAATAATTTTTCAGAAAATTGTCTTTATTTCAAATAAAACATTTGTTTTATTAAAGAAAACCATATTGCATGTGAAAGCCTCATTTCTCCCGATTACAACAGTACCACATATGTATCGGTAGCCCCCCGTTACTGTTCAGAAGACCCCCCCAAACTGAAAAAACACTTTATAACATGTAAAAATAAAATACAACTACAATCCACACTATAAAGGGTTAAATCAAGAAAAAAATTGGCATGGGTTCCCCTTCCCTTAAAAACCCTTAAAAAGTCCCATAAAAAAAATGACATGGGGTCCCCCCTACCCAGCATAACCAGTCCGGGGATCAGCTATGCAGGGCTTGTAGAACAGGGCGCAGGGGCCAGCTTTGATGGCCCCCCCCACCCAGCCAAGTACAAGCCCGCACCGCCTAAATCAGCCCGGGCCCTTCTGCCCCCCCTGGGCTTCAGGGAGGCAGGTAATAGGGGGGCCGGGGTTCATGGCAAGTCACCCGCTAGCCGCAGGTGACTTGACAGCCCCTGAGCCTTGTGAACTGGTATAGGGGTTTCATGGACTCCTTACAAGTTCACAATGGGTTAAAGTGGACCAACACCCAGGGCTGATGGGCCCGGGAATCTACAAGATTCCTGGACCGTTCTGGTCCCTCCCCCCCCCCGGGGCAGCCAAAATCGGGATGCCCCTCTGTGTGAAACCCCCCGGAACACCCACTACCACTTACTTGAATCCCGGTCCTACGGCGCATGTGCGGGCCGCATCCCCACTATCCCTCTAGCAGGGCGCGTGTCTGCGCCGGCTATTTATGAATGGCCGGCGCGGGCACGCTCCCTGTTAGAGGGAAGTGGGGGATGCGGCCGCCAGCGCGCACAGAGCGGCTGAGCTTAGACGTCTTAGACGGCCATAACTCAGCCGCTCTGAGCGCGCTGATTGGACAAGCGGCCGCGCATGTGCCGTAGGACCCGGGTGAGGTGAGTTATTGTGGGTGATCCGGGGGAAAAGGACCAATACCCAGGATAGTCAAAATCCTGGGTGTTGGTCCACTTTAAATGAAAAAAAAAAAAAATAAAATAAAACACACCACAAAATGCTGGAAGCATTTACCAGTTGGGCGACTGGACATAAGGGGTTAATTAAAAAAAAAAATTGACATAGGGTCCCCCCTCCCGGGGGCATTTTTTTTGGGAATTTTAAGGGTTAAAAACCCCTTAAAAATCCCCCCCAAAAAATTACGTAGGGCCCCCCCTACCCAGAGTTACCGACCCGGGCCAGCTATGGGGGCTTGTAGAACAGGGCGCAGGGGCCAGAGTTGGCCCCAAGGGGGCGGGGCTTAGCAACAAGATGGCGGCCGCCATCGAGGAGGAAAGGGGAGAGAGCCTCCCGGGTAAGTCGGTAAGTCCTGGGGGGGGGGGGGGAAATCGGAGGCCCCCCAGGTGAAGAGGAGGGTCGGCGGGAGCCAGCGCACATGCAGGTAAGTAAATGTAATTTTTATTTTTTTACAGGAAAGCCAGTGGCAGCTGAAACGGGGGGGGGGCACCCTATTCCAGGCCCTCCCCTGCAGCCGGAGGAGGTCCGGACGGACGATCGGAGCCCACCATCTTAAAGAGGAGACCTGGCCGAATCAAACGAGGGGTCAGGTAAGTGACTTTTTTTTTTTACTTTTTATGCCATTAGTGGGGAAACTTAGGCACGTAAAATTTACGTGGCTGGCGGTTAACGGTTGGAGAGGCAGCCACGTAAATTTTACGTGGCTGGCAAAAGAAGGGTTAAAGCAGTCCAACACCCATTTTGCCCTGCAAAATCTACCAGCTTGATGGAACCGCCTACACAGACCTCCACAAACCCCACTTACGCTTACGTTTGCCTCAATCGCCCAGCAAAATCCGGTCCTGCGATTGGTCACTCAGCAGTCGTGGGCCCATGTATCAGAAAAGTGGCATGACCGACGGCAGCCATCACAGGGCTGGAGGCAAGTGAAAGTTCAATCAGTTCAATCGGAATCAAACCCCACTAAACAATCACAATGTGGTCCAGCACCCATTTAGGGTGTTGGGTCGCTTTAAAGCCCCTCTCCAGCCACGATATTCTCCATGGGAACTGTGTAAAATGTGTAATTTCAAAGCATCTCAAATTCACAGATTAGATGTAGCAGATTAGAGGTGTAAAAGAGAAAGAAAAAAAAAAGCTGTGTTCCAAGCTTCTTTCTTGGGTTCCATTTCTGTGTCATGGCTGAGCTGGGAAGAAGGTGTTGTGATGGAGCCTTATGAGTCTTGAGCATGCTCTGCTGTGGTTAGAGACAGCTGTGGAACCACTATGGCTTAACAGGGTCACTAAGGCTGAGAGCACCAAGCAACAGAATGGCTGGAGGAATAAAAATGAAAGGAAGGCAAAATTTAGATCTCTGCTATGGCTTCTACCTGGCACTGCATGGAATGGAGGAGAGGCATACGGGGTAGGCATCATGTGAGCAGCTTGCAGCCTTATTATTGCCATTGGGTTCATAGCCCTTTTAAGTATAATCCCAGCATAAGAAACTAAAACGGATAGGTGAACCAGACTGCCCCTTGACAATTGGTCAAAATGGTTCACTGGCCCATTTTGAGACTTGCCTGCCCCTTTCCTGGCCTCACGGCTGCTCGAGACCACTCCCCGATATAGAGGTAGAATACCTCAACAATCCAGTGCTGCTCTGCTGTATACTTAGAAGGGTTGAGGCAAGTGTTAATGAATAAATAAAAAGGCTTTAGAACTATGCAAGCGAGAGGGAGTTGGAACCAGGAGCATGGCACTGGACAGGAAAGGGAACAGAATAAGAAGGAGGCTACAGTAGTGGGTGTAACAGCATGGGGATGGACTCAGGGAGTTCATTGCTGGACCTGGCTGCATGGATCAGGGATGTATAGGTCTTTAGGAAAGTATGGGTCTTTTCAAACCAGTTCTTTCCATTGCATAAAATGGGAGAAGGTGAATTCTGAGTCAAGATGGGCGCCGCCATCACACTTACTGAGGAGAGTGGAATAAAGTACAGGGGGGCGGGTTATAGCTGTGCTTTGCTCAGACAGAGCAGAGCTGGGGTCAGGGAAAGGTCAGCAATCTCAGAATGCAGAGCAGCACAGTCAGGAGGCACTTCCTGTTTGCAGGTTGCCTGACGTTCCATGAGCCGCCATCTTGGATGTTTAAAGGCTCATAACATGCAGTAGATGCAGGTAGGATGATTTTTAATGTGAGCAATCTGTATGTACAGGGTGTGGGAAACATATAAGATAGACTCTTATTCAGAGTGAAGGACCGCTTTAAATAACCTGTGTAGCACAGACTTTACTCTGCAGATTTTTAATGAAGAAACGAAGGGATTAGGGAGAAGAGAGACGTGAATACACATGATAATTAGATTTTCCTACACAGTTTCTTTAAGAAAGTTATGTTGTATATAGTTGCATAAATAAACAAGGGGAAGAAATTAAAAAAAAAAAAAAATAATGATGCATTAGTTCACTGCTCATTGTGCATCACCTGAACTTACCAAAGAAGGGAGAACTACCGGCAATTATTTAAAGAACAGAGAGTAAATGCCTTCGCCTCCTGATCAGGCATCCTTATCAATTATGAATTGCGCCAGCCAATCTATTTTTAGTGGAGTGAAAGAACTAAAAGTCACCGGCAGGAGGCGAGTAGGTAAACCCAACTTTGCACACATCCAGCCAGACTGTTTAGTAAACACAGGCTTTAATGTCTTGCAGAGTGATGTGGCCGAGCAGAGAGACCTTAACAGCAAACAGGCTTCGACATAACTGAGAAAAGCAAACAAAAGAAAATCCATGTGTGTACGCAGACTTGGCATTGTTGAGGATCAAGTGTCAAGTCTACACCTTTCAGCCATAGGAGAGATACAGGCTTGTTTACCGTTAACTGGTAGAATACCGATGAAACACAGTAGGCTTCCCTTGCCAAAAATGATAATTACCGAAACCATCATACAGTCAGGCATATTACATAAATACCTTTTCCTCTGGCATCCCTACACACATTCCTACCACAAGTATTAAGAATTGAAAAATGGCATATTATGATGTGGGATCCATCGTGTGCTTGTTACAGCTGAAATTTACAATGGTTTTCTGGAACAAACATCTTGTTCAGCATTGGCCAGCTAACGCATCTAGCCAGAACATTTTATGTACCTTAGCGTTAAACTCTACTACTTGTGAAGGCTAAAGATCGGGGGGGGGGGGGGGGGGAATTAGATGCCCCCTCGGTGAAGAGGAGACAGGTGAGTACATTTTGTAGTTATAAACTTTTTTTCTTAACAGTAAATTCAGGATGGCTGAAGTGGGGGAATCAGAGGCTCCTTGGATGAAGAGGAGACCCGGCCGGATCAATTGAGGAGTCAGGTCAGTGGCTTTTTTTGGGCTGCTATCAGGGGCGAAAGTGTAAGCGTAAAATTTACGTGGCTGGCGCTTAACGGTTGGAGAGGCAGCCACATACATATTTTGTGGCTGGCATTAGAAGGGTTAAAGCAGTGTGCAGGTATGGGCTGAGCACTGGAAGACGGACCCCCCTCCTTTAATCTCGGGCAGCACAAAAAAAAAAAAAAAACAAATGAGCAGGTGCACTCAACTTCTTAGGTTAACCATGGAGAGACCACAGATGTCTTTCGAATTGTATGGTCTGAACAATATTCAACTGAATGCTTTAATTTATGATATGATCAGATTGCCAATCAAGTCTAACTGGATGAATTGATTTCTAATAAAATATAAAGCTCAGCTATTGCCCACCCAAATAATTGTTTGTAATCATTCCCACTAATGGTACATAAAGGTTTATTCAGCTCATAGCATCAAAATAAATAAAAAAGTCTTCCGTATTGTTCCTTTGGGATCTTTCTGAGGATAAACACCACATCTAAAGCTTTTTCACCAGAATACAAAGCATACTTTCCATTCCGGCACGCCTGTGAGGTTTATAATACAGATACCGATTATGTCCCTGAAACGGTGCTAAGCCTGACTTCCATCCACTTCAAAAAGCTCATTTGTTTTATACATCACAGGAGGAATGTTTAATCTATTCAATGATCAAGACAGAGCCTTGTGCTGAATGTAACAGATCAAAGGGGGAAAGGGGTCTCAATGGCAGAGGAAAATGGCCTGGAAGACACACTCCGAGCTGTGTAAATAACTGTATTCTAGATAGGTCCTAGATAAATGCAATATTTTCCCACCACAAACCTAACATTAAAACCACATGTTAAATTCTATCCCTAGAGCACACCACTACTTTCCTAATGGATTTCAGTTTCACTAGCTCCTTTTTTCTGCTACTTTAAATAACCCTTAGCTCTAAAGGAAGCAGTCAGGAAGACAGTCATGTTGTAGAGGTAGTGGGGGGGCAGTTGTGTTGTAGAGGCACTGCAGGGAGACCATTCCAGTGGACCTCCCAGGAACAGGAAAGGACATCAGGAACGTCTTGGGACATGGCATGTAACAAAGTATATGCAGCAACAAGTCCTGCGCAGTCCAACAGCCAGAAGGCGGTAGAGTTCCAGCTACAAACCCTCTCGTTGGCATTTCTTGTCCTTGGCATTAAAGTGGACCAACACCCAGGGCCGATAAGATCCCCCCCCGCGGGGCATCCGAAATCGGGATGTCCCGCAGGGTGAAACCCCCCAGGAAGCCCACAATCCTACCTTTTCCACGTTCCAGCGGCGCATACGCGTCCGCCGCCTCCCGCGCGTCCCTCTAGCAGGGCGCGCTCCCGTGAATGGCCGGCGCGGGTGCGCTCCCTGTAAGAGGGACGCGCGGGAGGCGGCGGCGGACTCGCTCTGCTTGTCCGGCGCTGCCTCTCGCTTGTCCGCCGGCGGGGATTGGCTGCAGCGGTCACGTGGGAGCGGGGAGTTTTCAGGGCTTTCTGGGGGGTTTCACACAGCGGGGCACCCCACCGAAGTGGACCAAAACCCAGGATAGTCAAAATCCTGGGTGTTGGTCCACTTTAAAACATAAACTAATTCAAAAACATGCCAGTGCCACTGACAATCTAGCACCAGGTAGAAGCAGGAGAGAAACCACGGTGACCACTGATGAAGCTGCACCTACTGTGGGCACTATGGATATGAATTGGCAAGAACCTGGCGATTGTGATCTTCACATCTAATTTACCTGGCCTTTTTATTCCATTTGTGGGCCTTGGTCAGGTCTGGCAAGAGTGAAGCCCTAACGGAGGACACAGAAGATCACAGAGACACCAAGGCAATCATGGTCTAATGGGAAAGTTCACAGAAGTGGATTTTTCCTTTTAAATCCTTACCTGGTAACTGTGTGACTCTAATGCAGATGCCCGAGAGTCCTGCACTACAGGGATATTTACCTTTTCCTTGTGCTAATCTGACAGGTCCCCATAAATAGTTGCACACCAACTATTAGAGGATGTTTCTGAAGGGGCTATTTGCCAGACGGACAGTGTGAGTAAAATGCAAGTGCAGGGCTCACATGCAACAGAAGGGATAAGATATGCATTAAAGCCTTTCTTGATTGCCCACCACCTCAAAAGCAAATACAGTAGATTCCTAAATCCTGCCACCACCACCACTCACACCACAGGGGCACTGGAGCAATATCATATTCGGCACCATTTGGACAAAACAGAGCATCCATGTTAATCTGGGTTCACTGAAAGTTGCTCTACAGAATCAGGAAAGGAGGACACACAGGCATACAATGTGTGCGAAAACTTAACAGGTTAATTTATGTTGGAACATGCAACTCCTAAATATTCAGAATAATTACCTGACTGCCAGTAGGCAGCAGAAATATTTGTGCAAAGCATGTCCGAACAAGACTTTTTCTGACTCCCAACAGCTGCTAAGTTTAACTTGTTACTGACTAAAAGTGAAACCGACAGACACTTTAAGGCATTTTTCCTGGCCTGATGACAGAGCATGCAGAGATATACACCAGTCACGAAATCTGACCCTTGGGAAACAAAAAACTACAAAAAAAAAAAAAAAAAAAAAAAAAAAGGAAAAGGAAAAGAAGAATCCTAATTCAGAGGCACTAGGTTTGTATAAAATGTCAAAGCATTTCTGAAAAAAAGGGGTTACACCAGCCTAAAGCTGCGCACTATGTGGCATATAATGGCAACCTATAACTTGGGACCCTCCTCATCCTTAGTGGAATTACACACACTTACATGGAGCAGCGATTTGTGTTTGAAATTAGTTCTCCACCCACTTCACTGCATATTATACGAGAACAGTCAGTAATTTCTATGATTTGGATTAATGTTAATTTAGCAAAATCCTTTCCTCCATAAGGCTACTTTCCCCTCAGATTCCATTATTTTTCCTGACACGCCCTCCAACGCCCATCATGTATTTCTCAGATGCTTCCAAAAGAGCAGGCGTCAGAGCATCCCTAACACATTAGGAGAGCTGCTCTGAATCAAAATCCTGGGCCTGCTGAATGCTATGTCTTATGTCCATATCAACACGAAGAGAAAAAACCCTATGGACAACCAACATCTCCATTCATTAGCAACCGTAAAAGAGCATTTAAACTGGACCTTCACCCTGAATAAGAGCATATCTTGTATGTTTCTGCCACCTTATACATACAGATTGTCCACATTATTAATTAGCCTACCTGCACCTTGTGCGTGTTCTAAGCCTTCAAACATCCAAGATGGTGGCTCATGGAGCATCAGGCAGCCTGCAGACAGGAAGTGTCCGACTATGGTGCTCTGCATTCTGAGATTGTCGCCATTTTCCTGATCCCCGACACTGCTCCACCTGTGCAAAGCACAGCTAAAACCCCGCCCCCTGCACTTTACCCCGCTCTCCTCTCCTCAATGTGTGTGTTGCTTCTGAGGCAAGATGGCGGCGCCCAGTCTTGAACAGAGTTGCAGCCCAGCAGAGGAAAGAGTAAAGCAACTGAAAACTTAAAATATATTAATTTTAGATGCTTGGGAATCATTTTAAAGGGCTTGGGCTTTTCATTAAATAATGCTAAAAGGTCCGGTTTAACCTCTGTCCTACAAATCAAACATCAAGAACACTAAGGCATATGTGGGAACTGACAATTTTGTGACCAATTCTTAAATCAAGAGTTTATTAAATGTACCGGTATATAAAAATTGCATTTATTGTTACATTTTGGTTTCAAAATCAGCAAAATGTTTTTTTTTTTCCACTAAATGACAGATATACATATTTGTACTTTCTAGGACTAATATGAATCTTTATACTTTATTGCTTAATGAGCTTTTTCATTTGCTCTGCAATGGATCAGACATGAACTAGCCCAATAGGAGAGGCTTTCCCGGAGACCCTACGTTTTTGTAATAAAGCAGCAGTTCTGTTTCTTGCACCATGGGGCATCCTGATTTGGGATGCCATTCTGTGTGAAGCGATTGTCCACACAAACTCACCTCACTTGTCCATACAATTTCCCGGTCCTATGATGCATGTGCAGGCTCTCATCCAATCAGAGCCGTTCGCCCTGCATATGTAATGTTTGGCAAAACGGCTCACTTTATCAGGAGTGGAAGCGGCCACAGCCCCAGCAGCACGTGTGTGTGCTCTTGCCCCCAAACTATCTGAATACCAAAGATTCTGCCCTCTGTGTTAACATCAGTGAGGTAGTCAGAAGAAGGTGAGTTTTGCAGTGACCCGCGGGGTGGGGACTTCACAAAGTGGGGTATTCCTATATTCCTATTTGGGATCTCTTCTAATCCAGAGCCGGACATGAAGGGTTTTGTTCCACTTTAAGCATTGCTAGCCAGCCCTCATGCATGTTGGACATCGCTGGCTCATCAGAGGGACAAGCTTGTATTGCCCACAGATCTAAGATTCAAGAGTTATGGTACCTACAGAAAACCACTAGAATTCAGCAAAACACATTCATCTTGAGGGCACTTAAGGAGATTGTATATATATTGTCTGAACATCCGAGTACATGCCACGTTCCTTGCGCAATTTGTTCTATTGTTTCCAACAGGTTTAAAAACAGGAAGTCTGGACTGCTAAGGATGAAAAAAACGTCTTCCTCCTCAACAATTATTCTTATGTTTGCATTCATTTTCTAAAGTTCTAAATCAAAAGTCTAGAGTAAGCTGCAGACATTACTAAGCAATAGTCCAAGCAGGCTGAATCTTGCCCCTCCGACATGTCTGCTGATCAGGAAGAATGCAGGTATGGCTTCATGAAACTATTTGTTAATTCAGACTTCCCCCACCAGACAGACTAGTATGTCCTTCTAAACAGGGCTAAAGCTTTTATGGGACAACAATGAATAACTATGCAATGGTTCTGCTGTAGTCCGTGTAGCAGTCCTAATATTCCTAGTTTGCCCCTCTTGCCCTCTACAACTCCTGCACATCAGTTCTCTTAATTACTTTTGTCTCCTCTCAATTTCTCAAACACAGGCCTATCAACTTGCTGGACCCAAGTGGCATCCTTGAATATCTGTCTGGGAAGGTAGCTCCTGAAATTTCCCACCATTGTATGCATTCCTTGTATGTATCTATGGTATATACCTGGCAACAATAAAGGATGCTGATCCTTCTCTGTGACACAGGCTTCATAAAGTGCATTTTCTGTAACAACAAGATAGAGGGGCTAGGCCCAGTCTAGGATTTATGCACATAACCATATTAGTATTGGCATGATAAAGCACGGTCTCAGTAATAACTTGAAAACGTATTTTCAACCTTCCAACAGCGAGGTGTAATCCTCCCACTCCCAGACCATAGGGGAAACCCTTTTGGCATATGGAACACTCAGAGCCATTGAGTGTGTCAACATTTGGTGTGCCTATGCAATTAAAACCCTACCTTGAAATGGCCAAAATGGCCTATTCAGTTTTCTTCACTATAGCACTACTTGAATGCTCGCTACCTACAAATTATTGTAGGTAATACAGATAGGCCAAAAAATGTTGTCCTGCATTTGTTTCTACTGGTCCAGCCACATCAGTGATCTCACCATTTTCACGCCTCTTGCCACAACATGTCAGACATCTCAGCTCTTGCTCATAGCCCTCATATGCTAATAAGGTTTCCTGTATTCAGCTTAATGAGGAAGTACTAATAGCACAAGGAATATCCAAGATGTGTATTTTCCAGATGATTAATAGTCTCACATTTAGTGCTACTTGTCATGCTAAGATGATTGATTGATTTAACTTGATTGAGTGTCTGGTTAGCAAAAAGATAATCATTTTAATTCTACTGCTCAACAACATTCCTGGTCTGGTGGTTTAAAACCTACCTGAATATGGCAACTGTGGTTTTCAGAAATACCCCTGCTGTCACAGTGTAAGGAACGTGTGTCCATGGAGCTGAACTCTTTCACTGTGAAGTCAGCAGTGGCAGCTTTCCAATTATACCTCTTCTCTTGGCAGAAATTAGCAGCTGGAAAGGACTGAGGTGTCCAGGCAGACGGACTCTCTGGACCCATCCTTCCATTTCCCTAGGGGCAGCCAAATTTCAGCATTCACCATATGGTAATCAGCCCACATGGCAGTGTGCTGCTCCATGCCATAGAAAGACGGCCAAGGGATGCCGTAACTAGGTTCTTGTATATGGCAGGTGGGGGGGGGCATCCCAGTTTTTACTATACTCCAGGGATAGGTCTGCTTTACCCAGTTTTTTTGTATCAGTTTAGCTAACAGAGACTTCATTTAGTTTCTTGCAGGATTCAGAGTTCAGATACATGAATTATTGACCGCTGTGCACTTCAGACTGTAGCATTTATTGGGTCGTAAATACCTTACATATAAACAGAGGGGTGAGAGTAGAATGTCTGCCTTTTGACAGAGACTACTCCCATCACAATAGTAGTTATTGTACCCATCAAAATAGGAACTAGATGCTGTGTGCATAAGCGGATGGTGTGCATGCACACCTAAAAGCCATGTAAAATGCCAGCAATACACAAAACACCCAAATACCATTAACCAAACCAACTAACCCGAAATATCCTTTACATATTGTGGTAAAGTGCATGGAAAAGTGCTGGATGGTGTCTTTCTCCCTTAGTTTTCTCAATCAGGCACGATCCATGCCGGGTTTACAGGACCCCAGTCCACATTCCCAGTCCTCTATGGTTCAGAATAAAAACAGACATTGTGCAATCACACACCAGAACCAAAGTGCTAGACTTTAGGAAGACAAACTTCAAGGAAATGGCGGACTATGTAGAAAGAAAATGAGGTGAGTGGAACAGAGTAGCAGAAGTGAGTGCCCAGTGGTCACTATTAAAACTGGCCATCTTAAAGGCAACTAAGCAATATGTGAAACAAACTAGCAAGAATAAAAGGAAGAAGAAACCATTATGGTTTACTAGGGAAGTCAGCACTATCATAAAAGATAAGAAGTCTGCCTATAAGAAGTATAAAGTAAGTGGAAGTGTAGCTGACAGAGAGGCGTATAAAATTAAACAGAGGGAAGCAAAACTGATTATAATGACTGCTAAAGGGCAAAAGGAGGAAGAAATGGCCAAATCTATGAAGAGGGGAGATAAAACCTTTTTCCGATATATTGGTGACAGAAAGAAGAAAAACAATGCAGTCTCAAAAATTAGAAATAGGGAAAATAAATATATTGACAGAGATAAGGCTGTGGCTGACCATCTGAATAGCTACTTTTGTTCGGTATTTTCAGATAGTAGCAGGCATGGCCATAGCACAGCATCCAGCTGGGAGGGCACAGCTCCGGAGTTTCTGGAGGCTGATGTCCTATCCGAGCTGGCACATCTAAAGGTAAGTAATGCGATGGGTCCAGATGGAATCCACCCCAGAGTTCTAAGGGAACTTAGGTTTGTGATTGCAGCCCCTCTAACTGATTTACTTAACCATTCCCTTTCAACTGGTGAGGTTCCAGATGATTGGAGAATGGCCAATGTCGTACCAATCCATAAAAAGGGGAGTAGAGAAGAAGCCAGTAATTACAGGCCAGTTAGTTTAACATCTATAGTGGTCAAATTAATGGAAACACACTTAAAAAAAAACAGATAATTTCCCATTTAAAAATTAATGTCAGACCAATCTTATTGATTTCTTTGACAATGTCACTAAAGTGTTAGATGAAGGTGGTGCTGTGGATATCGCCTATCTGGATTTTAGCAAAGCCTTTGACACTGTACCACATAAGGAGCTCATAGATAAGTTATTGAAGGTAGGACTCAATCCCTGGATAGTTCAGTGGATTTCCAGTTGGCTGAGGGATCGGTATCAGAGCGTTGTTGTAAATGGTGTGCAATCTGAACAAAGGCGAGTTACAAGTGGTGTGCCGCAAGGCTCTGTCCTGGGCCCCATTCTTTTTAATATATTTGTAAGTGACATAGGAGAAGGCTTGGTAGGAAAAGTTTGTCTGTTTGCTGATGATACAAAGGTTAGTAATAGGGTGGATATTCCTGGAGGTGTCTGCAACATGGAAAATGATTTAGCTTTACTGGATAGATGGTCAAAACTGTGGAAACTAGAGTTTAATGTCTCTAAATGTAAAATCATGCACTTGGGTAGAAGGAATCCCTGCTCTGAGTACCGTATGGACAGCACTGTGTTAGCCAGGACCTCGGAGGAGAGAGATTTAGGGGTAATGATTACTGATAGCTACAAGATGAGTGGACAGTGTAGCCAGGCAGTGGGAAAAGCAAGCAGGATGCTCGGCTGCATAGCTCGAGGCATCACCAGTAGGAAGAGGGAGGTTGTGATGCCGCTGTATAGAGCCCTGGTAAGGCCACAGCTAGAATACTGTGTGCAGTTCTGGAGACCTTACCTGCAAAAAGACATTATTCAAATAGAACGTGTCCAAAGGCGAGCAACGAAAATGGTGGAAGGACTTAAACTTAAAACTTATCAGGAGAGACTTAAAGAACTTAATTTGTACAGTCTGGAGGAAAGAAGGGAGAGGGGGGACATGACTGAGACCTTTAAATATGTGAAAGGATTGAATAAGGTTCAGGAGGGAAGTGTTAAGAAGAAGCTTAATGATAGAACAAGGGGGCACAACCTGAAGCTAGTCGGGGGGAAGATCAGGAGCAATGTTAGAAAATATTATTTTACAGAAAGAGCAGTAGATGCTGGAACAAACTTCCAGCAGAGGTAGTTGAAAAATCAACAATCACTGAATTTAAACATGCCTGGGATAAGCACACATCTATCCTAAGATAAAGAGTACATACAGTATACACATAAGGGCAGACTAGATGGAGCGTATGGTCTCCTTCTGCCGTCAACCTTCTATGTTTCTACACAGGTGCTGAGGCTTCTAGTGTGGAGTTGGACAGACTGGGATGAGGAGCCTGTGCCTCGCTGCTCCCAATACGGACAGTGCTGAATTGAATCCGAAGGACTTTATGCGTTCTGTTCTTGGAACCTGTGGATTAACAGCCTGAACTTGTATGCCTTGACAGAGGACCTGTGATATCCAGGAATTACAATAGGCTGTAATTATCACACACTGAACATTGCTAAAGTTGGTGAGGTAACCACTTGCTGTACTGCATTGTATCCTGCACTATACTCTGAAGACAGTTCTTAGTCAAAAAACAAAGCAAAATACTTTAAAGGACTTTGATTTAGAGAAGACTAAATGTGCCAATAATCTAAAGAGGCTATCTTACAATTTAATCAGCTGCAGTCCCATGCTTGTGTATAGTCAGAAACTCAACAAATATGCTTTGGAACAATGTAATCTACAGTGAGAAATCCTAAAAAGGATCTGTAAAACCCAACAGCAATATAAAGGCTGCAAGCAGCTCTCCTGATGCTTTTTCCTCTCCATTTCTTGCAGTGCTGGGTAGAAGTTGTAGCAGGGCTCCCAAAAAGGTCTAACCACCACTCTGTCTCTTCTCTCAGTATGAGCGATCCTGACAAGCCACAGTGGTCACACAGCTGTTTGCCGACCACAAGACTCAAGTCTCAAAACTGCGCCATAACATGCCCATTCCCATTTCAGTCACAACCCAGAAATTGAAGAAGAGGGCTTTGCTTAGAATACGTAAGATATTAACATATAGTCAGATTTTGAGATGCTTTGAAATTGTTTATTTTATATGGTTGCCAAGGTAGGATCAGATGTGTGGAAGTTAGTGTGACATTCTATTTTGCTACAATCAGAAGAGAAAAAGCCTCCTCACCGATGCCTGGAACACATTCTCCATGTGACACCTAAAACATAACTAAAAAAATGCCACGCTTTCATCTTTAGATGATTGATATACATTCTTCTGAGTCAGCTTAAAACACACACACACCACAACAGTACCTGCCTTCAGGGTAATTTCACTGCTCTGCGAACCGCAGGAATCTTCTGGTTTCCTTACTGGTGAATCTTCAAGTCGTTAAATATTATTTTAAAGGGCTCCATGTAATCATTGCCTGCCACATTCTTCGAAGCAAATTTCAAGGGATTGTTTGGCAAGGCTACCGATGTTCGTTATGGATGCCAAGCTAGTACAATGGTTCCATAAATACCTACCATTTACTACGCTGCAATAGAGGTGTCCGGAAAAAAAATTATTTCAATTATCGTGATATTTCAGTCGACGATACTAGAATCATTTTTTTCTTTCTAGTATAGATTCTGACTCTTCACCCAGAGGGCTCCGATTAACCCCCCCCCCCTCTTTAGGAGAGCGCCCGACAGGCCCTCTGTCCCCTGCATTCCCAAGGAGCGCCGCCATCTTCACGAGTATTCTTAGGCGGGCATTATCCTGGCTCGCAGCGGCTCAGCTGTCAGTTGCCGGTGATCGGTGGGAAAAGGAGAGGGGCAGGTGATCCTCTGATCTCCTGCCTCCCCCTTCTCTGACCGGCGATCACCGCATCTGTAATCGGATCGGCAAGGGACACAGGAGCTGACAATTGGAGATGTGTAAAGAAAAAAAAATTGTTTTATTTTAAAGACATTTTCTCTGCGTTTTTCTTTATTGTTAACTGGTAAGGGATCTATGTGACCCCTACACCAGTTCACAAGACTCAGGGTCTGGCAAGTCACCTGCGCCTAACCCTGAGCCCCCCCATTACCTGCCTCCCCGAAGGCCGGGGGGGGGCAGAAGAGCCCATGGCCATAGGCTATGCCAGCTTGTAACCTGCAGGGCCAGGGGCCACCAAAGCTGTCCCCTGTGTCCTGTTCTACAAGCCCCCATAGCTGGTCCCAGGCTAGTTATGCTGGGTAAGAGGGACCTCACACCATTTGTTTTGGGGGGGTTAACCCTTTAAACGCCAGCCACGTAAAATTTACGTGACTGCCTCCCCTGCAGTTAAAGTTGACCAACACCCACCCCTGAACGGCCCGGGAATCTCATAGCTCCCTCCCCGCGGGGCATCCGAAATCGGGATGCCCCGCTGTGTGAAACCCCCCAAAAACGTACCTTATCGGCGACGGACAAGCAACGGATAAGCCGCCGCCTCCCGCGCGTCCCTCTAGCAGGGCGCGCACCCGCGCCGGTCATTTAAGAATGGCGGGCGCGCGCACTGTAAGAGGGATGCGCGAGAGGCGGCTTGTCCGTCGCCGATAAGGTAAGATTTTGGGGGCTTTCTGGGGGGTTTCACACAGCGGGGGGGGGTGCCCCGCGGAAGTGGACCAACACCCAGGATAGTGAAAATCCTGGGTGTTGGTCCACTTTAACTGGCAGCCACGTAAATGTTACGTGCCCGACTTTCCCCACATTGAGAAAAAGAAAAAAAATAAAAGTAAAAACAAAAGTCACTTACCTGACTCCTCGTTCGATCCGGCCGGGTCTACTCTTCAGCCAGAGGGGCTCCGATCACCCATTGGGGATCCTCCGGCTGCAGGGGAGTGCCCAAAATAGGGTGACCCCCCCCCGTTTCAGCAGCCGCCGAAATTGCCTGTAAAAAAAAAAAAAATAAATAAACAACATTTACTCACCTTCGTGCCCGTCGGCTCTCCTCTTCACGGGGGGGGGGGGGGGCTCCGATCACCCCCTCGCTCTTCCATCTTCTGGAGGGGGCACATAACAGCCCTCCTCCCTCCAGAGCTCCAATGGCCACCGCCATCTTGACTTCTAGGGGGCGGGGGCGGGGCAGATTACATCACCGCCGGGTGTCGTCGGGGCACCCGGCAGTTCAGCTCTCAGATGCCGGTGACGGCTGGGCAGAGAAGGAGGGAGGTAGGCGATCCTCTGATCGCCTGCCTCCCCCCTTCTCTGCCCAGCCGTCACTGACATCAGATCGCCGCGGGACACAGGAGATGAAGATCGGAGGTGAGTAAAGAATATAAATTTTTTTTTTGTTTTTTAAATAAAGTTATTTTTAAAGTGTCTGTTTTTTTTTTTTACTTTTAACCCTTTGTGAACTGGTAAGGCTTTGGGGTCTGGCAAATCATTGCGGCTAACCTCTGAGCCCCCCCAAATTACCTGCCTCCCTAAAGCCCAGGGGGGGGGGCAGAAGAGCCATGGCCCTAGGCTATGCCGGCTTGTAGCCTGCAGGGCCAGGGGCCACTAAAGCTGGCCCCTGCGCCCTGTTCTACAAGCCCCCATAGCTGGTCACAGGCTGGTTATGCTGGGTAGGGGGGAACTCACGCCATTTTTTGGGGGGGGATTTTTAAGGGTTTTAACCCTTAAAATTCCACACAAAAAAAAAAAAAAAAAAATGGGGCCCCCCTCCCCGGGAGGGGGGACCCCATGTCATTTTTTAATTAACCCTATGTTACCTGTAATCCAGTAGGTATAAAAGGCTTCCAGGAGCAGCAGGAGAGCAGAAGCCTGAGTGATCATCGTCGGACACGGGGATGGATGGGAGGTAAGTATTAAAATAAATAAAAAAAATAAAAAAAATTAATAAAAGTTATTTTTAAAGTGTGTCTGTGTATTTTTTTTTTTTTTTTACCTTCAACCTTTTCTGAACTGGTAAGGGATCTATGAGACCCCTATACCAGTTCACAAGGCTCTGGGTCTGGCAAGTCACCTACGGCTAGTGGGCGACTTGCAATTAACCCCGAGACCCCCCATTACCTGCCTTCCCAAAAACCCTTAAAATTCCCCCCCCCGTGAAGGGGGAACCCACACCAATTTTTTTTTTTTTATTTAACCCTTTATTATGTGGATAGTAGTTGTATTTTATTTGTAAATGTTATAAAGTGCTCTTTTCAGTTTAGGGGATTACCTGGACAGGAATCCAAATGACTCCAGAGTGGACAACACCAGCTGAGTAACCAACTCTGCCTGATGTAGAGACTGGAAGTGATGAGGATGTCGTCCAGATAGGGAAGCACGCGGACGCCCTGACATCTGAGCAGAGACATCACGCCAGCCAGCACCTTGGTGAACACCCTGGGGCCGAAGGGCAAGGCCACAAATTGGTAGTGTTGATCCTCCAGAGCGAACCTGAGGAACCTTTGATGACCTGCGAACACAGGAATATGAAGGTAAGCATCTTTGATGTCCACAGAAGTCATGAAATCCCCTTGGCACAGGGAACTGATGGCAGAGCGCAGAGTCTCCATGTGAAAGCGTCTGCCCCTGACAAACTTGTTGAGAATCTTTAAGTCCAGGATGGGCCTGACAGAACCATCCTTTTTGGGTACTGTGAATAGGTTGGAATAAAAGCCCTTGCCTTTTTCTCTTAAAGGGACCTGGCAGATGACCCCCAGCTCCAGGAGGCCTTGCACTAGCTCCTGAGCTAACACAGGGTCCTGAGGAATCCGGGATCTGATGAACCTTGGAGGGGGATCGGCAGCAAACTCCAACTTGTAACCGGAGGACACTACCTCCTGAATCCACCGGTCTGAGACATGAAGCCTCCAGACGTGAGCGAAGTGCTGCAGCCGTCCCCCCCGCCCGGATGGGTAAGGGCGCCCCATCATGCCTGAGAGGGCTTGGGAGAGGATTTAGCTTTGGGACCCCAGGAGGAGCCAGGACGTCCACGTCCTCTGCCTCTACCCCAGGAATCTCCCCGGGCCCCAGGGAAAGACACCCCCCTTCCCTGTCTTGCACCACGGTAAGGTGAGGAGAAGGAACCCTGACCCCGAAAGGGCAGAGGTTGCCGCCTGCGCTGAGGTAACCTGCCTCCCTTAGCAAAAAGGTCCAGGCGGTATCCAAACAGATGCAGTCCTTTAAAGGGAAACCCAGTGAGGGCCTTCTTGGCAGCGTTGTCAGCAGCCCACTGGCGCAGCCAAACCGAACAGCGTATAGCCACCACGAGGGCAGAAGTTCTGGCACTCATTCTGATGGTGTCATCCAATGCTGATAGTACAACGTTTACAAAAACATCACAACTGGAGAGTGCATTGAACACCTCACAAGGCAAATCATCAGGGGCACTATCAAGCATATTTCTGATAAGGGTTCTAGTGGCCACAGCAGTAATGGCAGAGGCACAGACCGGGCGCAGCGCTGTCCCCGCACATGCAATGGCATGGGATGCCAGCTGATCAATACGCCAGTCTTTGGCATCCCGCAGGGTAGTAGAATCAGGGGAATGCATGACAGAGGTGTTAGATAGCCCTAGGATCAGGGCATCCACCTCGGGGGGGGGGGGGGGGGGGGATGACCAACATTTAACCACCTCAGCAGGAAAGGGACACTTCCTATCCCAACTCTTTGGAACCCCGGGTAGTTTACTGGGGCGCTCCCATTCCTTGAGCACAAGGTTATGGAAATGTGACTGCTCTGGAAATTCCCAAACGTGATCTTGCTGTATGGAAAAAGCTCCCCTCTTTGCCTGGGAGCCTCAACAGGGAGAGAGATCGACAGAAGCTCAAAAATCTGGGTGAATAATCTGTCAGTGTCATCCGGGGCCCAGGGGTCAGAGCCAGAATCGTCATGACCCCTCGGTCTCTCATCAGATGAGCCTGAATCAGAAAAGAGCTCCCTTCATCAGACGGGGTATAGCCACACAGATTCCAAAACTCCTCAGTTCCCATAGGGAAAACAGTAACATTAGGCGTCAAGTGCCGCTTCTTAGCAGGGGCCTTACGTGCTAAAGACTTTGCAATAATATGTTCAACAGTAGCCAGTCTAGAAGACACATCAGGCTGAGAATCCCCACTTGTATGCAACTCAGCAGGAGGGAGATTTAAGCTTGGGGGAGTAGGTGAAGTGAAACGAGGTGCAGCCACTGGCAGGCCAGATTGCAATGCAAGCACCTGCTCAGCACAGGTTACACAGACCTGCGCCTTGTCAGCGCCAGCATGAGGCTGCCCACACGCTACACACAGCCGGTCTTGTCCCGAAGGGACCCCGGTCACATTAGCCTGAGATGCCTCCATATGGTGATTATAGCGGCGCTATACGCCGTTAGGGAATGACACTATATAGAAACCCTGGATGCCCCAATAACCCGCTAGGGACGTGGGAGTATAATTTGTACAAGGCCTACAAGTAATATACTAAAAACAGGGCCGGGAGAAGCCAAGAAGGGTTCGTCCCACCTGAAAGACATAAGCAGACAAGACCTTAAGTACATCGTACCAAAAGTGAAGCAGATAAGGCCGCCAGCGAGGGCACTTACCGCGCCAAAGACGGGCCCCGCCCCCCCCCGAAGAGCGTGAAGCCAGAAGGCCAACAGCCAATGATGGCGCACCAGCAGCCGAGGTAATGCCGCCGCCAAGCGCGGAACCAAGTCAGCGCGCGGCGGCGGTAAACACAAGAATAAAGAAATGTGAAAGCACAGACTGCATAACATACATATCTATACACATACACACCCGCCCCTTCTTTTCTCCCGAAGACTACAAGGAGGATGAGAGAGAGGACGGCAGCCACTTAAATAGGGCCCACCGATAGGCAGGGGCAAGGGGCAATAGTGCGGGAGGGGCATCCCATAGAGGCTCACCATAAGCCTGAACCGCCTACCCTTTGGTGCGGGATTGCGGTGGAGCAGCGCTCCTAAGCACTAACGGCGGTGCTGCCTACCTTCACCCGACCAGCACAGCCAAGGCTGGGAGGCATATTACTAGTGGAACGGGTGGGAATAGTCCTACAGGGCCGCAGGTTAATAACCCCGCTCACCTGCGAGTAGAGAGCCAATTTCTCGTCCTTCGCAGCCAGACTGCAGAGAAATTCTGGGGATTTGTGGGAGGTCCCTGGGTATTTGAGGGGCCGGGAGGAGCCTATTTTCGATGTCTCTGCAGTCCAGCGCCATCTGGCGGAGTATATCCCAACTGTAAGTATTAGATTTGGAGCAGGACATACTGTATACTAAGAATATTACCGTTATGCGCATGCTTTACTTTGGTGTGTTTGGCAACTCTTTCCTTGACATAACTTATGCATGTTGGGTATTGTTCTGTTGGGGGAATGTTGCATTTTCAGACTTTCAGTTTTTTCTGGTTTGCATATAGTTTTTAGGAAAATGTGGTTTTGATTCTGCTTTTTTATTCATTTTTAGGGAAACCCTGTGCAACCAAAGAATACATTGAGGGATTACTTCCAGAAAACTGCACCCATGTCAACAAGCCTGGTACGCCTAGAAAGCCTGAGGTGTGTACTTCTAGGGAATATATAGTTTGTCGGGGGTATTTCAAATGTAAAGGGTTGTTTTTCTTGAAAAACTGCAAGGTGCGCATATTGCATAGCATAGTTGTATTTTATCAGAAAATCTCCTAAAGCGTTGTTTCAGTTTGGGGGATTCTCCTGGGCAGGAAAGGGTGTCTACCTATACATATGTGGTACTGCTGTAACTGGGAGAAATTGGGGTTTCACACGCAATAAGATTTTATTGACAAACTTACATTTTTTATTTAAAAAAAAAAAACACTACAAATTGTAAAAAATAGTTGAGAATACACTTAGAAAATGACAAACAAGACATTTCATGTTAAAGCCCAGGCTCTGCTGAAAAAAAACAATATATCACTTTCCTGGGAAATCCCTTCAAAAATCACAGTTGAACATGGGGAGCGCAAAATAGTGCAAAATGGTCTGGCAACAAAGGGTGACAAAATCTCAAGGTAGGCTGGCACTTAAAGGGTTAAGGGTTTTAAATCCTTAAAATTCCCCCAAAAATGGGGTCCCACCCCCTGGGAGGGGGCTGTCTTTTTTTAATAAATAAAAAAACAAAAAAAAACGCAATATATAGTCTGAGACAGAATCAGGGTATATGGGGATATATTGTATTGTCATACGTGTATCGCAATGCGTATCGTATCACCAGATTCTTGCCAATTCACACCCCTACGAAGCAACAGTAACTAGAGTCAGCAGGATTTATACACTAGAGAGCAGCAGAAGTAGTGACCACAGCATGATAAATAAAAAAGGGACGGTAAACCCAACACCAATAACAAGGCAGCAAGCAGCTCACCTGATGCCTCTCATCCATTTCCTGCAGTACTGGGTAAAAGCTGTAGCAGGCCTCCAAAACTTGCCCTCATTTCAATTTCATTCTTCCAGGACCTATTCTGCCCCTTGGTGCTCTGAGCGCAAGGGAGCATGGCAAGACAAAGTGGTTCAGCAGCACAGCAGAGCATGCTCATGACTCATTTAGCTGCACCTTGACGCGTCCTTCATGGCTTCACTTAGATACAATAAGACATTTACCTATATTTAGTGATGTTGACCTTTTCAATGGGCTTTTAAACTGTTCCCAATGGTGGATAATGTGGGATGAAGTCAGTGTCTGCCTGGTCAAAGGCCAATCATGATGCATTCAAAACTCCAGGTATCACATAAGAAACACACACTTCACACACATACTGGGTGTACGTCTTTTTGAAATAAAAAACAGTCAGTTCAGGAGACGGCAACCTTAACCAATGAGACATGGACTCAGCAGGACATGACAATACATGGCAAATACGTTTCTGTACAACAGGTAATCAAACTAAGCTGGGCTCTCAAAGTACTACCCAGATATACCAAGCAAATGTTCAACGTTCCTCAATTGCCTCTCAGTTTCTTAAAATGAAAGTCTAATTAAAAATATACAAATAGATACAGCGTATTTATAGCCCCATGAGACACATTTGGATCTATTCAGAGCCTGGTGAGAAACTGCCATTCACTTTTATTGTCTACCTTGGGGTCGATTCAACACCGGGTGAAAATTTTCCATGTTACTGTGTAACAACTGCATACGGTTCTTAACCCCACGTCATTTACAATTATGTTACACTGAATAGGGCAACACCATCGAGAGAGGCTCTAAGAATGAGCTGTGTGGCCACACCGGACCCACACAGAAGAGCTGCAGGGGACGAAGCTGAAATGCCTCCTCACAGATTTTCTAATGGTAGCAGCCTTTTTGGAGCTTCCTTTCCCAGCATCTCAGCCATGCTGCTGTCTGGATTCAACTGGCAATGCACAGTAACAGGAAACTCAGCAGCACTTTCTGTTTGCACGCAGCCCGCGGATCCATGAGCCACCATTTTGTTTTTCAAATTTACCACAGCAGGACTTAGAAAAGAATAAATTTGTATGTGGGGAGGGATGCATATGAGCACTGTTTGTTGTGTTGGCCTGGTTCAAGTCATTTTTGACTCTTGGTCCAAATTGTTGTACTAATCATTCTGAATAGGAGAAAGCCATTCATGTGAATATAAAACCACAGTCAAGCAGTTTCTGACTTATCACAGATGTCCCTTTATATACATGCTTTGCACAACATGTTTGCATATGGTGAAAATGTCTTAACTTTCCATAGGTGCCATCTGCTGCAGCCCATAACAGTCATCCTGAGCACAGTTACACTCAAACCCCTGCTATGTTTTAAAAGTTACATTATGATACTGATGCTACACAACTTGTCACTAAAAATATCAAGCAGGCTTAGAAAATTCCTAGCTAATAAAGCCTACCCCCCCCTAATATTTTAGCATTGTGTGCTTTCTGCCAAGGCTTATCTCTCTTGGGGACTATAGTGGTTAGGACTCTCCAGAGTTTCCACTTCTAACTGCCGAGATCATCACAATGCTAAATAATGGTTTCACTCTTACCCTAAACATTTTCGAAAATACAAAATTAAAAGTGGTGGCTGGGTGAAAAGATCTCATGTATTGCGACGGAAATTGCACCATGGATACCAACAGAATTAGAAGACAGCAATTACATCACTAAAGCAAAGATTCAAGGAGGGCCAAAACCCATTTTTTAGTCTCCTCCCCAAAGCGACTGCCTCTAAGGGAAGAGCTTCACAGGACATATACAAGCCAGCAAATATTCCCATGGATGATAGAGCTGTCTGTGCCAATACCCTGTCCAGACGAAGACAAAATACAAAGAATAAAAAGGGAGACACTCACACTAGTCCCCCGCAGCATTTTTAACTCTAGTCCAGTAGTATAAAAAAAAACCCTCATGCCCAAGATTGTGTACCACCACAGTCTGTTTTTGGCAGCCTCTGGGACCAACACAAAGTGTTAGTCATTCTATTCACTGCCAGGCCTCCACTGAAATGAAAAGTGGTGGGGCAGGCATTCAACAAATAGATCACCAATGTGAGGCTGCAGTTGAGTGTGGACGCTGTGGGACACGATCTTGGGAACTGGTAAGTTTTATACTACCGCACAAGGACGGAGAGGCCGCAGGGAGACAGAAGGCGAGTGTGCGTTTTTGTTTAGCCTGGACCTGCCACATTAAGTTCATTCTTCAGAATTGACTAATCCAGACCAGGGGTGACATTTTCACTGAAGCCACATCAGCATTCTGGTAGCCTTTAAAGGGCTGGTTAATAACAAAACACAATGCAAACATGACCATTGAAATCTATGGTTAGAGTCACTGAAATACTTTGCCCAGCAGATGCAGAATTATTTTGCCAAAAATAGCCACAGGTTTTTTTGCCCAGGATAGATGCAGATATGGTCATATTTTGCTCCTGATAGCCACAGACTTACTTTGGCCAGGGAAGAGATGCAGAGCACATCCCCTGCAGTGACACTAAGTTGGGTGGGTTAGGTTCCCTCACCCTTTTGTGGTTAGAGCTGGTTGCACAGGGAAATTGACCAATTGCAAACACTGCTCTCTTCTCCCCCAGATTGGTAAAACAGCATGCAGGCAGCTTTTATAAGCACTGTGCCTTGGGGGGGGGGGGGGGGGGGAATGTAGAGGCAGTACTGCACAGAGGAGTTCAGTGTATCCAAGCATCACTCAGCAATGCCATACAAGATGAACTGCCAGTTTCAGGAGCCTTGGAGTGACCAGGCTGCCTACAAGGAGCACCGACCAACCGCCAACCACCTGTCAGAGGGCCAAATAAAAAGGCTAGAAGAGCCCGGACCTCGAGTTGGACAGATGTGAGATAGACCCTTGCTTGTTGTCTTTGGGAATGCCCTACATCTAAACACTAAAAACACCACCAAGAGAATATCCAATAGTTTACTCTCCCCTAGTTTACAGTCAACATATAGGGCAAATCATGTCAGGGCTGATGAGTAATAAAGCAGCAATTATGTTTGTGCTGTGAAAAACCCTAACCTTTCCTGTCAATGTGAGAACCTGTTTAACAAGCTGCACGCACATTTTTAATGTGAACAATCACAGACTAAAATGAAATGCCTAATAATCAGGCTGCCTTCCCCCACCCATAAACTGGATCTGCTAAGAAAGTCTATGCCTGGGTGTATATTTATTTATCATATCTGGCTACTGTAATGACAACGTAGTAAGGTTGTGTGACTAATATACTATGTGCCTAAAATATAAAATGATAGGTCACGAGAATCTGAAAAGCGAGGGAGGAGGATCATTTGACAGCCAGCACTCAAGAGAACATATACTGTATCCCAAATATTACCATCACACTCTTTCAGCCAAGATATACTGTTTCATACAGGTTACCAAGTGGTAAATAATATAAATGTAGGACACATTACTGCTTCCCGTTTTGCTGAGGAGGAGAAAACGTAAAAGAAAAAAAAAAACATAAAAAGGTAAAAAGTACTGCAGAATATATATATATATATATATATATATATATATATACACACACACACACACACCGTATATATTTTATTGTTTTTTTTTTTTTTTTCCACACACACACACACACACACACACACGACAAGGCATGGTCTATATTTAGAGAGCCAATGTGCTGGCCAGCTGTATACTGTAGGAAACCCACCTTTGCTTATTCAAGGGAAAATGCCAGCAAACCCCAGACTACGATGCAGCACCACTCCAAGACTGCATAAAGCAGATGCTGCAGACTGTATGCTCATAGGCCGAGTCGACTGACAGCAAAATAAACTGCAGTACTGGAAACCTAAGTTAGCAGGCATGAAAGAGGATAAACCATCCCAACACGACTTCACACTGAAACATGTAGGAAGCCACATCTGGTTGCATTTGAAATACCCTTGTGCCAAAGGCATCTACTAGCTGCCTGGCCTGTTCTTTTTAAAGTAGACCTTGTGTCTGCCATGCAACTTTGACAGTGTGGGTCCTGATTCACTGGGACACTAAACTAACTTACTCTCTTACATGATTGGTGAGCCCTGCATTACAGAGATACTGACTTTTACCTAGTTGAGCTGCATCAATTGGGGGGACAGGTAATAGCTATAAACATTGGAACAATTCTCAGCTCATCTAGTAGGAGACTTGATTCACCGGTAGCTACTTCATGCCCCCCAGCATAAAGTGCTTAATGAATGATTTTGGCATCCCAGAGTGTTAAAAAGGGATAGAGTCTAATTTAAGCATCCTTAAGGGGACCCCAGGGTGCTTCTGGGTCATAAGTGATTGAGGACACAGACACACACACACACACACACACACACACACACACACACGAGCCCCATATCTGCAGACATATTCAGTAGTTATCAAGTTAAAGTTGCATATTATGGTTAGGTTTAGAAGCAAGATCATATTGCCTTCTCCAAAACATTCTATCTTTTTCATGTGTCTTGAACTTTTATGTCCACCCACTTCTCAGACAGGTATCGGGATTACAATCATAACACTTTGCCGAATCACATTTAAAGCAGACCTAATGCAAAATAAGATGTTAGGGCTGTTGAATAGCCTCCCCCTCAAATGCATCCTGCTGCATAAAACTTCTAGGAAGCCCGATATATGAGCTTTCGATAACCACCCCTTCGCGATCCAGCTGCAACTGCAACCTTTCCTTTGGCAGGCAACGAGGTTGGACGTCAGAGGTCATGTGGGCCATAGGAGCAGCTCTGGAGTGACCAGGTGAGGTATGGAAGCAGACCTAAACCCTCTCTTATAACTCTGACTTACAGAAACACAAACATAATCCACATAATCCATAATCCTGTTGGTCAGAGCCAGTCTGAAATAAAAACGAAGGACTGGGCAGGTAGAGATATCTACTAGCTTACCCTCACTTGGTTTTCCAGCCTCACCAAATCGAGACGACCATCTAGTCTGTCCTAATGCGTATAGCATAGATAAACGCTTATCTATACTCTCTCAGTATAATATTTCCTGACATTGCTTCGGATTTTCCCTCTGACTAGCTTAAAGCGGTCCTTCACCCTGAATAAGAGTCTATCTTATATGTTTCCCACACCCTGTACATACAGATTGTCCACATTAAAAATCATCCGACCTGCATCTACTGCATGTTATGAGCCTTTAAACATCCAAGATGGCGGCTTCTTATCAGGCAGCCTGCAAACAGGAAGTGTCTTCTGACTGTGCTGCTCTGCATTCTGGGACTGCTGACCGTTACCTGACCTCAGCTCTGCTCTGTCTGAGCAAAGCACAGCTATAACCCTCCCCCCTGTACTTTATCCCACTCTCCTCAGTAAGTGTGATGCTTCTGAGTCAAGATGGCGGCGCCCGTATCCTAAAGTCCTGAACAGAGTTGCAGCCCAGTGGGGGGGGGGGGGGGGAGAATAAGTAAGTGACTAAAAACTTAATATATTTTTTAGATGCTGGGGAATCATTTTTTAAGGGTTTGGGCTGTTCAATAAATCATGGTGAAGATCCGGTTTAAGGTTGAGCCCCCTTGTTCTATCATTCGGTTTCTTCAAAACAAGTTGTCAGCAACCTCTTGGTTTTGAATGTGGATCTCATGGTGGGAAAGGTTGGGGACGCCTGCCACCATCAGTGAGCACTGCATTAGCATAGGATCTTTTCCTAGTGCAACCCTATTCCCTGGAAACTGCTGCACCTTCTCCAATAAAAGGCATGCATCCCTTCAAAGTGCTGCTTTTTCCAGTTCCTCCTCATATATGAAAAAAGGAGAGCATCTTCCTGAATTTCATGACTAGTGGAAGTAGGAGGGTTAGGCTCCTTGCAGATATAGACTCTACCTGGCACAGATAGATAGAAAGGATTAGATTCACTATAAAGGGAAGCAAGACCCTCTTGAGGCCTTGAGTCTCTTGGGGGGGGTTCTACCTCTTTCTGTGACTTTCCAAATTGAGATGGCCTGCTGTGTGAAACCTCCTAATCCGCACAACACTTACACCATCTTACACCATGGCCACATCCCCAGCATACCTATAGCTAAGCACCGCGCCAGGCCTTTGTGAATCGCCAACACATGCACAGCTAGAGGTGGGGTGGAGATACGGTCTGCAGCGCTTACACCATTTAGATCACCTTGCTGCACGGTTGTCAGATTGGCTGTGCATGGGCGGTGGCAACAAGGAGGGCGAGTTTACAGGCAATGCCGAGGGATAAACACAGCATGGCTTTCCAAACGGAGATCCCCCACTAGAGAGGAACAAATTCCACAAAAGACAATTTCTTGGTTGTTGTTCCTCTTTAAGCCCATTTGCAGCACTCCTTAGAAAGCAGGGCATTTCAAAATAGGATGTGCCCTGAAGTAAGGGAATAAGCAGATCAAAAATCTAAACAGGCCACTTCCAAGGGTGTGCAGTGTTTCACTGAGCATTAATCTCCAGGTCATGCTATCTAGTGATGGGATCCCATAGCAGTCAAATGGTGCATTCAGAGTTGACTGTAGAACATCAGCATCCCTGGTCCCTCCTTTCAGGTGTGCATGGCAACCGGATGGTCTTCTGGTGGTGGCACATACAGCGGGGAGAGAAGAAATGCTGCTGCATTTGGCCAAGGGATGTTAAGACTAAGCAGCTTCATACACTGTGGTGTATCCCAAATCAGGATGCCTCCTAAGGACCCTAGGCAACGGATCAGTAGTCTGTATTGACCTTAGTTCTACTTAAAAACATGGATATTTGGGGGGGGGGGGGGGGGGGAGCTAAAGACCCCCTAAATTGAAGCCCCCCAGCAGTGCCCTGTAACATGACTGAAGGCACATAGACATGCAGGAAAGTGTGTCTCAATACTAAAGGCAGGGGGGGGAGGGACACCAGGTGAGTTTTTTGTTATACAGAAGGCGTTCACCATTAGAGGCACATTGATAATTAGAAACACAAAGGCAGAAGGGGGACCATTTAGGTCTTTTAGTCCTCCCTTAGATCTTCAGTGGCTCTCTTTCCCCATGACCTAATGCGGAGGATAAAATGCTTACGTAGGTAAATTGAGCAGGGGGTTTCAGCTTGGACAGGATGGAGGCGGCCATCCCATGCAGCCAGCAGTTGTCATGTTGCTGAATGGACAGCTTAATAAAGCGCCGGCAGATGACCTTGATGCAGTTGGGCTGATTTTTATTGCGGCATGCTTCCTCCTGGAGTTAATCCGGCGGCACACCTCCATCCAGGCTGGCCTCAGATGGCGAGAGGAAAGAAAACACAGGCGAGCACTCCTCCAGGAAAAGGCGCAGGATCTACATCTGACATTAATTCTAACAGGGATCTTTTCCCCCCCTTTCTCTCGGGAAGCAGGCAGTAGGTGGAAAGCAACACGACTTCATTTTTCATGTTTTTTTTTTCTTACAGGTTTCCAGTGGGACAGGCAAGATTGATGACTCAGAAATAACGCAAAAGCCCGGACTGCGGCAAAAGCGCGCCCCAGCTCCAGGAACGCCTGCAGGCTGCTCACACCACAATGAAAGGGTTAAACATAAAAAAGAAAAAGAAGGAAGCGATTTTCTCATCCCGCGCCCGGTGCCAGATTCACCATAAGGAATTCATCATGGGGCTTTGAATGTTGTCCAGGCCCAGTTTAGCACTCTTTAACCCCTCACACGCCAGCCTGGAACTAGGTGGTTAATGATTGAGGAGAAAGAAATGCCTGACATTCCTTCCTGGAGGAAAGGGGTCTGACTAGCAGCAGCAGCAGAAGCAGGCACCTGACCTCCCATGGCTGGCCGCACATTCCTGTGCACACAGGCCCTCACACACATTATATATATACATAAATATATAGGAGAAAGTTATGGAGCAGGCGCTTACCTGAGTGTGCGGTGCTGCCCGGTGTAACAGAGGCGGCGGTGGTGGCGGCGTGTGGTTTCCTTCCTGCCCCTTCCCCGCAGTGCAGCTCACACATCACATTCCAGCCGGAGCCCAGTAACAATGTAAGGTGGGCTTCCCTTCCCCGGGACCGGCCTCCGCCTGCTGCTGCTGCCGTCACGCCGCTCGCCCATATAAGGAGCGGCCGCCGCACTCAGCGAAGGCGGGGCCCCAGCGCGGGAGGGAAGCGCTACAGGCTCACAGAGGGGGGAATGCGTGACTGGAAGAGCCAGGGATGTCCGGACACACAGTTACTGGCCACGCCGTGACTCTAGCGCTCACCTAGGCAGTAGTGCTCTCCCTTCAGCAGCTGCACTACGGAAGGCCCACGCCACACTGCAGAAGCTTTTACACTACAGTTGTGACGCATGCCCTGATCATATCCCGATTAGATTACTGCAACCTTCAGCCCACTGGCATCCCCCCATCTAGACACACCTAGTTTAAAGTGGACCAAAACCCACAGCATTATAGATTCCCGCCCCCTGGAGCATCCAAAATCAAGATGCCCTGTTGTGTGAAACCCCCCAGGTTGCCCCATACACTTACCTTTTTCCCAGTCCAATGGCACATTTGCATGCCTCAAGCGCATCCTGCTATCCCTCTAGCAGGATGCGTGCATTTGTCCCTCTAGCAGGGTGCGTGCATTTGTCCCTCTAGCAGGGTGCGTGCATTTGTCCCTCTAGCAGGGTGCGTGCATTTGTCCCTCTGGCAGGGTGCGTGCATTTGTCCCTCTAGCAGGGTGCGTGCATTTGTCCCTCTAGCAGGGTGCGTGCATTTGTCCCTCTAGCAGGGTGCGTGCATTTGTCCCTCTAGCAGGGTGCGTGCATTTGTCCCTCTAGCAGGGTGCGTGCATTTGTCCCTCTAGCAGGGTGCGTGCATTTGTCCCTCTAGCAGGGTGCGTGCATTTGTCCCTCTAGCAGGGTGCGTGCATTTGTCCCTCTTGCAGGGTGCGTGCATTTGTCCCTCTAGCAGGATGCGTGCATTTGTCCCTCTTGCAGGGTGCGTGCATTTGTCCCTCTTGCAGGGTGCGTGCATTTGTCCCTCTTGCAGGGTGCGTGCATTTGTCCCTCTAGCAGGGTGCGTGCATTTGTGAATGGCCGGTGCGGGCACGCTTCCTGTTAGAGGGTAGCGGAGGATGCGCCCGTCAGCGCTGTTGGGAGCCGCTGGCCTTAGATGGAGAGTTAGATGACGTGATGTCAGCTCTGAGTGCATTGATTGGATGAACGGCCGCACATGAGGATCGGGAAGAGGTGAGTTTGTTTCGGCGATCGGGGGGTTTCACGCAGCGCGGCACCCCCGATTGGACCAAGTCAATTAGGATAGTCAAAACTTTAAACTGGACCAAAACCCAGGATTTTGACCAACCAGGCTGGTTTTGGTCCACTTTCATGGGGCATCCCAATTTTGGATGCCGCTCTGTGTAAGTCCCCCCAGATTACCCTAAAAAAAAAAAAATTCTGCTGTGCCTATGATATATGCTGGCTCTTGTCCAATCAGCACTGTATGCTGTGCGTTATAAAGTGGGGGGGCTGATTCAGAGCTAGGGGACAATTTACACCCAGTAGACAACAACTCCCAAAAAGGAAGCAAGTTTTCTCACCAGGCTCTGAATCAACCCCAATGTCCGGTTTGCATTTCACCACTGTGGTATCCCCATTTGGGATGCCCCATGTATCCCAGTCGCCCCATATGCTTACCTCACCAATGAGCCCACACAGTGTTGGACTGGGGTGCCTGGGGCCACCAGTAGAACTGACACATTTAGGTGCAGATATTACCGGCTTACTTTCAGGGCCATCATGCCAAACTGTATTGTCTCTTTGGGATGCCAAAACTAAGCTTTACAGCCTAATTCTGTTGGTGGTAACCCTGTAGGCCAGTCCAAGTCTGAGCCCACAGAGCACACACAGCGTAACTGAATGGCTGCCGTGGCTGCGCACAGCCTTAGGCCTCATTTGCACCTAGCCATCTGCATCGCATAACATAAAGCAGCCTGTTAAAGTAAATGGGCCCTTTCATATCAGTGCACTGCAGTTTGCGCCACTGGCACCTTGTTAGAGCCACCGCTGGTACCCCGTCAGAACCACCACGGATCCCCTTCCTGGAGCCGCCGCTGGTCCCCTTCCTGGAGCCGCCGCTGGTCCCCTTCCTGGAGCCGCCGCTGGTCCCCTTCCTGGAGCCGCCGCTGGTCCCCTTCCTGGAGCCGCCGCTGGTCCCCTTCCTGGAGCCGCCGCCGGTCCCCTTCCTGGAGCCGCCGCTGGTCCCCTCCCCTTCCTGGAGCCGCCGCTGGTCCCCTTCCTGGAGCCGCCGCTGGTCCCCTTTCTGGAGCCGCCGCTGGTCCCCTTTCTGGAGCCGCCGCTGGTCCCCTTTCTGGAGCCGCCGCTGGTCCCCTTTCTGGAGCCGCCGCTGGTCCCCTTCCTGGAGCCCCCGCTGGTCCCCTTCCTGGAGCCGCCGCTGGTCCCCTTCCGGTGCACCTGCACCGCGGGATCATTTGAAAGGTAAGAAAAGCAGGTCATTGGCAAGTTTGACTAAGCAGGGCATCCCAAATCAGGATACCCCAGAGGGACTGATCAAAACCTGGGATATTGGAAATCCTAGTTTATGGGCCACTGTAAAGTGGAAGTCCAGTCAATGGGTAACACACCTGCCCTGCCACCCTCCCCTGGTGCTGAAGCAGGGCAGGAGGGGTTAAAATAAAAAAACTCCTTACCTCACCAATGATCCAGCGCTGTTCCCAGCGTTCTTGTGGCTGCCGCGCGGACCATCTACAGGACAGCTTCCCCTGCTTTGTGCACATGCCCGCCCGCCCTTCCACCTATTAAAGTGAGTTGACAGACAGGGGACCCTGCAGAGGCAAGGTGGCAGCACCCAGCGCCGGAATTACTGGGTAAACCTAGCAGGATCCTGGCCGAGGTAAGGAGTTTTTTTTTAATGTAACCCCCTGCCCTACCTCGGCACCCGGGGTGGCAGTACAGGGGGGTTACTCTGTGACTTCCACTTTAAAGTGACTGTAAAGCCGTGCAGCACTGTCCAGAAGCCTAAAAACTCTGGGGCATGCTTTTGGAATCAGAACCTATTGGCACGAACCCAGCCACAGGGAGGTGAGGGATGCTGCGTGAAAGCCACAGAAAGGTAAGTGAATGCAGACGTGCCCAAATGGTTCACAGGATAACTTGGCTCACCTTAACTTTTCCCCCTCACCCTGCCGACAGCTGTATATAAAAATGTATACAGTGCTTTAAGGTTACAGATTTCCTGCAGAAAATTGTTTGCATTTTCTGTGTTTAAAGTGGACCAAAACCTGCGTTGAATGGCCTGGGAATCTTGAAGATCAATTCCCTCCCCTGGGGCATCCAAAATCGGGATGCCCCGCTGTGTGAAACCCCCCAGGACACCCCATACACTTACCTTGCTTCCCGGTCCAACGGCGCATGTGCGAGCCGTGGGCGCATCCCGCTATACCTCTAGCCCGTGCCAGGCATTTGTGAATGGCCGACGCGGGCACACTTCCTGTTAGAGGGAAGCGGGGGATGTGGCCACCAGCACACTCAGAGCTTAGATGAAGGCTTAGACAACGTGACGTCAGCGGCTCCGAGTGCACTGATTGGACGAGCGGCTGTGCACGCACCATAGGACCAGGAAAAGGTGAGTTACCTGGGGGGTTTCATGCAGCGGGCACCCCCGAAAATCCTGGGTTTTGGTACACTTTAATTTATCTTAAAGTAGAACAGTGACACTTAAATTGGACCAATCACCGGCCGTGCTGGCCCTGGAATCTAAAAGACTCCAGGACTGGCCAACTAGGTGCCTCCCCTAGGGCATTTCGTTTTGGGATGGCCCACTGTGTGAGTCCACACAGTGACCCGCAAACCCCTCTACTTTTCCACTGGTCGCTCTCTGTGATCGTGTGCTGCGGCCGCATCCCCAGCATCCCTGCAGCTGTGCATGCGCTCGCACACCAATATGTCGACATAAACAGCAGCTTCATGTCATGCATTAGCATGCCCGGCATAATATGCTGATTGGATGAGAGCCCACACATGTGCCATGGAAACAGTCGAAAGTGACCCATCTGTAGGGTTTCACCCATCCCGGATCGGGATGCCCAAAGGAACAAGGACCTATCACCAGGATAGTGTAAACAAAAAAAGGTTTTGTGCCCCTGCTTTGAAGGGGAACAAAACCCTGTCTAAAATTGGATGCCCCTGGTGAATATCCCAGGATTTTTTCTGGTCTTGAGCAGCCTCAGCAAAACAAAATAATATTGAGAAAAATGGTTCTCAAACACATATTCATAGCTTATCGTGTACAGCCAGTGTGCAGTCTGGCTCCCTCTGCTGACGACTCTCTGTACTGCAGCTTTGCTCACTTGGTCTCAAAGTTGTTGTATGTTATTAAAATAAGTTCCAGCTGTACTGCTCCAGGGCTTGTCATTTAAAGTGGACCAATCACCAGGATTTTCACTATCCTGGTAATTGGTCTTTGCCCCAGGGGCATCCCAATATGGGCTGCCCCCACTGTGTTAAACCCCCCAGATTGCCCACTCCATTCACCTTTCTTCTGTTTCCGCGGTGCATGCACGGGCACTTGTCCAATCAGGGCTTTATGCCATGGCTTCTAATGGAATTATTAGGACTCAGCATCAGCATAGGTTGCATCGGCCGCTGCGTCCCCGCTTTCTCTGTGGAGTGCGCTGTCCTGTGTGACCATCCTATCTGAATGGTGAGTGGGAGTGTGCACAGCTGCAGAGATGTGGCCATGGCCCCATGATAGCGGTGAGAGACTGGCAGAAAGGTAAGGGGGTTGTGGGCTATCTGGGGGTGTTCACACAGTGGGCCATCCTGATTCGGGTTTCCACAGGGGCACCTAGACAGTCGGCCCTAGAGTCTTTTAGACTCCAAGGCTGGCCTTGGCGGTGATTGGCAGACCAAACTGTCAAAATTAACTAGGTCCCTTTTCTTCC
This sequence comes from Gastrophryne carolinensis, assembly GCA_027917425.1. Classification (NCBI taxonomy): domain Eukaryota; kingdom Metazoa; phylum Chordata; class Amphibia; order Anura; family Microhylidae; genus Gastrophryne; species Gastrophryne carolinensis. The sequence goes on from CM051236.1 coordinate 271,338,561, forward strand.
CTGGTACAGATTCCTGTACAGTTAAAGATCCTTAGGAAGTCAAAACCATGAATTAAAGCAGACCAAAAGTAAAAAATAAAGGCCAAAATACTTGCCTTCCCTGCACAGGTAGTCCGGATGTCCCCGCTGCACACAGCCGACTAATAAGCAGCAGCAGTTTGTATGCTTATTAATGACATTTGTTAACGTCATTCCCTGTGCTGCTGCACAGCCAGGGAATCAAATGGCCGCCATTCAAACATCATACTGCCTCCTCCTAATGTTATGAATATTGGGCAAAGGCACTGGCAAGGGCACTGAGCTGAGGATAGAAGGTGACTACATAAACTTCCTTTCTGGGTATAAATTTACTCTGAGCGCTTTTTGATGGGGGCAGGAAGTAGATGCACACGTCAGTCAAGCATGTCTACTATTGGATAACTACATGCCAGGTAAAAGTGAGTGTCTGTCTAATGCAGGGCTCACTGATGGTGTGAGAGAGGAGGTTAGGTTAGTGTCCTTGTGCACCAGGATCCATCCTGGCACATAGTTAAAAGGAAGAGTGTAGGTCCACTTTAAGTCCTGGATGTCTGCTGGGAGTAGAGAAGGGTTGGAATGAATTTTATTGCCTGGGGTGGATGGGCTATTGTCATATGTCTAGACTTCCTCTTTAAAGCAGACCAACCTCATCCTATGGGAGGTTACATTTAATAAAATCCCATGTGTCAACTACCCGTAAAGCCCTGGTAATAAATTGGATAAAAATACTCACAATTTTGGCTTCAAAGGAAACATTGGGGGAAAATTAAGGGGGGGGGGGGGTTAAATCTTTTTTTGGCTTTAATCTTCCTTCTAGCAATAGGCTCTAATTGCATGAGATTGCGAGAGGAGCTTAAAGTAGACCAAAAGGCAGGATTTTGACTAGCCTGGGTTTTGGTCTTTGCCCCCCCGGGCACCCCGATTGGAGATGCCCCGCTGTGTGAAACCCCCCAGGTCGCCCAATCTCACTCACCCTTCCTCGGCCCTACTGTGAATGCGCAGTCAAGCATATCAAGCAGCATTGAGGGACGAAAACAGTCAAACAATAATGTACAGGGGGCAGGGGAGCAAAATAGATTAAGATGTTTTTGGGGGCTTTGGTCTTCTTTAAGGCAGTCCAACACCCTTATTGGTGGTTTGGGACTGCTGCTCATGTCTGGGGGGGGGGGTCAATGACCCCATCGCACATAGCCCCCCTCAACCACCAAAACACAGGCCCCAAAAACTTACCTTCTCCAGGACTGGATGAGCCGGTGACTGGCCCTAGACCCACATGACAGGTGGCCCCACTGGAGACAAAAATTGGCTGCCAGAGGTCACATTGGTCTTGAATTTTGACTTTTCATGTGTCTTGTTTGTGCCCCCGGGGCATCACGAATTGGGATGGCCCTGCTGTGTGAAACCCCCCAGTTTGTCCAACAGCACATGCCCAGGCTCTTGTCAAATCAAAGCACTTTGCCATGTTTACATCCTTTGGCAAAGGGCTCCGATTGCCTTCAAAGGGATGTGTGGGCTGCCGCATTCCTTGCGGCATGCGCACTCCCGTCTCTACCTATGTGAATAGCTGAAGCACCAGGTGCTTCCTCGGGTTGTGCGCGCACTCCCACCCCCGCCCTTCATATAGGCTTACTCGCTCCCCTTTGAAATCAATGAGAGTCCTTTGCTGCAAGGATGTAAACACGGTAAAGGGCTCTGATTGGACAGGAGCCTGCACATGCGCCATTGGACCGAGGAGAGGTGAGTTTTACTGGGAAAATGGGGGTTTCACACAGCAGGCATGCCAATTCGGGGTTCCACTTATATAAATTTGTATACAAAAGTTCACCCCTCCAGGTGGTATATACAGATTCATTTGAGTCAAATGAAACCTTAGCTTTTAATGGCTATTGGTAAAAAGATGTCCACTATCAATGGTAAAGGAAAGCCCCCCCAATCCAGCAGCAAGGCTTTTCCAGTCCCTGTCATCATGCTGCTGTGAGAAGCCTCCATTACTTACTGTCTCAGTGACACCTATTGCTAAAACCAGAAAGCTTAGTCCACATCCAAGCCAGAGTTGCCGTTATGTGGAGGAATAATGAAAAATCTATTTAGCAAGTTTACTGTGAGTGACACATGAATCTGGATGCAAAACTTCCCCTCCTGACCACTATGTAAGAAAGTTGCAGGCTCACAAGACCCAAGAATTGTAGGCTCAGCTTCTCCTCAGTTGTGGTCAGGAGTTAGAAGCCATGGTATAGCTAGACTTTCTGGCACCCGGGGGGAAAGATTCAAAATGGCACCCCCCCCACCTGTGCTCAGGCCTCCCTTTGGCAACCCTCTGACCTGCTGCACCCAGGGCACGTGCTCCTCCAGCTATGCCCCTGGGCAGGGCCGGCATCAGCACCCAGCAAGGCAGGGCAGCTGTCAGGGGCCCCCTCTATCTGGGGGGCCCACTGACAAGGGGCCGACCTTTGGGGTGTGCGATGGCGCTTGACCGGCGGCGGACTGGGAGGGCACCGCCACAGCGGGTGCCCACATCTCCTCGAATGGCGGGGTTCTACACAACGGGGCATCTCGATTTAGATTCCAAGTGATCTGTAATACCCTACTGTGTGAAACCCCCTTGGATACCCACTATGCAAGCGATTCCACCCTTGAGTTTTGGTCCGCTTTAAAGGGGCATTTCAATTTGGGAATTTGAGAAGCTAGATTCATTTAGACTCCGAGGTCTGGTTTAAAGGGGTTTGGTGCGCTTCAAAGTAGACCACAACTAGAGTTTTGGTCCAAATAACATGATCCTTAGGGGGCATCCAGATTTGTGACGTACCTCGGTGATGTGATGCAACTCTTTATCACAAAGGGACCCACTGAGACTATACAGCCCAAGGGCCCATAGAAACCTGGAGCTGACCCTGCCCCTGGGTATAGCTATGTTTTTCCTCACTTTCCCATCATCACTGAAACACAAGGTTTTCTTTTTATCATGTTACCCAGAAGATGCAGACTTGAGAGTTTCTCTGTAAAAATAGTTCCTGGAGAAGGCCAAGTAATGCCGGTGCCAGCACACATATGCTCTTCCCATCTACACCACAAAACGCTGGATAATAGCACATCTTGCAGTTTTCACTGCTGACATGGGGGAACAGCTGATGCCTGCGAGCAAAAGCATCATGGATTTTCTCTGCAGAATATGGGTCAAAATGTGCAGAAACAGCATGAAGAAGCTGATCCACTGCTTCCAGCCTATATAAGGGGACACAGGGGACATTTCTGGACCACCGGTGGTGTGAGATAAGGTTTCTGTGCAAATAAAGCAATTACCTGACACCGCACTCATAGTCCTGCGGGCTGAGTCAATTCAGTTTCCATGCTATTAACTCTGCTTCAGAAATGAGGGAGCTCCCTCACTGATGGGGATGATCCACATGAGCGACAACAGTTGATATGCGATGGACACTCGTGTGTGTACAGCCAGTCATGAATATGTTTTTCAGATTCACCGCTGATTGGACTACGTGGGATTAAGCCTGGGAGCTGTCAGGTAGGTAATGATTCTTTTTTAATTAGCACAGACAATTTCTTTAAAGGGACTGTAAACCCAGTGGCAATAGGCAGCAAGCAGCCCACCTGATGTCTGTCCCTTGTGTCTCTCTTCCATGTCCTGCAGTGCTGCATAGAAGCCGTAACAGTGCTCCAAATCTTTCAATTTCATTCATCCAGGACCATGCAAAAAAAGTGCTCTAGCAGCCACGCTGGCCCTTGGAGAGAGAGTGAACATGGCAAGTCACAGTGGTCCCATAGCTGTCTCTGTCACCAGAGTAGGGTCGAGATTCATAAAGCTGCACCATGACACGTCCTTTCCAGCTCAGCCATAACCCAGAAAAGAGGAAAACTACTTCACCTAGAATTTGCAAAGTAATATGGCTCATTTTACACTGTTTCCAAGGGTGGAAAGGTGGGAGGAAGTCAGCGTGTTCCTGGACAGGGACTTTAAAGTGGGCCAAAACCCAGAATTTTTCCATATCCCAGGTTTTGGTCCTCATCCCGGGGCACCCCAAATTGGGATGTGTGTAAAACCCCCCAGGTCTCCGATAAACTCACCTCTCCCCTCCCCAGTTATTTTTGACTCTTAGTCACAAAAAAATACCAAAAAACATTGTTGATCTGTAGTGGAGGGTTTTTTTCCCCAATTGGTGACCATCCATTTTAAAGTCCACCCAAATTAGGACCCCCATTTGCCAAACCTTTCCTGGCACTTGGTCTAAAACAAAAAAACGGGTGCCTGATCCTCTGGTGACCAAGGGAGACTGACTCCTTAGTCAAGCAATCACTGTCACACTGCTGCTGCACTGATGGACTATCTAAGCCAGTGATTTTCAACCTTTTTTAAGCCGCGGCACACTTTTTATACTTAAAAAATCCCGCGGCACACCACCAACCAAAATGGCACAAAATGACACTAAAACAGTACATACTATACATATAGTTAATAATATAGATTCTAAATGTATTTCTTACCACTCAGTGTGAAACCTGGGCCTGTTTCGATGAACACAAAAGGGATATCCTGGCAGGAATGGTGGAAAGACACACACGAAGCTCTTCCTCAACAGTTCTCAGTCTCTCCCTGTTTTTAGTTTTTATCGCAGTCAAGCTTGAGAAGCCCAGCTCACATAGATATGTGGTTGAAAATGGCAGCAATATCAAAATAGCTTTGTTATGGGCGATTTGCTTTTAGATTTCAGGGCCAGCCTCTCAGTGTTTTGTTCTGCTTTAAAGAAGAACAGCACGCCTGATTTTCACTTCTCAGGGTGTTGTTTCTCTCAGTGGGGGCATCCAGAATTGGGATGCCCAGCTGTGTGTATCCCACAACATTTACTCGCCTACCTGCCTACAAGGCTGGGCATGCACACGGCTAAAGGTGAGCCGGGATGCAGCCACAGTGCAAAGACACGGTGAGGGCTCCAGGACAAGGTGAGTGAAAAGGGCTTCTGGGGGGGTTTACACAGCGGGGGAATTCCAATTCAGGATGCCCCAAGGAGAGGCATTCCTCTTTAAAAACTAAGTCACATTTGGATCAGTGTTTCCCTCCCGCCCTGCTCCTCCAGTGTCAAGTACCGACCACCTATCAACATTCATACACACAAATACAACACAATATGCCCCTCCCCCCAAAACTTTATCATCATCATCATCTAATTTTTATAAAAGCTGCAAAGTCCGGGAACTCTCTTCCCACTCCATTATGCCAAGTGACAGTCCCGGTTCCCTGAATCTCTGCCCACCCCTCCATTACCTTTACTTGCAGAATCCTTTACTTGCAGAACTGGAGTGAATAGAGAAAGCGAGCAAGTCTCTTCTCCCGCGCAGGGAAGACTATGACAACACAGCAGGTGGGTGGAGCCAGACGGCCTGCTGTCATGTGCTGTGAATCGGGCCGCGCTGGTAGTTTCACCAACCGGGTGGGCGGGCGAGCCGGCAGTTCAAAGCGGAGCCTGATGGGGGGGACGTACAGAGACATATGTATCATCCGGCTGTGGGGCCAGGGGCACACTGCGCCTCGCTGACTTAACCACACCTCCAGCTCCACTCCTTACTGGGCAGTAACTGTCCCGCCCATTCTGCCAGACGCCCAGGCATTGGCTGAGACTTGTTTAGCCTGAGCGTTACTTCCTAGTGCGGAAGCCGCATCGCTGCGCTTTGCCGGGGAACAGGAGCACCTTAGTTTGGGGAACTTTCCCCGCGGCACTCCTGACCATGTGTCGCGGCACACTAGTGTGCCGCGTCACACCGGTTGAAAATCACTGATCTAAGCAACCAGTTACGGTAAGTCTAGCAGCTAAAACACAGAGATGCTGCTCCTGGTTGGGGATCGGGTGCCCAGTGCTCATTCGGGGAGCCTTCTTTTTGCTTTAAATAGCCAAATCAGGTCCAGCACTTAAGTAATAGTTGGAATAATAAATGTCGGATCACCACTGTTATAAGTACAATTATAAGTATGTAATTTATCCCTGCTAAAAAGCAAACTGGTGATAGGTCCTTTTCCCTGGGGCATCCCTGATTTGGGGTACCCTGCTGTGTGAAACCCCCCCAGATCACCCACACAACTCACCTTCCCGCCATTCCCACTGCATATGTGTGGACCCAGGTCCATTCAGGTCCATTTATGTTATGCACAGTATAAATCTCTGTATCTGAGAAAGCAACACGAGTGTGCAGGAAAGGTGAGGGGGAGTTCCCACAGTGGGGCATTCCAGCACTGTCTGTGCTCAGCCCTCCCCTGGGGCACATCCCCACCCCCCCCCCAAGCCAGACCCCTGTAGAAAGCACCACGTAGCTTGCAGGTATGTTATGCACTGTCTGTAACCCTATCTCTGTTGTGGATACAGTATAAAGGGTGGACTTGCAACAAGGAGAGTCGCTCAGCAGAAATCCTTAGAGCAGTTATTTATTTAGATACGTCACAGCTCATAATCACTATATACACATTACTGAAGCTACTTCATAGTGAATGATTAGTCTGCTGTTTCCCACCTCAGAGAAGGGGGTGTTGCTTGAGAAAGGGCAGGCGTCTGCATGTGGTGTACCCGGGCAGGTGTCGGGGCCCTGCACCTTTGGAGGGCCCACCTCATTCCCTCTACCCTGGGAACCCCCTATGCAGAAGGCAGAGACCCGTGTAGTAACCAGGACTAAGGACTGTCAGCCAGGGGAAGATTGGCCGTTTGGAGAGCCTTTCTTTCTGTCAGTCCTTCTATTGTTTGTTTCTTTCCTTCTATTTTTTCTTTAATGTCACATATACTTTGTCTCTTTCATCTGTTCTTTCTTCCATTCCTTTTCTTTCTTCAATCCTTCTATTAGTTCTGTCAGTCCTTCTATTCTTTGCGTCTTTCCTTCTGTTTCCTTCCTTCTAGTATTTTATCTTTTTCTTTCTTTCATCTATTTGTTCTGCCATTCCTTCCTTTCTTTCTTTCTATTTGTTTCTGTCAGTCCTTCTATTCTTTCTTTCCTTTCCTTTTTTTTCTCCCATTCCTTTTATCCCTTTTTCCTTCTTTTTATTATCATTCATTTTATTCTTTGTTTCCGTCATTCATTCATTCTCTTTCTGTGTTTCTGTTATTCATTCTATGCTTTAGTTCTCATTGTTTTTTCCATTTCTTTATTTCTGTCTATTCATTCTTTTTTGCCATTTCTTTTCTCTCTCTTTCCTTTTCATTTTTGTCCTGTCATTTCTTCTAGTCTTTCATTCTTTATTTCTCTTTTTTTCTGTCATTCTTTCTATTCCTTCTAAACTTTGTCATTCCTTCTATTACCGGTATTTTTTTTCTATTCTTTAGCATTATTTACCTTACATGCAGCTTTCTTGCCAGTAGCCAATATGGTTTACCAGGCAGGCAGGTGGCAGCAGACAGCAAGGTCTTATGAAGTAGTAAGTAGCTTTGTTCAGTCTTGTGTTTGTTTTACAGTCTGGACCATGGGGCATCCCAAACGAGGTGCTTCCGAGCTTGGCATGTGAGTAGGCCTTCAGTCATTTTTTGATGGTAGGTTTTTTTATTTGTCTATCGCATATTATCTGCACTACAAGACACACTGATTGCATGATTCAATATACTTACCGGTAGACTTACTCATCTCATAACTGGGTGGTTTTGTGGGTGTAATGTAGAGTTTTAAAATACTTTATTACAGATATGGTAATTTAGGATGTTGCACCAAGTGAGATGCTGTAATTAAAGGAACATTTAGGCGGGAAGGGTTAAATTAGGCTGCTAATCGTTTTTCAGGGTCATAGAAACATAGAGGGTGAGTCACGCTCTGCTGCTGAGGAGGCCCAGCAGAAGGGATATAGTTCACTATGTGTTATTAAACCAGCATCATTTAAAGAAAAGCCCAAACCCTTGAAAAACTATTACCCATAATCTAAAATTAATTTATTTTACATTTTTAGTCGCTCGCTTTTTATTCTTTCCCCCACTGGGCTTCAACTCTGTTCAGAACTCCAGGATACGGGCGCTGCCATCTTGCCTCAGACACATCACATATTGAGGAGAAGAGAGGGTTGAAAAGTACAGGAATGACAGTTTATAACTGTGCTTTGCACAGACAGAGCAGAGCTGGGGGTCGAGAAAAGGACAGCAATCCCAGTCCCAGAATGCAGAGTAGCATAGTCAGAAGATACTTCCTGTCTGCAGGCAGCCTGAGACTCCACCGTCCGCCATCTTGGATGTTAAAAGAAAAACTTTAAAAAAGCAATAGGTGTAGGTAGGATGATTTTTAATGTGGGCAATCTGTATGTACAAGGTGGGGTAAACATACAAGATTACCATTTTATTCAGGGTGTAGTTCTGGTTTTAGAAAAGTAAAGCAAGCTGAATGAAGGCTGTTTAAAAGATGCAGCCCCTGACTGCCAGCACAGGGATAGCAGAAAGCAGGCAAATATAACGCGTTGCCTGCATAGTCCCTTTAATAACATGACATCCTATAACATAATGTAAAGATGGTGAAGATAGGTAAAAGTGGGTCTTGGGTGTCCCAGACAGCTTTTAGGTCTGCAGCAACTCCCCTTTTTGGATATTGTGTTGTATTGAACAGTGATTTTTAGGCAGAGATCCCAGGATGCTAATTCTATATTTTGGTAGAGGCTGGATGCTGCCGCGCACCTGCTGATTCTCTAGAACAGGTGTGCAGGGCTCATATGAGAGGCTGAACGGAATGGCAAATATTTTGGCAGGTAGGAATGGTTCACATACATGTAATTCTATTGTGTATTTAGGTATTTGACTGCAGCTCAGATTGAATGCATTTGTGCTTTACAACAGCTATCTTGAAATGTGACCTGAAACTGGGTCTGAAGAGTGAGACGAGGGACACAACCCCCCCCCCCCCCCATTGCCAGTAAGTTTATCCCTACACATTCCTACATGCCCTTCCTCAGCAGAAAAGTCCCAAACAAGAGAAATAACTTCCCTAGACGCAACCGGATAGAGGCTGCATTCCTGCCTGGTGATGTCACTGTGCTCGCCTTGCCTAGCAGCAAAGCATTGTGGGAGCTAATGCTGCACTTAGGTATTTCCTGGGTGATGGGCCGTGTGTACTGTACCACATGGACACTTGTTAGAATCTGCCAAAGGTACCGCTCATGTCACAAGCCTAACAAGCACCACCACAACTCAGACCTATTCACATTAAAATCTTACACATGCTGTCAAACTACATTGTATTTCACATATTTGGACACATTAAAAATGTCATGTCCCAGTGGGCTCTAGCATTAGGGGCATTTGTACTTTGCTGTTGCTTTTTCTGTAGAAGCAGCCCAGAGTAAATCTAATGTATAGAGTAAAACAAAAATCGTCTTCACCTTTTACCACAAGCAATAGACTGGAAGCAGGGGTGAACCTAAGGGGAAATAGAGAATGGCACCCCCCTCCAGGGCTTGCCACAGCCACTGAGCCACACATTGATTGTGATTGACTTCATACAGCGGTGCCCCCCAATTTCTTAAACCTTCTGTCACGCTCTGGTAACTCCAGCCCTCTAGGTAAGCCCTCAACCCCCAATCTCCGCAGCCAGCTTCACCTGTAGGAGCCCCCGCTTGCCGGGACGCAGAATACGCCTGCCCGGGATCGGTTGCCCCCAGGACTTCAATGGCTCAAAGGATGAGAGCTTACAGGTATAGAGGTCTGAAGAACCAATGGCTAAGAGCGAGTGTAGCTGAAGTTCAGAGACAGGCCAGAGTTTAACACGGGGAGTCAGAGTTCGCAGCGGTACAGAGGGGTGAGACAGCTCGAGGTCTAGGTACAAGGCAGAGGTCGGCAACGGAGATCAGATCGAGATTGGTCGGTTCAGGCAGAGGTCGGCAACGGAGATCAGAATAGTCGGTTCAGGCAGAGGTCGGCAACGGAGATCAGATCGAGATTGGTCGGTTCAGGCAGAGGTCGGCAACGGAGATCGAGATTGGTCGGTTCAGGCAGAGGTCGGCAACGGAGATCAGAATAGTCGGTTCAGGCAGAGGTCGGCAACAGGGTTTCAGATCGAGAGGCGTCAGCAAGGCAGAGGTTGGCAACTGAAAATCAATCGAGCTTCAATGCACAAGACAAGCTTGGTACTAGGCGCTATAACAGGCACTGACACACTGCAGTGGCAATCCCTTTATAGGGGTAGACCCAGCTGGATTGGACAGGGAGGCAGTGGCTGTGATTGGTGCACTTTGAATCTGTGAGCTGATTTGTGCATTTCGGCCCTGTGGTCTGATTGGTGCACTCAGAGAGCTCTGGGCTGATTGCCCCAGCTGAACTCCACCTCCTAGGTTTCGCTCTTTTAAACAGCCTCCAGTGGCCATTCTGTGTATTGCACCACCGGAGGACATGAGCTGACTGTACACGCGTGCAAGCACAAGTTGAATGACAGTGGGCAAGGGAGGAGGGCTTGCTTGGAGACACATGCGCCGCTGGGGATGGCACCCAAGGCAGAAGCGGCTGCTGGGCAGGAGGATCCCCAGCCAGTTGCCTAGGGACACCACGGGCACGGGCTGAAGGCGAGTCATTCATGACACCTTCCCTCTAAATAAGAGTCTATCTTATATGTTTCCCACACTCTGTACATACAGATTGCTTACATTATAAATCATCCTACCTGCATCGACTGCATTTTCTGAGCCTTTAAACATCCAAGATGGTGGCCCATGGAGTCTGTAGACAGGAAGTGTCTTCTGACCGTGCTGCTCTGCATTCTTGGATTGTTGTCCTTTTCCTGACCCCAGCTTTGCTCTGTCTGTGCATGTCTTGGTGGTTGGGAGAACAATGATGATAAACTGGAATAACAGCAAGAGAAGAGCAAACACAAACCTAAGCATGGACAGATCTGATCAGAGAGCATTGCATGGTAAACCATTATGTACTGCAAGTAATAGTCACATCCCAAGCTTAGGGCAGCAAACTATACACGATATTGGACTACGATGTCCAACTACTGGTGTTCCATTGACCTCACTCCATTGCTTTTAAACCATTGCTTTTAAACTAGACCTTCAGGATAATTTAATGAGGCGTACAAACCTTTAAAAAACTATTCCCCAGCATCTAAAATTAATTTACTTTATGTTTTTAGTCACTTAATTTTTATTCTTTAAATTTTTTCCCCCACTGGGCTGCAACTCTGTTCAGGACTTCAGGATACGGGTGCCGCCATCTTGCCCTCACATACTGAGAGGAGAAAAAAGCACTTTGGTTGGCGGCTGTTTCTCACAGTGGCCGCATGTTACAGGAACAGGCCTGGGCAGCTTGGGACTCGGTCCCATGATCCAAGAAAGTTCAGATTGCCAGAGAAGGAGTATTCAAACTGCACAATGCACAAGATGAGTAGTCCATTTTTTTTGGTTTTAGTTGCACAGCTAAGTGAAATGAGTGCAGGAATATGTGGCCGCCTGCTGGTCTCTTGTAAAGCATAGGGAAATACAGAAGGCCAGAATTTCTTCTATACAGTCTGTGCATCAGACCAGGGCCATCTCTAGGTCTGTGGGGGCCCTTGGGCAAGAGAGACTTAGTGGGCCCCCAAAGCAGTGAGTCACATGATGTCACCTTTCTTCTCCGCTGTCACATATGGGTCATCTTCTGCTGCTGGTCGCCCTCCATTGCCTTTCCTATAGCCACCAGTCATCCTTTAGTCCTTGTTGCATTCTCTAGTGCCAGCAAGCACCCTTCAGCCCTTAATGCTTGCCCCGCTGCCACTAAAGACTTCATCATTGCTGTCAGTTGTCACCTGGTTCTCGCCATCTCCCTTCCATGCCACCTTCTCCATGTCTCCCTGCCCCTGTTGCTGAGGCCAGCTATGAGCAGGTCTGCACACAACACCAGCCATTCAGTGTTTCAGGACCACTGAAGAATAATACCATGAACAAGTGAGAACCTGAGTGGGCCCCTGAAGAATTGCCTGGCAATTGCCCAGGTTTGCGCTGTGCTGGCGCAAGACCCCAGTTATTGCCTTAGATTTGCTCTATAGTTGTGGTCTACAGGTGTACTATTTATGGCTGGTGTCTTTTCTGGGTCATCCGAGGTGCCTAAGGTAGCAAGAAAGCTCCGTACAGCCCTGGGACATAGACACGATTGGGGAGCACTGCCTTTGTAGAGTTAGCTGAACATTTTAGTTAGTCCAACTGTAAACCAAAAAGTGATTTGTTTTTAGGGTTTGAAGAAAATGCAAACAGAGGCTGACATGGCTGATCTCCTGTTAAATATGTTTACGCAAAGCAGCTAGATTTGTTATCTACACTCATTGTACCTTGTATTGTCAGACATTCTTTTGCACTGGACTATGTAACCCTCTGCTTGACAGCACTGTCATTGGTGCTACAGCCCTTTTCTGCTTCTTGCCTGCTGTCACTGGTGACTGTACCTTAACATGTTTAGCATTTGTCAGGCAACTTACATCACACACACTGTATACCTTCCAATGGACTTAAAGTGGACCTATCATGGTCAGTCCTGGATTCTATAAGACTCCAGGGCCACTTGATTCCCTTTTCCTGGGGCATCCAAATTTGGGATGCCCCAATGTGTAAAAAAAACCCATGTCCCCAGTAAAACCTTTCTGATCACCGATCCAACAGCCCATGTGCGGGCCAGTGCCTCACTACACTATACCTTTAGCCAGGCGAGTGCCAACACCAGGCATTTGTGAATGGTTGGAGCGGGCACACCCCATGTTATAGGCTATCAGGGATGCCATCGGCACACTCGGCTCCATTCAGTCTTTAGATGATTCTTAGCCAAAAGGGCAAAATGAAGCTGAAAGTGCTAATTGGCTGCGCACCCATGCATGTACCGTAAGAGTGGGGAAAGGAGGGTTTCACACAGTGGGGTATCCCAAATCAGGATAAAATCCAGTTTTGATCCAGTTTAATTTCACCCTCATTCATTAACCGTTTTGGCCACAATATCATTTATTTGACAGCTTTGTGTTTTTGAAAGTGTTCATTTTTTTCAGCTTTAAAATGACAATACAATTTACCTCTTGAGGAAGCTTAGACCTGGCACAACAGGAGTATGAGAAACACAATAATGTCCCAAGAAAGCTCAAATTTGGGAACCTCAGCGCTTAGAGAATTGATTTATTGTTACTTACATAGATACCTAATTCTTGGTGAAGATATATATATGTATGTTAGTCTTCCCACTTGGGGAATCTTTTAAATTGCAGGGCCAGCCTTGCCTTGCAGGTGATAGGTCCACTTAAAAATTACACATTGAAAGCCTCCGCCACGCGGCCATTTTTCGCATGGTTTCAGCTTTAGGCTTTTGCTGCTTGGCCTTTTAAATTACAAACTGGATTAGCCAAATCACCAGGTTTTTCGGGGATAATGGCGTTGTTTGCACTGAAAAATCATCGATTGTTCAGTGCACCTAGAATTAAAAATCATAACAGGAAAAACAAATGTGGACTACATAAAGCAAAAGTGGTGCCTAGCAAATAGTAGGACTGTATGGCCCTCTGGTGGCAAAAACTGACATGTAAAAGGGGGGCTAGTCGAACAGACTTGGCAAATAGGATGTGCAACCTCCAGCTACTGAAATTAGAGGATATATAATGTATCAGGCTACTGTTACTGTTAACACAAGAACAGTTATTTTAAAGAGGAACAACCACCGGCCTGACATTTTTATAAGTTTATAATATTTTTATGTGCCATAAAAAAATGTCCTCAAGGTGTGCAGTTGATCTAGTATTTTTTTTCTTATGTTAGCAAATGTGTGTTTTCTGGAAGCAGTTTTCACTAGCTGCAATCTGTTCCTATTGTAACTGTACACCAAGATCTACAAGAAGAGAGACGCGTGTTCTGTACACACATAACCTTGCTTCTAGGCATTGGTAAGGTCCCTCACCTAAGCAGCAGCCATATTAAAAGTGTTCATTTCTCTCTTCTAGGTGTACAGACTTAGGAAAACTGCTTCCATAAAACACACAATTGCTAACAGAAGAAGAAATGTAACAATAAATACTAGATCAGCTCAGCCCTATTAGAACATCCTTATGGCACAAAAATATACACTTCCAAAAGATCATTAAAGGTGGACTGTCCCCTAAAAATTATAATAATACTTGCTCCCCCCAAAATAGTATTCTGTGATTACTCACCTGTAGAATTGATTTTACTGTGTACAGCACGGCCTGTTTCATTCGATCAATTCTTCTGGGTATTCCGCCACAAGGTGGCGCAGTTGACTGCAGAAGAATTGTGGCTCCTCCCGCCCCTATAAAAAGCCAAGAATCACCCCCAGTGTTGAAAAGCAGTTATGAAAGAATTATATACAACAAGGAGGCTTCCACACAGCCCCCAACCCCAAGACACAATCTGCACCACTCCGTTTACATGATAACAATCACTTTTATTAATTCATCTAAACACTACACAGGTTAAAATACATTAAAAACTGATTATATGAACATTCCACTAAAGGGCGCTGGTGGTAATGAACAATTAACTAGGTCAGATATCAAGCATATGTCCCTATGAAAACTAACTGAATCCTAGTGTTTCAAACAAAAAGTGCTATGTGCTATATATACAATTAATAAACAACTCTAATGATACTATAAGTGCTAAAGTGACCAAGTGCAAGAAACATTTAAGCAGTGTAAACCTTCATATGCATAAAAGGTAAGAAAAAATGACCATACCAAGGGACACAGCAGGTTAACAAGAGGGACAACCAACCATAAATCTTACATGTGCCAGCCGTCACCGCGCCCCTCCCCCAGCCTACGAGTTACGCGACGAAACGTCGCTTCTTCAGGGCAAATGGAGAGTCCAGACCAAGCCTGCGCACTTCTTTGATTAATTGTTGTTGGTGCGACCCTTTGCTCTGTATTCAGTTATGCAAGAAGCCGGGAGATAAACCATGAACAAAGAATACACAGCCTAAAAAAGGCTAACTTGAAACCAATCACCATAAAGAGGCAACCAAGGGCAACGATAACAAGGGAGGGATGAAACAGGCCATGCTGTACACAGTAAAATCAATTCTACAGGTGAGTGATCACAGAATTGTATTTTTCCAAGTGTACAGCACGGCCTGTTTCATTCAATCATTACTTCTGGGACATCCAATAGCAGTGTCCTTAAAGTAGGGTGGGATCCCCAATGAGTAATGGCAGGCAGTTCAAACCACTACCGCCTGAAGCACCTTGCAGCCAAAAACAGCAGCAGCTGAGGCCCTAAAATCAACCTTGTAAAACTTAGAAAAAGTATGAACAGAAGACCACGTAGCTGCCTTACAAACTTGTTCAACAGAAGCCTGGTGCTGAAAAGCCCAAGAGGCACCAATAGCCCTAGTAGAATGAGCAGTAACACGGAAGAGAGGTTCCTTCCCCTTGGCAGAATAAGCACGCACCACCGCTTGTCTAATCCACTTGCTGATAGTAGATTTAGCCGGAGGCAAGCCCTACCTAGAACCGGAAGGAAGAACAAAAAGTGAATCAGACTTCCTAAAAGGCTCAGTGGCGACCAAAGATTACTTGAGCGCCCTGACCACATCCAGAGAATGGAGGTTCCGTTCCTTGGAGTTAGCAGGGGCAGGACAATAGGAAGGTAAGACAATGTCCTCATTGAGATGAAAGGCAGAGACAACCTTGGGCAAAAATTCCGGGTTAAGACGGAACACCACCTTATCCTGATGCCGCTCAAAATAAGGAGGTTTCATGGAAAGTGCCGCCAGCTCAGAGACTCGAGGCACCGAAGTAATTGCGACCAAAAGGCCACTTTAAGAGTCAATCCCCTCGATTCAAAATGCAAAAGTTAATTGATATCGGATCTGGAATCGGAAGTTTGGGTGGGTGTTAGTCATTTTTTCCTGTTTTTTTGGCCATTTCCGACTCGCACGAGCCTTCGTCCGATTTCGTATATGCTCTTACGATCATCGGAAGTTCGTTCCTAAATTGTAGGATCAAAACCTAAATTGTAGGATCAAAACCTAAAACTTAGGATAATCGGATGTGTTTCCGTGTGATTCAGAGAGCTGTTTTCCAACCTCTAAATCCGTTTTAAAAGAAAGCCACTTCCGGTTTTTTGGCTATGTGGAGGAGTCTGCGCGTCTTGAGCTCCAATGAACTGCATGTATCAGCATGGCCGAGGCCATAAATTGTATGGCAATGCATACCTGATTCAATACATTTCATGTATGCCTTATAAAAGCATTTTAATGTGGACCTTAATTAGTCCTTTGCATGTAAACCTTTATTTTGCAACACATCCATATATTTGCGTTATTTAAATAAACTTATGTCCTTTGGTATTTATTTTGGAATTGATGTACTAGAATCATATTTTTAATTTGAATTTATTGGTGTAGTTGTTTACCTTTGCTTTGTTTAATTATTTTAGCTCATCTTTGGTCAGATGCATCACACTTACTGAGGAGAGGAGAGCGGGATAAAGTGCAGGATGTGGGTTACTGCTGTATTTTGCACAGACACAGCAGAGCTGGGGGCACGGAAAGGTCAGAAATCAAAGAATGCAGAGCAACACAGTCACAAGGCCCTTTCTGTTTGCAGGCTGCCCGATATTACCTGACCCGCCATCTTGGCTGTTTCTAGGCTCATAACATGCAGAAGTTGCTGGGTGTTTTTTAATTTTTGAGAGCAATCTGTATGTAGAGGGTGTGGGTAACCACACAAAAAATTAAAAGTTGTACCATTTGAAGCCAAACTTTTAAAATTAAATCCACAAGTAAAAAATGCAAGTTAACTAAAAATTAAACAAAGTAAGATTTACTTATGCAAATACATTCATTAATGGTTGGTTACTACAAAATGAATGAAATAAAGAAAAAAAAACCCAAATATTTAGAATGCACTTTAATGAGGTAAGTTTGTAGTGCGCAGGCGCAAGATCAGAAGGATTTACGTCCAGACAAAAAAGGAAAAAGGGCAAAACCAATGTTGCAACCTGAGAAATGAAACGGAAAATTCAGGATGGAAACTGACATAGGTCTGATTCCCGAACTGCCATACGAACGGACGTACATTTTAGGATAGAAACGGATTAGCTTATAGAATCACTCGCAAGTTCATACGAGTGCACGAGCGTTCGGGAAAAATAGGGTGATCGGCACCAAAATCAAAGCTGTAACATGTTTCTTTGAATCGACCCCAATATGTAAAGCGCAGCATTGCACAAGGGCTCAAAGGGAGGACCCTGTAGAGCAGACAATACCAAGTTTAAGTCCCAAACCGGTAGCAGAGGCTTACGCGGCGGACGCACATAAGTAACACCCTGAAAGAAGGTCTTAAGAAGCCTGTGGTTAGCAAAGGATCTTTGGAAAAAAATTGTCAGAGCCGAAACCTGTCCCTTGAGAGTACTAAGTTGAAGGCCCGAGTCCAGACCATGCTGTAAAAACTCCAGAATCCTGGGAATGGACAATTCCCGACAAAAAAAGAGACTTGAACTCGCACCAAGCAATGTAAGCATTCCAGACCCTGTAGTAGATAAAAGATGAGGATTTCTTCCGAGCCTGAATCAAGGTATCAACCACAGAGGCCGGCAAACCCTTGCCCATCAGGATAGAGGTTTCAGCAGCCAAGCCGTTAAAGCCAGCATTTGTAAATTGGGATGACGCAGCTGTCCCTGCGTGAGAAGCTCTGGATCCTCGGGCAAAACGACCCGATCTACTGCCATCTGTCCGACGTCTGCGAACCATACCCTCCTCGGCCAGCGGGGGGCCACCAGAATGGCCGGTACCCCCTCCTGGGCTATCTTGCGCAACACCCGACCCAGCAGAGGAAAGGGAGGAAATGCATAGAGGAGCCGAAACTTCGTCCAAGGAAATGCCAGCGCGTCCGTGGCAAAGGCCAGAGGGTCCTTTGACAAGGGAGACAAATTTTGGAAGCTTGTGATTGTGACGGGACGCAAACAAGTCCACGTCCGGCTGACCCCAGCAGCGTGAAATATCTTGATGCTGAGGGACCATTCCCCCAGGCGAGACGTCCCCCTGCTCAGAGAGTCCGCCTTCTGATTCTCCACGCCTGGAATGTAAACCGCCGAGATGCAGGGAACAGTCTCCTCCGCCTAAGACAAGATCAGAGACACTTCCTTGAGGGCCCACTTGCTCCGAGTCCCTCTCTGATGATTGATGTAGGCAACCGCCTTCTGATTGTCCGAACGGACCTGTACAGCACGACCCAGAAGGTGGGGGGTCAATTGGGAGAGAACCAACCTGATCGCCGGCAGCTCTAGAATATTGATGGGCGCGTGGGCCTCCTGGGGACCCCACTGACCCCTGAACTTCAGAGACTGTCAAACTCCCCCCCAGCCGGTCAGACTGGCATCCGTGGTGACAATCTCCCAGTGCGGAGGCAGAAAGGACCTGCCCACTAGAAGATTCCTTGAGTCCAGCCACCAGGAGAGAGACTGCCTGACCGGATGGGACAGAGCAAACTCCTGATCCAGGGACTCCTGATTCCGATCAAAAACCGACAAGAGATGCAACTGAAGAGGTCTCATGTGGAACTGAGCAAAGGGAACCGCCTTGAAGCAAGACACCATGAGGCCCACCAACTGCATCCCCTGCCGCATGGAGGGGTGAGGACACGACAGCAGGGCCCGTGCCTGCATCTGAATACTCTCCACCTTCTGCTGAGGGAGAAATACCTTGACCTGAGAAGTATCCAGCATCATGCCCAGGAAGGACCTCGCCAAAGACGGAGACAGTGAAGACTTGGGATAGTTGATCACCCAGCCGAAGGACTCGAGAGTGGATGTCACCACCTGAGTATTCCTCTCAGCCTGATGAAGAGACTGAGCAGCAATCAGAATATCATCCAGGTAAGGAAGGATGCGAATGCCCTGATTCCTCAGGAGAGCCATGACGCCGGCCAACACCTTGGTGAAAACCAGAGGAGCCGAGGTGATACCGAACGGCAAAGCCACAAACTCGTAGTGTTGATCCCCCAGAGCGAACCTCAGGAACCTCTGGTGACCTGGAAAGATTGGCACGTGAAGATAGGCATCCTTGATGTCCACCGTGGCCATGAAGTCGCCCGGCCGAAGAGAACTTACGGTTGAGCGTAAAGTCTCCATACAAAAGTGCTTGAACCTGACAAACTTGTTGAGACCCTTTAAGTCCAGGATGGGCCTCAGGGAGCCATCCTTTTTGGGCACAGTGAACAGGTTGGAGTAGTACCCCCGACCCTTTTCTTGAAGAGGTACCCAACAGATGACACCTGACGCCAGAAGACGTTGGACGGCCAGACGCAGTCCCTGAGCCGACACAGGGTTTTGGGATATCCGGGATATTGTGTGCGGCCAGGCTGCAAACTCTTGTAACTGGAGTACACCACCTCCTGAATCCACCGGTCTGAGATGTGAAGCCTCCAGACAAGAGCAAAAAGCCAAAGCCGTCCCCCCACCCGGTCGGGTGAGGGTGCCTCCTCATGCCTGTGGGTCCTTGGGAGGGGGTTTGGTCCCCCAAGAGAGACCGGGGAGACCGTGGGATCTGCCTCGGCCCCAAGAGTCTCTGCGACTACCTGAGAAAAGGGTGCCATGACCTCCACTTGAAGGGCCAAAGGAGGAGGAGCCCCGAAAGGGCCGAGCCTGCTTTCTACGCTGGGGAGCCTACCATCCAGAGCATTCAGACGCTCACCAAAAAGACAGAGACCCGTGAAGAGAAGCCCAGTGAGAGGCTTCTTAGCGGCAGTGTCAGCAGCCCACTGACGCAACCAAACTGACCGACGCATAGCCACCAACAGGGCCGAAGTCCCACCGCCAAGCCGTACGGCATCGTCCATGGCAGCCAGCACGGACGCAATAAAATCAGAGCAAAGCAAGAGGTCCTTATAATCCTCCCTATTCTTACCAGACCGGGCGGCCTCAGCAAGACGTCTGACCTTCTTTTTAATGGCGATAGCCACAATGGCAGTGGCACAGACTGGGCACAAACCGGACCCCACAAAGCTAAAGGCATGACAAGCCAACTGATCCATACGCCGGTCCGCACTATCATGCAGCGTGGTAGTGTCAGGGGATGGCATGACCGAAGTGTTAGATAGCCCCAGGACCAGAGCGTCCACCTCAGAAGGGCACGACCAGTGCTTAACCAAGTCTGCCGAAAACGGATACCTCCTATCCAACCCCTTGGGCACCGAGGGTAATCTATTAGGACGTTCCCACTCCTTCAGAACCTTATTTGAGAAATGGCCCTGGTCCGGGAACTCCAAACATTGCTTGCCAAGGCGGAAGAGCTCACCCTGCTTCTTCTTCGCTGCCTTAGGGGGGGCGATGTTCAATGTATCGAAAACCGCCGACAAGAGGCTATCGGTATCATCCGGGAACCAAGTATCTTCATCAGAGTAGGACCCTAGGTCACTATCGTAACCGTCCTGGCGATCCCCAGAGGAGTCACGAAAAAGCTCCCCCTCCTCCGGGGAGTCACGGCCACCATACACATCAAGGCCCCCATCCTCCTCGGCAAATAGGGACAACGCAGCATCAAGGTGCTGCTTCTTGCTAGAGGCCCTCACTGGGGGCTAAATGCAGGCACGGAGGAGATGCCGTAGGGAACACAGGACTGCAAAGAGAAGCACTCGGCACAGCCTGATCCGCAATGATACTTTGGGCCCCTGAAAGACACAAACATGAAAAGCCATAAGTATCCCGCAGCACATGTCCCGAAGTAAAAAAACCCACATGGAACTCACGGACCGATGGAAGTGATTGCGACCCCCTGCAGCTCTCATGCGACAACAGGCAGACACGGAGAAGAGCCCGGCACCAGACAAATCGTCGGCGACAACAGGATGGTCCCCAGCAGCCACGCGCACCTTCCCTACACAGGCAGCACAGCGCAAAATGGCGCCGCCGGACGGAACCTCGAGGGGATGACGCGATACGCGCCCTCCCGCGGCGCCGCCCCCCAACGCAGGCGCGAAAGCGGTCCACACTCCAGAAAGGGCGCCAAGCACCATGACAGGGCGCACCGCCGCCCCAACACAATTAGAGCGCCTCCCGCCGCGGAGCGGAGTACGCCCGCAGTGGCGGCGGTGCACAAAGCGAAAAATGACAGCGCGCACCGCCAACAGGCCCCCACCTCCCCCTGCCCCCCGACAATGGCCACGCTGTTAAGAGGGGAAGGGGGTGGGAGAGGCAAGAGGGCAACATGGGGGGAAGGCAGCGGACCCACGGAGCGGGGTGGGGGGAGGGGGGGGAGAATAAGGGCGAATAAGGCTAGTGAGCCCAGGACAATAAGGAGCCCCCAAGTGAAACACTCACCCCAACACATCGACACCAGGCAACAGGGTCTCTCCCATCCCTCTGTAGGCTCACCAAACGCCTATGGCCGGCTACCCTTCAGAGTATAGGGTCTGCGGCCTGGAGCAAGCTCACCGAGCACACGACCCAAGTGCTCCCCTACCATCACCCGAACCATCAGCCTAGGCTGGGAGGCAAGAGGGGCCGGAAATGGGTGGAAATAGGCTTGAAGGGGCCGCAGGCTTGGTTGCCCCTCTCACCTGCGAAAACATAGAAAGCCATCTTCTGGTCTTTGCAGTATGACTGCAGAGAAACACTGGGGGTCTATTGGTGATTCTTGGCTTTTTATAGAGCCGGAAGGAGCCACAATTCTTCTGCAGTCAACTGCGCCAACTTGCGGCGGAATACCCAGAAGTAATGATTGAATGAAACAGGCCATGCTGTACACTTAAAAATAAAAAAAAAAATCAGACCCCTATACAAAATCCAGTGTGACCAGCTGTCAACTAATTAGTAAATAATCAAAATCCACCTGTATGTAATTTACTCTCAGTATAACTGCAGCATCATGAAAACCAGGGAACAAACCAGACAGCACAGGGTTAAAGTTGTGGCTAAGCATGTTGCAAGATTAGCTCATGGAGCACTGTTCAATCCATCATTCGTAAATGGAAGGAGTATGGTTTCACAGGGCTCCCTCTGCAAAATTATATTGAGCCCCACAAAAAAGAGCAGATATACTGTTCTACTGATACTGCACACTGTGGTGGGGCCAGGTTGGTGGCAGTGGGGCCATAATAGTCCACAGTACAGAGACAGCAAGAATGAGAGTAATAAAACTCACATTGGGAATATTAAAAAAGTCACTCTGCTGGTGCACTTTGCATTGTAAAAAGCAGGTCAAAGTCCCTTCTGTTACATTGTAAAAAGCGAGGCAGCTCCCTGATGTGTTACATTGTAACAGCCAGGTGTGTGGTTGATGTTATAAATGTAACAAGAGCCACACCCTGCTAATTTACATAGCAGATATGAGCCTGCTATTGCAATGTAACAATTTACATATTTCTGCAATCTAGTGATGACTCACACATCACAGAATGCTGATCACTCATGGAACAAAGATGACACCAACTTGTTCCTCAAGCTGCTAGCATTTTGCGATGGCACCCCAGCCACAAAGTGCAGCACCAGGCAGCCCACGAGTGCTACAAGGTGAAGGAAGGCAGCTGCCTCTCCTGCCTATGAGATATATACACACATGACAGCAAAGCTACCAACACATGGCCATCTACCTAAACAGAAAGCGCATGAAAGAGGAGCTCCACATATCTGTTATTGAAGGTAGGACTCAATCCCTGGATAGTTCAGTGGATTTCCAGTTGGCTGAGGGATCGGTATCAGAGCGTTGTTGTAAATGGTGTGCAATCTGAACAAAGGCGAGTTACAAGTGGTGTGCCGCAAGGCTCTGTCCTGGGCCCCATTCTTTTTAATATGTTTGTAAGTGACATAGGAAAAGGTTTGGTAGGAAAAGTTTGCCTGTTTGCTGATGATACAAAGGTTAGTAATAGGATGGATATTGCTGGAGGTGTCTGTAACATGGAAAATGATTTAGCTTTACTTGATAGATGGTCAAAACTGTGGAAACTAGAGTTTAATCTCTCTAAATGTAAAATCCTGCACTTGGGTAGAAGGAATCCCTGCTCTGAGTACCGTATGGGCAGTACTGTGTTAGCCATGCCTTGGAGAAAAGAGATTTAGGGGTACTGATTACTGATAGCTGCAAGATGAGTGGACAGTGTAGCCAGGCAATGGGAAAAGCAAGCAGGATGCTTGGCTGCATAGCTCGAGGCATCACCAGTAGGAAGAGGGAGGTTGTGATGCCGCTGTATAGAGCCCTGGTGAGGCCACAGCTAGAATACTGTGTGCAGTTCTGGAGACCTTACCTGCAAAAAGACATTATTCAAATAGAACTTAATTAATTGAATAGAATTTAATTTGTTCAGTCTGGAGGAAAGAAGGGAGAGGGGGAACATGATTGAGACCTTTAAATATGTGAAAGGATTCAATAAGGTTCAGGAGGAAAGTGTTTTTAAGAAGAAACTTAATGATAGAACAAGGGGCACAACCAGTCAGAGGGAAGATCAGGAGCAATATTAGAAAATATTATTTTACAGAAAGAGTAGTAGATGCTTGGAACAAACTTCCAGCAGAGGTAGTTGATAAATCAACAGTCAGTGAATGTAAACATGCCTGGGATAAGCACACATCTATGCTGAAAGAACATACAGTATACACAAGGGGAGACTAGATGAGCCTATGCTTCCCTTCTGCCATCAACCTTCTATCTGTGAGGCAAGAGTGGAATGAAGAAAGCCATTTTTGAAAGAAGGCCCGTTTGCAGTTTGCCTAAAGCTATGGAGGGGACACAAAGTATAAGGAGGAAGGTGCTCTGGTCAAAGGACCAGATTTGGTCTAAATGCCAAACATTATGCGTGGAGGAAAGCTAACTGCACATTCACTGTATAACATGGTGGTGGCAGCATCATGCTGTGGGGATGCTTTTTCTCAGCAGGGACTGGGAAGCTGGTCAGAGTTGCTCGAGAGATAGATGGAGCAAAACACAGGGCAATCATGCAGGAAAGGCTGCAAAAGATTAAATTGTGGTGTAGGTTCATCTTCCTACAAGACAACAACCCTAAACCTACAGCCAATGCTACAATGGAATGGTTTAAATTGATGTATATTCACATGTTGGAATGTCCAGATCTAAGTTCGAGAATTTGCGGCATGAATGAAAATTGCTGTTCCCCATCCAATCTCACAGATTTTACAAAGAAAAGTTGAGCATAAAATGTATGTGCAAAGCTGGTAAAGACTGACCCCAAAAGACTTGCAGCTGTGCTTCCAGATATGTATTCAATCCCTATGTACACCATATTTTTCAGTTTTTTATTTTTTTAACATTTGGAAAACATGCATCTTTTGACACTTCACAAATACTTGCTACATCATATAAAATCTCAATAAAGAACATGTACGTTTGTGCGTCTGTATCCTTTAATAATGTGGAAAAGTTCAAGGTATGGATACATTTTCAAACTAAATTTGTATGCCTTTCCCACAAAGCGCACACACTGACGGGCCAAAAAAGGTTAGAAATGCTAATAATACCATTTTGTGAGTACTCACCTGTAAAATGGGTATTATAAGTATGTCACACACCCCGCTTCCAATATTCATGACATGTGGGTTATTACCTGTAGAGGGTGAACTTCTGCAGAGATGACAGTAAAAAAAGAAGCCCCTCCCGGGCCAAAAATACCTGGGACCTCCCACACATTCCCCAGTATAGGACAGCAGTAAGGGGACCAGGAAGAGTCAATTATAACAATCTAAACAATAAAAGGTTCACCATAAAGGATCCAGAATACAAAAAAAAAGGGCGGGATGAAGCGGGGTGTGTGACATACTTGTAATACCCATTTTACAGGTGAGTAATCAGAAAATGGTATTATTTCAAGTATGTCACACACCCCGCTTCCACTATTCATGACATATGGGGCATCCAATAGCAGTGTCCGTCATGGGTGGGGATCCCAATATGGCAAAAATGCACAAATTGTAAACCACTGCAGCTTGCAGAACCTTGTGGCCAAAAACAGCATCCACTGAGGCCCACACATCAACCTTATAAAACTTGGGAAAAAGTATGAACGGAAGACCAAGTAGCAGCCTTACAAACTTGTTCAACAGAAGCCTTGTGCTGAAAGGCCCAGGAAGCCCCAACAGCACGAGTAAAATGAGCAGTGATCTGAAAAGGGGGAACCTTCCCCTTGGCAGTATAGGCCCCAATGGCCTGGCGAATCCATTTACTAATGGTAGACTTGGCGGGCGCCAAACCTTTCCTGGGCCCGGAGGGCACCACGAACAAGGCGCCCGTCTTACGAAAGGGAGAATTAGCCACCAAATAGTACTTCACACAGCGAACCACATCCAAAGAGTGCAAAAACTTTCTCCTTGTCATTGCTAGGCTTAGGACACAAGGAAGGGAGAACTACATCCTGATTGAGGTGGTAGGCAGAAACCACCTTAGGAAGGAAATCTGGCTTAAAGCGAAAAACCACCTTGTCCTGGTGTCTCTCAAAGTAAGGGGCCTGAATGGACAGAGCTGCCAACTCAGGGACACGCCGAACAGAGGTGATAGCCACCAAAAAGGCAACTTTTTGAGTGAGCAGAGAAAGTGCAACATCCAGCACCGGCTCAAAAGGAGGCCCCTGGAGGGCCGACAGAACCAAATTCAAATCCCAAACAGGCAACAAAGGCTTTCTAGGGGGCCGCACATGAGTGACCCCTGGAAGAAAGTCTTAACCAGAGGATGCAGAGAAAAAGACCCTTGAAAGAAGACCGCCAGGGCAGAGACCTGCCCTTTCAAGGTACTAAGCTGGAACCCCAGGTCCAGACCATGTTGAAGAAACTCCAAAATCCTAGGAATCGAAAACACCCTGCAAGGCAAAGCCCTAGCCTCACACCAGTCAATATAGGACCTCCAAGTCCTGTAGTATATGTTAGAGGAAGATCTCTTCCTAGCTCTAACAAGAGTCTGAATCACAGCCTCAGACAAACCTTCCTCCCTTAAGATGGAGGTTTCAGCAGCCACGCCGTCAAAGCCAGCGTTTGTAAATTGGGGTAACGTAGTTGACCTTGAGTGATCATATCTGGAAACAAGGGCAGCCTGAACTGATCTACCGCCAGCCTTACGACATCTGCGAACCAAACCTGTCTTGACCACCTTGGAGCACTCTCTAGAGCCAGCTTGCGCACCACCGTGCCTACCATGGAGAAGGGTGGAAAACAGGTACAGGAACCCCAGATCCCTCCAGGCAAGAGACATGGCATCCACTGCCAGGGCCAGAGGATCCTGAGACAGAGACACAAACGTTGGGAGCTTGTGATTGTGACGTGAGGCAAAGATATCCACCTCCGGAATCCCCCACTTGTGACAGAGGGACCGGAATACCTTGTGATTGAGAGACCATTCCCCTCGGCGTGAGGATCCCCTGCTCAGGGAGTCCGCCTCCGTGTTTTCCACTCCCGCTGAGATGCATGGAACATTGCTCTCCGCCCATGCAAGAATCAGAGAAACTTCCCTGAGGGCACTTCTGCTGCGAGTCCCTCCTTGGCGATTGATGCAAGCGACCGCAGTTTGATTGTCTGATCGAACCTGAACCGTTAACACCCGTAGGTGATGCGTCAAGCATTACAGAACCAACAGAATAGCTCTCAGCTCCAAGACATTGATGGGGGTGTGAACCTCCTGAGGACCCCACAGCCCCTTGAACTGATGTTTCTTCCAAAATCCTCCCCAGCCCGACAGGCTGGCATCCGTGGTAACCGTCTCCCAACAAGGGGTCAGAAAGGATCCGCCCCTCATCAGATTGCTTGGTTCCAGCCACCACTGAAGGGACTGCCGAACCCGGGGAGACATCAGGAATGACTGATCCAATGACTGCGGACATCTGTCCCAGGCCAACAATAGATGGAGCTGGAGCGACCTCATGTGGAACCGAGCAAAGGGAACTGCCTCGAAGGAATCCACCATCAATCCCACCAGTCTCATCCCTAGCCGGATAGAAGGACGAGGTTTGGACAGGAGAAGACGTATCAGATCCTGAACCATCTGCACCTTGGACTGGAGGTAGGAACACCCTGGTCTGAATGGTATCCAGATTCATGCCCAGAAACGAGATCTCCCTTGAGGGGGAAGGAGAAGACTTGGGATGGTTGATCACCCAGCCGAACCTCTCCAGCGACGCCACCACCAACCTGGTGTCTAGCTCCGCCTGACAGAGAGGATGCCGTAATGAGGAGGTCGTCCAGATACGGCACAATGCGAATGCCCTGGGCTCTGAGAAGGGCCATTATGCCCGCCAGCACCTTGGATGCCGTAATGAGGAGGTCATCCAGATACGGCACAATGCGAATGTCCTGGGCTCTGAGAAGGGCCATTATGCCCGCCAGCACCTTGGTGAACACCCTTGGTGCCGAAGTCAACCCGAAAGGGAGGGCCACAAACTGAAAGTGCTGATCTCCCGTCACAAACCTGAGAAATCTCTGGTGTGCTGGGAAGATTGGTACATGAAGGTAAGCATCCTTGATGTCTATGGTCATCATGAAATCCCCCTGACGAAGGGAATTGATGGCTGAGCGCAAAGTCTCCATGCGGAACTTCTTGGTTCTGGTGAACCTGTTGAGAAGCTGCAAATCCAGAATGGGTCTTATGGATCCATCCTTTTTGGGGACCGTGAAGAGGTTGGAATAATAGCCCCAGCCTCTATCTGAGAAAGGCACCGGGCATAAGACTTCCATGTCCAGAAGATTCTTTACAGCCAACAGGAGTCCCTGCGCAGCCCGGGGATCCGAGGGCACCCGAGACCTTAGGAGGAGGCTGGTACTCGAACTCCAGTTTGTACCCGGAAGAGACCACTTCCAAGATCAATTTGTCCGTAACCTCCCGGGCCCAGACCTGGAAGAAGCGCCGCAGCCGACCCCCCACCCGCAAGGGTGAGGGCGTCCCCTCATTGCTGAGCTGGCTTGGGCTTGGAACCCCAGTTAGGGCCTGGACGAGCGCGTCCTCTGCTTCTTACACTGAGGTAACTTTCCACCTTTCGCTACTGAATCCAATTTATCCCCGAACAGCCGCGTACCCAGGAAGGGTAGCGCTGTGAGTGATTTCTTAGCCGCAATGTCAGCCGCCCACTGGCGTATCCAGACCGATCGGCGAATAGCCACTAGCAATGCCGAGGTTCTACTACACATAATAATTGTGTCATCCATAGCAGATAAAACAAAGGTCATAAATAATTCACACCGCTTAAGGGCTGTGAATTCATCACTGGCCGGGTTAAGCTGGGAACCACTCAACAGATCCCTAACCACAGACCTGGTAGCCACAGCCGCGAGCGCCGAGGCACAAACAGGCCACAAGGCTGAACCAACACTGGCAAAGGCATGGCATGCCATCTGATCAATGCGCTTGCCCTCACCATCTTTAAGAGTGGTGGCGTCTGGAGAATGTACAACAGAGGTGTTGGCCAATCTCAGAAAGGGTGCATCGACCTCGGGAGGAGACGACCAGCGCTTCACCGCGTCCCCCGGAAAGGCATACTTCCTATCCCATCCCTGAGGAACATCGGGAAGCCGGCTAGGCTTCTCCCATTCCTTAGGAATCATGCTATCAAAATTATTCTGATTTGGGAACTCCAAGCGGGGCTTAGAAGTCCCAAAGAATTCCCCCTTCTGGCGGAGAAATAGCCAGTACCTCAAATAGATGGGCCAGGACTTCAGGGGTATCCACGGCATCCCCCAGCGCCTGCCGGCATCAGTATCAAAAAACTGCTGATCCTCAGCATCAGATTCCTCAAACAATTCCCCCTCCTCAAGCGGGGAATAATCAGACCAGTCAAGGGAATCATAGTCATCAAAATCTATTACCGTCGCGGCCGGCGACAGATGCCTTCTCTTAGCTGGGGCCTTTCTGGCCGCAGAGCTAGAAATCAATCTATCGATGTTGGCCAGCCTAGCACATACATCAGATTGCGACTCCCCACTAATGACAGTGTCACTTGGGGTACAGATAAGGCAGGGTGGCGTAGGAGATGAGACAGGAGGCACGGACCCAGAGGCCTGTTACCCCGACTGCCGCGTTATGGCCTGCTGAGGACAGGGTATGCAAATCAGTACATTACCCCCCGTAAGGGATACCCCACAACCCACACACAGCCGGGATTGCCCCGAAGGGAGCCCGAGCCCGGTATCCTGGCAAGCCTCCATATGGTGATTTTTATGGCAGTCGCAATGACCAGAGGGAATTACGCTAGAGAGCTACCCGGGATGCCCCTTAAGTCCGTTAGTGGGAGGATTTGTAATGCCCCAATTTAACCAAAGGGATCCCATAAGCAAGGCATACACAGACAGAAGATAATCATACAATGATATTGTCTACAACATATGTATCTGTCCTATATAAATCTATATAACCATACACTTTAGCAGGCAAAGTATTAGCAGCAAGCATAATGATGGTAAATGGTCGCCACCGCGCTAAGTAGAAAAAAACGCTTAAACAATTATGAACAACAAACAGCCCATAGGGCACTCACGGACAAAAGATGGGGAACCTGAGGTAAAGACAGAAG
This sequence comes from Gastrophryne carolinensis, assembly GCA_027917425.1. Taxonomy (NCBI): domain Eukaryota; kingdom Metazoa; phylum Chordata; class Amphibia; order Anura; family Microhylidae; genus Gastrophryne; species Gastrophryne carolinensis. The sequence continues at coordinate 271,367,988 of CM051236.1, forward strand.
GGAGAAGAAGAAGGGCCAGCGTGGATCGCATGCCGCGCCTGGGCCCGCCCCTCCCCGTTAAATCCAAGCAATGCGGTTCCCAGCCAATGCCTGGGGACCACAAATGGCTCCAGAAGGAGAGGGGGGCGGGCCACCGCCCGGCCCCGCCTCCTACACGGACAGCAAAGGAGGGGAAGAAGCTCTCCCCACCGCATGCGGAGCCAGCCCGAACGGCCAGCTCCCAGCGCGGCACAGCCAAACAGTGACAAGCAACAACCAAAAAACACACACACTCATTCCATGTAAGGGAAGATAAGGAAGAAAATAAAAAGGGGATAAAACACAGCCCCCCCCCCCCCCCCATTGCAGGACAAGGAAGTAATGTAAGGGGGGATCCCCAACTACAGTAGTAGAAACGGGGGAAAACGGACAGGGCATCCCAAACCAGGGTCACCAACCTGGTAGCCGCCTACCCCTTTTAATGGGGTCTCACAGAGGAGCGTGGCTCCTATCAATACACCTGCTAAGGTGAACCCTACCCTCACCTGGACCTACAGCCAAGGCTGGGAGGCATTAGGGGACTAAAACATAACTAGGTCCAGGCAGGAATAGGGACAAAAATGGCCGGTTGTAAACCCGGCTTACCTGCAAGGAGACAGCCATATTCTGACTTGCTCACCGTCTGCAGAGACGAAAAACTGGGGAATGTGTGGGAAGTCCCAGGTATTTATGGACCGGGAGGGGCTTCTTTTTTTACTGTCATCTCTGCAGAAGTTCGCCCTCTACAGGTAATAACCCACATGTCATGAATATTGGAAGCGGGGTGTGTGACATACTTGGAATATTATCTTGGACCATCTTTAGTGATTGATTACAGCACATTCGCTGTGGCGATGTTTCCACAAGTTTCTGCAATGCCACCACATTTATTTCTGTCCAGAGTTGTATTTATTCTTCCCCAACATCTTGATCATGGAAGATTTGGGGCACTGTGCAAAGTCTTCTCCAGCGCATCCTAAAGATTCTCAATGGGGTTTAGGTCTGGACCTAGTGGTAGCCAAACCTGTGTGAAAATGTCTCCCCACAACACACAATCTGAGCCCAATGAATCCTGTCATCTTTGAACCATCAGGGAATAAAAAACAATTGATGAATAACCTTGTCTTTTAGTATATTGAGGTAGTCAGCGGATCTCATTCTTGACCTCTCATAATGTTGCTAAACCTTGACTTGTGCAACCCTAGATAAAGCACTGCCCCCACGGGCTTGTACAGCTGCTTCTCTTTTTACCTTGATGCCCCCATCATTCTGCAACAGGGTAGATCTGGACTCAACCCACCACATGACCCTCTTCCATTGCTCCAGAGTTTAAGCTTTATGCTCTCCAGCACATTGACGCAGTTTTCGTTACCCTCACTCATAAGTGGTTTTCTTAAGGCTTCACAGGTGTTTAGTCCCAATCTGTTGAGTTCTCTTCTCATTGTGATACTTACTTTTACTAATAAACATATCCCCGATTTATACTGTTTTTCTACAGATTAAATTCACCAAACCATTGCAAAAGACACAGATTAACATCTTTTTCACAACCACGGGATGTCTTTCAACATGGTTGTTTAACAAATAAGAAGATACTCACTGCATCAGTTAGGGTTAAATAACTTGTCAGCTAAAACATAAATCACGCATGCAGTAATTATCCAATGCAAGGCTCTTACCTAATGCTTAAAGTTATACTAAAGGCAAGAGCTTTTGTTGTCCCATTGTCTCGGGCTACATGTTGCACTGTCCCAAACTTCAATCTGTTTTCAAAAAGACCCTGTAGTTACTTAAAAAGTATTAGAGCATTGATGCAGAGAAAAAAAAATGAGAAACAGTGGGTGTGGCAACAGTGATGTGATGTAAGCACACTGTGTGCTTTACGTATATCATAATAAAAAATAAGTGCATTGTTGTAACTCTTATTACTGCCAGCACATAGTGTGACCAGAGAAGAGAAGACAGGGTTTCATAGCTGCAGAGAGAGGCAGCCAATCAGGACGTCTGGGGAGGGAATGGGAAGCATTTCCTTTCTTAGTCCACCGAAGGTTGATTGAAGGACCAGGTCAGCAGGGTGGGGACTGAAAGCTGAATGAGGAAGCAATTTCCTCACCAAAACTGACAGAGGAGGAATCACAGCACTCTAGCCACTCAATGAAAGATAAGCTAGTGATATAATATTTTTTAACTTTTGACATGCCAATCACTTTATTTACAGTCTAGGCAGTTGTATATGGTAGGTAGTGTATATGTACACAGAGCTTCCGAATTCTCTTTGTAAGAAAATAAATCTCTTTACCCATCATTATCAACCATTTTCTTTACCATTATAATTTAAAGGGAGAAGTCCAGTCAGAAGCTGGGGAAGGAGACATTCCAATACATGCAGGATCCCTGTCATTGTCCCCATTCCCTAGCTTACTTCGCACCAATGCACAGCAGAGCATGCAAATTTGGGATCCCTCCCCTGTGGCATAATTAAGATAAAGTCCAGTCAAGTTTGACTAGGCTTCCTCATTAACCCTGTTAGTGCCAACAACCTAGATTCTACATGCTTGCTTCTACTCCCTTTAAGTGCCAAGCACATTTTCTACATGCCTGGCACAACACCTGTTCCCTGCCCGTTGGCATCTCACTGGCAACTGCAGGGAGGGACCTTTAATACCACACAAAAAAAAGTTTGCTTCTGCCAGCAAGCAGAGGCAGGTAGTCATCAGCGGAAGGCAGGTGCACATGGCATCCGATGATCAACAGAAACCACGGCAGTGGACATCAGCCCTGGTCTACCAGCTCCCATCGCTGGTTCCCAGGCTGTTTTTTCTGGATGGGAGACCCCCAAGCCATTTTTCTTTTAAATTATTACGGGTTCAACCCTTAATAGCGTGCAAGTTCATATAGTGCTCTTTTCAGTGTGTGTGTGTGTGTGGGGGGCAGGAACGGCTGTTTACTGATACATAAGTGGTAACGTTGTAATCAGGAGGAATGGGGCTTTCACATACAATGTGGTTTTCTTTAAAAAAAAAAAATTATAATAATAATTATATATATTTTATTATTATTATTTTTTTTTTTTTCACCCAAAAAGTATGAAAGCACTGAAAAAGAATGACACAAACAAGACATTTCATGTTAAGCCCAAACTCTGCTGAAAAACAATATATAATCTTCCTGGAAATTCCTGCAAAAATCAGTTAAATCGCTATAGCGCAAAAATGGTGAAAAATGGCCTGGCAACAGAGGATGACAACATCTCTAGGTAGGCTGGCACTAAAAGTTTTCAAGTCAAGGCCCAATGAGTATTGAGGCAAAGCAGGAGCGTGAAAAGAAATGAAAAGATCTTCCAACGCCTCTAGAATATTTGACTTTTACTTCTGCATGTTCACCTCTTTTCTTGGCATTGAAGGAATAGTGCAGTAATTCAGCAGGCAGCTCTCATTTTTTTGAATGGGGGGGGGGCACACGCACTGCCGCATCCCCTAGGCCATACTTGTGCTCCCGTCCCAGTGATTCAGATAGGCTGGGGCAGGAATGTGCACATGACTGGGGATGCAGCAGCACATGCTCCCCATTATAGTCAATGACAGCCATTAGCCAAAAGACGTAAACATAGCAAACGTCTCTAGTTGGCTGAGCGCCAGAACACGCGCCAGTTGACCAAGTAGAGGTGAGTTTTACTGGGCAAACTGTCCGGTTTCACAAAGTGGAGCATCCCAATTTTAGAAAGTCAAAATCCTGGGTTTTGTTTCTCTTTTACAAACAAAACACACCAAGCATATAATAGACAGAATAGACATGCAATGCATTCTCTGAAAAAATTGAGCCAAGTAATGGAAGGAAAAAACCCTCCAAAGCTTCAACAGGCATCATCTAGCAGTTAAACAGGGCAACTAAGTTCATCAAAGTGTTGCCAATGATGGCCATCTACTTCTTCTAGGTGGCTATTTACCACTTGAACATACATTCCTGTGCATTCCAAATCACCTGGTAATACAAAAGAAGGTCAACTTGCAGATTAGGGTTTGAAATGTTTATTTTAAATTGTTCTGTACAGCACCTATTTATGTAACAGTACCATATAAATGCCTTCATAAAAGCAATGCTGGAGGTTAGGAAAGCAGTTTTGCTCATAATTCCTGTTGTTCCTAAACACTGCAAATAATAAAACAGGGACGTTCACTTTAATCTTATCCCAGGCAGTTTGATTTGTATTTCTATGAGCCTCTGCCCATAAAAAAACTGGTCTCTCGCACTGGGAGAGCACAAATTCAGCCTGAGTTGGGTGAAACGTGCATAAAACCCATAGTTCTAAATATGCTGCCTTAAAAATAATTCACACCGAGACATAAGAATAGAGAGATATGTGAAATGAGTTTGCAGACCGTCATGTAAAGAAACATTGTGCCAACCTGGTAGAATGAAATAAATCCATGCATTTAGTGCACCAATATCAGTGAGAGAAAGGTCAACACTGCAAACTAGAAATGTGGCTGAATCCCAATGGACCATTGCTGTATGAAGAATATATATATATAGATACATATGGCCCCAATCTTCAGAACTTGTGAGATTAAGGAAGGAGATGCTGCAATTGTGCCCACCCCTCCATATTTAAATTAGACATGTTTTTAGAAATTCACCTGTAGACAGTCTTACACTGAATATTTTGCAATACCACATACCTTGAATTCCCCACTGAAAGAGAAGGCAGGAGGGCTGTGGCGGTGGGAGCCGTTCCGCTGTGGCCGATCTGAGGTGAGAGCCAGGTGGAGGAGAGGAAGCACTCGCTCACTAAGAGCATCGGCTTCCTCTCTTCCCCACCTCTTAAAGAGACATGGCCAAAAAAAAAAAATGTAACAGTCACAAAAAGTCAAATTACATTAAAAAGCCTCCTCCCCCAAGTAAAATATATGAAAAAAAAAAATGATACATACTAAAATGGGACCGGTGCCCCCTGCTTCTCCTAATAAATCATCCTCAGTAAGAGGGAAATCAAAAGCTTACCCCCTTTGTATTCAAATACTGGGGTCAAAGAATGGAACACTGACCTGAGATCCTGAGGGTATCCCGGGCCCCTGGCTAGGTTTTCCCCCAGGAGCGAGAAATGAAGTTGCCTGGTAAAGCCCACAGCGATGGATACTTACCTAAACCAATCTGGTACAGGAGCTAGTGGTCTGGCTCCTATCTCATTGGAGGAACATGAAAACAACTGGGGACTTTATTTTTTATTTTAATTTTATTTCTAATTTTTTTATTAATTTTTATTCTAATCTGGTGGTCAGATGTTCCTTATCAAGAGGCAGAGACTCGAGGTCTCACATGTATGCTGCCCGGAGGATGTTTTGAGAAAATACAATTCTGTGATTACTCGCCTGTAAAATTGGTATTATGAGTATACAGTACGTCCTGCTCCAGATAGAATACTTACATTCGGGTATTACTCCGCCAGATGGCGCTGGACTGCAGAGACATCGAAAATAGGATCCTCCCGGCCCCTTAAATACCCAGGGACCTCCCACAATCCCCAGAATTGAAAAGCAGTTAACGATTAAGCCGGGACAAATAACACAACCCAACTAGTAACTATAACAATGATAACAATCACCATACAGGGCATCCAAAAAAATGCAAAAACCAAGGGTGGGGTGGAGCAGGACGTACTGTAAACTCATAATACCAATTCTGCAGGTGAGTAATCACAGAATTGTATTATTCTTAGAATACTTACATTCGGGACATCCAATAGCAGTGTCCATAAAGTAGGGTGGGATCCCCAAAAAGGTAACAGCAGACAGTTTAGACCACTGCCGCCTGCAAAACCTTGCGGCCAAAAACAGCATCAGCTGAGGCCCCAACATCAACCTTGTAAAACTTTGAAAAAGGTATGAACAGAAGACCAAGTAGCGGCCTTGCAAACTTGTTCAACAGAAGCCTGGTGCTGAAAGGCCCAAGAGGCACCAATAGCACACGTAGAATGAGCAGTAAGGTGGAAGGGAGGATTCTTCCCCTTAGCAGAGTAGGCCTGACAGATCCATTTGCTGATAGTAGACTTGGCAGGAGCCAAACCCTTCCTAGGACCAGAAGGGACCACAAAAAGAGCATCAGTTTTTCTGAAAGGTGCAGTAGCCACCAGATAGTACTTCAGGCACCTAACCACATCCAAAGAATGCAAAACCCTCTCCTTAGCATTACTAGGATTAGGGCACAATGAAGGAAGAACAATGTCCCGATTCAAACGAAAGGCAGACACTACCTTAGGCAGAAAATCTGGCTTGAATCGGAACATCACCTTGTCCTGGTGTATCTCAAAGTAGGGGGGCTGAATGGAAAGTGCCGCCAACTCAGACACACGCCTAACAGAAGTGATAGCCACCAGAAAGACAACTTTGAGAGTAAGAATGGCCAGGGCAGCATCCTGCACAGGTTCAAAGGGAGCACCCTGCAAGGCTGACAAAACCAAGTTCAAATCCCAAACAGGCACCATAGGCTTACGTGGAGGACGCACATGAGTAACCCCCTGGAAAAAGGTCCTGATCAGAGAATGCTGAGCAAAGGACTTCTGGAAGAAAACAGCCAGGGCAGAAACCTGACCCTTCAGAGTACTAAGTTGGAGCCCCATCTCCAACCCATGCTGCAGGAACTCCAGAATCCTGGGAATAGAGAACACACGACAGGGAAGAGACTTAGGCCCTTATTTAACAAGGGATAGCGCCAGGTAGCGAATGGTGAGCGAACGGTAATGACGCTCACCGCCACGAGAACACCGGCTCCCCTCCGCAATCACACATTTATGAAGCCGATCCTGCTTAGCGACTGACAGAGCGCCAGATAGCGAATCATTCATCATTATTATTCCAGCCTCACCCCACAGCGCCAGCGAGCGACCTTGAACAGCGACAGGTATGACCTCTCGCTACCTGGCGCTCTCCAATGCATTTTAATGGAGCTAACTTTAAATATTCATAATTAATTGTTTTTTTTTTTTTTTGTTTTTTTTTTAATGGCAAAAATTATGTGACCACTTCTGCAATGTAAGATTTTTTTTTAAAGCTAAAAAAAAAAAAAAAAAAATTTGTGCAGAATTGATATTACAGGTCTGATAATGTATTCATATTACAAAATGTTTTGTAAAAAGGTTTTTTTTCTAAAAATATGGTTGGGGTTTAAAAAACTACTTTTAACCCATCGCCGCCAGCGCTCTGGGGTTTAAACAAACATTTCACAGCGCAAGAATTTTTGGAGCGTGATTTGTTAATGAATATGCTGGGAGCCGTTCGCTGTCATGCGCTCCCATACAGCGCGGAACCTGTCAAACAGCGACTCCTAACCCCGTATTCAACATTACCACACACCGACTGAGTCGCTGTCAACAGCCGAACAACGGCCAAGCACAGTGAATACTAGCGGGCGCTGTGAAAATAACGCTACTGTCGCTACCTGGCGCTATTAATGAATCAGCCTGTTAGACTCACACCAGTCAATGTAGGCATGCCAAACCCCTTAATAAATGGAAGAAGAAGACAACTTCTTCCTAGCCTTTATCATGGTAACAACCACCGAGGTAGACAGCCCCTTCTCCATCAAGATGGAGGTTTCAGCAGCCAGGCCATAAAAGCCAGAGTTTGTAAATTGGGATGGCTTAAGGGGCCCTGAGTGAGCAGGTCTGGCATCATGGGCAGAACGTACTGGTCTACTGCCAGCTGCACCACGTCTGCGAACCACACTCTTCTTGGCCACCTGGGAGCCACCAGAATTGCTGGCACCCCTTCCAGAGCAATCTTACGCAGAACCCTGCCCAGCAGGGGGAATGGAGGGAAGACATACAGAAACTGAAAGTCCCGCCATGACATTGCTAGAGCATCCGTGGTCAAGGCCAGAGGATCCTGGGACAGGGAGACAAAGGCCGGTAGCTTGTGATTGTGACGGGACGCAAACAAATCCACATCTGGTTGGCCCCAACGGTGACACACATTGGAACACCCTGTTGCAGAGGGACCATTCTCCCTGGTGAGAGGTCCCCCTGCTCAGAGTCTGCCAGGTGATTTTCCACCCCCGGGATGTACACAGCAGATATGCAGGGAACATTGGTCTCCGCCCAGGTCAGGATCAGAGACACTTCCTGGAGGGCCCTCTTGCTCCGGATCCCTCCCTGATGATTGATGTAGGCAACTGCCGTCTGGTCGTCCGAGCGCACCTGAACAAGCAGGCCCCGAAGGTGAGGAGTCAACTGAGCCAGAACTAATCTGATCGCCCGCAGCTCCAAAACATTGATAGGTGTGTGGACCTCCTGAGGGCCCCACCTCCCCTGGAACCGCAGAAACCCCCCCCCCCCAACCTGACAGACTGGTATCCGTGGTGACCGTCTCCCAGGAGGGGGTCAGAAAGGATCTGCCCCCCAATAGATTCCTGGAGTCCATCCACCACGAGAGGGACCACCTGACCGGGGGGGGGGGGGGAGCGCACAGACCCGGTCCAGGGACGCTGGGTCCTTTTCCCATACTGACAAGAGGTGGAGTTGCAGAGGCCTTAAGTGGAACTGAGCATAAGAGACCGCCTCGAAGCATGCCACCATCAGGCCCACCAGCTGAATTCCCTGCCTGATAGAGGGATGGTGACAAGATAGCAGGAACGGGACCTGCGCAATCAGGCTGTCCACCTTCTGTTGAGGAAGAAAAATCCTTGCCTGAACTGTATCCAGATTCATTCCCAGGAATGAAGTTACCAAGGAGAGGGACAGTGAGGACTTGGGGTGGTTGATCACCCATCCAAATGACTCCAGAGTGGACACCATCAGCTGAGTATCCACTTCTGCCTGATGCAGAGACTGGGAGGTGATGAGAATGTCGTCCAGATAAGGTAGCACGCGGACGCCCTGATACCTGAGCAGAGACATCACGCTCGCCAGCACCTTGGTGAACACCCTGGGAGCTGAAGTGAGACCAAAGGGCAATGCCACAAACTGGTAGTGTCGATCCATCAGAGCGAACCTGAGGAACCTTTGATGACCTGGAAATACGGGAATATGAAGGTAAGCATCTTTGATGTCCACAGAGGTCATGAAATCCCCTGGGCGCAGGGAACTGATGGCAGAGCGCAGAGTTCCCATATGAAAGCGCCTGCTCCTGACAAATTTGTTGAGGATCTTCAAGTCCAAGATGGGCCTGACTGACCCATCTTTTTTGGGCACTGAAGAGGTTGGAATAGGAACCCTTGCCTTTTTCTCTTAAGGGGACATTGCAGATGACCCCCAGCTCCAGGAGGCTTTGCACCTCCTGCACTAGATCCTGAGCTGACACAGGGTCCTGAGGAATCCGGGAACTGATGAACCTTGGGGGGGGCGCCAGGCAGCAAACTATCTTGTAACCGGAGGATACTACCTCCTGAATCCACCGGTCTGAGACGTGAAGCCTCCAGATGTGAGCAAAGTGCTGAAGCCGTCCCCCCACCCGGATGGGTGAGGGCGCCCCATCATGCCTGAGGGGGCTTGGGAGAGGACTTAAGCTTGGGACCCCAGGAGGAGCCAGGATGTCCACATCCTCTGCCCCTACCCCAGAAATCTCATCGGACCCCAGTAAAGGAGACCCCCCTCCCTTGTCTAGCACCACGGTAGGGGGAGGAAAAGGAGCCCTGACCCTGAAAGGGCCGAGACTGCCGCCTGCCCTGGGGTAACCTGCCTCCCTTAGCAAATAGGTCCAGTCCATATCGCCACCACAAGGGCAGAGGTTCTGGCACACATTCTAATGGTGTCATCCAAGGCAGAGAGGACAAAATTCACAAAAACATCACAACTAGAGATTTCATTAAACTCCTCACAAGGCAAATCGTCAGGGGCACTATCAAGGATACTTCTGAGCAGGGTCCTAATAGCCACCGCCGTAATGGCCGAGGCACAGACCGGGCGCAGCGCCATCCCCACACATGCAGAGGCATGGGACGCCAGCTGGTCAATGCGCCGGTTCTCAGCATCCCGCAGGGTAGTAGAGTCAGGGGAGTGCATGACAGAGGTGTTAGATAACCCTAGGACCGGGACTTCGGGAGGGGATGATCAGCACTTAACCACATCAGCAGGAAAGGGATACTTCCTATCCCAACTCTGGTACACCGGGAAGTCTACTGGGACGTTCCCATTCCTTGAGCACAAGGTTATTGAAATGTGCTTGCTCAGGAGATTCCAAACGTGACTATACGCAGTATGAAAGAGTTCCCCCCTTTGCCTGGGAGCCGCAACAGGGGGAGAAATAGACAGAACCTCAAAAATCTGGGCCAACAATCTGTCAATATTATCCAGGGCCCAGGGGTCAGAGCCAGAGTCGTCATGACCCCTGGGCCTCTCATCAGATGACCCCGAGTCGGAGAAAAGCTCCCCTTCCTCCAAGGGGGTATAGCCAGATAGTTGCAAAAACTCATCAGTTTCCATAGGGAAAAGAGTGACATCAGGCTTTAAGTGCCGCTTTTTTGCAGGGGCCTTACGCGCCAAGGTATTACCAATTAACTTTTCAACACTGGCCAGTCTAGAAGACACATCAGGCTGAGATTCCCCACTTGTATGCAATTCAATGGGAGTGAGATTTAAGCTTGGGGGAGTAGGTGAGGCGAAACGAGTCAGCCACTGGAAGATCAGATTGTAGTTTAAGCACCTGTTTGGCACAGGGTACACAGTCCCGAGCCTTGTCAGCGTCAACATGAGACTCCCCACACGCTACACACAGCCGGTCTTGTCCCGAAGGGACCCCGGTCACATTATCCTGAGATGCCTCCATATGGTGATTATAGCGGCACAATAGGCCGATAGGGTTTAACACTATACAGCAACCGGGGATGCCCCAATAACCCGCTAGGGAAGTGGGAGTAATTACACTAGGCCTCACAAGTTAACCAACTAATAGAGGGCCGGGAGAAGCCCAAGAGGTTCGCCCATCTGAAAGACATAATCAAAGGGAGCCGTAAGCAGACAATAATAAAAAGCAGTAATAAAGCCACCCGCGAGGGCACTCACGGACCGCGGTAGGTAGAAGCCCGCCACGCAGAAGCCGGAACCAAGCAAACAAAATGGCGTTGTTATACCTCGAGGGGCGCGCCCGCATGAGCGATGACGCGGAACGCGCCAAAGACTGGCCCCGCCCCCGAAGAGCGCGCAGCCAACACGTGACAAGCAGCCAATGACGGCGCACCGGCGCCTGAGGTAACGCCGCCTCCAAGCGCGGAACATAGGGAAAAAAAGGCGCGCGGCGGGAATTTTAAGTATAATAAATGAAAAACAAGTCATAATGTAATAAAGCATAAAGCCAATACATGTGAATACATACATGCACACCCCCCCCCCCTCTTTTCCCCCGAAGGCTACCAGGAGAGTGAGGGAGGACAGCAGCCACTTAACATAGGGATCACAGATAGACAGGGGCAATAGTGCGGGAGGGGCATCCCATAGAGGCTCACCATATGTCTGTACCACCTACCCTTTGGTGGGGGATTGCGGTGGAGCAGCACTACTAAGCACCTAACAGCAGTGCTGCCTACCATCACCCGACCAGCGCAGCCAAGGCTGGGAGGCACATTACTAATGGAACGGGTGGGAATAGTCCTACAGGGCCGCAGGCTAATAGCCCCGCTCACCTGCGAGTAGAGAGAGCCATTTCTTGTCCTTCGCAGTCCAGACTGCAGAGAAAATCTGGGGATTGTGGGAGGTCCCTGGGTATTTGAGGGGCCGGGAAGAGCCCATTTTCGATGTCTCTGCAGTCCAGCGCCATCTGGCGGAGTAATAACCGAATGTAAGTATTCTATCTGGAGCAGGACATACTGTATACTAAGAATAGCAAACTATTTTGGCTGTGTCAGACAGTGAGCAGACCCACAACACATTTGAGGGGCTCCTCTAGAATCTGTGCGCTAAACATAGCTGCACTTGCTTCCCCAGCCTGAATGGCTGGGTAAGTTATTTTTAACCTTTGATTACAAATGCCAGTCTAAAAAGTGAAGGTAGAGATATGTAATTAAAGGGACTGTCCAGGGTTACAAAAAAAAAAAAAAAAAAAAAAAAAACCCTATACTCACCCCTTTTGTCCCCTACGTGGGTCCGGTGTGCCCACGCAAGCACAAGCATAAGCATATGTAGCTACGGCAAAGATCCAGCGGTTATGTCTTTCAGCAGTACGGTCTCTTTTGGCAGCGTCCTGAGGGCCTTATTTCTGCCCTCACACACCTCCTCCAGGAGAGAAAAAAACATTTTTTCTACGCCCGGACAGGGAATGTAAGGGTCATCAGCACAATAACTAAGCAGGAAAATGAAGGCAAGATAGGTAGTAAATGGAAAAATAAACTTGAAACAGGTTTTGCTTGCTTATGTGGCCAAAGTTAAACACAGATTGTGCATATATAATATATTGTATATGGCTGCAGTAACCATAGCACTGTAGGAAATGCCCATGTAACATGTCAGAATTCACAAACAAATTCTGAAACTCACAGTGTGGAAGTGCGGACAAATTGTGTGCAAATGCAGCTTAGGAGAGAGAAAAAAAAAAAACCTACACACCTCTTACCCGGGCATCCAGCGCTGCCATCGGTGCTCGGGCAGTGGCTTCTCCTGCTCTGGGCGGGGAATAGTAGAGAATACCTGACCCAGACAGAAATGACAGGGAACGGTGCTGGAGTCAAGGCTTTTTAGTAACCTCCACATCCTGCCTCAGCACCAGGCGAGTTACTAACAGACTGAACTTACACTTTCACAATTACATTTCCAATACACACATTTATTATAATATTTTACTTGTGTCTGCTGAGATTCTTTTTTACTTGGCACTCTTTGGTGAGGGAATACAAATTAAATTGACCAACTGTAGATACCGAACACACCCCCCTCTCAAATTTACCACAGTTAAAAGATTACAGAGAACTTCATCTGTAATTAGAAGTGGTGCCGTTCAAAAAGCATTTCTATCTTCTCTCTAGATATTCTGATCAATAATTTATATGCATTATGTATGGAACCTCAACATATCGCTGCCCATTATATATTTGGCTAATGCATTACAAAGCATAAGCATTTCAGGGTTGCCTTGTGTTACTTGAAAGATATAAAATACTTGTCCAGCTAAAAAATTAATTCAAACAGTGTTGCACACTTACAATTCATCATAAACATGTAATCAGGATAAAATAAGCACTGAGCCAGCAACATGACTAAGTTCATGGCCAGGTAGGAAAGATTTTGTGCAGAATGTATATCCTGCCATCTCAAGGCTACAATACTACAACCATACCCTTTGTAGCCAAATGATACATGACAGAAATCTTTTGCAGATGTAACAGAAAGAACAGATAACATTGACCCCAAACTGTAATAATGTCACATGTAAAAGCAATGGTTATGATTTCAGCAGCCAGTGTATCTATAGAATATCATCTTCATCAGTTTTGTAGAATACTTCCATGAAGAATCCTTAAGCAAGGTCCATTAAACAGGCCTCTTCACTGTAACAATGCTCCAAAACACTGCCTATCATTTTGTTCTCTTCCATAACAAAAAGGGACCTTTTACAGAACTTTACCTCAAAGAAAAATAATTTAATGTAAGTTAAAGGTTATTTCTGTCATCCTCGTCACAAAGTGCAAACTTTTGCCTCAAGACTTCTGAAATTAGATTGATAGGATCCTCTTTGTGTGTGTACTGGCTTCGATTTGACCTGGGAAGGGGGGGGGGGGGGAACAAAAAGAGAAAAAAACATGTACATTAAAAAAAATAATATTTTCAATAAAAGAGGCCATAATAAAATACATTTAGAACTAGCCAGTTTTTATGGAAGATGGTACCAAGTAAAAGCTCAGCTGGCATATACAGGACCCATTCTGCCAAAGCTGAAGTGTGGCATTGTGTGGAGTGGTGTGGGGGCAATTGTGGCAGAACAAAAGTCACAATAGACTTTTGGTTGTAAAAGTAATAAATAAATAAGCACAGGTACTCCTCTCCACTCCCATGCAGTTCGCCCAGGCTGGTCCAATGCTTTGAAAACGGCAATGAATGGGTGGCGCGTGACTCGAGGAGCCCTCCAACACCGCAGCTGCGGTTCTCGGAAACCGTGAGGTTTCTGAGCGACAGACAGGGCAAAGGCGAATCTTGGGGATTCCTAGCGGTCACCTAGATTTGAGATTCCAGGTGGTTATGTGGAGATTCCGACTATGGCCCATCCCGAATCAGAGCGCCCCTAAAAATGATACTATCCGGATCCAATTTGGACCACTTTAAGAGACCCAGTCACCTGTGAACTGCGCTACCACCTGCTCCCCCCTCCCAACCTCTCCTGGTGCAAATATGGATTTGGACATTTACCTTTCCAGGGCTAGACACCAACTCTTCCACCAGGAGCAGTGCTCCAGCACTGTAAGCTGCCTCCCTGGCCTAGTCAGTCAATCAGTACCAAATCCACTTAATTGCCACGCAAAGCTCCTCTGCCGCTCTTGTGGAATTGTATCGCTCTCCTAAAGGCCCCACATCTCTGATCTGATTTCCAGGTTCTGTACTTATGTCTTTGGTCTTGCGGATGTATATAGCGAAGAAAAAAACTGGGTTAAGGCTCTTATGTCAAATAATGAGTGTCTTAGCCCAGTTTTGTACTCAACACACGTCCCGTGAGACTGGAAGGGAGGTACCCAGCAGCAAAAACGCAAGTGTTGGCAGCAGCTACACAGGGCAGCAATGGCAGGGTAGGTCTGGTCGGCGGGTATATAAATTCCCTATTACAAAAGGATAAGTGGAGGAATATATGGGGGGGGCTACAGATATGCATTAAACTGATCACACACACAATTATGGAAATAAACCTGGAAATTGTTTTATCAAGTAGCTGCACTAATAAAATCACTAGAATCTTAAACTGATTAATACATTTTTTCCCCATTACAGAAGTTACCACTAGTTAATGTAGCTTTTCATGATGCAGTGGTCTAGAGACTTGTCAAAACAGACAGAAATTGATCACAGATCAGTTGCACATTTAATGAATGGAAGGCCGGCCCACTTTATAGCCTTTTTCTTGAATAAAGTCAATACCATTTCACATATTTACCAATCTCTGGTTGATTTAACTTTATGGATATCCTTCAAGATTCCCATCATATCTGCAAAGCTGTTGGATTTTGAGAGACAAACAGAATCTTCGTCATCTGACATGTTGGCTTCAATTTGCCGCTGGTGAGTGAATGAAGATTCCATTATAGAAGACGTTGAATATTCGGATACATCCAGCTCATCCTCTTCAGTAATGTCACTGATTACAAATGACGTGGTTGACTGAAAGGCTGGAGCAAAGTCCGCAAAAGAGGCATTTGAATCCAAGGTCCCAGGTAAAGATTCTGTTGAACATGAGGTTCCTAAAAATCGAAAGATACAGATACACGTCTAGTAATGTGAAACTAGAATTGTTGTTATCTAGTAACTTGGAGAGGCATTAAGAAGGGAGAGAGAAGGGTCCATGGAGCTGGTGAAGAATGGACAGAGCACACCGATAAAAAGCGATCATACTCTTCTGGTTCTACAGCCGCTTCTACAACATTTGGCATAAAAACTAAAAGATAGTTATAAATCTGTTCAACTGCACTATGCATAATGAGGCACGCAACTTTGCCACAAATAAATGTTCTGTAAGAGTCATACCAGCATACATAGATTACCTGTGTTTCCAGCAACTAGTCGAGCGATCTGACTTCTGAGAAGACTCAGTTCATCTTGCAAGTCTATAGATTTGTTCAAGGACGTGCCTGGCTTCTTCAAAGTAAACATTTTCTCTTCTTTCAATTTTAGATTAGGAACAGATGAATTTCTATGCATAACTAAGAGTGGACTTGGCCTCCATTTGTGTTTCAGTGGTCTAGAGTCACTCCTAAAAAGTAGAAAGTAGAGTTCAAAGAATAGGAGAAGAGGTCATACAGTAGTTGGTACATAAAGTAACTTTAGACCAAAAAACACCAGCGAGGCAAAACCAAATTAGCCAATCTCCCGGATGACAGTCCCCTCCCTGGGGAGTAGAAAAATAAAATTGCTATTTTTACTTTTTACCGTTTTCAGCATTCTAATTCTGGGCTACTATGTCATCAGATGGCCCCCAGGGGGGAAGGGCATTTCTAACATCATAAAAGAGGATTCGGAGCTCCAAAAATACAATTATGTGAGTACTCACCTGTAGAATTGTTTTTACTATGCACAGCATGGCCTGTTTCATGTAATCCTTACATCTGGGTATTCCGCCACATGGTGGCGCAGTGGACTGCAGAAGATTTGTGGCTCCTCCCGGACCCATATAAAAACAGGAATCACCAATAGACCTCCAGTGTTGACAAGCAGTTATACAAGAAGTCGGGAGGTAATAAAAAGGTAAAAAAGATAAAGAACCCTCACAACCAACTTTGGAACCAATCACCATAAAGAGGCAACCAAGAATAGCGATAACAAGGGAGGGATGAAACAGGCCGTGCTGTGCATAGTAAAAACAATTCTACAGGTGAGTACTCACAGAATTGTATTTTTCCTAGTGCACAGCACGGCTGTTTCATGTAATCCTGACATCTGGGACATCCAAAAGCAGTGTCCGTAAGGTAGGGTGGGATCCCCAAGGAGTAACAGCAGGCAGTTCAGACCACCACCGCCTGAAGTACCTTGCGGCCAAAAGCAGCATCAGCTGAGGCCTTAACATCAACCTTGTAAAACTTGGAAAAGGTATGAACAGAAGACCAAGTAGCAGCCTTACAAACTTGTTCAACAGAAGCTTGGTGCTGAAAAGCCCAAGAAGCACCAATAGCACGCGTGGAATGAGCAGTAACCCGGAAGGGAGGTTCCTTCCCTTTAGCAGAATAGGCCTGTACCACCACCTGACAGATCCACTTTCTGATAGTAGATTTAGCTGGAGGCAAACCCTTCCTAGGACCAGCAGGAAGAACAAAAAGAGCATCAGATTTCCTAAAGGACTCAGTAGCAACCAAATAAAACTTTAGTGCCCTGACAACTTCTAGAGAATGAAGGGTCTGTTCCTTAGAATTAGCAGGGTTAGGACACAAGGAAGGTAAGACAATGTCCTGATTGAGATGCAAAGAACACACAACCTTGGGCAAGAAATCCGGTTTAAGCCGAAACACTACCTTATCCTGATGCCGCTCAAAATAAGGAGGTTTCATGGAAAGCGCCGCCAGCTCAGAAACTCGCCTGACCGAAGTAATAGCCACCAAGAAGGCCACCTTAGGAGTCAGAATGGGCAAAACAGCCCCACAGCATAGGTTTAAAGGGAGGACCCTGTAGAGCAGACAATACCAAATTTAAGTCCCAAACTGGTAAGCACAGGCTTATGCGGCGGACGCACATAAGTAACTCCCTGGAAGAAAGTCTTAACAAGCCAGTGATTGGCAAAAGATCTTTGGACAAAAAATTGCCAAAGCCGAAACCTGTCCCTTGAGAGTACTAAGTTGAAGGGCTAAATCCAAACCATGTCGTAAAAACTCAAAAATCCTGGGTATAGAAAACACCCTACAAGGAAGAGACTTGGACTCATACCAGGCAATGTAAGCATGCCAGACCCTGTCGTAGATAAAAGACGAGGACTTCTTTCGAGCCCGAATCATGGTAACAACAGAGGTCAGCAACCCTTTGTCCATCAAGATGGAGGTTTCAGCAGCCAAGCCGTTAAAGACAGCGTTTGTAAATTGGGATGGCGCAGCTGTCCCTGAGTGAGAAGATCTCGATCCTTGGGCAAGACGTACTGATCTACTGCCAACTGCATGACGTCTGCGAACCATACCCTCCTCTGCCAACAGGGGGCCACCAGAATGGCCGGTACCCCCTCCTGGGCTATCTTGCGCAGCACCCGTCCCAGCAGAGGAAACACATAGAGGAGTCGAAACCCTGTCCAAGGAATTGCCAGTGCATCCGTGGCGAAGGCCAGAGAATCCTGTGACAGGGAGACAAATCTTGGAAGCTTGTGATTGTGGCGGGACGCAAACAGGTCCACATCTGGCTAACACCAGTGTCGACACAGGGAGTGAAATACCTTGTTGCTGAGAGACCATTCCCCCAGCCGAGACGTCCCCCTGCTTAGGTAGTCTGCCTGCTGGTTCTCCACCCCCGGAATGTAGACCGCCGAGATGCAGGGAACATTCTCTTCCGCCCAAGACAGTATCAGGGACACTTCTTTGGAGGACTCGCTTGCCCTCCCTGAAGACTGATGTAGGCTACCACCATCTGGTTGTCCGAGCGGATCTGAACAGCCCGACCCCAAAGGTGTGGGGTCAACTAGGAGAGAACCAACCTGATCGCCCACAGTTCTAGAATGTTGATGGGTGCATGGGCCTCCTGAGGGCCCCAATTACCCTGGAATTTCAGAGACTTCCAAACTCCCCCCCCCCAACCAGTCAGACTGGCATCTGTGGTGACAATCTCCCAGCACGGAGGCAGAAAGGTCCTGCCCACTAGAAGGTTCCTCGAGTCCAACCACCACGAGAGGGACTGCCTGGCCAGAGGACATAGAGCAAATTCCCGATCCAGGGAAACAGGGTCCAGATCCCAAACTGACAAGAGATGCAACTGAAGAGGCCTCATGTGAAACTGTGCAAAGGGAATCGCCTCGAAGCAGGACACCATCAGGCCTGATGGAAAGATTGGTACATGAAGATAGGCATCCTTGATGTCCACAGTGGTCATGAAGTCGCCAGGCCGAAGGGTACTGACCGCCGAGCGTAGCGTCTCCATGCGAAAGTGCTTGAACCGGACAAACCTGTTGAGATCCTTCAAGTCCAGGATGGGCCTCAAGAGAACCGTCCTTTTTGGGAACCGTGAAAAGATTGGAGTAGTACCCCTGACCCTGTTCCTGGTAAGGTACCAGACAGATGACTCCAGACTCCAATAGGCGTTGAACTGCTAGGCGCAAGCCCTGAGCTGACAGAGGATTTTGAGAGACCGGGACGACCTTGGAGCCCCATGAGAGACCGGGACGACCACGGGATCTGCCACGGCCCCAAGAATCTCTGCGGCTGCCCGAGAAGAGGGAGCCACGACCTCCTCTGGGAGCACGAAAGGAGGGGAAGAAAGCAGAGGGCCCCCGAAAGGGCCGAGGCTGCTTCCTACGCTGAGGTAACCTACCATCCTTGGTCAGGACATCTAGACGCTCACCAAAGAGAAGAAGCCACGTGAAGGGGAGCCCGGTGAGAGACTTACTGGCGTAACCAAACAGACCGGCGCATAGCCACCAAGAGGGCCGAAGCCCTACCGCCCAGCCGGATAGCATCATCCATGGCAGCCTGCACAAAGGCAACAAAATCAGAGCAAAGCAAGAGGGCCCTATAATCCTCCCTTCTCCTACCAGCCATGGCGCCATCAGCGAGACGCTTGAGCTTCCTCTTAAGGGCAATGGCCGTAATGGCTGCGGCACAGACTGGACGCAGGCCTGCCCCTACAAAGGTGAAAGCATGACATGCCAGCTGATCCATACGCCGGTCCGCGCTATCACGCAATGTAGTAGTGTCAGGGGACGGCATGACCGAAGTGTTGGACAATCCTAGAACAGGAGCATCCACCTCAGGGGGACACAACCAGCGCTTGACCAGATCAGCCGAAAAGGGATACCTCCTGTCCAATCCCTTGGGCACCATGGGCAATCTGTTAGGAGGTTCCCACTCCTTGAGCACCATATTGGAGAAATGGCCCTGCTCCGGGAACTCCAAGCCTTGCTTGCCCGGGCGAAAGAGCTCACCTTGCTTCATCTTCATTGCCGTAGGGGGGGTGATGTGCAATGTCTCATATATGTCCGTCAACAGTCTATCAGTGTCATCAGGGAGCCAGGTATCCTCATCAGAGGCGGTCCCCAGGTCACTGTCGTAACCTTCCTGATGGCCCCCAGAGGAGTCTGAAGGCGCGGCGTCAAGATGCCGCTTCTTGCCAGAGACCTTGCCCGTCACAGGTCGGGCCAGCTGCCTTTCAATGCTGGCCACGCGTAGTGCCAGATCAGATTGAGACCCCCTGCTAGTATCCCCCTCACTGGGGGCTAAATGCAGGCGTGGGGGGAGTAGGAGGTGCCGGAGGGAGCGTAGAACTGGGAAGAGAAGCACCCATCCCAGCCTGGTCCGCAAGAATACCTTGGGCGCACGGCACCTGACCCTAGTGCTCCCCTACCATCACCCGATCTGACAGCCGAGGCTGGGAGGCGAATTGGGTCCAGAAACGGGTGGAAATAGGCTTGCAGGGCCGCATGCTTGGTTGCCCCGCTCGCCTGTGAAACATAGAGAGCCATCTTCTATCTTCACAGTATGACTGCAGAGGAAAACACTGGGGAGGTCTATTGGCGATTCCTGTCTGAGGAGCCACAAATCTTCTGCAGTCCACTGCGCCACCTTGTGGCGGAATACCCAGATGTAAGGATTACATGAAACAGGCCGTGCTGTGCACTAGGAAAATGTGTACAGCATGTTCAAATCCTGGGCACTGTGCGATGATGCAAACCGTCAATCACTGTCCCTGCTACTCAAACCCCTGGGTATCTGCAGTGTGGGTGGAACTAGGAATGTATTGCTGGGAAATAAAAAGGCATGATGGCAAAACCACCACCCCCCTCCCCCCACAAAAAAAAAATCAGTTATTCTTACCAGTTAACTCATTTTCCTAGGAATTCCCCAGGACAGCAGCTTCGAGAGATGACCCCACCCTCCCATACAGAGGAAACACCAGACCACACCCCATAAAAGAACTTCCTGTTCATGTAGTCCCTCAGTATTGAGACTTCCAAAGCACCTGAAAAATGGGATCATGCACTGCCAAAAGGCATATCGGATATAACATATTTACTGTAAAAGCAGTGAGACTAAGGAACTCTCTGCCAGAGGAGGTAGTCATGAAAAGACCATAATTAAAAGTGGCCTGGATGCCTTTCTTGCATGTAATAACATGACCATCTATGGCTACTAGACTAATCTTTACATACTATATTACTATGTATTTTAAATAAATCACAATCCACAGCCAAGTTAATATGGGTGGGCTGTTGTCCTGGGGATCCCTAGAAAAATAAGTTAACAGTTAAGAATAACTGATTTTCCCCAGTCATTCCCCAGGACAGCACCTATGGGAGATATAACAAAGATCCATTTATGATCTTAGGGAGGGACCATTGCAAGAAACGGTTTCTTCCAAAAGACTGATCTTGGCTGGACGTTGATCCAAACAGTAATGCATACACATACATCCGTACATAAATGACAATATAGCTAATGCTTGTGTGGGGTATACAGCAATGCCAACTGGAGGTTTCAGACCCATAGCCTGATATGCAAGCCCAAAAAGCTTGTCTTAGCCACCCCTAACAGTATTGTAGGAAGCAGTTAGTCCTTTTCTAAATACTGAACTGTTGTCCAGGTACCGCAGGACACATTTCCAAACATCCAAAAATGAAACAGATAAGCCTCCACATGAACATCTAAAGTTTCATCAAACATTTGGTAGAAAACGAGCATCCATATTGCAAGCAAAAAGGAGAAGCACATTAGAAAAAAAAAACTAACAAAACTCGCTGCCCCCTGGCCACTGTCAATGGGGATGGGGTTGATTTTTTGGGGGGTGTGGTCTGGCATTTCCTGTGGACAGGGTCATCTCTTTAGGTGCTGTCCTGGGACATGACAGAGGAAAAAGGTACTGCCTGTGGTGCATGGGTTTCAGGGAACATTAGTCAAAAAGATAATCCTTTGTCGGCTTTAAAACTGGCCAAAAGTGGGGGATATACATAAATAAAGCATTCAACATGTATGTCACCCAGCTGCTGCACCTTGAATGGTCAACATATCCTACAATCCTGCTTGGTGCTTGTGCACGTGCACTGGCCAAATCTTTTTAATTCATGTTAGTGCGCAGCAGCATGGAATTTAAAATCTACAAGCTACTGACCAGGTACCGGGCCAGTAGACTGCAGCTTCCTATTGGTTTATGTAGCCCAAAAGCTAGGAGAAGCAGCAGCACAGCCGACAGGCAGCTGCGGAAGCACCCAGACCTGCACTAGGAAGGCAAGTCCTCTAGGATTTTTTTTTTTTTATTTATTTGATTTTACTTTATTTTAAAAGGACAAGTATTGTTTACCAACTCCTCTGGTGAGGAGCTGTGTGTTTATTTTCATAAATAACACTTTTCGGCCTCTCAGCTGATAAATAAATCACATCTGGTGCAGAGGGAAGCTTGTTACATTTAGATACATGGCTAACAGAAACTGCCAACTGTATCTATATATAAAAAGTTTCTCCTGCACTAGAAGGTATTTATTAGCTGAGAGGCAGAGAAGTGTAATTAATGAAAATAAATTAAAATAAATACACAGCCCCTCGCTAGAGCAGTTAGCAAATTATACTTGTCTTTTAAGACTTTTGGTCTGCTTTAATACATGTGGCACAGGGGTAATATACCACAATTCTGGATACTGATTTCTGAAGTTATTTTAGGACATTTGACAATGAAGAAAAACATTACAAGTGAAGCTTGTAAAGAGAGCTTGGACCCCTTCTATAGGTTAAGATCAAGCTGTATGCATATTCACTTATTTGACCACAATAACTAAAATCAATGGAAAAACAGTAACAAAAGGCTTTAGTGATGAACACTAATATTCAGAGAAATTAATACCTGACTCTGGCATATGTTTCATCATCATCAGCTGCAATCCACTTAATATCAGCTAATGTCGGAACCATTGGCGCATCACCGAGATAAAAATCAGGGGTAACTGAAAGAGTCTACAGTAGAGACAAGAAAAAAAATGTATTTTCTTAAATTATTTTTTAGTTCTTGCATTCATGCTTTTTTATTTTTTTTTTTTTTTTATAATTAAACGTTTTTATTGAGGGAGACAATGGTTACAGCTCATGGCAGTGCAGTGCCAGAAAGAAAAAATGCATGAATTACAGCCATTACACAGAGTAATAATCTATAAAATCAATCACCATCAATCAAAACCATATAAGAAGGTGGCGGGATAAAGGGTGTGGCTGCTTTGAGCCTTGCTCAAGTGTTTCAGACTGCAATTCCGCTTAACCACCTGATGTATCAGCTGCAACCCATGTCCCCAACTTTTATAAACGGGTAATAGAGCTGGGAGGAACAAAGAATAAACTATTGGACAACAAGAAACGCAGGGGGGGGGGGGGAGGGGGGAGGGAGACAGGACGGGCACATCGGGGGAAAAGTACATAGGGAAGGAGGGGAAGGAAAAGGAATGATAAGGGATGAGGGGGGGGCAGATGGGAGGTCCAGTCCTCAAGAGGTCTGAGAAAACCAGGCTACGTATAGAGGTGGAAATCAGGGGGAAAAGTGAAACTGTCCCATATCTGCCAGGTTCTCCTGTGCTTTTCCAGAGTTCCTCTTAGCGAGGCAGTAAGCTCCTCCATCCTACAGATGTCCCGGACAACGGCCAGCCACTGTGCTATTGTGGGGGGCTCAAGAGATCTCCACCTCGCCGGGACGCAGGTTCTAGCCGCACTTGCATTCATGCTTTTAAGCAATAAGTTAGTTGCCTAATTAGGATTAGTAGTCTGATCATATCTGTAATACATTCAACATCATAGCCAAGGCGCTTTTGTTATAAAATAAAAGTTTAACTTTGTGTTGTGCTGTCCTCTTTGTTTTTATAATTACTCTGGCAATATAGCTTCATTTTCAAAGGGGAAAAACAAAAACATTGCCATGTGTAGGCCTAATAGGGCAAACTGGACAATGTTCAACTCACCTATAGGCATACATTCTGATGTTTAGGCAGTCATATACTACACAAAGCTTCTGGCAAAGAAAATGACTCCCAATGCTGGAGTATATTTTTAATGTATTACAGTATTCAGTTTAGCAGGGAGGGGTTATCTTTACAGTAGGGATCACTTTGATAATAGGTTTGTTTTTAAAGTGCACTTGGAAAAAATATATGCCATAAAATTGTTGCCCACAGGATAAATTATAGCTCAGCTTTTAAAATGTTTGTGGCAAAAGTGGAAATGGTACAGAAGCAAAGGTCTTCAGGAAATACAATGTTTATTCGGTCGACCGGGGGCTAGCTTATTTCGATTGCCAATGCCTGAATTACTGGCTCTTTTTGCTTGCTTAAATACAGTTTTAGACAAAAGGGGCTTAAATGACCATCCTGATTGGATGCCTGGACACAAGACTTTGATTGGACATTTTAAACATATATAGGACATATATAGAAGGTATAGTTCAGACATGAAGAACATCTGTTTCTCATTACATAACATTCTTTAGCGATAGTCATATGAGGAGGGAGGGGTGAAGACCCCTCCACACACAGAGAATGTGAGAGATGGCATACAGGCGGCTAGAACTAAATTAATACTAATTATATTTCATTTTCCACCTCAGTATACAGGTGTCAGCTAGGCCTGAGCTTTACTCATCATTTTTGCTTAGAAATGTTGTAAAGACATCATCACAGCAAAGACAAGCTCTGCTTCAAAGCGTATAGAACTGTATATGAGTGTCATGGGTTCTCAAACTGCACAGTTGGTATAAACTGCCTGCCAATTCATTTACTTCATTTTAGTGAGATCAGTGAGGCAGGTAGTCGCTGCTGCAGATGTGCGACATCTGAGCTTATAATCGAAGCAGCAGCCTTAAAGTGGACTAAAACCTAGGATAGTCAAAAGTTTGACTATCCTGGGTTTTGGTCCTTTCCCCGGGGGCATCCTGATTGTAGGTGCTCCGCTGTGTGAAACCACCCAGAAAGCCCGAACAGACTCACCTGTTTCTGGTCCCACTGCGTGCTTAAGAGCAGTGCGCCGTCTCTGACAGCCGCATTCTCCGCCTCCCTCTAACAGGGAGCGTGCCCGCGCCGGCCATTCACAAATGCCTAGCGCGGGCACTGCTAAAGGGATGTGGAGGATACTACTGCTCTTAGAGGCGTCGTGGGACCGGGCAGAGGTGAGTTGGTGGGCACGATCTGGGGGGGGGGGGGCGGTTCACACAGCAGGGCACCCCCGATCAGAGTGCCCCCGGGGTAAGGACCAAAACCCAGGATAGTCAAAATCCTGGGTTTTGGTCCACTTTTGACTATGCCGGGTTTTGTTTCCTGTCCGTGGGGGGGCGTCCCGATTTGGGATTATTATTGTTTATTTCTATAGCACCATCTTCTTCGATAGTGCTGTACAAGGTACAGTTACAGGCAAGGTAAAACATACTGGACAGGGATCATTATAAACTAGATGTTACAAAGTACAAACCAATGTGATAATAAAAGACAATAGGAATAAGACGCCCTGCTGTGTGAAAGAATGTGAAGAATTCATCCACATCCTAGGGGAGGGAATATAGAAAAGGTTACCCTCCAAAGAGAAACCCGCTGGATAAGCAAAACAAAAGCCTATGTTTCACCAGGTCTGAACAAGACTATCAGTTTTGTTTATTTTCTGTAATAGCATTTTATATACAACATAGGTATAAACAAGTCCCCTTCCCCCCCTTATTTTTTTTACCAGGGCATAGTTAATTGAATCTGTCTTGTGATGGCAGGGGTCACCAATATATGAATTAGATGTTACATACTGTCATTCAAGTACACACTGTATATCTGTACTGTTAAGCCATGATTAGGTATTTGTAATGGGTTCTGGTGAAATTGACAGGATTATAGAAGTATAATATCCAAGTTATGATTATCAGCAGAACAATTTTTGTCATGCATTGATTGCAATTTGAGCGATCTTGATGGTATAAGATTAGAATGGGGACTACAACAAAATGGCGTCCGAAAGAACACTTTTATTGCATAGTATTTGCCCCCGGGAGAGTCTGGTGCGTGCTTTGGTAGTACTGAAATTTTGGGGAACAGACGTGGCAAGGGGGGGGGGGGGGGGGTTACCAGAGTATCCACAGGGATGAATTGACTTTTTTCCTTCCCACGTTCTAGATTCCCCAGGCCCCCCCGAGTGACTGGATGTGCTTCCGGGTATATGGAACACAGCAGCTGCACTCCATGTACTCCAGAAGTAATTGTCACTTCCTGGGTCGAAGGGGTGACCAATAAGAGCGTCCCTTACAGACCCTTCATGTCCGGGTCATCTCTAGGTCAGGCGGAAGACAGCAGCCATGTGCCTGCTGTAATCGCCCTCCTCCAGCCTTAAGATCTTGGCAACAGGGAGCCTCTCTGCTATTGTTCCTAGATGCATTGCCCACTGAACCAAATTTGAGTACACTTTCCATATAGTATTTAATATACGCTGCTAATTTCACCAGGGCTCAAAAAAATGAACTGTGACTTTGTATGTTGTGTATTTTTTTACATCATAGATATGCGAAGATTTATTGTGATCTGTACATTTGCACTTTTTTATACCTTACTGATTTACTGTCAGCGATTTATGGAAGCACCTGCATTTATCAGGTATTTGAATGTGTTGTGGATATCTGACATAATATAGTCCATAATGTGTGAGTTTTTAACACCCAAATCTGATCATATTGGATGTGTTTTTGTCTTTTTTTCCTCTTTGCATTAGGAATGGCTGTGAAATGTTTGATATAAAGGTATCACCTATTTTTATTAGAAAACAAAAGATGGAAAGTGGTGCAAAAGAAGCCCATAGTGGCGAAACTAGTTCACCTTCACCTATACCACAGCTGCAACTGCTATGCTAGCCATTATAAGCCGACTATGGAAATTATCCCTCTTTTTATTTTTGTTTGTTTTTTAGGAGTTAGTGGAAAATTATGTGATCACATTTATTGTGTTGAATCTATATGTAAGATGGATTGAAGGAATCTTAACTACCGTATATACTCGAGTATAAGCCGAGTTTTTTAGCCCACTTTTTGGGCTGAAAAAAGCCGCCTCGGCTTATACTCGAGTCAGTGAAATGGAGGAGAAAAGGTAGGAGGAGCTAAGGTGCGCGCGCGGCCGCGCACCCACGCCAGCCCCCCCGCGCAGCCCTGGTCGCCGTCGGCAGTGAAGATGCTGGAGCAGTGAGGGGCATGTGGTCCTCTTGTGTCCCCCTCATCAGGTAGGTGTGTGTGTGCTGGTGTCTTCTGAATTAATAGTTCCCGGTGCCTGCAGGCGCAAAGAGACTTCCTGGCGTGCGGGGGGAGGGATGAAAAAACTTACAGCTGGCGTGCAGGAGTGAAGGCAGCCGACATCGCTGCTGTCAATCTGCGAGCAGGGGGCGGGGCAGTCGTCTACTAAGAGCAAGTCTGCTCTTAGCATTACCCGGGTGGTGAGCAGCGTTCCCTGGAAGCTGCTTGGCTGCGCGTCTGCGCTTTTTGTCCCCAACCTTCACTCAGCAAAGAGGTTGGAACACCCAGGGACGCAACGAATGGGAGACAGGAAAGGGGAGAAGGATGCACACCAATGCTGGCTGTGTGTTCCTCTGCCCCTACAGGCGAGGGCGGGATTTTTATGTTAAAATGGCAGCAGGTAAAGCTTCTTTAGTGAAAGCGCTGCCACAGCTCTGTGTACTGTTATTGCATACCTCCCAAGTTTTCCTGATTTGGAGGGACTGTCCCTCTTTTGAGTCCATGTTCCCCTGTTTACAGGTAGCTGCTGCATTTCCCACCCTAGGCTTATACTCGAGTCAATAACTTTTCCAGTTTTTTGTGGTAAAATTAGGTGCCTCGGCTTATATTCGGGTCGACCTATACTCGAGTATATACGGTAGGTGGTAGTTTTTCCACAATTGCTAAAATATGGATGTTCCTCATCCTTAAATTTTACTGATGAGTTCATAAATATGTGAATAATTTTAACGTATTTATGTAGTAAGATATTTATTAGCAAGGTCAAACTCCAAGGTCTGTAGGTTGAGGTTTACCTATACCCCAACGGTTTGAGTTTCCGCTGTGTGAAACCCCAGAAAAACTCACTCTTCCCTGGTCCTATGAAACATGCTCTCGTCCAATGAAAGCCGTTTGCCATGCAAAGTAATGTTCAAACTTCTCTTTGCACGGCAATCGGGAGCAAAGGCGGCGACATCCCCAGACATAGGGAGCGCTCAGGCCCTGTCTGAATGGCTGGGGATGCAGCCACCAATATTTACATTGTTGAGGGAGCCAGGAAGAAGGCAAGTTTTGCAGACGACCCCCCCCGCCCCAATTTTCAAACAGTGGGACATCAGAGGGAAGGTCTGCGGCCCTGTTGGGTTTTGTGCCACCTTAAGTTGTGGAAGTATTTCTGAGATGCTAATCCCTCGCTTGAAACGCATCGCAAACTGGGATGCCCCAGGGGTGAGTGTTAAAAGGGACGCTGAAAAAAAATAAAAAAAACACTTGCATATTAATTATTTACTGCATTTAACAGAGTGTGAGAGGGAATGACAAATGTCTTGGTGTCCAACCTCCCACAGGGGAGCCAATGAATGCTCTAGAAAGTCAAGGATTGGTATAGAGATCAATAAGGAACGGTACAGATGTCAGCTGAGCTTCATGTTCAAATGTTCTGTTCTAAATACTGCAATGCATAGATTTCCAATAAAAGAAATGACTGCAGAATAATACCTCAAAGCATGCTCTGGGGCAGGGCTTCAGTGGAAGGTGAGACCCAATTTTTCTAATGAGACTGCGTGAGGAGCCACATGGCTTGTTCTCCCATACTGGAATTGTCTGAAACATACAATGGATAGACATCTGAGAAATAACGTCATATTATACCCAAGTTTTTCCATGCATTCTATACAGACACAGTAAAATACTCTTTAGCTAGATGGTATACAATTACATAACAGGAAAAAAATTCCAGAGAGGCGTGACTGCACTCGATTTTAGGTTTGTGTGCACATATAATTCAATAGACATTTTTTGTTTTAAATTGAATTATACAAACCAGGTGTTCTTGGCACAGATGTGGTGGTGCAGCTTTACAGGTTTTCCCAAAGAGCTGATCAGATAGCTATAGAAATTTGATCCTAGAGTCTAAGAATTAGAGAAACCCTTCCCTAAAGGCTGCCTGATCAGGATACCCTGCTGTGTAGAACTCACTTAAAGTGCATTGCTATGCAGCAGCCTCCCTCCCTCAGCCTCGGAATGTCTGCCACTGGGTGTGTGCAAAGCAGGAACACCTGGGATGCTATGCATAGCAGTGCACTCCGAAAAGTCATGCCCCTTGGGATGAGCTCCACCTGGTCCTTTTGTCTTTTAGGCGTCTAACTCTGTAGGGTACTGCGCTTTGCTTTGGACAGCAGAACAGTGTAGTGGCGGCACCATGGCCCACTCTGCAGCCTACGTATTTACCTGTCCCCTGGTAAAAGGTAGAACCCTGGGGATCTGGCAGAGGTAGCGGCTGCAAGTCCTGGCGGTGAAGGTGGCGGCTGCAACGGATGGAACAAAAAATCTTCTTTTGGGTTGTTTTCCTGTACTGCTAAACTGAGAGCCAAGTGTGTGAGTGAATGTCTAGTTTGTCTGCTGAGGCACTTCTGTGTTGTGCACTCACCAGCATATACAAGAGAACAAGTGAGAACCAATGAAATATGGGGTGAGCAAGATTTATCAGGGGAACAAAACCCAGGATTTTGACTATCGCAGGTTTTGGTCCTTGCTCCCGGGATACTCCAGTTCGCCCCCTCTAACTTAGCTTTCCTACGGCACATGCACGTGCTCTGGTTCAATCAGCGCGCTCAACTGCACTGATGCAAACTCATCTAGGCTCGTCTAAAGACTCGGCTCCAGCCGAGTGCGCTGTAGGCCCCATCCCTGCTGCCCTCTAACAGAGCGTGCCGGCACCAGCCATTCACAAATTACTGGTGCTGCTTGTGCATGAGCCGTTGGATTGGGGGAGAGGGAGAGTTTACCGGGTGACCTGGGGGGTTCCCACAGTGGGGCATTCCGTGTGTGGGGGGGGGGGGGGGGGGGGCAGAGTGGCCCAGGAATCCTTTTAATCAAATTATTGCCCAAGCACCATTTATATAACAAAACAGAGAGCAAATAAGCAATAATGCCTACATGCATTTAAAGTGAACCAAAACCCACAAAAACAAGTGTTCCTAAAAACAATTAACATACAGACAGACTTACCTTTTAACGACCCTCGCAGCGCCCGTTTATTTTCCGATACCAGAAGTCCTGCCCTCCAGCTCGGTTGAAGTGACAGTGCTGTTCCTTAGATGTACATTCCTATTCTGCTCCTGCACTCTCAGGATTTCATAGCTGAAATAGCCAAACCGGATCCTGGGGCATGTTGGCCAGTAATTAAAAAAAAAAAAAACTGCTGGGTTTTGGTTCACTTTAAGTGCCAGGCCCCGTGGCTTATCACGGTCTATTAAAATAAATGTGGATGGGCCAAAAATATTCAGTAAGTTTAAGAACAGCAGTCCAGGCTGTGGAGCTGCACTGGACAAAGAGTATAGCCGTATTGTTTTTTTGCCTGAACGTTCTCTTTGAACGACCTATAACACTGAACTGTCGGGGGTGGGTTAGGAAGCAAAGTACTAAACTGTTTTTGCCTAGAACGCTCACCAGACTCTTAAAGTGGAGTAAAAACTCAATTTAGCTGGCCTTCTCCAGGGACATCCCGAATCGGGAACCCACCCATACATGTGTTGCAGCAAAGTGGGTCAGGCCAGCTGGGATGCTCCCCTTTGGGGAATCAGTCCTCAGTAACCACCGGGTTGTGCGTGCATGCGTGTGAGCACTGTTCTACGCGTCCAAAGTTGCATAGGAACAGGGAGAGAAGGAAGGAGCACAGCCAGGGTGAATCAATTGAAGCAGCTACCCATTGTGACTGAACACTCATTGGCTCAAAAAAGGGGGTCTGATGCCATACCCCAGTTACCCTGCACATACACACACATGCTCCTGACATCGATGGTGGCGATGCTGGTGGGCAAAGGACGCCCAGACATATGCTAGAAGAATTTTAGTCGGTATATCGCTTGAACTAAATATATATCTTTTTTTTAAAGGGATTGGTCATGATAAAGTGAAAAAATAAACAGCAGCTTACCTTGCTGGAGCCACAAGTTGCTCAAGAGCGGTCCATCCTCTGCTTGGAGCCGTGAATGAGGTAATTTACTTACTCCTCAGCTGCCCAATCCATTGTGGTTCACCAATACAAGGATGAGGAACAAGTCCAGACCACTTTCCCTAAATTGCATTCTCAAACTATTCTGAGGGGGGTGGGGGAGTTCCCCTTTGGGGAACCCATCCTCTAGACCTACGGGGTCCAGCACGCTGAGCCAGAACAATAAGGGCCGGCCATGCATCCCAAGAATCAGAGGGGAGGATTTTTTGACCCCTGATATGGCCAATCACCGGTATCGGGACTTGGTATCGTGGCCTGGCCCAGTTAAACAGGATCTACACAGCCTTTCATGGGTGCAAAGCCGAAGATCTCGCTTTTCAATGATAATATGCACGTGTTGCAGCAAAGTGGGTCAGGCCAGCTGGCATGGTCCCCTTTGGGGACCCGGACCTCTGTAGCCACGGGGTTGTGAGTTCGTGCATGCATGTGTGGGAGCACTGTTCTAGGCGTCCAAAGTTAAATAGGAACAGGGAGAGAAGGAAGGAGCACAGCCAGGGTGAATGCCTGTGTCTGAAGCAAAATCTCATTATCTGACCTTATGCTGATTATTATGCAGCATCACAGCTCCAACGGCCATGCCCACACTGTAAATCTTGATATCTCAGCAATGCCTTTTTCGATTCACAAACAAAAACAGTTTAGTATATTGCCAAACATAGCCAGAATTCGGCAAACAACAGCCTGTTCTATCACTTGCACTGTCCTAAACTTCAATCCGTGTTCAAAAAGACCCTGTAGTTCCTAAGTTATCCTTGAAAGTATAAGAGCATTGGACATGCAGAGAAAAAAATGAGGAGAAACAGTGGATGTGGCAACAACAATGTGATGTAAGCACACTGTGCGTTTTACATATTCATGATGGGCTGTCTCTAGGCAGATTTTGCAGCCTGTCAGCTAAGCGTGACCAGAGTATGACAGTGAGAGACATGTTGCAGGCAGAAATATTTACTCCAGCCTGTTAGCAACTAGTTTGCCCCAGGTGAAAAGGGGTGGGGCTGGTTGCTTGGTGTCTGACCTGTGGCAAGGCTGGAATACAGGGTGGCAGGCAGGGGCAGGCTGTTGATTGCTGGCAGCCCGATCAAAGACTGGAGACAGACACTGATAGCTGTGCATGTCCACGAGAAAGAAGAGAGGCGCTGCAGAGAGGGGCAGCCAATCAGGACATCTGGGCAGTGGGGGGTGTTTCCGTTCTTGTTCCACTGAAGGTTGATTGAAGGACCAAGTCAGCGGGGCGGAGACTGAAAGCTGAATGAGTCAGTGAATTCCTCACTAAGGAGACAGAGGAGGAATCGCAGCGCTCCAGGCACTCAATGAAAGGTAAGCTACTGATTTTTTTTGGTACTTTTGACTTTGCCTGGAAGGGGAACAATTCCCAGGGTTGTTCAAATGCCAAATATTCTAGCCCCCACCAATGATCCCACAGTGCATGTGTGCGTTTCTACCTCAATTAGTGTTCTAAGCCATTAATAATGAGGAGTGACATTAAAAGGAGAAATAGAAAGGGAGTGTCCAGCATCCTCAAAGCCGCTTCCCTCCAGCTTTGCAATCACATTCAGATAGGCCTGGTGCAGAAGTGCATCAGCCAGAGGGGTGCCGCAGTGGAATTACCTGGAGAGTGTTTTACAGTCATCTCACACATTAAGGCATCCCAAATCAAGATGCCCCAAAAGGAAGACCACAGACTCTAGAGTCTTATAGACTTTAAGCAGACAGTTGCTCCTATTTAAAGCAGAGCAAAACCGTATGACCTAGTTCTAGCATCTAAAGGACTACGAGGCTACAAACTGCCCTTGGGGCATCTCAATGTTGGGAGGCCCATGTGCGTGAATCCCCATGGTCTGCCATATACTTGCTCCTTGCTCCCACGGCACACAGAGATGTTGGGATGCAGAGGTGCTTTGGGAGCAAGGCAAGAGATCAGCAATTCCAGGGCTGGGGGGGGGGTATAAAACAATAAGGATCCCCCAGGGCAGGGGCAGACTGGCCATAGGGAGAGCAGGGACAATGCTGCACTGCTGTGGGGCCAGTTGGGCTACTGCTTTTAAAGTGGACCAACACCCAGGATTTTGACTATCCTGGGTCTTGGTCCACTTCGGTGGGGCACCTTTTGACAGCCGCGGACAAGCGGCTCCTCCGCCGCCGCCGCCTCCCGCGCGTCACTCTTGACGCGCGCGCGTGCCGGCCATTCACAGACGGCCGGCGCGGGCACGTCTAGAGGGGCGCGAAGACAAGGTAAGGGGATTTGGGGGGGGGGGGGGGGTGATCGGCCTTATAGATTCCCGGGCCGATCACGGGAGGGTGACGGTCCACTTTAATACCTACATTATATCCCTCCCTCTCACCCCCTGTAGCCACAAGCCAAGGAACCCCAGACCCAATGCTATAACCCCAGCATCATGGTTGGGGGCACCTCAGTCTTGGGTAAAATCCAGGGCTGATTTTTGGCCCCAGTCCACCACTGCTCCAGGTCCAATCTATAAAAGCGGGCATATACAGCCATACGAAGCTAACAGCTCTGGGCAGTAAATCTTAATAAGAATAAAAGCATAACGTGCACAGCACAATAACGTCACGCATGTCACGAGTGACAGCTCATTACTAGGCAATAGGAGGGGAGGACAGGGCAATAGAAGAGCGCGTCCCGGCCTCGCCACCCACCTCCTCCTCCTCACCTTGGAGCACTTCCTCCCGTCATTACATCGCCCCTCCGCCGTCTCCTCACACACCTCGCTGGCCTCCGCTCCGTTACCCTCTGCATATACAGAGGCCATGGCGGGCTCCTGGACGCTGACCGGGCACAGGACACCGCGCTATACCGGACACCTCTCGAGTTCCGTTACACCGGCTGACACAAACAATAGCGGCCACGGGGAGGGCAGAGACGTTTCATCCAATCACAGGCCGCCAATCTGTTTCCTAGCCAATGACGGGAGATAGGCCTGTTAGGTCACGGTGTAACCAATGCTGTTGTGATGGGCGTGGAATTGGCCAGCGAATGGGAGAGGAGGCGGGTTCTGCTGGCTGTGTCCCGGCTGCTTGTGACTTCTGAATCCTGGGATTGGTGGTCTACTTCCCGTGCTTGTCACTTTCCCCCTGCAAGTCACGTGACACCGAGACTACATTTTACAGGGAAGAGAGGGCGAAGTCACATGGTGCATAATATATATGGGGAAACCGGACCTTCACCATGATTTATTGAAAAGCCCAAACTCTTATTAAACGATTCCCCAGCATCTAAAATTAATATATTTTAAGTTTTTAGTCACTCATTCTTTCCCCCACTGGGCTGCAACTCTGTTCAGGACTTTAGGATACAGGCGCTGCAATCTTGTCTTAGAAGCATCACACTTACTGAGGAGAGTGGGATAAAGTGCAGGGGGTGGGCCATAGCAGTGCTTTGCTCAGAGCAGAGCTGGGGTCAGGAAAAGGTCAGTAATCCCAGAATGCAGAGCAGCACAGTTAGAAGGCACTTCCTGTTTGCAGGCTGCCTGATGTTCCATGAGCCGCCATCTTGGATGTTTAAAGGCTCATAACATGCAGTAGATGCAGGTAGGGTGATTTTTAATGTGGGCAATCTGTATGGGCAGTGTGTGGGAAACATACTGTATAAGATAGACTCTTATTCAGAGAGAAGGACCACTTTAAGGTATAGCAGAGCTGCAGGAGACCTTTCACTAGCACATACCTCCCAACCTTTCAGATTGAGAAAGAGGGAGAATATGTAAATGAAGCCACACCTCCTCATTTAGAGATAGGTGACACATTGTAACAATGATACACTATAAATAGGCAAATGCACTATTTATTGATGCAGATCTGCATGTTACACCTCAAAGAGGGACAAATGAGAACAACAGGGAACATGGACTCAAAGGACAGTCCCTCCAAATCAATGACAGTTGGGAGGTATGCTAGTATGCCGTATATCATCAGGATTTTTATGATCCTGGTTCTAGGGCCTTACCTTTCTGCCATTCCATCAGTGCAGGCTCTGGCTCTCGTCCAATCATCGCTTTATGCTAATGCTGCACGTTTACAGCTGAACGTGGACTCCTGAATAAAGATGCCCTGGAGGTGATTGGTCCACTTTTAAGAGGGACACTACCCAAAAATTTGACTTTCTTATGTGATGTTGCTCTCTGGCAGGGCATCCCAATTGTGGATGTTGTGCATATCCCCAAGGCTCACCTAAACACCTCTTACGGGTTCCTATGTAGGGTTACATAGCAAGCATCCTAATTCCCCATGAAGAGGTAGCGCTACCCCCCTTAAGAGTCTTATAGTCTCAATAAGGTTGTTGCTCCTCTAAGCCACACCGAAACCCAAGATTTTCACAATCCCATGTTTTGGTCCCTGTCCCTCAAGCTTACCTCCCAGATGTCCCAATGGCACGTGCTCTTGTCCAATCATGGCTAATGCATGGCCTACGAAGCGGGATACAGGTGCATCTCCAGCCTTGATGTGGTCTTCAGGAGTTCTAGGAATAAGTAAGGTTACTGCACAGCACTTTAAAGAATGAATAGCTTGATTAGGGGGCTTTCCTTCTATCTGTCACAACGGGAGATGGGTGGCACTCATTCCACACGCATGCGCCATCTGAGACTGGTTGGCAATATGTGTATTTGCCAGCCAGCCTCCAATTGTACATTTGACCCGGAAGTGACGTCACCAGGCAGCGCTGCTCTAGTGCTTCCATGTGGAATCACGCACTGTCCGCCCAGAGGAAACACATTACTTAATGGCGGCGTATATGAGTTATCTTTTTTTGGGGGGTAAGGATATCCCAGGAGGGAGAGTAATGGGTGATTTGTTTATACTGTAGGTATGCGAGTGCTGGCACCTCTGAGTTGAGTCAGAGAATTAGTGGGCTGAGGGGGAGAAGAAAACCTTTTTGGGGGGTTCCGTGTCCACTAGATGGATCCTTTTGGGTCCTCTTGTGGGTTTTGATCAGGGGCTCCCAAGCACCAGTTATACTCGCAATCAAAATACTTAATATTCCGCATTTTGCAGCAACAGCAGGCATCGCCATACCAACCTGCCACTAGGCACGCTGAAGAAGCCGATCAGGCGAAACGCGTCCCTGCGCTACACACTTGCTACAAACGAGGGCTTGCACCCTTGCTACTTTGACCCAACAGGAAATTCCAACTGTGCCAGGCTGTTGATCAAGTTTAAGTTTAGTCTAGGTGTGTACCCATGCCAGATATTTCTGAATGGCTGGCAAAGGAACACAAAAGAGAAGGGGTGCAGCCAGCAGCACACACTCCATTCACCTGAGCTCAGAGCGGCAAGGAAAATTTAGAATGTGAGATCTGATTGAGCGGTCCGCACATGGGCCATAGGAACAAATGAAAGGGGAGTTTTGGGTCGAACCAAATCAGAAACCCACAATGGTGAAAATCTCAGGTTTTGTTCCTCTCAAACCTAAATCCTCAGATCTGTACCAGAGATGCTTATGGTCTGAATGAGGTTTTTGGTCAGGAACACACACTCCCAATTGCTATAACAGCAAGCAGAGAACAGACAGAAAATAAAAATCATCCTGCTAGAGAGGGACTAACCCAGCTGTGAGAAAAATGTCCCTTATCTTGCAGAAGACCTACTTATCTGCAGGTTGCACAAGCCTGACTGCGCCCGCAGAAGTAGCTCTGCTTCCAAAGAATCCCTGTTACAATTCTAACTTAAGGGTGGAAGGTGAGCCAGTCTGACTCGAAGAACAACCCCTGCCACAAGCATGGTCCCAGTCCTAAAGACAAGCTCCAAATAAATCACAGACATATTGGGTCCAGCACATTACATGAGTAGAACACATTACTCATAAATGGTTTGCATATTTGGAATCTGCAAACATCGCTAGCATACATAGGTTTCATATCACCGCAAGACCTTCAGGGGCTTAAATAGGGAGAACTTGAGTTAGGAGCCATATCAAACAGCAATGTTTGGTCTCATAACATGCTCAACAAAGTCCATTCACATGCCACAATAGTTTTTTAGTGTGATTGCTGATTGGAGGAGGCTGCAGCCTCTCCCGGGTTGGAAAGGGAAGTGATCAGGTAGATGATTAAATGCAGAAGGGAGGCAGAGGCAAGTTGTCTCTGGATGAGGTCATGACGAATCAAGTGCCAGAAGAACCAGGAACACATAGGCTGCCTCAAGTTTCCCTGTGGTTGTCCAAGGTAATAGACTGTTTCTTTTCATTCTGATTGTAACTCCGTTATATTGTCCCTCTGTCCTATGCTGCATCTACTCATTATACATGAATAGTTTGTCTAATGTGCTCTCAAAGTGATTAAATATATACATTAATATTGGGCTGCTATTATTCAGATCCACCAATCTACTTTTCCGTGTTCTGCCAGTTGTATTATGCACTACTGGGCTGGCTTCTGGTTAACGGCCCAGGCCTGTATTAAACTAGAGCTGGTGGCTTTATTACAAGCTGGCAGGGTTCTGTTCCTGGGTGCTGATGAAGGAGCCACGCAGCTTGTCAGGGTCCTTTGCAGCTGTATTATCTAAAATGTACACCATGCCCTTGGGGACAGTGACATAAGCTGGGGCCACAAGGTATGTTACTCCCTCCTGGTGGCACTGGGAGGATTACAAATGCTAGACATATGCTCCATAAGATGCTCAGGGGGAAGGGGGTTTGCATATTATGGCACAAATGTTTAAAAATTCAAACAATGGAGAAGCATTGGGCGGGCAGGGTTACGGATCCTTGCCTGCCCCCTGCTGCTGCCCCTCCTTGGCGCGGTTGTAAGCACAAACACACACACTTGGCCCGGCGGAGGGTAGATGTTTTCAATGGATGCCGTTTCCTGACCATACCCACCCAATACCAGGACTGGAATGTGCGTGTGCATTGGCCAAGGAGAGGGAGCAGCAGCAGTGGCCAGGGTAGTTACCCTGTGGGCCGAGTCAATTATTGGAGGTTATCGGTTATTTGGGGGGGGGCAAGTATTCTGCCACACAGCCTATAATGGAAGAATTAGAGAGTATTCTGCAACACTGTCTAGAATATATAATATACACTGTCTAGTACGGGGTGATTAGAAGCACACCATTTGGTTCAGAATCAGGTGCATCTTATAGTGTTAAAATATTGGTAATCTTCTCAGGCTAATAAATCCTACTCCTGTGTAGATCTCATCATTATTCACCATACAGGTCCCAAAGGTGGCTGTGAAGAACAATCATTATGTTTTTTGGGCTAACCATTTACCAGAAGTCTTTAAATAATTTAGGCTATTGCCCTCCACCATTTAGTGGAAACCATGGTAAATAATAAAGAAATCCTGGTAGGATGCCACTGCAGTAAAAATATATATTTTTAAAAAACATCAAAAGAATTACATTACAGGAAGCATTGTAAACATTATGCAAAACTGTGTAGAGCACTGCTACTGAAAATAAAAGCCTTGCATTAAGGAGTTTGAAATAAACATGCACCTTCCCAACCAGGCAGAGGAGCCTTTAGGATGGGCTAGGCCCAGGAACTACACCCAAGTGGATAGGGTGGCATGGAAGGTAATACCAAGGATCAATACCTTCACTTGATTAGGATGGGCACAGACTGATTGCATACCACAAGCACCTAGGATTTGATGTTTTTTAGAGCTCATAGCATAGGTATCCCCTTTTCCCCCCGAGGCGAGATAAGATACGGAGCAAAAAATTAGGTCGGAGATTACAGAGGAAGTTACAGTAACGATACAAAGGCTTAAAAGCTCTAAAGAGCCAGGCCCAGGTGGCCTTCCGATCCCATACTATAAAATATGTATCACTATACTTAATAATAATACTGATGATGTGCATATAAGATCAATGCATGCTAGCACACACTTGTGGTCTATGTTTTACCCACCCGTGCAGTGAGACAAACTACAATCCGGGGACAGTGAGTGCTCACGTGCCAAGAGTGGTGGGCTGCCGTATCCACGGCCCCCCATGAGCATTTGAGGACAGTGAAGTGCCTTGCTCTAGGGCACTCCAATTGGGAAAAAATCTTGAATGATGATGATCAACAATCTCTTAAATGTTTGATGAAATTGATTCATAGAAAAACAGTAGAGATCAGGGATATGTTTAATAGTGAAAGTAAGAGCATTTCCACATGTATAGTGCAAAGTGAATACAACATATTCAGACTAAACAGCTGTGTAGCCTTAAGAAAATCACTTGAAAGTGAAGTTAACTGGCAAAAATTGCTTCAATTTGCTAAGTAGCATAAAGATTAGACTCTGGAGCAATGGAAGGGTCATGTGGTCTGAGGAGTCCAGCTTTAACCTGTTCCAGAATGATGGGCACATCACGGTAAGAGAGGAGGCTGAAGTGATACTCCCATCATGCCTAGTGCCTACTATACAAGCCTGAGAGGGAAATGCTGTCGTCTGGGGGTGCTAAAGTTGGTCAGGTCTAGGTTCAGCAATATTATGTGCTCAAAGAATGTGGTCAGCTGACTATCTGAATATACTGGGCGACTATCAATGGATTTCTTCTTCCCTGATGGCATGGGCCCATTCCAAAAGGACAGTGCCAGGATTCATCAGTCTGAAACGGTGAAAGACTGGTTTGGGGAGCATAAGAAAACATTTTAACTCATGGATTGGCCACCAGAGTCCAGACCTGAATCCCACTGAGAATCTTCAATGTGCTGGAGAAGACTTGCACAGTGGTCCAACTCTTTCACCATCAATACAAGATTTTGAAAAAGAAATTCAACTCTGGCCAAAAATAAATGTTGCGACATTGCAGAAGCTTGTGGAAACAATGCCACAGGGAACACATTCCTTAAAGGAGCACTATCGCGAAAAAATGGACCAATTATAAAAATCCATATAAATATGCAGGGTGGCGGGAGGACAGGTCACTTATACATCCGACA
Organism: Gastrophryne carolinensis; assembly: GCA_027917425.1. NCBI lineage: Eukaryota > Metazoa > Chordata > Amphibia > Anura > Microhylidae > Gastrophryne > Gastrophryne carolinensis. The sequence continues at coordinate 271,407,900 of CM051236.1, forward strand.
TCAAGAAATATCAAACCAGGATTGTTTCTTTTATTTTAATGGAAGGAAAAGGACAGCCGGGGTGACAGGCTCTGTCACCCCTCATAGGCTAAACCTGTCACCCCTGGATTTTGTTCCTACCATGTGAGAATAAACCACAAGCTTGGTGGGAGTTTTATTCAGTACAGGTGTATAAGTGACTCGTCCTCTCATTAACCAATGAGTTTATGTAGATTATTAACATTAAACAATTTCGCGATAGTGCTCCTTTAATCAAAGCTATAGGTGGTCCAAATAAATATTACTAAGGGGGGGGCAACTATCGTATTTTTAACTGAATTCTATAATATACAACTGTGGAAAAATTACAATAGATGACCTCAGAATAACTTTTACCAAAAATACTGAAAATGTATTTGCTACTACAATTATAACCCCACATCTTGAGAGAGGAAAATTAAATTCCTTTTCCAAATTGACAAAATTGTTTTGGTCACGGCGATGATTTTCCCTCAATTCAACTTTTTAATGCAAAAACTTTATTTCCTGTTTATTTTAAAACTCTTGATAAAATGTGATAAAATGTAAAAGCAACAGGAGGCATACCATGCACAAAGATTGGATGAATTACGCAAGCCATGGACAATGATTTAAAGTCAGTATGCAGCAGGTAATCGCAGCTATTCTAGCGCACTGACACTTACTGAAACTCCCAATTCCAGCCCAGCGCCACTCCCACAGCCGCTTCCATCTTCAGCTTGCGTCCCTCTAAATATCTGATGTCTTGGCAATGGAGGGGGGCATGCCATAGTGCCCGAGATGATGGCCCAGGCCAGCTACACTATATGAAAACTGGATTTTATGTCCACAAGGCTAGGTTACAAAATTCTATTACAGTTGGTTACCTAAGCAACCAAATGCAAGTCTTAGAAATGATCGTATTCAATGCAAGCTGTTTTCTCACCATACTATACTCACTATACTAATTATTAAACAACACCCAAAAATACACCCCAGTTTTGATGCCAGTATGCTCATTTAAAAAAAAAAAGGGGGAATCTACAGCTAGTAATAGATTTTTACATTTTGTTGAGAAACTGTTAGACATTAACTCTATTAACTAACCTCAGCAACTAATATATAATAAGATTAATTAGAATTAGATTTTATTTAACTACAGACTACTCAACACTATGTGCTGGTGGTGTGGAGATCACTGTGGTGGGATCTGGAATATTTTGGCAAGAAATTTTGCTGCAACGGAACTCACAGTTGAACTTCCATATTAACCATCCCAAGAGTCAAAGAGCAACTGTACTAACTTTCATCAAGAGGGACCAGAATAATCTTGGTTACAGTAAAAAAAAATACTGGGGAGTCACATCCACCTCCAAATTTAGATTTAGGTGGCTGCAGAGCCAGGAATGCTTTGGAGTTCAGGCAATGGGAAAGAAGACAAAAAATAGAAAGGAAGGGGGAAAGAAATATTCTGCATTGGTAGAATGTCTATCACCGGAGTAGGACACCATATCTAAACTGCGCATGTTCCAAATGTGGCAAAGATATAATAGGGTAGGGGACTTTTTTTTAGGTGTCTTATCTCCTGCTGGGAGTTGCCTAAATACCCAACTGTCAAGAATGAGAAGCCTGACCCCATTGCTCTTCCTATATCCCATATTCCTCTGCTTGCTGTAGGGGACTTCAAAAACTTCCCAAAGCAGTATCAGGGGGCAAGAGGTAAACAAGGAACTGCAAAAAAACTCAACTATAGTAAAAACTCCACAATTCCAGTAAACTGGCCAATTAGCCACAAAGGAGCATAATAACCTATAGTCGTGCATCCAAAATCTTGTGTTCTCTGCGGGCATAAGGCCCAGGAGGCCTTAAACATCAACTCCAGTAGCCATGATTTATTCCAACAGATTTACCTTGACCTGGATTGAAACTTTGCCCTTCAGAGTAGAACTACCTTTGGGCAGCAAACCTCTGGGTGGAATTATCTGTCACAATACCATCAAAGCCAGGGACTTCAAATTCAGGAGCCTCAAGACTGGGTCCAGGTGCTTAAGAAACCTCCACAGTCTGTACCAGGCCCTTCTTAATTAGTATAATTCGGGGCCACCAGAACAAAACCACTTCGAACCTGACCTTGCGAAGTAAACTATCATAGGAAGTGGAAGGAAGATGAATCCCACCAGAACAGACCAGAATGATTGTTCCCGTATGCCAGAGGGTCTCCTGCTCTACTTACCTTTCTTTCTTACCTGATTTGATGTTCAAAGTCCCCCCACTTGTGGGAAAGCTAGTCAAACACTGGGTAAACTACAACCCATGCTCATAAATAGTAAAATTATACTAAAGGCAAGTCTGATTGTTGTTCCATTGTCTCATGCTACCTGCTGCACTGTCCCAAACTTAGTTTTCAAAAAAAACCTGTAGTTCCTAAGTTATTTGTAAAAGTAAGAGCATTGGCAATGCAGATGCATGCCCTTAGTGAGAGCCGTGAGAGGGCTGTGGAGAGGAGCCGGGCACATGTGCGCCTGCGTCTCACGGGCAGCTGGCGGGACAGAGCGGCCCCTGTGCGGCTGGAGGAAGGATGGACACCAGGAGAGCGCCGACCAAATCCTCCCTCGGGAGAGCATGCGCGATTGAGTAGGAGGAGATTATGTTCCTGCCGCCCGGAGCCGCAACCCTCCTGACCCCCTGACCTTCCATCTGATCCTCCGTGTCCTCCAGAGGCTTCCCTGCACAATACCCCACAATTCCCTGCAGATACCCGGGAAACAAGCCCACATCAGGCCGACAATCAGCAGTTGGTGCCTGAACCCACCACCACGTCCACGGAGCCTACCGCCAGCCACGATCAGCGGGCTCTCAGACGGCACCGCACTGTACCGGCTGCTCCTCCACAATACCGCGATCACGGTCATCGCCGGAGTGAGCCATCGCGTCCCTGGTGCCTGCTGAAATCCACGATCAGCCACTTACCTGTCGGCGGGCTCTCGACCTGCACTGCACTAAACTGGCAAGACACCTGCACGCTAACATCGACAACAACACTGCGACCTCAGATACCGGTAATTAGCGTCCCCCGCCTGAAGCCACCACCGCGTCTGCAGCTAGCCGCGATCGGCTGTCGCCTGTTGGTGGGCTCCTAGACGGCACCGCACTGTACTGGCAGGGGACAATACTGCGATCAGTTCATCACCGGACTGAGCCACCGCGTCCCCGGCGCCTGCTGTAAGCCGCAATCAGCTGTGACTGGTCGGCGGGCTCTCAACCTGAAGCACACTGAACCGGCAAAATGCGGTATGCTATAATTGGCTACAACATTTCAACCTCTGTCACCGCCTGACTACGCGACCGCGTCCACGGTGCCTCCCGCTCGCTGGTATCACTCGTTGGCGGGTTACCAGATTGCACCATACAGTACAGGCAGGCCCCCTCATGCTACTCGCGATCACAACACCAAGACCCCTGTCACTGCAGAATATCGCAGCATGCTGACAACCGACAAGTAATATCTGACCCTCGCTGACCGCTGGCAGGCTTCTGTACCGGGCGATCAATTTAGGAGGCAACCAGGGATCACCAGCACTACCACATCATCCTTGCCTAGTACTGCCACTAGTGCTGAGATCCTCTGGCTCTGCCCGGTATCATTACCTAGTAACACCCGCTGCAACTTAGCCCCCCAAAGCTGGACTGCAACTGCTACTGGTGCGAAGAGCATCAGGTCTCTGCCTGGTACCAGTATCTATTGGCACCCTTCGCAGCCTAACCGTGCTTCAAAGCTCAGAACGTGACTCTGATTGCTGGAACCTTGGTCCTTCACTGTGGGAAACTGTGACCCCACCGACAACTGAAATTACCTACCGGCTTGACATAGGATCCATCTGCACCTAACTCCTACAGCCAAGAGAGTGTTCCTGTAGAGCTGACAAATTTTTGCAAACAAGATCCTCCAAGCAACATTACTTGGGCATCATCTGGGCATCTTGGGCATTATTAACCTAGAGAGCGCAACAACAGGTACCATGTCTGCTTAAAAAAAAACACATCTAAACAAACCAAAGAACCATCTTAACCCTTTCACTGCCAGCCTACCTGCAGCTTTTGTCACCCTCTGTCGCCCTCTGTTAAAAGTAAAAAAAAAAAGCACAGACACATGGAGAAATATTTGTTTTTTTTTTTTATACTTACCTCCCATCCATCCTGGAGCACTGTGTCCCACACTGATCACTCTGGCTTCTGATCCTCCAAGTTACATTACTTGGGCATCATCTGCTACAGAATTAAACCGGTGCATCTCTGCCGCCTCCATCTGATTCTCTCTTCGTGGGCAGGCCGCTTGAGGGTATTATTAACCTAGAGAGCGCAACAACAGGTACCATGTCTGCTTAAAAAAACACATCTAAACAAACTAAAGAACCATCTTAACCCTTTCGCTGCCAGCCTACCTGCAGCTTTTGTCACCCTCTGTTGCCAGACCATGTTTCAAAAATCACAGTTGAACATGATAGTGAAAGGATTTCCAGGGATTTCCCAGGAAAATTATATATTGTTTTTTTCAGCAGAGTCTGGGCTTCAACATGAAATGTCTTTTTTTAGTGTATTCTCAATACTTTTTGGTGAAATATGTGCAAAAAAAAAATAAAAATCAATTTTTTGCAATTTGTAGTGTTTTAATTAAAAAATGTAAGTTTTTCAACAAAATTTTATTGCGTGCGAAACACCAATTTCTCCCGGTCACAGCGGTACCACATATGTATTGGTAGACACCCTTTCCTGCCCAGGAGACTCCCCCAAACTGAAACAGAGCTTTAGGAGATTTTCAGATAAAATACAACTGCGCTATGTGCACCTTGCAGTTTTTCCAGAAAAACAACCCTTTACATTTGAAATACCCCCCACAAACTATATATTCTCTGGAAGTGCCAGAAAAAAAACTGCACCAACGCAATCACAGAGCGTATAGATCAGTTAGAGGCAGACATATTAGTACTGGCAAGGGAATGGAAAAATAAGACTCAAAATTAACAGCAATGAATCAAACACTAAAAGACCTGACAATAAAATAGAATTAGAGGTATCCCTATAGAGATAAAACACAACGAACTAATGTCTTTCATTAATGAAGTCTTTAAAAACAGTGACAAAACCATAATCATAGACAGACACCACCGCGACGGGGGAAGAAAATATATTAAAGACGGAATAACGCAAGATGTACTTTGTCACCTCCCAGACTTTAGAGAAAAAGAGGAGATTTTAACAGCAGCCAGATCAATTCAGATAGGAACAGCAAATATACAAAATTTTCAAGACTTCTCTAAACGAAAAAGATACCGTAGATATATATTGAAACCCCTGTTAGCACAACTAGAGATGAACAAGATAAAATTTAAAATGGTCAGGCCCGCTGAAACTATCAACAAAGCAGGGAAAACTAAACCACTAAAAATCCCAGAATAGGAAATATATACGGAAGAACCCACCCTGCAAGAAAAACTTCTGGTAAAAGACTGGGCAAAAAGTTAACCGTCGGTTAACCGTAGGTGATATACAAGGAGGAAAGAAGAGCGAGGAAAAATGGAGAAAAAGAGAGAGGAGAGGGAAGTAGGGGGAAAAAGAAAAAAAATACAATTCTGTGAAACTCACCTGTAGAATTTTTGAATATATCCCGTCCAGGTCGTCCCAGAAATTATGACAGTTGGGTAGTCCGCCACCAGGTGGCGCAGTTACTGCAAGATCCAGAGCTGTAACTCCTCCCGGCCCCCTATAAAATTAGCTGTCTCAATAGAATTCCCAGTGTTCAAAAAGCAGTAATAAAGAGACAGGCCGGGAGGCCAAGAAACCATGTTAAAACACATAGCTTCAGCATGTACTCTCTCCAACAAAAGACTAAGGACAACGTGTCCAATATAAAAGGTAATCACCATAAAAGGCAAACAAGAGATAATGAAACAAAGGGCGGGGTGGGACGACCTGGACTGGATATATTCAAAAACAATTCTACAGGTGAGTTTCACAGAATTGTATTTCTCACTATATCCAGTCCAGGTCGTCCCAGAAATGATGACAGTTGGGACATCCAAAAGCAGTGTCCATTAGGGCAGGATCCCCAGTGCGGAACAGCAAGTAGTTCATTTCACTACCGCCTGAAGCACCTTTCGGCCAAAGACAGCATCAGCTGAGGCCCTAACATCAACCTTGTAAAACTTTGTAAAGGTATGTACAGAAGACCAAGTAGCGGCCTTACAAACTTGTTCAACAGAAGCCTGGTGCTGAAAAGCCCAGGAAGCACCAATAGCTCTAGTAGAATGAGCTGTAATATGAAAAGGGTGTTTCTTTCTCCTTGGCAGAATATGCTTGCACCACCGCCTGTCTAATCCACTTACTGAGAGTGGACTTGGCCGGAGGTAAACCCTTTCTGGAACCTTCAGTGAGAACAAAAAGCAAATCCGATTTCCTGAAAGATTCAGTCGCAACCAGGTAGTACTTAATGGCTCTAACCACATCCAAAGCATGGAGGGCCCTTTCCTTAGAATTACACTGGTCTGGACACAGAGAAGGCAAAACAACTTCCTCATTAAGATGAAAGGGAGAAACGACCTTAGGCAAAAACACCACCTTATCCTTATGCCGCTCAAAGTAAGGAGGCTTCATACAAAGCGCGGCCAGTTCAGACATGCAACGAACCGAGCCGATGGCAACCAAAAGGACCACCTTTAGGGTCAAAATAGACAAAGCAGCATCGCACAGAGGCTCAAAGGGTGGACCCTGGAGGGTAGAAAGCACCAAATTCAAATCCCACACCGGTAATACAGGCTTACGCGGTGGACGTACATGGGTAACCCCTTGGAAAAAAGTCCTGATCAGCCTATGATTGGCAAAGGATCTTTGGAAAAGGATGGCCAAGGCTGAGGCCTGGCCCTTGAGGTTGCCCAGCTGTAGACCCCAGTCTAAGCCGTGTTATAAAAATTCCAAAATCCTAGAAATAGAGAAAGTGCGACAAGAGAAACTTTTGGATTCACACCAAGCAATGTAGGCATGCCAAACTCTGTAGTAAGTCATGGAAAAAGACTACTTCAGCGACCTGAACCATGGTCTGAACAACCTTAGGCAACCCCTTCTCCGTCAGGATTGAGGTTTCAATAGCCAGGCAGTCAAAGCCAGTGTCTGTAAATGGGGGTGCCGCAGCGACCCCTGCGTGAGAAGCCCTGGGTCGTTATGGGTATGATGTAGCGATCCACTGATATCTGAACTATGTCCGCAAACAAACTCCTTCTCGGCCAGCGAGGAGCCACTAGGATGGTTGGAACCTCTTCCTGAGCTATCTTGTGCAGCAGTCGGCCCAGAAGTGGAAATGGAGGGAATGAATAAAGGAGCCTGAACTCCGTCCAAGGAATTGCCAGAGCGTCTGTGGCGTAGGCCAGATGACAGGGAGACCAACCTTGAGAGCTTGTGATTGTGTCTGGATGCAAACAGGTCCATGTCCGGCTGACCCCAGCTGAGACAAAGAGCATGAAAGATCTGGTTGCTGAGAGACCATTCCCCCAGACGAGAGGCCCCCCTGCTCAGGGAGTCTGCCTCCTGATTCTCTACCCTGGGGATGTAAACCGCTGAGATGCAGGGAATATTCTCCTCTGCCCAAGTCAGGATCTGGGTCACCTCCTGGAGGGCTCGTTTGCTCCGAGTCTCGCCCTGGTGATTGACGTAGGCGACCGTCGTCTGATTGTCCGAGCGGATCTGGATCGCACGACCCCTGAGATGGGGAGTAGAGTGAAGAAGCACCAACCTGATCGCTCTCAGCTCCAGGAGATTGATGGGCAAGTGGGCCTCCTGCGGCCCCCACTGGCCCTGGAACTTCAGCGTTTGCCAAAAACCTCCCCAGCCGGTCACACTGGCGTCCATGGTGACAATCTCCCAACGGGGAGTCAGAAAGGACTTGCCTACCGACAGATTTCTGGGGTCCAACCACCACGACAGGGACTGTCTGGCCAGAGGGGACAGAGAAAATTCCTGTTCCAGGGACTCCAGCGTCCGGTCCCAACCAGTCAACAGATTCAATTGAAGAGGTCTCATGTGGAACTGAGCGAAGGGCACTGCCTCGAAGCATGACACCATTAGGCCCACCAGTTTCATCCCCAGACGGATCGATGGCCGCTGACAAGAAAGTAAGGCCTGCACCTGCGTCTGGAGGCCCGCCACCTTCTGCTGGGGCAGGAAAACCTTGACCTGAGAGGTGTCCAACTTCATGCCCAGGAAGGACCTTACCATTGAGGGAGTGATAGAAGACTTAGGGTAATTGATTACCCATCCGAAACCCTCGAGAGTGGATAACACCGTCCGGGTGTCGCGCTCGGCCTGCTGAAGGGACTGAGCTGCAATCAGCAAATCGTCCAGATAAGGAAGAACACGAATGCCCCGGTTCCTCAGGATAGCCATGATGCCCGCCAGAACCTTTGTGAACACACGGGGGGCTGAGGCTATCCCGAACGGCAGTGCCACAAACTGGTAATGCTGATCCTCCAGCGCAAACCTCAGGAACTTCTAATGCCCCTGAAAGATCGGGATGTGCAGATAAGCATCCTTGATGTCCACTTTGGTCATGAAGTCGAGCTCACCGCGGACTGTAAGGTCTCCATGCGGAAATGTCTGACTCTGACAAACTTGTTGAGACCCTTCAGGTCCAGGATAGGTCTCAGCGTTCCATCCTTTCTGGGCACCGTGAACAGATTGGAGTAGAACCCTCGACCCCGTTCCTGGAGAGCACAGGACAAATCACACCTGATAGCAGAAGGCGTTGGAATGGCCATTCTTAGGCCCTGCGCTGTCAATGTGTTCTGGGAAATCCACGACCGAAGAAATCTTGAGGGCGGCCAAACTGCCAGCTCCAATTTGTACCTGGAGGAAACCACCTCCTGAATCCACCGATCCGAGACGTGCTGTCTCCAGATGCGAGCAAATAGCAGAAGCTGTCCCCCCACCGGATGGGTGAGGGCACCCCCTCATGCCTGAGAGGGCTTGGCAGGGGGTTTGGATTTAGCTCCCCAGGAGGGATTGGGTCGGCTGCGAGACCTACCTCGTCCCCAGGAATCTCTGCGGCCACCAGAAAATGAAGAACCTCTTCCTCCTCGAAAGGAGCGATAGGCAGATGAACCCCGAAAGGGCCGCGCAGGCTTCCGTCGCTGAGGGAGTCTTCCATCCTTGGCTAGAAGGTCCAGGCGCTCCCCGAATAATCTGAGCCCCAGGAAGGGGATACTAGTGAGCGACTTCTTGGCCGCAACGTCAGCCAACCACTGCCGCAGCCAAAGCGCGCGACGAAGCGCAACAAGCAGGGCCGAAGCCCTGGCGCCAAGCCGGACACTATCGTCCAAAGCCGAGACTACAAAGGCAATAAAATCCACACAGGCTTTGGGGTCTTGATACTCCTCCGCCCGCGAGACTTGGCAATATCAACAGGGCGTCTCACCTTTTTCTTGATGGCCAATGAGACAATGGCCGCAGCACAGGCAGGGCGAAGTCCAGCACCCACAAAAGTGAACGTATGACAAGCCAGCTGATCAATGCGTCTGTCAGCAGGGTCACGCAAGGAAGCAGTATCGGGTGACGGCATAACCGTAGTGTTGGATAACCTCGACACAGGGGCATCCACATCGGGGGGACGGGACCAGAGGCGGACCAGCTCCTCAGGGAACCTTAGGCACAGATGGCAATTTATTAGGTCTTTCCCATTCCTTAAACACCATGTTGGAAAAGTGGGCCTGCTCAGGGAAGACAAGCCACAATAAATCACCCTGCTTCCTCTTAGCCGCTATAGGAGGGACAATATGCAAGGTCTCAAACACAGAAGACTGCAACTTCTCTGTGTCATCAGGGAGCCACATATCCTCATCCGAGGAGGAACCAGGCTCACTGTCATAGCTAACCGACCAATCCCCTAAGGCAACGGAGTCCTTAAACAACTCGCCCTCCTACATGGAGTCCTGACCTCCAAAAAGATAGTTATCATCAGCAAAATCCGAGTAACCCGGCTCGATGTGCCGCTTCTTACTCATGGTCTTCCCATTAGCCGTGCGAGATAACTGTCTCTCCAGGCTGGCCACCCGGTGTGCCAAATTGGGTTGGGACCCTGTTATGTTCAAGTCACTAACCGGACTTGGTCTGGCTTCTGTTGTCTGATTCCCAATTGTTATACTCTAAGAGAAACAATACACGCGACGAGGTGTGTAGCAAAACCTCAGAGAAAACTGAGCAGGGGGCGCTTCTAACCCCTTTTTTATTGAAAACTTTCATAGTTAGAGCATGCGCAGAACAGACAATTACCTAAGTTAAAAATAATGAGAACAGAATATTTATTACCATGTACAAGGTCGAATATGGGAGTATTTCATAGTTCTCAGTTCCCAGAGCCCCCCATGCGAAGCAGCACATTCCTTAGATAAGCCTTACAAAAGCAATTACAGAAAAGTCCAGCGTTAAAGCGTTACTCTAACATACAGAAAATAAACCATAGTATTTCAGAACTATGTTTCTTAAATCTGGATCTTCTCATTTCCCCCCTTTGACATCTTCATCTGTCTTTCCTTTGACTGTGTCCACTTCGGAAGGTTTATAGCCAATTCAGTCACTCAGGTACTATCCCAGGCCGGCGAGTTGACTAGGGGAACACAGGTCTTCTTTAACTGGTTCCATCCCCCAAGTACTTGAACAGCATCCTTCCAAAGAAGAGTCTCGAATTTTGACAGATGATATGTCAATTCTAAAGGAAAGAAACATAGTTACTCATTTAGAAAGCGCATTATCTGCAATCAAGATACGTTTATGTGTTACTTTAGGTGTCTTGATCCTGGCTACAAGGCAAAGAGCTAGTTTTACTAGAACATAAATCATTATACCCAGAAGACACAATGCCAAAATATTAATCAAGATATTCTTGATCCATTGTAGTGGACCACTCCAGTTTCCCCAATCTCCAAAAGGAGACCAGTCTTTTGCAAATGTCCTGATTTTACTCTGTATCTTTTGAACTTCTTCTCTATGACCTTTTATTACTTCATAATAATCAGGTATCTCTAATGAGGTATTATGTATCCAAGTACAGCACTCGTAGTCCTCCGTCATTTCACAAAGTCCTGTCAAGGCTGCACTCATACTTTCTATAGCCATTTCATGCATCTCTACTTTATCTCTTATTGCTTTTTGTTCCAAATTTAACTTCTCAATATCTTCAGAATTTCTGTCAAGTACTTCATTCATTAATCCTGTGTAATTATTTAATCTCTTCATCATATCTACGCTCCACCCTGTCCAACTGGGAAACAATGCCCACGTCATATCCCCTTCTGTAAACACGTCATAGTCTAGAGGATCTGTACGCTGTAAACTCTTCTTTACTCTATTTAGACTTTCCAAGGGATGCTTAGGGTATGGGCTCATTTTTAGACTTTTATTCTCTCCTACTACCCCCATTACCGGGATCAGGGAGGCCAAATAGCACCATCCCACGGGTTCTGGAGGTATCCATGGATAACAGGTTATCCCACAACAAATATATATATCATTTCCTAAAAATATGGACATCTGACTAAAAGAATATTGGCTATCACTGTCATAGTTGGCTAGTTTAAATACAGCAAATAGTTTGGAGATATCAGTTTGTGAACCTGTGTGTGTAAAAACAACATTGCGGGTCATATTTCTAAGAGTTTCATTATTAGTCTGTATAGCAGATTGATTTGTAACATTATCAGTGTGGGAGATATTCAATTTACTATATCTACACATTCGCCCCTACTTGCATTCACTCTTCCCATCTGGAAACACCAATCAGGAAAGTGTGTTCTTGCTATTATAGGGAATTCTATGCTCTCATTACTGGTTCGTGTGATATTTTGAAAATTAATCCCAGGGGTTCCGTTCAAAAAAAGGGTATAATTTATAGGAGCCGCAACAAGAGGTATCCTGGCTGAACTAGGATGCAATTTGCTGCAAATCCAGCATTTTTCGTAACCTGATTTGCGGGCATAAGCATATTTGAATTTCAGCAAAAGAAATTTCTGATGGTGAGTGCCTGCTTCTCTTTTATTTCTTATAGGTGCAGGGGATGAAATATTGAGGCAGAAAGCCATTATCATTGTTAAGAGGAAATATTTCATTTTCCCTCTGGACCTGTAACCTTTTTACAATGACTTGCGTGTATCCAAGTGGATTTTCCTTCAAGCTTCACTGAAGTGGGCGTTGTCAAAAGAACTTGAAAGGGTCCTTCAAACCTTGATTCCAAAGATTTTCTAGAATGTTTCTTTACATAGACAAAGTCTCCTGGTTGGAGATTATGTGTTCCTGTTATCTGGTCGGGGTCTGGAAGAGAATCAAAAACACCTTTGTGCAGCTTAGTGAGATGTTTCTGTAACTGTATCACATAATCAGTCAATTCATCACATTTTAGGGCAAGATGTTGTGGAAAGTACAACCCAGTTCTGGGAGCACTTCCAAACAGAATTTCATAAGGTGACAACCCTGTTTTCTTTGTAGGGGTGCATCTTATTGAAAATAACACAATTGGTAAACAATCTATCCATGGTTTACCTAATTCCTTCATAGTTTTCTGTAACTTCAGTTTGATAGTTCCATTCAGTCTCTCCACACTCCCCGAACTCTGTGGGTGATAGGGTGTATGGAAGGACTGTTGGACACCTAGCATTTGCATCACGTTTTGCATTATTTCACCTGTAAAGTGCGAGCCACGGTCTGATTCTAGGGTCTCAAATAAGCCAAAACGCGGTATTAACTCTGTAATTAGTTTCTTTGCCGTGGTCTTAGCTGTTGCTGATTTTACTGGGTAAGCTTCTGGCCATCCCGAAAACAAGTCAATACACACAAGTACATACTCAAAGGGTCCAGCCTTTGAAATGGATAGAGAGACCTAGGTTGATGTCTTACAGGTGTCTTAACAACCTGTCCTGGGTTCTCCATCAAACAGATAGAGCATCCTGCACAGTATTGTCGTGCCATGCTACTAAAGCCTGGAGCATACCAAGTCTGATTGGTACTCCTTACCATAGAGTTTGCACTCTGATGTGTAGGCAGGTGTGATACCTGTGCCTGTTCTGGGTATAGGAAGCTAGGCAAGCACAATCGGCTTCCTTTGACCCATAATCCATCATTTTGCTGGGCTCCTGCTCTGTGCCATTTTTCCTTTTCCTCAGGCATCACTTTGTCCTGAAGATTTTTCATTAGTTCCATACTTACCGCCGATTCCTGGGTAAGATTTACACTTACACTCTCTATCTTCTTCAAAGCTGCTTGTTTAGCTGCTAAGTCAGCTTTTTCATTACCTTTAGCCTCTTTGGTTGTTTGTTTTGTGTGGGCTGCTACTTTTACTATAGCCACCTCTTTGACATTGTTCAGGTTGGTCAGAATTTCTTTAACTAAATCAGCATGTCTAATGGGGGTTCCTGCAGCTGTTAAGAAGCCCCTTGCTTTCCACAGGTGGGTGTAATCGTGGGCAATACCCCAAGAATAGGCGGAGTCTGTCCAGATAGTGCCTGTAGTGTCTTTTAGCAGCATTAATGCCCTAGAGAGGGCTGTAAGTTCTGCTTCCTGAGCAGACATATGAGGTGGTAATGGTTCAGCTTCTACCACTTCATGTTCAGTTACTATTGCATAACCTGTATGAAACTGTCCCATATCTGCTGCAATCTACAAAAAATTCAAATTCTGGGTTTTCTAGAGGTGTATCATGCACATGTGGTAAACCCATTGTTTCTTGCTTCATAAGTTCAATGCAGTCATGTGTGTCTTCAGTATGTTCAAATTCTAAAAAATTCTCAAAATCTTCACTATTACTCCCCCCTTCAGAATCTGAAGAAATTGGTAACAAAGTCGCCAGATTCAGAGAAGTACATCTTTGAAACTTAATTGTTGGGGGTAGTAAAAGGGTACACTGCAGCCTAAGCTGTCTAGCCATTGACAGGTGTTTGGGATTTACCTGTGATAATATCCCATGAATTTCGTGATTGGTAGACACAGCTAATTCATTATCAAGTACAATTTCAGAAGCTTTGTCTACCAATAGAGAAACTGCTGCTACAGCTTTAACACAAGCGGGGGAACCTCTCGCTACGGGGTCTAAGCGAGCCGAATAATAAGCAATAGGTCTTTGTTTTGTGCCATGTGCCTGCATTAAAACTCCAGTAGCATGTCCTTGTATTTCAGTAGCCATGAGTGTAAATGGCTTGGAATAATCAGGAAGACCTAAAGCTGGTGCTTGTGTGACTGCAAGTTTAAGTTGTTCAAAAGCATCCTGTGCTTCAGGGGTCAGACTAAAAGGTGTAACTTTGACACAATCATACAGTGGTTGCATAAGTGAACTGGCATGCATAATCCACTGTCTACAATAAGAAATGAGTCCTAGAAAGGCTCTTAACTGTTTATGTGTCTTAGGAGGTGACATGTTCCTGACTATTTCCACTCTGTCTTTAGTAAGGTGTCTAGTGCCTTGTGAAATGCAGTGACCTAGAAAGGTAACTTGTGTTTGGCAGAATTGTAGCTTTTCTTTGCTAGCAGCCATTCTCAGCCAGAAATGTAAGAAGAGACAAAGTACCCTCCTCACATGTGGTTTTGTCTGGGCAGCAAAGAAGCAAATCGTCTACATATTGGAGAAGCACACAATCTATTGGTGGTTTCCATCCTGCCAAGACTGATTCCAGGGCCAAGGAATACAAGGTGGGCGAATGAGACATTCCTTGGGGTAAACGTCTCCAGCAAAAAGTCTTAGACTTAAATCTAAAGGCAAAAATGTGGTAACATTCAGGTGCTAAATGGACCGAAAAGAAAGCTCCCGTTAGATCCATGCAAGAAAAATACATGCTTGTACTCGGTATTCGAGAAAGCAATGTATGAGGATTTGGAACCACTGGTGTCATTGGAGCCAAAATGTTATTAATGGCTCTAAGATCTTGTACCATCCTGTATTTCACAGGTTGTCCTGGTTCCAAAACCTTTTTCCTGACTGGATACAAAGGAGTATTAGCCCCTGATTGCATCTGAATCAAAGCACCCTTGGCCAAAAGCTCATCAATTTGTTCTCCTATAGCTTGTTCTTGTGCAGCACTCAAAGGGTACTGCTTAAGCTGTGGTAGGGTAGATCCTGGTTTGATATGGACCTCTACTGGTGAGACAGGGAGAAGTCCTATATCAGACCCTGACTTAGACCATAAATGGTCAGGTACAGTTCTTAGTAAGTCTTGATCATTCTCTGTAAGTACATTAGTGAGTTCAAAATCTTCGAGAGCTTGTATTTGCATACAATATTCTAAATCATCAGGATGGTCAGGCAAAGTTAGAACAACTTGACCATCTTCTTGAAAATCAATTTTTGCTTGAAGTTTAGTTAAGTTATCTACACCCAATAAATTGTAAGGTGCTGAATCACAGACTAAAAATTTAGAGATAAACATGTGTGGACCAAGCCTGCCCTCTAGTGGTTTAGATATGGGCATAACTTTAGGCAGACCATCGAAACCTGAAGCTATAGTTTGAGCTTCTGACTGCTGTTTCTTACTTAAATCTTTATTACTAATGACAGATTTAGTCGCGCCCGTATCAATCAAAAATTCAACTGTTCCCGTGGACCTTAGTGGATAGCAGGTCAGATGAGGAGGGAAGGTTTCTCTTCCTTAAGGGGAGAGTAGGTAACCAAATGTGCACCTTTGCGAACATCTACGCTCCCAACACGGACCAGACACGCTTCTTAGAACAAACTCTTGAGACCCTTCAAACTTTTTCGGAAGGCCTAGTGATCTTTGGAGGCGACCTCAATGTAGCGTTAGACCCCTTGTTAGATGTGTCACGGAAAGCCTCCCACCTCTCATTCTCAGCTCTTAAAAAACTTAAAACAGCACTTAGGCTGACACAGCTGGTAGACCCTTGGCGTATACAAAACCCCCGTGGGAGAGATTACACCTTCTACTCGGCTCCCCACAATTCATATTCCAGAATCGACTACCTTTTCATAGAGCACAGATACCTCCAGCTCGTGCAGAAGGCCACAATAGATCCCATTACGATCTCGGACCACGCCTTGATCTTACTGTCGGTGAGGATACCTGAGTGGCCCGCCAGACCAAGCTCGTGGATTCTTAACGAGTCCTTGCTGCAGGACCCTCTGGTAAAAGAGGAGGTCAGGAGAGAGCTTAGATCCTACTTCGAATTGAACGACAGACCAGAAACGAGCCCCATCAACATATGGGCGGCCCACAAATGTTATATCAGGGGCATTTTATTAAAGATAGCGTCCAGACGAAAGAAGGAAAGAGAGAAAACCATTAGCGACTTATTGGGGAAGATCGGTAGATTGGAGGCCGAACATAAAAGGCAACAGGCAGTGAAAGTCGGACAGGAATTGGCGCTGGCCCGAGAAAACCTGAGAGACATATTGATGGTCAAGGCCAAAGCTTCCCTCCTAAGAGTTCGTCGCTCCTTTTACGAGTACGGAAATAAGTGCGGCCGCTCCCTGGCGAGAGCAATCCGCGAACAGAGGGCAAAGAACTACGTCCCACAGATCCTTGGGGCGGGCGGACGGGTGTGCTCCGGACCAGATGACATTGCTGAGTCGTTCAGGGAATTCTACAGTAGGCTGTACAACCTGCCGGGTGAGGGGAGTAACCGGGCTCACCTAATGCAGGACGCAAGAGGCTATGTGGCTGCTTCAGGCCTTCCTACGCTAAGCCCCGAGATAGTGGAGACCCTAGAGGAGCCTATCTCCGAATCAGAGTGGGCACAGGCAATTAAACTCTCGCAGACAGGCAAGTCGCCGGGCCCGGACGGGTTTACTCTGCCCTACTACAAAGAGCTGGGAGACATCCTGACCCCACGTGCAGTGACCGCCTTCAACTCAATCTCGGCTGAACAGGCAGTGCCCAGCGATATGCTAAGGGCCCAAGTGGCAGTCATACCGAAACAGGGAAAGGACCCACTTCTCTGCGCGAACTATAGGCCAATATCGCTACTAAATGTGGACTTGAAATTGTTCGCGAAAATTCTGGCAAACCGATTGGTAGCGCACCTAAGTGACCTAATAGATCTTGACCAGGCGGGCTTTACACCAAAAAGAGAGGCGAGAGACAATGTGACAAGAGTCCTCAACCTTATTCATCTGATTCACGAGGAGAAAATCCCAGCTATGTTGCTTTCCACGGATGCGGAGAAAGCATTCGATAGGGTCCACTGGGGTTTTATCCGAGCCACATTAGAACATCTGGGCCTCCGAGAGAATATGAGGACTTGGATACTGTCACTATACTCTTCCCCGTCGGCGTGTGTTAAGGTCAATGGCATTCTCTCGAAGCCATTCAAGATCACAAATGGCACAAGACAGGGCTGCCCACTTTCACCGATTATATTTATTCTGACGCTGGAGTCTTTCCTCTGTCGTGTGAGAGCGAACCCGGACATAAAAGGAGTGATGAGAGGCGGATCTGAGCACAAAGTCGCCGCCTTCGCGGATGACC
Source organism: Gastrophryne carolinensis (assembly GCA_027917425.1). Taxonomy (NCBI): domain Eukaryota; kingdom Metazoa; phylum Chordata; class Amphibia; order Anura; family Microhylidae; genus Gastrophryne; species Gastrophryne carolinensis. Next base: position 271,425,398 of record CM051236.1, read on the forward strand.
TGCTTTTTTGTGTCACCCAACCGGCAACCTCGCTCCCCAACTTGCTAAGAGAATTTAAGGAGTACACCGAGCTCTCAAACTTCAAGATAAACCTACAAAAGTCAGAGGCGTTAAACGTCTCCCTGTCACCGAGACTCCTGAGGACCATTGAGTCTAGCTTCGCCTTTTCGTTGGGCATCAGAATCAATCTCCTACCTGGGAGTACAGATCACACCCTCCTTGCAAGACTTGTTCGCTAAAAACTTTCCGCCATTGTTGACAGCAATTAGGAAGGACCTCGGCAGCTGGAAGGACAGGATATTGCCCTGGTTTGGCAGATGTAACGTTCTCAAAATGAACGTCCTGCCACACCTACTTTACCCTATCCAGGTGTTACCTATCCACCTGGCAGCTTCCTTCTTGAAAACCGTTTGTGCGGAATTCATAAAGTTCATGTGGAGTGGAAGGAGCCCGCGAGTCTCACAGAAATTGCTTACTCTACCTAAGGCAAGGGGGGGAGTGGGACTCCCTGACATTAAAATGTATTATACGGCGGCACACTTAAGTAGAATCGTAGACTGGAACCTTCATGGGAAACACAAGCGCTGGGACCAGATCGAACAGACATGGTCCCCGGTCCCATTGGCGAGTTTACCTTGGTCCCCCGGCCCGGTTCCAAGTGCACTCCGGTCACACCCAACTATAGGCCCTACCCTGAGGGTTTGGACCAGACAAGCAGCGAGTGAGAACCTGGCCCCCTCTCCCTCTCCACTCAGACCGGTCTTAGGGGCTCTAGACTTTGTCCCGGGACAACTAGATGCAGGATTTCGGAGATGGAAGACGCCCGGTAGGGGTGCTGCTCGTGACTTTCTATGTGGTTCCAGATGGAAGACCCACCAGGAGATCATGTCATGGGGGGACCCTCCACACTTGTCGCACTGGAGAGCATTACAAATCTCTCACTTTCTGGACAACCTGCCCCCACCAGGGGAGTTCGGAAGGGCGCTATCACCTTTCGAGCGGTTATGCTTGTCACCGGAACCTGTTAGAGGGGCGCTATCCAAAGTGTACCAGCTGTTGCTGGATCCTGGAGAATCTTTTGTGCCTGGCTTCATAAGAGCGTGGGAGAGGGACTTCGGAACCACCTTCCCACCTAATCAGGTTAAGAAAATCGTGGAGCTGGCGCAGCGGGCGTCGATCAGCAACTCCTACCAAGAGGCGGGTTATAAAATCCTCTATTGGTACAGGACTCCTCAGACGCTGCATCGCTTCTACCCATCTGTCTCACCATTGTGCTGGAGGTGCGAGAGGGCTCAGGGCACCATTCTGCACATTTTCTGGGAGTGCGAGAAAATTCAGGGCTTCTGGAGGAACGTGGTGGACCTGATCCGTAGGGTAACGGGCAATGATATTCCGCTTTCTCCGGAAACTCTTCTGCTCCATTCCATCGGAGGAACGACCAGCAACTACAGAAGGTCGCTGACTATCCATCTGGTGAACGCGGCCAGGGCGTGTATACCGGCCCAGTGGAAGAGCGCAGCTACACCTCTCATAGGCTCCAGGATCCACAGGGTGGAGGACATTAGGCGCATGGAGGACATGACTGCCCTACTTAAGGGCTCTGAGGAAAAACATAGGCACCGGTGGTTGCCATGGGACATGTTCATGGAGTCGGACGAAGGCAAGAACCTGCGGATTAAGATATGACCCCTTGCTGTGACGGACAGAGGCGGACGGCGGGGTGGGGCGCCTGACTGGAGGGTGTGGCATGTGTCGGGGTGGGGCGCGGGGCGGCCTCGGGGGGGTGGGCGGCCGGGGGTGCTTCCCCCCCTCCTCCTCAGTCCTCTCCTTCCCCCCCCTTCCCTTTTCTCCCTCCCCTTTCATACTTCCTACCCTCCTTCTTTTTCATCCTTATCCCCAATTCCCTCTTTACCATTTAAAAGGAAAATCAGGTGGACTGGTATGGCGAGGCCCCACTCAGGGGATAGCTGAGGGAGCGAAGGTCACAGAGGTCGAGTAAGGTTATGTAGGTCATAGACAGGATTGTGGCTTTAAATGCTGTATATGATGGACCTTCCTACTGTATGAAACTGTTTGGTTTTCCTTTTTTTTTTTTCTCTGTGGAGTGCTTTGCTATCCTTTCTACCTCAATAAAGATTTATTGTTATAAAAAAAAAAAAAAAAATTCAACTGTTTTGCCATCAATTTCAATCGGTATTATGGGTGTTTTGGCTGGTACTGTGAATGTTAATGCCGATAGTCAGTCTTGTTCTTTACTTTTAGATTCTGACTTATTGGGGGCTGTTCCTTGATCGGCAGCAAACTTTCTACAATTCCTCTTACTATGACCAGGTTTGTCACAATAATAACATTTTAACATTTTTCCTTGAAAAGTTCCCTGCTTAGATCTAGTATCTGTAGTGACCTGAGCCACCATGCGCACCTTGGGCTTTTCCTGCAAGTCCATTTCTATGCCTTGTGCTTTAGCCAATAATTGTGCCATGAATCAATATAGGCTCTAACAAATAACCTTTGAAGCGCTATTGTTGCGACATCTAGACCTTCATCAATGTATGTTTGTTCAAGTGTCAAATAAAAATCAGTGACTGATTGTGTTGGTCCTTGTACACCTGCTGCAGTTGTGCCTCTCAGCTGTTGTTTTTCTGTACAAAAAGCTGTAAAATGTTGTATAAAATCATTCCTACTGTCCCCTATCCTAATATTTTGTGGTCTATGTGTTCTCATATAATCAGTAAATTGATGAAACATAGTAGGAGAAATTTTCATTCTACAGAGATCCTCTCCATCTAACCAAGTGGCATTATGGGATTCCATCATTTGGACAACATATCTGCCAAATCTGGAGGGGCTAGTGAGAGGATCAGGCGCATTTTGTAGTAAAGCCATACATTCAGCTGGAGTCCAAGGTTTATAATAAGGAGTCTCCTGTGATATGAAAGCTCCTGCATTTGCAGCGTCTGGAATTTGTCTAGTATGAGTGAAGACAGGTGCAACTAATTTATAGGTGTTGGCTCTAGGAGGGGGTCCTGCAAGCATATAAGTTTTGCATCTTGGACAATGTGTGACATTATTTGGGATGCCATAAGTCATACAATGTTCACAAGTCCAAGATTTTTCAGTAACTATATTGACATTTTTCTTTCTTGTACTAACTCCATTTATTCTCTCACCTGGATCCCCACCTTGTTGGTCTGCTCCACAAACATTACATTCGGTCTGTGTTATATCCATCCCTCTACAACTGCAGTTTCTACATTTCCAGTTATCATTACTATTGACTACCTCATCCTGCTCCCTGACTTTACATTGGGTACACATTTTATCCCAACCCTTGTTAATCATTCCACACCAGCATTGCCATAAGCTACTATCTTCCTCATCAATGCCGGGGTCTGGACCATACGTACCGTTACTGGCTAATGGGAGCTTAGGATACAACTTACTAGTTTCTTTCTTTACTGTCTTTTCATATGGGGGTGGCGGTACTGGGTTTGTTGGAACATCAGGTATGGGGATGAAGCAATGGTGTAGTATTCCATTGTTTCCTATGTGGACTGTACGGCCAGCCTTCCTTTTCTGCTAAACTTGAAAGTTTCAGAGCACATTCTACTTGATGATCCCATCCTTTGTCAAAAATAATTCCATGTTTCCCTTTAGCTATCTGTTCCCACTTCCCTAAATCGAATTGCCATTTGTGTGTTAACTTAAATTCCTTCCAGATTTTTCTTAGTTCTTTGGCGGCATCTGCGCCACACCTTTCTTTTGTGATTTCTTCTAACGTCTGCCACTTCTCTTCCTGGGTTATCTCTTTGGACTGTTCTTTTCCCATCTTCCTAGCAACCGGCCTTATATTGGGGTCTAACCTCTCCGTGGGCTAGCCTTCTTTGGCTTCCTCCTAAGGAACTAGGAACTGGAGTACCTCTCTGGGTCTCCCCTGGTAATGTCTAGTGATCCTACACGCTAACCAAATAGCAACACATAATCCAAGACAAACAATTAGGATCACAAACAACACATCACCTATCATATGGGTAAGTGACAGTCCTAGATACACTAATTGTATCTTATTCCCATCCCAGTAATATTGGCTTTCATTTTCTGAAATCATCACAAACAACACATCACCTATCATATGGGTAAGTGACAGTCCTAGATACACTAATTGTATCTTATTCCCATCCCAGTAATATTGGCTTTAATTTTCTGAAATCACCTATTGACTAGTCCTGGTCTTCTAACTAAGCCTGGGAACTGTGGTAATCATAAATCAATGCTGTCGAGATCTGCTGGCATGCGCCGTGAAGGTGCCGTCAATACCGATCAACACAACAGCTGGCTCACGCCTAAATGAGTTATAAAACCATACAGTGTATTTTCCTCTCTAAAACTTCTTCTGGTCACCACTTGCATTCACCGTCACTGGGTTATAGCGGGTTTCCCATCGCCAGTGGGGTGGGGCGACTAATGACCGTCCAAAGCTTTTAACTAACTGCCAGGCTCATAAAGTTTTTATCACACTCTCAAAAATAACAAATTCTTAAGGGAACAGACAGACAAGACATGGACAGACAAAACAAATACAGACAACAGAAGCGCCTTAGGATTCTTTAAAATGACCCTCTTTCGCAGAGGCTGGCTATGCCTATCTCACCTTAGAACGGACCCGCTGATGCCTCACAGGGGAAGAGCAGAGTATAAGAGTACATAAAAGCTGTCTCTTACCTGGCCAGGTTTTGAAGTCTGCTGTTCCGAGGTGGCATCAGTTGATGTTCCGTTCGGCGGGTGCGATACCTCTTGCGACCACTATAGAGAGTCCCTGAATTCGGGCGCCACGTAATGTTATGTTCAAGTCACTAACCAAACTTGGTCTGGCTTCTGTTGTCTGATTCCCAATTGTTATACTCTAAGAGAATCAATACACGCGACGAGGTGTGTAGCAAAACCTCATAGAAAACTGAGCAGGGGGCGCTTCTGACCCCTTTTTTATTGAAAACTTTCATAGTTAGAGCATGCGCAGAACAGACAATTACCTAAGTTAAAAATAATGAGAACAGAATATTTATTACCATGTACAAGGTCGAATATGGGAGTATTTCATAGTGTTCTCAGTTCCCAGAGCCCCCCATGCGAGGCAGTACATTCCTTAGATAAGCCTTACAAAAGCAATTACAGAAAAGTCCAGCGTTAAAGCGTTACTCTAACATACAGAAAATAAACCATAGTCTTTCAGAACTATGTTTCTTAAATCTGGATCTTCTCAGACCCCCTGTTGGCTTCCCCCTCACTGAGGGCTGAATGCAGCAGTGGGGGAGTTGGCGAGGCCGCAGGTAAAAGAGGGCTAGGGGCAGGGACGCCCGCCCTAAAATGCTCCAAAAGTACGCTCCCAGCACAACTGAAACAAACCATGCTGAGTCCACCCAGGGGGCTGGTACCGCACACGGGGCAAAGCTTCACCCGCCCAAATGGGGCCCCTAGCTCACTAATCCCAGAAGCCTCCATTATATTGATTATAGAGAAAAAAAAAGCAGGTTACAAGGCACTAACAGCCCAAACCTGAGCGATCCCCAATTTAGTCCCTCTTTTTATGATCCCTCTTACAGGAGGAGGGTGCGGAGAGAGAGAGGGGGGTGGTAGAAGACCGGGAGGAACCACAACCCTCAGCTAGCAAGGGGAGCCCACCTAGAAGACACAAGCGGAAGGTTTTATGAGCATCCCACAGCACATGCACCACAAGAAACAACATATGAAAAGAGGGACTCACGGAACCTGACTGGCGATGAAGTGGGGGGATCCGGATGGCAGGCAAAAATGGCTGAACACCGTGGAAGACACCTGAAGTCCATCACCATGACGGGGACCCTCGCAGGGTCCTCGGAAAGCAGAGCACAGCCCAAAATAGCGCCCGAACGCAGCCCACACGAACCTTGAGGGGTGGGCCGTGCGTGCCGTGACGCAAAATGCGTAATCGCGCCCCCCCCGCTGCAGAGCTTCCAAGGCGCCCATGGATCCGAAAATGGCGCCAGGAGACCTTAGAAAGGTTTAGAGGCCCACGCAGGGACCCCCCCCGACACGGAGCGCGGCGCGCCCAGACACGGAGGCCGCAGAGGTGGCAGTGCAGCAGCACGAGAAGGCCCCAAGAGCGCTACCCCCGCCCCCCCTCACAGCGCTGACAAGATGGAGGGGAAGGAGAAGAGGTGAGGGAACGAGAAGATGTGAGGGAACGAGGGGGGGGGGGGGCGATATCCAAGACTGCCAGCAGTTAAAACAAATGAGTAAAAAGGAAAACATGAGGTAAAAAATGTGGAGTACATCATGCAGAATACAATGAAAATAAAGCTTGTGGGCACAGACAAGGGAAAACCCAGGTAATTCATGTGGTTCCTCCCCCCATAGGCTCACCATCGCCTATGGCCGGCTACCCTTTGGGAGAGGGTCTGCGGCCCAGAGCCTATCTCTGTGAACGCCTGACCCCGGCATTCTCCCTACCTTCACCTTGTCCCATCGGCTGAGGCTGGGAGGCATAAGTGGGTCCTCGGGGACGGTGGCAATAGGGGTGCAGTGGCCGACAGGCTTAAATGCCCCGCTCAGCTGCCGTATCCAGAGAGAGTATTCCAGACGATCCTTGCAGCAGTACTGCAAGATGAATTCTGGGAATTCTATTGAGACAGTTCATTTTATAGGGGGCCGGGAGGAGTTACAGCTTTGGATCTTGCAGTAACTGTGCCACCTGGTGGCGGACTACCCAACTGTCATAATTTCTGGGACGACCTGGACTGGATGTAGTGAAAAATAATAAAAAAAAAAAGGGGGGGGGAACAGGGGTCTACTCTTTAGCTTCACTCTCTGTGACACAATAATAATACAATTTTGTGAATACTCACCTGTAAAATGGGTATTATAAGTATGTCACACACCCTGCTTCAAACTTTAATAATTACACTTGGGTATACCCACCTGCAGGTGGCAACGTTGCAGAGAAGTCTTGAAAAAAACGAGCCCCTCCCGGTCTATACATACCTGGGACCTCCCACTTATCTCCCAGTTTTCAAACAGCAGTAAAGACAAGGTACCAGGAAAAACCATTGGTAACCCTCAAACTGTAAATGAAGCTTCACCATTAGGGATGAGCGAATCGATCCAGACGAACCCGGATTCGATCCGAATTTCATGAAAAATTCGATTCGGATCGAATCCGAATTTCCCCGCGATTCAATCGCTCGAAGTTTTCCTTTAACATCCATTCATTTACATTACAGGCATTCTAAGATGGCGGACGGGACATGTCCAGACATCAACCCCGCGCCAGTGCAAGCTGGGACAGTCACATGCAGCCTATCAGCAGCCAGCAAGCCCGGTGACGTCACAGCGCTATTTAAGGCCGGCGGCCATCTTGCTTTTCCTCATTTCTCTATTGCATTCGTGAGAGACAGGACGCTGCTGTAGGCAGGGAGAGAGACAGTTAGACAGACAGGGACAGGCTGGAGACAGGCAGGAGACAGGCAGGAGACAGGCAGGAGACAGGCAGGAGACAGACAGAAAGTCAGCGAAAAACAGGGAAAGTTAGGAAAAATCGGAGGCAGTCACAGGGAGATTTTTTTTTTTTTCCATCCAGCCTGAGTGTTACTGGCTGGCTGACTGGCTTTGTTAGCGTTTTCAGGCTGCTTATACACTTACTGTGCATATATACTGAACTGATCTCAAGTCTGCTGTGAGGCATCCCATTCTGTGACTACACCAGCCTCTATTTACTATAACCCTTTGCACTTATTCTAAAAGTCATTTGGCCTGATAAAGACACTTTTGCTGTGCATAGTACTGCTCCCAGGTGCACTCTGGTTGGGGCATCCCATTCTGTGACTACACCAGCCTCTATTTACTATAACCCTTTACACTTATTCTAAAAGTCATTTGGCCTGATAAAGACACTTTTGCTTTGCATAGTACTACTGCTCCCAGGTCCACTGCTGTTGTGGCATCCCGTTCTGTGACTACACCAGCCTCTATTTACTATAACCCTTTGCACTTATTCTAAAAGTCATTTGGCCTGATAAAGACACTTTTGCTTTGCATAGTACTACTGCTCCCAGGTCCACTGCTGTTGTGGCATCCCGTTCTGTGACTACACCAGCCTCTATTTACTATAACCCTTTGCACTTATTCTAAAAGTCATTTGGCCTGATAAAGACACTTTTGCTTTGCATAGTACTACTGCTCCCAGGTCCACTGCTGTTGTGGCATCCCGTTCTGTGACTACACCAGCCTCTATTTACTATAACCCTTTGCACTTATTCTAAAAGTCATTTGGCCTGATAAAGACACTTTTGCTTTGCATAGTACTACTGCTCCCAGGTCCACTGCTGTTGTGGCATCCCGTTCTGTGACTACACCAGCCTCTATTTACTATAACCCTTTGCACTTATTCTAAAAGTCATTTGGCCTGATAAAGACACTTTTGCTTTGCATAGTACTACTGCTCCCAGGTCCACTGCTGTTGTGGCATCCCGTTCTGTGACTACACCAGCCTCTATTTACTATAACCCTTTGCACTTATTCTAAAAGTCATTTGGCCTGAGAAAGACACTTTTGCTTTGCATAGTACTACTGCTCCCAGGTCCACTGCTGTTGTGGCATCCCGTTCTGTGACTACACCAGCCTCTATTTACTATAACCCTTTGCACTTATTCTAAAAGTCATTTGGCCTGATAAAGACACTTTTGCTGTGCATAGTACTGCTCCCAGGTGCACTCTGGTTGGGGCATCCCATTCTGTGACTACACCAGCCTCTATTTACTATAACCCTTTACACTTATTCTAAAAGTCATTTGGCCTGATAAAGACACTTTTGCTTTGCATAGTACTACTGCTCCCAGGTCCACTGCTGTTGTGGCATCCCGTTCTGTGACTACACCAGCCTCTATTTACTATAACCCTTTGCACTTATTCTAAAAGTCATTTGGCCTGATAAAGACACTTTTGCTGTGCATAGTACTGCTCCCAGGTGCACTCTGGTTGGGGCATCCCATTCTGTGACTACACCAGCCTCTATTTACTATAACCCTTTGCACTTATTCTAAAAGTCATTTGGCCTGATAAAGACACTTTTGCTGTGCATAGTACTGCTCCCAGGTGCACTCTGGTTGGGGCATCCCATTCTGTGACTACACCAGCCTCTATTTACTATAACCCTTTGCACTTATTCTAAAAGTCATTTGGCCTGATAAAGACACTTTTGCTTTGCATAGTACTACTGCTCCCAGGTGCACTCTGGTTGGGGCATCCCATTCTGTGACTACACCAGCCTCTATTTACTATAACCCTTTGCACTTATTCTAAAAGTCATTTGGCCTGATAAAGACACTTTTGCTGTGCATAGTACTGCTCCCAGGTGCACTCTGGTTGGGGCATCCCATTCTGTGACTACACCAGCCTCTATTTACTATAACCCTTTGCACTTATTCTAAAAGTCATTTGGCCTGATAAAGACACTTTTGCTTTGCATAGTACTACTGCTCCCAGGTCCACTGCTGTTGTGGCATCCCGTTCTGTGACTACACCAGCCTCTATTTACTATAACCCTTTGCACTTATTCTAAAAGTCATTTGGCCTGATAAAGACACTTTTGCTTTGCATAGTACTACTGCTCCCAGGTCCACTGCTGTTGTGGCATCCCATTCTGTGACTACACCAGCCTCTATTTACTATAACCCTTTGCACTTATTCTAAAAGTCATTTGGCCTGATAAAGACACTTTTGCTGTGCATAGCACTGCTCCCAGGTGCACTCTGGTTGGGGCATCCCATTCTGTGACTACACCAGCCTCTATTTACTATAACCCTTTGCACTTATTCTAAAAGTCATTTGGCCTGATAAAGACACTTTTGCTGTGCATAGTACTGCTCCCAGGTGCACTCTGGTTGGGGCATCCCATTCTGTGACTACACCAGCCTCTATTTACTATAACCCTTTGCACTTATTCTAAAAGTCATTTGGCCTGATAAAGACACTTTTGCTGTGCATAGTACTGCTCCCAGGTGCACTCTGGTTGGGGCATCCCATTCTGTGACTACACTAGCCTCTATTTACTATAACCCTTTGCACTTATTCTAAAAGTCATTTGGCCTGATAAAGACACTTTTGCTTTGCATAGTACTACTGCTCCCAGGTCCACTGCTGTTGTGGCATCCCGTTCTGTGACTACACCAGCCTCTATTTACTATAACCCTTTGCACTTATTCTAAAAGTCATTTGGCCTGATAAAGACACTTTTGCTTTGCATAGTACTACTGCTCCCAGGTCCACTGCTGTTGTGGCATCCCGTTCTGTGACTACACCAGCCTCTATTTACTATAACCCTTTGCACTTATTCTAAAAGTCATTTGGCCTGATAAAGACACTTTTGCTTTGCATAGTACTACTGCTCCCAGGTCCACTGCTGTTGTGGCATCCCGTTCTGTGACTACACCAGCCTCTATTTACTATAACCCTTTGCACTTATTCTAAAAGTCATTTGGCCTGATAAAGACACTTTTGCTTTGCATAGTACTACTGCTCCCAGGTCCACTGCTGTTGTAGCATCCCGTTCTGTGACTACACCAGCCTCTATTTACTATAACCCTTTGCACTTATTCTAAAAGTCATTTGGCCTGATAAAGACACTTTTGCTGTGCATAGTACTGCTCCCAGGTGCACTCTGGTTGGGGCATCCCATTCTGTGACTACACCAGCCTCTATTTACTATAACCCTTTGCACTTATTCTAAAAGTCATTTGGCCTGATAAAGACACTTTTGCTGTGCATAGTACTGCTCCCAGGTGCACTCTGGTTGGGGCATCCCATTCTGTGACTACACCAGCCTCTATTTACTATAACCCTTTGCACTTATTCTAAAAGTCATTTGGCCTGATAAAGACACTTTTGCTGTGCATAGTACTGTTCCCAGGTGCACTCTGGTTGGGGCATCCCATTCTGTGACTACACCAGCCTCTATTTAATACCATAACCATTTGCACTTATTCTAATAGAAATTAGGCCTGATAAAGACACTTTTGCTGTGCATAGTCTTACTGCTGCCAGGTGCTCTCTGGTTTTTGGGGCATCACATTATGTGACTACACCAGCCTCTATTTAATACCATAACCATTTGCACTTATTCTAATAGAAATTTGGCCTGATAAACACACTTGCTGTGCATAGTATTACTGCTCACAGGTGCACTCCTGGCTCTTGGGGCATCCCATTCTCTGACTACACAAGCCTCTACTTAATACCATAGCCATTTGCACTTATTCTAATAGAAATTTGCCCTGATAAAGACACTTTTGCTGTGCATAGTAGTACTGCTGCCAGGTGCACTCCTGTTGGGGCATCCCACTCTGTAACATACCATTAGCCTCTGCATTTACTGTAAGCTGCACAGTTATTTAAAGAAATTTGGCCTGTATGAGCCTGCTTACACACTGCTGCTGTGTGCATATATACTGATCTCAAGTCAGCTTTGGGGCATCCCATTCTGTAACATACCATTAGCCTCTGCATTTACTGTAAGCTGCACAGTTATTTAAAGAAATTTGGCCTGTATGAGCCTGCTTACACACTGCTGCTGTGTGCATATATACTGATCTCAAGTCAGCTTTGGGGCATCCCATTCTGTAACATACCATTAGCCTCTGCATTTACTGTAAGCTGCACCGTTATTTAAAGAAATTTGGCCTGTATGAGCCTGCTTACACACTGTTGCTGTGTGCATATATACTGATCTCAAGTCAGCTTTGGGGCATCCCATTCTGTAACATACCATTAGCCTCTGCATTTACTGTAAGCTGCACAGTTATTTAAAGAAATTTGGCCTGTATGAGCCTGCTTACACACTGCTGCTGTGTGCATATATACTGATCTCAAGTCAGCTTTGGGGCACCCCTTTCTGTAACATACCATTAGCCTCTGCATTTACTGTAAGCTGCACAGTTATTTAAAGAAATTTGGCCTGTATGAGCCTGCTTACACACTGCTGCTGTGTGCATATATACTGATCTCAAGTCTGCTTGGGGCATCCCATTCTGTAACATACCATTAGCCTCTGCATTTACTGTAAGCTGCACAGTTATTTAAAGTAATTTGGGCTGTATGAGCCTGCTTAGACACTGTTGCTGTGTGCATATATACTGATCTCAAGTCAGCTTTGGGGCATCCCATTCTGTAACATCCCATTAGCCTCTGTATTTACTCTAAGCTGCACACTTATTTAAAGTAATTTGGCCTGTTGGAGCTTGCTTATCCACTGTTGCTGTGCATATATACTGATCTCAGGTCTGCTGTGGGGGCATCCCATTCTGTAACATAACATAACCTACCTCTCTTATTTACACTAAGCAGCTCTCTTATTTAAACTAAGCAGGCCTCTTATTTACACTAAGCAGCTCTCTTGTTTAAACTAAGCAGGCCTCTTGGAGGCTGATTGTCCACTTTTGGGTGTGCATTTATATTCGGTTTCATATACAGTGGGGTATCCCAATTTGTAAGATAACCTACCCCAACCATGTAAACTAAATAGGCCTGTTGCAGCCTGAGTTTCTCTGCTTGCGTATGGCCTGCATTACAATCTGTCTCTTTCAATGACACTGCTGCCTGGGGTATCCCAATTTGTAAGATAACCTACCCCAACCATGTAAACTAAAGGTTACGTCCTTCCAGAAGGAAAACTTATGCCGAACACTATTTTTGTTAGGGGCATTGACCTTTGGATTGATCGGCATGAAATTAAGGTTTTTTTTTCAAAGTATGGCGCTGTAAAGAAGGTCAAAATTATTTCTCATACTTGGATTATTGTTACTTTTTGTTCAGCTTGAAATATACCAGGCCACACGGGCATCCCAAGGCACATGCCGATTAACCCTATATGTTAAGCACAAGCATTTCTCATACTTGGATTATTGTTACTTTTTGTTCAGCTTGAAATATACCAGGCCACACGGGCATCCCAAGGCACATGCTATTTTAACCCTATCTGTTATACAACATAAGCGTTGATCAGCATCAGCTGCTTTAAGCAGTTACTTCAGTTTGCACTTGTTTTTGACTGCTTTTAATAAACCAGGCCGCAGGGCACCCCAAAGCTGCACCTTGCACCCTATCTGGTATACAACATAAGCGTTGATCAGCATCAGCTTCATTAAGCTACTTCAGTTTGCACTTCCTTTTTGACTGCTTCCATTTAACCAGGCCGCAGGGCACCCCAAAGCTGCACCTTGCACCCTACCTGTTTATACTAAATAAGCATCTACAGCCTCAGCTTTATTAAGTTATTGCATTTTGAATTGGTTTTGGTCTGCTTTAAATACACCAGGCCGCAGGGCATCCCAAACCTGCATGTTGCACCCCATCTGTTATACTAAATAAGCGTTGATCAGCATCAGCTTTATTAAGCTATTGCATTTTGCATTGGTTTTTGTACTGCTGCCAAAACACTAGCCCATATGGGCATCCCAAACCAGCACATGTCACCCTATCTGTTATACTAAATAAGCTTCTACAGGCCCTTTTTTTATTTATTTATTTTTATTTATATAGAGCTGTAATAGCTTATATTGTGAGGTAAATTTGCCATTTTGCAGCATAATATAGAGCAGCCCCTGTGTAAATCTGAGGGGCAATAGCTTATATAGTGAGGTAAATTTGCCATTTTGCTTCGTTATATAGAGCAGGCCCTGTGTAAATCTGAGGGGCAATAGCTTATATTGTGAGGTAAATTTGCCATTTTGCAGCATAATATAGAGCAGCCCCTGTGTAAATCTGAGGGGCAATAGTTTATATTATGAGGTAAATTCATGGTTTTGCACCATTATATGGAGCAGGCCCTGTGTAAATCTGAGGGGCAATAGCTTATATTGTGAGGTAAATTTGCCATTTTGCAGCATTATATAGAGCAGCCCAGTTGCCATCTAAATCAACTACTGTCCGGCCAGTACAGCTTTTCCAGGGCAAACTCTGCTAGTTGCGGACACAAGTCAAGTTTGGCTTCCCAGCAAATCCAGTCGATCCTGAAGGTGTGTTGGCATGTCAAGGTATGACATGACCTGCTGTTTGAGGTCCAGCTCCAGGTCTTCCTGCTGCTCATGAGTAGACTCACTATGCGGGTGTAGAAAGCTACTCACTAGCGACTGAAGACTGAGGCTGCTGCTGATGGAGCTGCTGCTGCTGCTGCTGCTCCTTCCACCCCCCCAGCAGCCATGGCAGTGGAAGGTGATCGCAGAGGTCCCCCCGAGTCAGACCTGCGGGAGTATGGGCCATGGCACAGATAGACATTGCCCAACTGACTACGTGGGATGTCTCTGTAGTAGGTCAGTTTTTCCTCCCTCTCAGTGGGCGTAAAAAATGCCCCCATTTTGTGCCGGAAGCGAGGGTCCAATAAGTTGGAGAGCCAGAAGTCTTCCCGCTGACAAATGGAGACAATTCTGCGCTCACTAGTACGCAAGCATGTGAGCATGCATCGTGCCATTTGTGCAAGTGACTCGGAGGGACTACCTGTCTCCATCTCCACTGTAAACTGCCACGGTGTGTTTGGGTCCTCTGTCTCGCCTTCCTCACAACCCTCTAGCTCCTGTGGCTGCTCCTGCTCCTCCTCTCCTGTCAGATGACTAGATAAAATGGTCATTTTGTGAAACCTAAACTGTGGTTTGCTGTGCCCCACCCCCTCCTCCTCCTCCACTTCAGCCCCCACAGGCTTCATGTGGCTGTGAAATGTATGTGCCATGTCTCCAGTGCCCTGACCAGCCATGCTTTCCAACATGTGTTGTAGTACATGAAGCAGTGGAATCTCATCGTTCATCTCATAGTCCTGGCAACTGACTAATAAAGTAGCTTCCTCAAAGGGCCTGAGCAAACGGTCGGTGTCACGTATGAACTGCCAATGGTTTACATTGAATTTACACAGGGGTGTCCCCCTATCCGTTTGGATCATCCAGAAATCCGTGATGGCTTTTCTCTGTTCCTATAGTGCAGTGGTCCTCAACCCTGTCCTCAAGGCCCACCAACATGTCATGTTTTTTGGATCTCCAAATAGCCAGCTCTATTGCTCTGCAGCTGCACTAATTACTCCACCTGTGCATCTTTGTGGAGATCTGCAAAACCTGGCCTGTTGGTGGGACTTGAGGACAGGGTTGGGGACCACTGCTATAGTGGATCCTGCATATGGAGGGTGGAATTCCAACGGGTGGAAACATCGCAAATCAGACTATCCCCTCGATTCAAAGAGCAAAAGTTAATTGATTTCGGATCAAGAATCGTAAGTTTGGGTGGGTGTTAGTCATTTTTTCCTGTTTTTTTGGCCATTTCCGACTCGCACGAGCCTACGTACGATTTCGTATATGCTCTTGCGATCATCGGAAGTTCGTTCCTAAATTTTAGGTTCAAAACCTAAAACTTAGGATCAAAACGAAAAACTTAGGATCAAAACGAAAAACTTAGGATCAAAACGAAAAACTTAGGATCAAAACGTAAAACTTAGGATCAAAACGTAAAACTTAGGATCAAAACGTAAAACTTAGGATAATCGGATGTGTTTACGTGTAATTCAGAGAGCAGTTTTCCAACCTCTAAATACGTTTTAAAAGAAAGCCACTGCCGACACCTTTTAGCAGTCGGATTGCTGTTCTTGAACAGGTTTTTTGGCTATGTGGAGGAGTCTGCGCGTCTTGAGCTCCAATGAACTGCATGTATCAGCATGGCCGAGGCCATAAATTGTATGGCAATGCATACCTGATTCAATACATTTCATGTATGCCTTATAAAAGCATTTTAATGTGGACCTTAATTAGTCCTTTGCATGTAAACCTTTATTTTGCAATACATCCATATATTTGCGTTAATTAAAGAAACGTATGTCCTTTGTTATTTATTTTTAAATTGATGTACTAGAATAATATTTTTAGTTTGAATTTATTGGTGTAGTTGTTTACCTTTGCTTTGTTTAATTATTTAAGCACATCTTTGGTCAGATGCATCACACTTACTGAGGAGAGGAGAGCGGGATAAAGTGCAGGATGTGGGTTACTGCTGTATTTTGCACAGACACAGCAGAGCTGGGGGCACGGAAAGGTCAGAAATCAAAGAATGCAGAGCAACACAGTCACAAGGCCCTTTCTGTTTGCAGGCTGCCCGAGAATACCTGACCCGCCATCTTGGCTGTTTCTAGGCTCATAACATGCAGAAGTTGCTGGGTGTTTTTTAATTTTTGAGAGCAAATCTGTATGTAGAGGGTGTGGGTAACCACACAAAAAATTTTAAGTTGTACCATTTGAAGCCAAAATATTAAAATGAAATCCACAAGTAAAAAATGCAAGTTAACTAAAAATTAAACAAAGTAAGATTTACTTATGCAAATGCATTCATTAATGGTTGGTTACTACAAAATGAATGAAAAACAAAAGACCAAATATTTAGAATGCACTTTAATGAGGTAAGTTTGTAGTGCGCAGGTGCAAGATCAGAAGGATTTACGTCCAGACAAAAAAGGAAAAAGGGCAAAACCAATGTTGCAACCTGAGAAATGAAACGGAAAATTCAGGATGGAAACTGACATAGGTCTGATTCCCGAACTGCCATACGAACGGACGTACATTTTAGGATAGAAACGTATTAGCTTATAGAATCACTCGCAAGTTCATACGAGCGCACGAGCGTTCGGGAAAAATAGGATGATCGGCACCTAAATCAAAGCTGTTACATGTTTCTTTGAATCGACCCCTATGTTGGGGTACACCGTTGTGACGCTGAGGCTCAATAAGGTTGTGTTTGGTGGTGTAGGAGTGCCAGAAGTGCATGCTAACTTTCTTTCCTGTTGTTCGGATGTCTTTCAGATGGGGGCAAGACTTCAGAACTAGACTGAACACGTGTGCCATGTCAGGACTCATGACTCTGGCTTCCTTGTCGCAGCGCAAACAAGATGTTCTTCCAAGTGTCAGTCACCATGGGTCCAAATTTGCAGTTTTCGTGGATTAAGCAATGCTTTCATGGATTGAGTTCTCATTTTTAGTAGTTCCTCCCATGTGTGACTCTGTTGGTCAAGGAAAACCATGTGAAGAACAGCGTGAAACCACAATCACCAAGGGGGCCTAAAAGGATATATATTGTCCACCATGAGTCCATAGTTACAGCTCCAGACGTAGACAACACTGTGCACTTTGGTACACACTGACAGGCTAAAGGACTGGCCCACCTTCTGTTCAACAACCATGCCATGGGACTCTCCACCTCGCCTCGGCACAAGCCATCAGTTCTCTGAAAGGTCCACCACTGGGTAATGCAGCAGGCTGGACTTATGGTGACGCTGTCTGAGAGGAGAAATCCCTAAGACATCAAGATTAAAAATTCCAAGAATTTTTGAGGGCTAATTATTCAGAGGCAAATGATAGCTAGTTGTTTCTGATTTAATTACAAGGTGGAAACACACCCTCAAACAAAACTTCACTTTGGCAATACTATTTCATTTGTCTATTCATAATTTTATGTATATACACTAACTAACCTACTTTTTCTCCACAGGATTGTGGATGCAACATGAAAAACTGACACATCGCTGAGTAGCTTATTTTTCCTATCAACAGTCCCCAATAATTCACTGCTGCTGCTGCCGCCACCACCGCAGACTCCAGGGACCCTCTTCCACTACCTCGGCTTGCAACACCTCCTCCCACGACACTCTCCTCATCACTAATTGCCTGCTAGTGGAAGAAGAGGCGAGTGTCTCCTCCACTTCTTGGCTGGGGAGTAGCTGCTGAATTTTATGATTATCAGATCTTCATCAATGGATAGTGGAGCTGAACCCAAAGCATAACAGACAGTTGACTGGGGGTGTCAGATGCTTTTGCAGCACTTCCAGACAAAGTTGCTTCATTGGCTGACACAATGACTGGTAAAGCTGTGGAACATATGGTTTAATAGCAAAAATAACCATTTGTTTTTATATGAAAAAGACCCTGGTTTATACATACTTTTTTTTTTTTCAGAGACTGCCCTGCGTGGAAATGAATGGCGCATGGATCAGCCAAGCTTTCCTCCCAACAATGCCTGATGTATTCCAGTAGATAGATGACGGGGTCAGACCAACACTAAAGAAAGATGGCGCTGCTCTCCAGTTACAGACATTCCTCCGCATCGGACCACAAGTATTGATAAAAAATCCTTTACGTTACTCTTACTTTTTATTCATATTCTTCGGATAAGACGGATCAGACATGATTCCAGATTAAAAATTCCAAGAATTTTTTAGGGCTAATTAGTCAGAGGCAATGATACCTTGTTGTTTCTGATTTAATTAAATGGTGAAAACACACCCTCAAACAAAACTTCACTTTGGCAATACTTTTGCATTTTTTTATTCATAATTATATGTAGATATTACTAACTAAGCTACTTTTTCTCCACATGACTCTCCACAGGGTGTGATTCATCCAATTTTTGGGCTCCTGAAGCCAACCCCAGTGTCTCTTTAAAGTAATGTTTGGGCTCCTGCTGCTGCTGCTGCCAACTCCAGGGTGTGAATCATCCAATTTTTGGGCTCCTGAAGCCAACTCCAGTGTATCTTTAAAGTAACTTTGAAGGAAACCTGCCCCTTCAAAGTACTCAGCTGGAGACCAGAGTCCAGCCCCGATTGAAGAAAAGCCAAAATTCTCGAAACAGAAAAGATCCGACAGGGCAAAGATCTAGCCTCACACCAATCAATATAAGATCTCCAAGTCCTATAGTAGATGGTAGAAGAGGACCTCTTCCTGGCACTAATAAGAGTCTGAATAACAGAATCCGAAAGACCTTCCTCCTTCAAGATGCAGGTTTCAGCAGCCAGGCCATCAAACCCAGCGTTGGTAAGTTGGGGTAACGTAGTTGACCCTGTGTGAGAAGATCCGGCCGAAGAGGCAGATCGAACTGATCCACCGCCAGACGAACGATGTCTGCGAACCACACCCGCCTTGACCACCTTGGGGCCACGAGAATGGCGGGAACCCCTTCCAGGGCCAGCTTTCGCAACACCTTGCTTAGCATGGGAATCGGAGGAAACAGATAAAGGAACCCCAGGTCCCCCCAGCTCAGAGACATGGCATCCACCGCCAGAGCCAAAGGATCCTGAGAGAGCGACACGAATGTCGGAAGCTTGTAATTGTGACGAGAGGCAAACAGATCCACCTCCGGTGTCCCCCACCGAAGACAAAGAGACCGAAACACCTGGGGATGAAGCGACCATTCCCCCCCGGCGGGAAGAGCACCTGCTCGGAAAGTCCACCTCCGTGTTTTCCACTCCCGGAATGTACACTGCCGAGATGCAAGGGACATGGACCTCTGCCCAGGCTAGGATCAGACACACCTCTCTGAGGGCACTCTGACTGCGAGTCCTTCCCTGGTGATTGATGTAAGCAACCGCCGTCCGATTGTCTGACCGAACCTGAACCGGCAGGCCATGTAAATGCTGTGTCAAGTGAGACAGAACCAACCTGATGGCTCTCAGCTCCAGAACGTTGATGGGCAAGTGGGCCTCCTGAGGACCCCACCGCCCCCGGAACTGAAGATCCTTCCAGAAAACTCCCCATCCCGACAAACTGGCGTCCGTGGTGACAGTTTCCCAAAGAGGCGTCAGAAAAGACCTGCCCCTCAAGAGATTGTCCGAGACCATCCACCACTGAAGAGACTGCCGAACCCGGGAGGACATCTGGAAGGACCGATCCAACGACCTCGGTCGCCGGTCCCAAGACGCCAACAGATGAAGCTGAAGTGTCCTCGTGTGAAACTGAGCAAAGGGAACTGCCTCGAAAGAAGCTACCATCAACCCCACCAATCTCATCCCTAGCCGGATGGACGGACAAGGATTGGAAAGAAGAAGCTGCGCCAATTCCTGAATCAAGAGAACCTTGGGCTGAGGCAGAAACAAGACAAGAATCCAAGGACATTCCCAGGAAGGACACCACCCTGGCCGGAGCGAGGGAGGACTTGGGGTAGTTGATCACCCAGCCGAAACTCTCCAGAGTGGATACCACCGTCCTGGTGTCCGTCTTCGATTGACTGAAGGAAGGAGCCATGATGAGAAGGTCGTCCAGATAAGGCACAATGCGAATCCCCTGAGCTCTGAGAAGGGCCATCACGCCCGCCAACACCTTGGTGAACACTCTTGGAGCCGAGGTAAGGCCGAACGGAAGAGCCACAAATTGATAATGCCGATCTTCCACCAGAAAGCGAAGAAACCTTTGATGAGCCGGAAAGATAGGAACATGAAGGTAGGCATCCTTGATGTCTATGGACGTCATGAAGTCCCCCTGCCGAAGATAATTGATGGCAGAGCTCAGAGTTTCCATGCAAAACTTCCGGGGACGAATAAACCTGTTGAGGAACTTCAGATCCAGGATGGGACGAACCGACCCGTCCTTCTTGGGCACTGTGAAAAGAATGGAATAATACCTGAGGCCCACCTCCGAGGGAGGAACCGGACAGATGACTGCATTTCCAGAAGATTCCTCACCGCCACCAGGAGCCCCTGCGCGGCCAAAGGATCCGAGGGCACACGAGACCTGAAAAATCTTGGAGGAAGTCGGGACACGAACTCCAGCTTGTAACCGGCCGACACCACCTCCCGGATCCACCTGTTCGAGACCGCCTGGTCCCACACCAGGGAAAAGTGTCGCAACCGTCCCCCCACCCACAAGGGTGAGGGCGCCCCCTCATTGCTGAGCGGGCTTGGCAGCTGGTTTGGGTTTGGCACCCCAGGAGTGACTGGGACAGCCACGGCCTCTACCCCTGTTCCAGCTTGCACCCCTGGAGGCCGAAAAGACCGCACCTCTGCCAGCTCTGGCTCCCCGAAAGGAGGGGTTAAAAGAAGCCGCCCCCCGAAAGGAACGACGTAGTTTTTTGTGCTGAGGAAATTTACCTCCCTTGGCAACCGAATCCAATTTCTCACCAAACAAGCGCAAACCCAAAAAGGGAAGAGCTGTAAGCGACTTTTTAAAATTAAAGTCAGCAGTCCATTGCCGCAACCACACCGACCGTCGGATAGCCACCAACAAAGCCGTGGTCCTACTACACATCACCATGGCGTCATCCTGAGCGGCAAGGACAAGCGAAACAAAGGACTCACAACGCTTGAGAGCAACAAACTCTTCACAAGTAGGATCAAGGCCCGCAAATAAACCCCTGACAATGGACCTAACCGCCAACAACAAAAGTGCCGAAGCACAAACAGGCCTCAAAGCCGAACCCGCACTGACAAAACCGTGGCGAGCCAGCTGGTCAATCCGGCGATCCTCGCCATCCTTAAGGGTAGTAGTGTCAGGAGAATGCAACACGGCCATGTTAGCCAGCCCCAAAACCGGGGCATCAACCTCGGGAGGAAAAGACCAACGCTTCACCAAGTCCGCCGGAAAAGGATACTTCTTATCCCAACTCGGCGGAACACCAACAAGACGCGTAGGCTGCTCCCACTCTTTAAGGATGACATTCTCAAAATGTCGTTGACTGGGAAACTCCAAACGCGGCTTGGCCCTTAGGCGGGGGAGCCGCCTCAGGAGGGTCTAAAGCTAAAACTTCAAACATTTGAGCCAATATCGAAGAGGGGTCACAGACCACCCCCGCAGCCTGGTCATCCTCAGTACCAAACAACTGCTGGACATCAGGATCGTCCGATTCCTCAAAGATCTCCCCCTCTTCAGCCGGGGGGTAATCGGACCAGTCCAATGCCTCAACAACATCAACATCTGGGTCCGGCGGAGTAGGGGAAAGGTGCTTCCGCTTAGCCGGAGCCTTCTGAGCAACCACAGCAGAAAACATTTTCTCAAGGCTGGTCAACCGGGCGCAGACCTCGGATTGCGAATCCCCACCCATGACAACGTCACACGGGATCCGGAACAGGCGGGGAGGAGTAGGAGATGACACGGGCGGTGAGGAGCCAGAAACCGGAGTACCGGGAGCGGGGGATGATGTCATTATCAGAGACATCAACCCCCACACAGCCTGGATGGCCCCGAAGGGCCGTTTCCGGTATCCTTGGTAGCCTCCATATGGTGAAATTCTGGTATTCGCAATTACCCAGGAATTTATGCCGTATGCGACCCGGGATGCCCCTTTAATGTCCCGGTAGTGGGAGGATTTGCAATATATAATATATAGTTTTTGGAATGGACAAGACCCCACTAGCCAGGTATCTAAGACCGGGATACCCCTTCAGCACGGGATCCCAGGATCTGCAACGGAAAGGACAACAGTCACTCCATAGCAAGGAATAAACAAGCATGCATCAGTACATAAATAAAATGGAAATACAAGCACAGTCAAAGATACACTGGAAAAAAAAAAAAAAATATATATATATATATATATATATATATATACACACACACACACACAAGCGCAAATGAACCAGCTGCAGTGCAGTGCGTAAATCAAGCAATCAATTATTTGCTGTTAGGTAAAACCAGAAAAACCCCAGTCCTTGAGGGGGTACTGGCAGACGCGCCCTGACATAAGTAGCGCATGTGAACATACTCCAAAAAGCATAAGCAAGTGAAAAGCAGCCCATGATGCATACCACCTTAAATAGAATACAAGGAACTACCTTAAAAAGCCGAACTCGCAATATGGCGGCGCCGAATACAGCCACGGCAGCCACTATCCGTCCCTCAGACAGGAACGAGGAGGAAGGAAGGAAGGAGAAGAAGGGCGAGCCGACCCAAGCGCTCCGGCCCCGCCCCCCTTCCAAGAATCAGCACAGCGCGGGCCACGCGAGACGCGGCCCCGCCCCCCCCCCCCTCCTGAAGTAAAAAGCTGCCTATAAGCAGCGGGCGCCAAAAGGACATGGCGCCCGACTCCGCAGCCACCAGGAGCTCACCAGAGCCCCAGCACAAAAAAGGGGAACCGGTCAGACAGGCGGGCCGGCGACACGCACGCCGCCCGGCCCCGCCCCCCACCGACTGCGCCAGTCGAAATAACCACCGGAGGTGGAGAAGCTCACATTCATACACATACCAAGCACACAAACGCAGACCCCCCCCCTTCCCTTACTAGCTCAGGACGAAGGGACCAAGCGGGGAAGGGAGGCATCACCAAGGGTGAAAAAGGGATGGGGCATCCCAAATCCAGATCACCAGGCCGGATAACCGCGTTGCCCCATAGTATGGGGTCTAGCGGAGGAGCTAATCTCCTAGGCACCTTAGGGTGCCGTCTACCCTTGCCCGGCCAGCAGCCTAGGCTGGGAGGCTTCACAATTAGGGCAAACAAAACAAAGCCGAGCAGAAATAGACCGGAAGGGGGGCCGGGGTGTTACCCCGGCTACCTGCAAGCAGGAGACTTCATTCTTCTGTCTTGTCGCCATCTTGCAGAGAAGAACACTGGGATAAGTGGGAGGTCCCAGGTATGTATAGACCGGGAGGGGCTCATTTTTTTCAAGACTTCTCTGCAACGTCGCCACCTGCAGGTGGGTATACCCAAGTGTAATTATTAAAGTTTGAAGCGGGGTGTGTGACATACTTAGAATAACACAGTGGTTCCGGGTGGCAGATGAGGCTCAGACGAAAAAAAAAAGCTTCTGAATAGAGAAGAAGCTAAGAAAATCCAAGGGACGAAAAAACTTTCTCCCTTGGATGGTCGAGCACTGGGCGTAAGGGGGAATGGGGTAGGGAGGGACACATACCATGAGTTAGATACGAAAAAGAAAGAAAGGGGAAAAAATATATAAAAAAAAAAAGGGAAAGGGAGGAGGGAAGAAAGAAGGGGGAAAAGAAAGAAGGAATAAAGAGAAGAAGGGGAGGGGACAGAGAAGATGGGGGGGAGGAGAGAAAGGAAAAGGAAGAAAATTCTCTCACTTCTCTGGTATCCCAAGCACCTAGTGAGAACACCTTTACCAACCCACGATGGATAATAGATCAATACGAATATGTACATTTAATGTACGAGGGGCTAACAGCCCCCAGAAAAGATGCAATATTGTAAAAGAATTAGAAAGGTTAAAAATAGACATAGCTCTACTCCAAGAGACCCATTTCAAAAGCAATAAAGAACCATATAAAGCATTTAGCGACTTTGGAGACATGATATCTAACTTATACTCTCAAAAAAACATGAGGGGTAGCCATTCTCTTCAACAAGAGATGTCAGCATGACATAGTATCTAATTATATGGATGACCAAGCTAGAACTATAATCACTACAGTAAAAATCCAAGGGCAAATGCTCACGATCGCCAATACATATGCTCCAATTCAAGGACAGCCTAAATATATAATAAACGTAGCAAAATAAAATAGGCCAACTAAAAAAAGGTATACTAATCTGGGCAGGAGATTTTAATCTCATAGCCAATTCTGAACTCGACTCAACCGGTGTAAAGAGAAAACATACCGCCTTAATCACAAACAGCTATATATGGGAACATTTTAAAAGACTCGATTTAGTAGACGTTTGGCGTATACTACACTCGACAGACAAAGATTATACATGCTACAACAGGGCTCAGAACACCTACTCCAGACTAGACTTTTGCTTTATTAAACAAAACCTACAAAATGTCCCACAATGTAAAATCGAACCTTTTCTGATCACGAGACTGTTACTATGACAATGAACATCAGAAATCAGACATACACCCCATATCAGTGGAAAATGAACATGTTAGACTCGAAAGAAGACTAACAAGATAAAAAAAGGAGTTGAAAGACTATTTCGAGACCAATAATTCAGACAAAGTTACAACAAGTACTATATGGGAAGCACACAAAAGTTATATTCAAGGTATTTGCATAGCCATCACTGCAAATAACAGAAGAATTAACCAACAAAAGGTTAAAATTTTAAATGGAAAAATTGAGGACTAGAAACCACCTACCAGGAAGTAATGAGGACCAGGGCAGTGCTTAAAGATCTTATAAGCCCAAAAGAGACTAGAACAGAAAAACTAAAGACTACACGAACAGAATACTAGCGGAAAACGTATGTCAGACATGACCAGAGATAACAGGGCTGAAAATTTCATTGAAAAAATTATAGATGAATATGACATGGTTCATTACACAACTGAGGAAATAAGAAACACCTTCTATCGGTTCTATCAGAAAATGTATAAGATAAGGTAGCAGAACCAAAAATAAAAAACTATGATTCAATCTTCAAAGATACAAACTCTGAAAAAATACCAGAAGGGCTCAGAGAAAGATTAAAGCAGCCTTTTGATATTAAAGAAATAATCGGGGCAATAAAAAATCGAAAAAAATGGAAAATCTGCAGGGAGCGACTGTTTCCCCGCAGAATATTATAAATCCTTTACAACTGACCTGGCTCCACACTTACTGGAACTATTTAACGCACTAGGTAAAAGCGCACGACCAAGTACACATATGAATAACGCTGTTATAAAAATAATCCCTAAGCCTGACAAAGACCTATCTAAATGTGCTAATTACAGACCCATTTCACTGATGTCGATCTTAAGATATTTGCTACAGCAATTTGCGTCTTGAGGAAGTTATGCCATACATCATTTCCCCAAACCAGGCAGGTTTTATGCCTAAAAGAGGTATACACCTAGTATGCAATCCTAGTAGCACTAGACACTAAGAAGGTGTTTGATTGGGTTTCATGGGGATTCCTAGAAGCTTCACTCATACGGACTGGCTTAGGCACGGAATATATTAGTAAGATAATGAGCCTCTACAAAAATCAGAACGCTCAAAAAACCATAAATGGCACATTAACAAAACCCTTTCAGATTAAAAATGGAACAAGACAAGAATGCCCTCTATCTCAGTCACTATTCAATATATACTTAGAAACCCTAATCCGAAAAATTAACACCGACCCCAAGATCAGGGGAGTAGGAAAAGGCATCAATATGATAAAAGCCTTAGCGTATGCAGATGACATCCTGCTATTCCTAGAAAATTCTAAGGATTCCCTACAGAGATGCTTACAGATACTAGAAACTTTCGGTCAATACTCCAACTTCAAATTAAACATCGAAAAATCGATAATCATGCCCTTAAATATGTCCCAGGCAGAAACACATGAACTCCAACGAATCAAAGAAAAATGCATTAAATATCTATTAAGTTAACAAATCATCCAAAGCAATTGCTGGAGGCAAACTACACCCCTTTTATTCGCCAGTTAAAAGAATGCACAAAACAAATGGAGCAAAATTCCATTGAACATCATGGGCAGAATAACGCTAATAAAAATGTTTTTCCTCCCAAAACTAATATCTTTACCAAGCACTACCAATAGCTATAACTGAGAAATATTTCCTTGAACTAGCCAGAATCTCGACCAAATTTATATGGCGAGGCAAAAAACATAAAACAAAATACAATTACCTAGCCCGCCCTCCAGAACAAGGCGGTCTAGGCACCCCTGACTTTAGATTATATCACCAAGCGGCTCATGTACAAAGAATATTTCGATGGAAGCAGCAGTCGCACAAAGAAGATTGGGCACAAAAAGAGCTAAACTCGATTGAAATAGACGAGGTATTTTCCTTAAACCCTAAAACACTGACCGATATCACCAGACGCACTTCGCACCCTTTCACACTGCCCACAATTAACACTCTAAAGATACTCATACTTAACCAGGCTCTATCCCCACACCCACAAGGTCTCATAAGTTTAGACAAAACCAATGCAAAGGAAGCAGAAAAAGGAACACAACACACAAACCCACAGCTCACAAAAAATTACATCTGAGTGCAAGATTTCTGGTCCAAAAGAAATAGACCTAGACTTATTATACCCTAAAGATCGATCGGAAAAGGATATGAACACCTTCTTGAAAGTTAGTAAAATATGCAATATACTAAGAAATAATAAAAAAAACAGATATCCTAACACCACTAACTAGCTTTCAAATATTTTTTCTTCGGGAACCCCCCCCAAAACAGCTGAATATATACTATAAAACACTGTTCGATTATAACAGAAATATAGATGGCAAACCAGACTCATAAAAAAAAATGGGAGCAAGACATCAAAAAATTAATAACTCACACAGAATGGCCAAATATATATAAGAAAAACCCACTTATACAATCAACAACGTTAAGCATCTTCGATTTTAAGTTCTTAACAAGATACTATTTAACCTCTGATCATAATAAAAAGATGGCCCCCTTTCCTTGTTGGTGGTTCGGTCTACACCAAGCAACAGTGATGCACATTTGGTGGGAATGCAAACATATTAAACACTTATGGAAGGATGTAGCAGATCTCATCAAGACTAAGGATGGAACAATCATACCATTAAATAATTCCAAAATCCTCCTAAATATCGAAAAGACAAATCCACCTGTAGCAAAGGAGACTCTGATAAACCTTATCCTGTTAGGTACTAAATATCATATTGTCAAATTCTGGCAAAAGCCAAACCCCCCAACCATAGACACTTGGATACAAGGGATGTTAGGCGTTCTAGAAATAGAAATTGCCGTAACCAAGCAGGAAGATAAGAAGAAGCAGTTTGAACGTCTTAGTAAGATGCTAAAAGAAAACCTTACTCAGAAGCTTTACTCAAACCCTACTATTAGCTAACCATGGTATTAGGGAGGGAGGCAGAGGGTGGTAGGTGGGGCTCGAAGATAGGGAGGGGAAAAGGGGATGGGGAAGGGAGGGGGGGGAGGGAAAGAAAATCTATTCTATGGATACAATATTTTCCCACAATCACAATTAGTGCTTGAAAACTGACCCGCAATGATGCTGATATGATCTCGTGTACAAGATGAATCCGGTATGATTTAGAGTGGGGAAAAAAAAAAGATGTATGCCCTTATTACTGCCTGTCTAATTCATCAGCTGATGGTAGACCCTTCTGCAGCCCCTCACATATAATAAGGAGTCAGACTTGGACGCCTGTGTAGCGGAGAAATAATATTTAAGCCGGACCTTCAGCGTGGTTGAATGAAAAGCCCAAACCCTTAAAAAACTATTCCCCAACATCTAAAATTAATATATTTTAAGTTTTTAGTCACTTATTCTTTTCTCCCCTGGGCTGCAACGCTGTTTAGGGCTCTAGGATACGGGCGCCGCCATCTTGACTTAGAAGCATCACTCATACTGAGGAGAGCGAGATAAAGTACAGGGAGCGGGGTTATAGCTGTACTTTGCTCAGAAAGAGCAGAGCTGGGGTCAGGGAAAGGACAGCAATCCCATAATGCAGAGCAACACAGTCAGAAGACACTTCCTGTTTGCAGGCTGACTGAAGTCCCATGAGCAGCCATCTTGGATTTTTAAAGGCTCATAACATGCAGTAGATGAGGTAGGATGATTTCTAATGTGAGCAATCTGTATGTACAGGGTGTGGGAAACATATAAGATATGTTCTTTTTCAGGGTGAAGGTCCCCTTTAGGGGTCCTTACTCTGTCCAGGAAGTGAAGAACCCTCTCCTTATGGTTGACCGCAGCAGGACATAAAGAAAGTAAAACCACTCTATAAGATGAAAACCACAAAAATCCTGCTTAAAACTAAAGAAAGCCTTGTTCTTATGCAAAAGTTATGCAAGTTGTCCACTCCTGGTATGTGAATCGCCGAAATACATGGGGGACATGCTTCTCGGCCCACAGAAATATCTGGCTCACCTCAAGAGCCCTCTTGCTCCTGGTGCCCCCCTGGTGGTTGATATATGCCATCAGGTTGTCGATCTGAATCCCGACAGGGTGACATCTCAGATTGGAAGTCCAATGGGACTTTATGGGACGTTTGCTCTCCCCCGATCCCCACTGTCCCTGGATCGTCTGTGACCCCATGACACCCCCCAACCAGTTAAGCTGGCATCCGTGGTGACTTTCTTCCATTGAACTGGAAGAAAAGATCTGCTCACCTGAAGATGCTGAGGATTCAGCTACCACATTAGGGACTGCATGTGTCATGAAGAAGGAATGATGAGTTTCCATGGTCCGATCCCAGATCAGGAGCAATTCAATCTGCAGTGGTCTTGTGTGAAACTGCAAAAGGCACTGCCTCGAAGCAGGTCACCATCGGGCCCAGCAAATGCATTTCCTGACAAAGTGACTTGAAGAGAGAGTCTCTTTTGTTCCGAAAGAAATACCTTGGCCTGAGTGGTGTCTAATGTCATTCCCAGGAAAGAGAACTTCAGAGGGAATGATATGTGACTTTGGATAGTTGACTATCCAGCCAAATTTTGTTGTTGATAAGATAAGAGTTGATAAGACAGATTCTGTATTCCTCTGGGCCTCCTGAAAGGATGGAGCCTAGATCAACAGATCATCTAAGTAAGGGATTATCTGTATTCCATGGTTTCTTAAAAGTGCCATGAAACCGGCCAACACCTTGGTAAATACTCTTGGGGCTGAAGACAGGCCAGAGGGCAGAGCCACAAAGTGAGGGTTTAGGCTGTCTACTGCAAAGCGCAAATATTTTTGATGACCTGGGAAGAAAGGGATATGTAGCTACACACCCTTTATATCCACTGCGGTCATAAATTCTCCTGGCTAAAGCGTCATGACTGTGGACCTTGAGGATTCCATGCAAACCTGTTGAGGCCCTCGAGATCTAATATTAGGCGCGCAGAACAGTCCTTCTTGGGAATTATGAACAAATTGGAATAAAACCTGTGACCTCTCTCTAAAGGGGGACATGACTCCAATAGATGGGCTACAGCGGATATCAATGCTTTTGTTTTCTCTGCAATTTGATCTTGTAACCTGAGGAAATAACCTCCTCTATCCAAACATCTGTCACATGAAGCCTCCAAATGGGATCAAAATGCAGAAGGCGTCCCCCCACTTGCAGGGATGGGGGTGTCCACTCGTGCCTGAGGGGGCTTAGGAGGGGGTTTTGCCTTACCACAACAAAAAGGTTTATTGGTTTATTCCAGAAGTCTCTTTAGTATCCCAAGGAGAAGGAACCTGTACCCCCATGAAAGGGCCGAGAATTGGAAGACTTGCATAAAAAGGGGTTAGCCTTCTTTACCATATCATCCAAACGCTCCTGAACAGACGCCCTCCCCAGGAAGGGGGGTCCCGGCAGGGTCCTCTTTGAAATTGGGTTTGCTGACTATTGCTTGAGCAATAATGAACGCCTTAGAGCCACTAGCAGAGCTATGCCTCTAGCGCTCAACTATATCATCCATAGAATAAAGTACTTGTTAATCTCCATACTGGTCTTAATCAACTGGAAACATACACTCTGTGACCTGAACAAGTCTGAGAATCCAGTTGTATTAACAACCTGCTGCTTGCCAAAGTTGCTATAGATGCAGCACAGGCTGGCCTCAAAGCCGAACCTACCATGGGAAAAATACAATTCTGTGATTACTCACCTGTAGAATTGG
Source organism: Gastrophryne carolinensis (assembly GCA_027917425.1). Lineage (NCBI taxonomy): Eukaryota > Metazoa > Chordata > Amphibia > Anura > Microhylidae > Gastrophryne > Gastrophryne carolinensis. The sequence goes on from CM051236.1 coordinate 271,455,699, forward strand.
TATTATACGTATACAGCACATCCTGTTCCAGAATATTCCTTACTCCTGGGTAATACATTCACAAGATGGCGCAGGACTGCAGAAAACAGCTTGTGGCTCCTCCCGGCCCTATATAAGTCAGGGACCTCCCACAAATTCCCCAGTATTGACAAGCAGTTAACAAGAAGCCGGGAGAACAATAATAACAGGAATTCAAAAATGAACATATGAACAATCACCATACAGAGGTTACTAAGAGAAATGATAACAAGGGTGGGATGGAACAGGACGTGCTGTATACATATAATACCAATTCTACAGGTGAGTAATCACAGAATTGTATTATTCGAAGTATACAGCATGTCCTGTTCCAGAATATTCCTTACTCCTGGGACATCCAATAGCAGTGTCCGTAAGGTAGGGTGGGAGCCCCAAAAAGTAACAGCGGGCAGTTTAAACCACTGCAGCCTGCAGAACTTTGCGACCAAAAGCAGCATCAGCTAAGGCCCTAACATCAACCTTGTAAAACTTGGAAAAAGTATGAACAGAAGACCAAGTGGCGGCCTTGCAAACTTGTTCAACAGAAGCTTAGTGCTGAAAAGCCCAAGAGGCACCAATAGCACGAGTAGAATGAGCAGTAAGGCGGAAGGGAGGCTCCTTCCCCTTAGCAGAGTAGGCCTGTACCACAGCCTGGCAGATCCACTTGCTGATAGTGGACATAGCTGGAGCCAGACCCTTCTTAGATCCAGACGGGAGCACAAAAAGAGCATCAGTGTTCCTGAAGTATTCAGTAGCCACCAAATAGAGTCCTGACCACATCCAGAGAGTGTAAAACCCGCTCCTTAGGGTTACTAGGATTAGGGCATAGAGAAGGCTCTACTGGTTCCGGGTTTAGGCTACTCCCAGCTATCGCATAACATGCCTTTGACCATAACCACACTTGTTTATTGCAAAAACTATTTTATTTGTGTACAATAGGTTTAAAAAAGATTTTTCTCATAAAAATCTCAAAAAAAAAGTTTTGTGATCAAACAATTTTACAATCCATAAATATATACATCCATTACATCTATGCTTTAGACATTCAATGGTATATGTACATTACATGCTCCCCTCTAGGTTCTTTGTGGGTCCAATATTTCATTGTGCACCCTTTTGGGTCTGCCGCTCTGGATTTTTCAATGCCCTGATAGAGAAGGGAGCAGTGCAAATCTGTTAGTTTTCTATTTGCATAATATATGCTTGTTTATGTAGTATATTATACAGGACAAGATTAAAATGTATATATACCTTGTAGGGTGAATCCAAATAATTTTTTCTTTTTGGCAATTGGATATGTTGCCGATTCAATACATATATGTGCAGACACAGATTTATATTTTTCTCTTTCCCGAGAGGAACTTGGGAAGGCACCGTTATTTATATAAATATCTGTTCAATGCTGGCCCTTTAAAAGAGGCAATGTGCTGCTTTATGTAGTATTCCAGACAGAGTAGTAATTCTATCCCCAACATTTAAAATAGAAAGGCAGAATACGTTTTAATGTCACATTACCTTGTAGTAGTGACAAGTGGATTTCATAGGTAGCCAGTTAAAAAGAATTTGGGCTGAAATTACACCACAATAGGGAAGTTTGTCAATGTATTAGCCTTATTGCATGGCAGTTTCATATGCAATATATGAGAGCCCGACTATACCTTATATGCGCGATGTGCTTCACTGCAGATACATAGCGTAGGTGTACCTCCACAGTTATCCCCGCTCTCATCGGGGTTACGTTTGTATTGACTGATGCCCGTGCTCGTCGGTCTAGGGGCCCACCTTGCTGCCACTCCGGTGACGTTTATGTGCCTTCCAGGACCCTGGAACGCAAGCAACGCCCATCCCGTCAAAACTGGATGTCTCGTTGCCGGCTCCATTTTGCTGGAGCCCGGCCAGCACATGGACTGAATTTCCTCACTGCCGATTTTATCTCCATTCATTAAGACAGAGTTGTATCTATGTAATAATTGATGCATGTCATTATTCATGAGTTTTGGTTATCATGAAGGGACTTAATAAATGTAAAAGTGAATTTCATAATTATTGGCCTCTATGCATGAATATGTGTTCTTATTTATAGGCTATTGCCTGTGCGCTACATCTATATTCTTGATAATTACATTTTATGAATAGTGTTTAATACATTTGGTACTTAGTCACTATTTTAATACAATCCATGTCTGTACCTCTTCCAAAAAAGGGCCATTGTTGCACTGCAATAAGAGAATGAAAATACGGCCGTTAGGCCATTTCTATAATGCTAAGTCAAAACAGGATTGTATAATGACAGGATTAGTCCATGTATCTAACACGTATTTACTAAATGGCCACTATATAACTTAGGGAGGAAAGGGAGAAGGAAATTCAGTCTTTCTGAACCTACAGAGGTAATGCTGTCTTCTAGGTAAAGCTGTGACTCATAAACCCTATGGTGTTGTGGTCTCAGCAAATCAGAACTATAATGCGGTGCCTATCCAGATTCCTCAGGGTTTACAAAATCAAATTACTATTTTTCAAGCATGTTCCAATACACATGTTTTCTTATGCTAGTATATTGGGATATGTCTTATTGTTCTCCTATTGTGATTTCTTTAATGTTTGACTAGTGAGAATTTTGTCAATTTCTTCCTCCTTTCCCCTTTTCCCCCACTGTGGGGCGTTCTGGATTTACAGAAATGGGGCAAAGCTGAGAGAGTCATTCAGTCCCGGAAATCGGGATGCCCCAAGTCTGTAGATCCAGCCCGCCTCAACCTGTAAAGTCAGTTTTTGAATATCTCCTCCTCGTTGGGAATTGTGTATCCCATCTAGTCCCTGAAATCTTAGAGAGCTGGGATTTTTGTTATGGTAAAGTGCAAAGTGGCGGGCTACCGGTGTTTTTTGATTACCCGTTTTTATATTATATTGGTGTTCGTATATGCGTCGCCTAAATTGGCGGTTCGTTTTTCCTATGTAAAAGCAACCGCAGTCGCATGCCCGTAAATAGATGATGCGTCATAGAGAAGGCAAAACAATGTCCTGATTGAGATGAAAAGCAGATACAACCTTAGGCAGAAAATCTGGCTTAAAACACCACCTTGTCCTGGTGTCTCTCAAAGTAAGGGGGTTTGATGGAAAGCGCCCCCAACTCAGAAACACGCCACCAAAAAGACTACCTTAAGAGTCAAAATGGACAAAGGGGCCTCACGCAAAGGCTCAAAGGGAGACCCCTGCAAGGCAGATAAGACTAAGTTCAAATTCCAGACTGGTAACATAGGCTTACGTGGAAGACGCACGTGAGTAACCCCCCTGGAAGAAGGTCGTGACCAGACGATGGGGAGCAAAGGATCTTTGGAAGAAAATGGCCAAAGCAGAAACATGACCTTTGAGGGTACTAAGTTGAAGACCCAAATCCAAACCATGTTGCAGGAATTCCAGAATCCTAGGGATAGAAAACACCCTACAGGGAAGCGACTTAGACTCACACCAGACAATGTAAGCATGCCAGGCCCTATAGTAGATGGATGACGAAGACTTCTTCCTAGCCCGAATCATGGTATTAACAACAGAGGCAGGCAGCCCCTTTTCCATCAGGATGGAGGTTTCAGCAGCCAGGCCGTCAAAGCCAGCGTTTGTAAATTGGGATGGTGTAGCTGCCCCTGAGTGAGCAGGTCTGGATCCTTGGGCAGAGTATACTGATCTACTGCCAACTGCACAACGTCTGCGAACCACACACTTCTTGGCCAACAGGGAGCCACCAGAATGGTTGGCACCCCTTTCTGCGCAATCTTGCACAGCACCTTGCCCAGCAGAGGAAAAGGAGGGAACACATAGAGAAGCTGAAAGCTCTTCCAAGACATTGCTAGTGCATCCATGGCCAAGGCCAGAGGGTCCTGGGACAGAGAGACAAAGACTGGAAGCTTGTGATTGTGACGGGACGCAAACAGATCCACATCTGGCTGACCCAAGTGGTGGCACAGGGAGCAAAACACCCTGCTGCTGAGGGACCATTCTCCCAGACGAGAGGTCCCCCTGCTGAGGGAGTCTGCCTCCAGATTCTCCACCCCCGGGATGTACACAGCTGAGATGCAGGGAACATCCTCCTCCGCCCAAGACCGTATCAGGGACACTATGTCCCTCCCTAATGATTGATGTGGTCATTCGGCGTCTGGTTGTCCGAGCGGACCTGAACCGCCTGACCCCAAAGGTGTGGAGTCAATTGGGCGAGAACCAACCTTATCGCCCTCAATTCCAGAACGTTGATAGGGGTGTGGGCCTCCTGAGGGCCCCACTGACCCTGGAATTTCAGGGATTTCCAGAAGCCCCCCCATCTGCCCACCAACAGGTTTCTTGAGTCCAGCCACCACGAGAGAGACAGTCTGGCCAGGGGGGACAGAACCAACACCTGATCCAGTTACAGAGGGTCCTGATCCCAAACTGACAAGAGGGGAAGTTGAAGAGGTCTCATGTGAAACTGAGCGCATGGAACCACCTCGAAGCAAGACACCATCAGGCCCACTAGCTGCATCCCCTGCCGGATGGAGGGATGAGGGCAAGACATAAGGAACCTGGCTTGGGCCTGAAGACTCTCCACCTTCTGCTGAGGGAGAACAATCTTGACCTGAGATGTATCCAGAGTCATGCCCAGAAAGGACCTCACCATTGACGGTGACAGGAAAAACGTGGGGTGGTTGATCACCCAGCCGAAGGACTCCAGTGTGGACGCCACCAGCTGAGTATCCAGCTCGGCCTGCTGGAGAGATTGAGACATGATGAGAATGTCGTCTAAGTAAGGAAGGATGCGAATGCCCTGAGATCTCAGCAGAGCCAGTACGCCCGCCAGTACCTTGGTGAATACCCTGGGAGCCGAGGTGATACCGAAAGGCAAAGCCACAAATTGATAGTGCTGATCCTCCAGAGCGAACCTGAGGAATCTCTGATGGCCTGGAAAGATTGGTACATGAAGGTAAGCGTCCTTGATGTCTACAGAGGTAATGAAGTCACCCGGGCGTAGTGAATTGACAGCTGAGCACAGAGTCTCCATGCGAAAGTGTTTGAACCTGACAAATTTGTTGAGGCACTTTAAATCCAGGATGGGCCTGATGGACCCGTCTTTTTTGGGAACAGTGAAAAGATTGGAACAGTAGCCTCTACCCCTTTCCCTCAAAGGCACCTGGCAGATCACCCCCAACTCCAGAAGATTTTGGACAGCAAGGCACAGACCCTGAGCTGACAGGGGGTTCTGAGCCATCCGGGATGTGATGAATCTTGGGGGCGGCCAGGCTGCAAAATCTATCTTGTAACCGGGAGGACACTACCTCCTGAATCCACCGGTCTGAGACATGAAGCCTCCAGACGTGAGCAAAGAGCCAAAGCCATCCCCCCACCCGGATGGGTGAGGGCGCCCCTTCATGCCTGAGGAGGCTTGGGTGAGGATTTTGGCTTAGGACCCCAGGAGAGGCCAGGACGTCTACGTCCTCTGCCCCTTCCCCAGTGATCTCCGCGGGCCCCAGTAAAGGAGACTCCTCGGCCAGGTCTGGAACCACAGAAGGATGGGAGAAGGGCACCCATCCCCCGAAAGGACTGGGAAGGCCTTCTACATTGAGGTAACCTACCGCCCCAGGCAAACAAATCCAAGGGTTCACCAATAAGGCGCAGGCCCTTGAAAGGGAAACCAGTAAGAGCCTTCTTAGCAGCATTATCAGCTACCCACTGATGTAGCCAGACAGAGCGGCGTATAGCCACCAACAGGGCAGAAGTTCTACCACATATTCTAATGGCATCATCCATAGCAGACAGGACATATGCAACAAATTCATAGCAAAGCAGGAGAGATCTATACTCTTCTCCTCCCGCGTCATCAGAGATCTAAGAGAATCTTAAGCAAACCATTAATAGCAATAGCTGTAATGGCAGAGGCACAAACCGGGCGTAGCGCGGTACCCACACAGGCAAAGGCATGGCAAGCCAGCTGGTCCATACGCGCCGGTCCTCACCATCCCTCAGGGTAGTAGTGTCAAGAGAATGCATGACAGATGTATTGGACAGCCCCAGAACGGGCACGTCCACCTCGGGAGGACATGACCAACGCTTAATCACATCAGCAGGAAAGGGATATCTTTTGTCCCAACTCTTGGGCACCCCTGGCAGCTTACTAGGGCGCTCCCATTCTTTGAGCACCAGATTATTAAAGTGAGACTGCTCAGGGAATTCCAAACATGGTTTAACCGTATGAAAGAGCTCACCCTGCTGCTGTGGAGCCACGGCAGGGGAAATACAGAGCACTTCAAAAATATGAGCCAAAAGCCTGTCAGTGTCATCTGAGGACCATAGATCTTCCCCAAAGGGAGACCCTGTACCACCATAAACCCTAGGCTGCTCCTCAGATGATTCTGAATCAGAGAACAATTCCCCCTCCTACAGGGGGGAATAACCAGTAGTGTCAAAAATTCTCAGTTTCCACAGGAAAGAGAATGACGGCAGGAGATAAATGCTGCTTCTTAGCAGAAGCCTTACGCGAGGCAGACCCAGCAATGTTTCTCAATGCTGGCCACCCGTGCAGCCAAATCAGGCTGAGACTCCCCACTGGTATCCTCCTCGTAGGGGGTCATATGCAGGCCTGGGGGGGGTAGGTGAAGCCCGAGGGGGCGCAGGCCCAGCAACAGGTAACCCAGACTGCAGTGCAAGTACCTGCTGGGCGCAGGATACACATACCCTGACATCACCGATTGCGGATACCCCACACACAACACATAGCCGGGCTTGTCCCGAAGGAACCCCAGGCTCATTATCCCCAGAAGCCTCCATATGGTGATTTGAAAGGCACAGTAGGCCAGTAAGGGTTAATGCTAAAGAGCTACCCGGGATGCCCCAATGAACCGCTAGGGAAGTGGGAGATAATGAGGGGAGAGGGCCGGGAGAAACCACAGGACCCGAAGCTTTACCACGCCTGAAAGACATAATCAAGCATTCCCATGAGAATAAGGCATAAGAAAAAAACAAGAAAAAATACAATTCTGTGAAATACTCACCTGTAGAATTGGTATTATACGTATACAGTACGTGCTGCTCCAAAGATAATACTTACACGTGGGTTATCCTCCGCCAGATGGCGCTGTGCACTGCAGACATGCAAAAACAGGCTCCTCCCGGCCCTTCATATACCCAGGGACCTGCCACAAATCCCCAGCATTGCAAAGCAGTGAAAAGGAAGCCGGGAGAAACTAACCACCAAAACTGGTAATAACAACAATGATAACAATCACCATACAGGGGATCCAGAATAATGCAAAAAACCAGGGTGGGGTGGAGCAGGACGTACTGTATACGTATAATACCAATTCTACAGGTGAGTATTTCACAGAATTGTATTATTCTAAGTATACAGTACGTCCTGCTCCAAAGATAATACTTGGGACATCCAATAGCAGTGTCCATAAAGTAGGGTGGGATCCCCAACAAAAAAGGTAACAGCAGGCAGGTCAAACCACTGCCGCCTGCAAAACCTTGCGGCAAACACAGCATCAGCTGAGGCCCTAACATCAACCTTGTAAAACTTTGAAAAGGTATGAACAGAAGACAAAGTAGCGGCCTTGCAAACTTGTTCAACAGAAGCCTGGTGCTGGAAGGCCCAAGAGGCACCAATAGCACGAGTAGAATGAGCAGTAAGGCGGAAGGGAGGATTCTTCCCCTTAGCAGAATAGGCCTGAATCACAGCCTGACGAATCCATTTGCTAATGGTAGACTTGGCGGGAGCCAAACCCTTCCTAGGCCCGGAAGGCACAACGAAGAGAGCATCAGTATTCCTGAAAGCCGAAGTGACTACCAGGTAATATTTCAAACACCTGACCACATCCAAGGAATGCAAAACCCTTTCCTTATCGTTACTAGGATTGGGACACAAGGAAGGTAGAACTATAGACTTGATTCAGAGAGACTTTAAAAACCAGTCGTATCAGTGCCGCTCTTTGTATTATTTTCGAACGTTCGCGCTCTCGTATGAATGTGCGAGTGATTCTATGCATTTATTCGCTTCCCTTGGTAAAGTGGCCGTCGGTTCGTATGTTAAAGTACAAGATCGAGTATGTCATTTATCCACGTGACTTTTCAGATTCCTTTTCTCTGGTTGCAACGGCAGTATTCATTTTTACCCATTTCCCATCGTCTACCTCAACGAATCCCTTACGTTTCCCGAGCAAATTTAATAGTATTTTTCCAAAAATAATCGTCTGGACGCAAAAAGTTACGATCCTGCGCCTGTGCAATACAGACAACTCATTAAACTGTTCGCACACAAATGTGTCCCCATATATTGCACTAACAAGCTCAAACCAACCACTTCGCGCTACTCTAACACTTACATTTCAGCCCCCTAAAGCACACCCCAACCACTTCACGCTACTCTAACACTTACATAGCAGCCCCCTAAAGCTCACCCCAGCCACTTAGCACTGTCCTCCATCTTCCCTTTTGGACCCTTAAAGCTCACCCAAACCACTTCTCGGTTAGGTTCTTCTTCCATTTTAGCCCCCTAAAACGTACCCAAATCACTTCTCGGTCATGTGAATATTCATCTTTAAATATTTCTTGGCCCGTTAGTTTTGTGTTAATGTATTTGGTAAATGAAATGACAGTGTTACATTTTTTTTGGTATGCCATCATAAAATATAAAATGTATAAAAATTTTGTAAATTTTACATTTTTATAACTATAAAAAACAAAATACATAGCAATGGCAGGCCACAGAACATTATTCTTCATCTGTGGTCCCCAACGAGTTGCGCAGCTCCTGCATCTTGCCCACCAACTGAAGGACCCTGACACTCAGTTGTGCCACTCTGGCACGTGTGGTCCCTGTTAAAAAAACGAAAATTAAAATATTGGTATAACCTTGTTGGGGTCATACTGCAGTGCCCCCCCACCACCACCTGTATGGTCCAAACACCTAAATCTGGACTTCAAAAGCCAGAGGGCCCTCGCCACCACAGCCCGGGTTTTGCATAGTGCCCGATTAGAGAACCCCTGGCCCGCATTCTGCAGGCAAAGAACGGGCATCAGAAGCAAGGGCAGGTGGCACATCTTGCAGTTCCTGCAACCAAATATAACATAATTACACAAAGCAAAGGTAACCAACTAAAACAATAACTCCTACAACAAATTAAGATTCAAGTTCAACAATCCAAATATAATTCACAAAGGACATAAGTCTAAAAAAATATAGCAATTATATGCATGTGTGGAAAAATAAATGTTTACATGCTAAGGACTAATTTAGGTCAGCATTAAAATGCATCTATAAGGCATACATGAAATTTATTAATTCAGGTATGCATTGCTAGACAATTTATGGCCTCGGCCATGCCGTTACATGCAATGCCTTGGTGCTAAAGGCGCGCAGACTCCTCCACATAGCCGCAAAACATGTTCAACAATAAGAACTCAAAATAAAACTTAATAGTTTTAAGAAACCGCGCTACAAATTAAATCAATTGTCCCAGTGAAAAAACTTTTCGCTCCAAGCCTTCAGACTGTTGTCATTCCAGCCTTCAACATTAGCATATAGACGTAGATACAAATACACTGCCCTAAAGCTGTGTATAAGGCTCAGCGAAACAAATGTTGACACCACAGGTGCTCTTCAAAACAATTCAGTGACGTCACTCCACCACCACCTTCTTATATATAACGTACCAGATGTATTCTTGGTATTTTGCACATATGATCTCAATTTTAATCTGAGAGGCTCCACAATTTCTCCTTTGGCCAAAAAGGAACGCTTATCAATTAGGGTGCTTATTTATCACCTCTTTAAACAACGGATAAGGAACTCCACTCTCCACACAGAGGAAAATCAGCTTGCTCCGGATTTATTACACATATTGTAAAAACATAAACACAAGAAATGCTCCCATAGCGTAAAACGTTTCACACAAAAGGACTCCACTTTATGGCCACTGGCCCTTTAAAAAGCCGCTCACCAGATTTTTAAAAAAAATCACGCATTCAACTTAAAAGTAGAAGAACAGGCGTCATCCAACGACGCCTGTTGGATGACGCCTGTTCTTCTACTTTTAAGTTGAATGCGTGATTTTTTAAAAAATCTGGTGAGCGGCTTTTTAAAGGGCCAGTGGCCATAAAGTGGAGTCCTTTTGTGTGAAACGTTTTACGCTATGGGAGCATTTCTTGTGTTTATGTTTTTACAATATGTGTAATAAATCCGGAGCAGGCTGATTTTCCTCTGTGTGGAGAGTGGAGTTCCTTATCCGTTGTTTAAAGAGGTGATAAATAAGCACCCTAATTGATAAGCGTTCCTTTTTGGCCAAAGGAGAAATTGTGGAGCCTCTCAGATTAAAATTGAGATCATATGTGCAAAATACCAAGAATACATCTGGTACGTTATATATAAGAAGGTGGTGGTGGAGTGACGTCACTGAATTGTTTTGAAGAGCACCTGTGGTGTCAACATTTGTTTCGCTGAGCCTTATACACAGCTTTAGGGCAGTGTATTTGTATCTACATGTTCAACAATAGCAATCCGAGACCTCAAAGGTGCCGTAAGTGGTTTGGCAATGAAACGGATTTATAGGGTGGTGGCCCGTCGGAAATCTGCTCTCTGAATCAGACGGGAACCCATCCCAACAACGGAATTTATCTGAACGAACGAAAAATTTCAGATTTGTTAAGAAAAAGCTCCCGAAATGACGTATAACTTCCGTTTTCCTTTGGATTATCGAAAGAACATATACGTTTATGTTCGAACGTTCGTGCGAGTCGAAAATGGCCAAAAGAAAAGGAAAAAATGACAAACACCCAAAAAAACTCTCGATTTCAAATACGAAGACAATGACATTTGGGATTTTGAATCGAGGCCCGATTCAGATGAAAAGCAGACACCACCTTCGGCAGAAAGTCCAGTTTGAAGCGGAACACCACCTTGTCCTGGTGTCTCTCATAGTACAGAGGCTGAATAGACAGAGCAGCCAGCTCAGACTGACGCCTAACCGAAGTAATAGCCACCAAAAAGACAACCTTGAGAGTAAGAACAGCCAGAGCAGCATCATGAATAGGCTCAAAGGGGGCACCCTGCAAGGCAGACAAAACCAAGTTCAAATCCCAAACAGGGACCATAGGTTTACGCGGGGGACTCACATGAGTGACCCCATGAAAGAAGGTCTTAATCAAGTGATGCTGAGCAAAAGACTTCTGAAAGAAGACGGGCAGGGCAGAAACCTGACCCTTCAGAGTACTGAGTTTTAGATCCAAATCCAAACCATGCTGTAAGAACTCCAGAACCCTAGGGACTGAGAATTCCCTGCAGGGAAGAGACCTAGATTCACACCAGTCAATGTAGGTATGCCATACTCTATAATAGATGGCAGAAGAAGTCTTCTTCCTAGCCTGCACCATAGTACCTACCACAGAGGCAGACAAATCTTTCTCCAGGCCATCAAAGCCAGCGTTGGTAAATTGGGATGGCGTAAGGAGACCTGAGTTAGAAGATCTGGCACCCCTGGCAGGTCGTACTGGTCTACTGCCATTTGAACGACGTCTGCGAACCACCCTCTTCTTGGCCACCTGGGGGCCACCAGAATCACAGGTACCCCTTCCAGAGCAATCTTGCGTAGCACCCTGCTCAGAAGGGGGAACGGTGGAAACACATACAGAAGCCGAAACTCCTTCCATGACATGGACAGGGCATCCGTGGCCAGAGCCAGAGGATCCTGAGACAGGGATACGAAGACCGGGAGCTTGTGATTGTGACGGGACGCAAACAGATCCACATCCGGCAGACCCCAACGGTGACACAGGGACTGGAATACCCTGTTGCAGAGGGACCACTCCCCCTGACGGGATGACCCCCTGCTCAGAGCATCTGCAAGCAGATTCTCCGCCCCCGGAATGTACACAGCCGAGATGCATTGGACATTGGCCTCCGCCCATGACAGAATCCGAGACACCTCCTGGAGGGCACCCTTGCTCCGGGTCCCTCCCTGATGGTTGATGTAGGCAACCGCCGTTCTGTTGTCCGAACGTATCTGGACCGCCAGACCCCTCAGGTGTGGGGTCAACCGCTCCAGTACCAACCTGACTGCCCGCAATTCCAGAATGTTGATGGGTAAATGGGCCTCCTGAGGGCCCCACCTCCCCTGGAAGTGCAGGGAGTTCCAGAATCCCCCCCCATCTGGACAGACTGGCATCCATTGTGACCGTCTCCCAGGAGGGGGTCAAAAAGGACTTGCCCCCTGTCAAGTTCCTGTGGTCCAGCCACCACGCAAGGGACTGTCTGACCGAGAGGGGAAGCACACAGACCCCGTCCAGGGACGCTGGGTTTTGTTCCACACTGACAGAAGGTGAAACTGCAAATGGAACTGAGCAAAAGGCACCGCCTCGAAGCTCGCCACCATCAGGCTCACCAGCTGCATTCCGTGCCTGAGGGCTGCGGGCACGATAGCAGGAACCTCGCCTGCGCAGTCAGAGCTTCCACCTTCTGCTGAGGAAGGAATATCCTTGACCGAACCGTATCCAGAATCATTCCCAGGAACGGAGTCACCGAGGAGGGGGACAGAGAGGACTTGGGGTAATTGATTACCCAGCTGAAAGACTCCAGGGTAGACACCACCAGCTGAGTGTCCAGTTCTGCTTGCCGCAGAGACCGAGTGGTGATGAGTATATCGTCCAGGTAGGGTAGCACCCGTATGCCCCTTAACCTTATTAGGGACATCACCCCTGCCAGCACCTTGGTGAACACCCTGGGAGCTGAGGTGAGGCAGAATGGCAAGGCCACAAATTGGTAATGTTGATCTTCCAGTGCAAATCTGAGAAACCTTTGATGTCCTGGAAACACCGGGATGTGAAGGTAAGCATCTTTGATGTCCACGGACGTCATGAAGTCCCCTGGGCGCAGAGAGCCATGCGAAAGTGCTTGTTCTTGACAAATTTGTTGAGGATTTTTAAATCCAGAATGGGCCTGACTGACCCATCTTTCTTGGGTACCGTGAAGAGGTTGGAATAGAACCCCATGCCCCTGTCTCCTAAGGGGACTTTGCAAATGACCCCTAGGTCCAGAAGACCCTGCACTGCCAGCCACAAGACCTGAGCTGAGGCAGGATCCTGTGGAATCCGAGACCCGATGAATCTGGTGGGGGGCCGTACAGCAAATTCTATCTTGTAGCCGGAGGAAACTACCTCCTGAATCCAGCGGTCTGAGACGTGGCGCCTCCAGACATGTTCGAAGTGCTGCAGATGTCCCCCCACCCTGACGGGCGAGGGCGCCCCTTCATGCCTGAGGGGCCTTGGGAAGGGCTTTGGGCTTGGACCCCCAGGAGGAACCAAGGCGGCGTCCTCTGTTCCTGTGCCAGGAATCCGCGCGGGACCCAGCGAAGGACACCCCTTTTCCCCGTTTAGCCCCACGGTATGGGATTGAAGAGGTGCCCTCACCTCGAAAGGGCCGAATCTGCCGTCTGTGCTGGGGTAACTTTCCTCCTTTGGCAAAGAGGTCTAGGCGTTCCCCAAACAGGCACAGCCCCTTAAATGGGAGCCCAGTAAGGGCTTTCTTAGCCGCATTGTCAGCAGCCCACTGGAGCAACCAAACCGCGCGGCGTATAGCTACCACCAGGGCAGAAGATCTGGCACACATCTTAACAGCATCATCCGATGCAGACAGGATAAAGTTCACAAACCCATCACAGGTAGACAGTGCAGTGATAGTATCAGGTGGCAACTTGTCTGCCATCAAGCGCATTCCTGACCATAGTCCTGAGCGCAACTGCCGTGATGGCTAAGGCGCAGACCGGGCGCAAAGTCGCACCACCAAAAGCAAAGGCATGGCATGCCAATTGGTCAATACGCCGGTCCTCAGAGTCCCGCAGCGTAGTAGTGTCAGGGGAATGCATAATAGAGGTGTTGGACAGCCCTAGAATAGGAGCATCGACCTCGGGAGGCGATGACCAGCACTTAACCACCTCAGCCGGAACACACACTCTTAGGAAGTCTACTGGGATGTTCCCATTCTTTAAGCACGATGCTATTGAAATTAGTTTGCTCTGGAAATTCCAGACGAGCCTTAGCAGTATGAAAAAGATCACCCCTCTGCCTGGGAGCCGCAGCAGGGGGAGAGAGGGACAAAACCTCAAAGATCTGAACCAACAATCTGTCAATATCATCCGAGGACCAGTGCTCGGAACCAGCCTCGTCATGACCCCTTGACTCCTCATCGTATGACCCAGAGTCATAGAACAGCTCCCCCTCGTCCGAAGGGGTATGGCCGTAAGGAAGCGATAACTCATCAGATTCCATAGGGAACAGGGCAGAGTCAGGGGTCAAATGCCGCCTCTTGGCGATGGACTTACGCGCTAAGGAATTAGCAATAATCTTTTCAACACTGGCCAATCTAGCAGCCATATCAGGATGAGAATCCCCACTGGTATTGGGGGTTAGACTCAGGCTTGGGGGAGTAGGTGAAGTGAGGAGAGGTGCAGGCCCAGCCTCAGAAGAGGCGGGAAGACCAGATAGCGCCTGCTGTGCACAAGGAACACAAACCCGTGCATTGTCACCGCTGCCAGGTAAGACCCACACAAGCTACACACAGCCGGGCTTGTCCCGAAGGAACCCTGTTCACAATATCCTGAGATGCCTCCATATGGTGATTCAATCGGCACAATGGGCCAGAAAGGATTGATGCTGTAAGCTACCCTGGATGCCCCAATAACCCGCGGGGAAGTGGGAGTAATTTAATAGTCTAAACTGGGAGCTACGCCGAGCCGGGAGAAGCCACCGGGATCCACGGTCTGAAAGACAAAAAAGGGACAAGGAACGAGGATGTCAGAGTCATGCACAAGAGTAGCATAAGGAATATAAAGAGTCGCCCGCGAGGGCACTTACAGGCGGAGGGGGGAGAAGGTCTTCACCACACGCGCACGAGCAGAAAAATGGCGCCAAGCAAACCTCGAAGGGCGGACCAGAGCCGGCCGTGACGCGGAGCGTGCCAAGCCAGGGCCCCGCCCCCTCCGAAGAGCGCAAAGCTCCAAAGAGGCGCGTAGCCGATATAGCCAGCAGGGCAGTGATAACTAAAGAGAAAAGATCAAGTGGATAAACCACAGAAAAAAGCCACTACACGCATACCAACGACGCCACAGCGTCTGTGAAAACCGCCACCGCTCGTGCAGTACACCGTATGGGAAAGACGCGGTGGCGATCAGAACAAATAAACGCGAACAGCGCGGCTCTGACACCATCCCTGTCAACACAATACTAAGGCCATAAGCGTGTAATAGGGTACACTGAGACCGCCACACACACCCCCCCCCCTTCTTTGCCCCCGAGCTACGGAGGGAACGAGGGAGGAAAGCGACCGTCTGGACAGGGTCCACTGCTACACGGGGAGTGGGGCAATGATGCGGGAGGGGCATCCCCTGAAGGCTCACCATCAGCCTATACTGCCTACCCTATGGTGGGGGACTGCGGTGGAGCATGGCTCCGTAAGCACACATGGTGCTGCCTACCTTCACCCGACCATCGCAGCCCAGGTTGGGAGGCACATCACAAGGAGGACGGGTGGGAGTAGTCCAACAGGGCCACGGGCTGTAATAGCCCCGCTCACCTGCGAGAGAGTGATACTTCATGTCTTTGCAGTCAGCACTGCAGAGAAATCTGGGGATTTGTGGGAGGTCCCTGGGTATATGAAGGGCCCGGAGGAGCCTGTTTTTGCATGTCTGCAGTGCACAGCGCCATCTGGCGGAGGATAACCCACGTGTAAGTATTATCTTTGGAGCAGGACGTACTGTATACTTAGAATATCACCCCACCGGGGAACTCACAGACAGCAAGGAGCCAGCAGCAACAGGAAGAAGACAAAATGGCGTTCGCAACCTCGAGGGGCGGGCCGTGGAGATGAGGTAAAAAGAATCATCCACAGAACCCCCCCCCCCCCCCCCGAAGAACGCGAAGCGCGCCCACGTGATCCGGCTGGCCAGTAGCGGCCCGGCAGCTGTGAGGTGAAGGTGAATGGGGCTGCCAGCCGCGGAGCACAACATATGACTAGTGAGGGTGGAGGGGGAAATAGGAATAGAGTTTATCTGCACAGGATAACCTGGAAAAAAACATGAGGCAGTGGGGGCATCCCAAAAGGCTCACCATTAGCCTAAACCGCCTACCCTGTTAGAGCAGGGACTGCCGTAGGAGCCTAACTCCTCAGCACCATAGTGCTTCAATAGCCTACCTTCACCCGAACCTTATCAGCCGAGGCTGGGAGGCAGTAAATGGGACGGAGCGGGTGGGAATAGTCCTGCAGGGCCGCAGGCAATAAGCCTCGCTCACCTGCGCCACAAGAGGGCTATCTTCTATCTTCTCAGCGCAGACTACAGAAAAGAACTGGGGAATTTGTGGGAGGTCCCTGACTTATATAGGGCCGGTAGGAGCCACAAGCTGTTTTCTGAAGTCCAGTGCCATCTTGTGGATGTATTACCCAGGAGTAAGGAATATTCTGGAACAGGACGTGCTGTATACTTAGAATAGCATGCCGTGCCACCTGATCCATGCGAAAATCCACCAGATCCTTTAGGGAGGCACTATCAGAAGGAGGGATATTCATAAAACCAGAGAGAGACCTGAAACTGGATAATCTACCTCGGGGATATTCAGTATCGAGAACTCTAGGAATGGAGGGGAGCTTATGCGGCTTTTACCATTTCTTTTAGATAATTCTAGTAAAATGAGTTCGCTCAGGAAACCGCTGTCTCTGCCTTTCTGGCTTCAACAAATCCCCCTTTCTTTCTCTTGTGGACCCCCAGGGGCCAATATATCCAAAATCTATACAAGTCCATGAATAAAAAATGGTAATCACCATAAAAGGCAAACTACAGGTGAGTTTCACAGAATTGTATTTTTCCCTATATCCAGTCCAGGTGGTCCCAGTGATGACATGTGGGACATCCAAAGGCAGTGTCCATTTGTGCGGGATCCCCAGTGCGAAACAGCATGTAGTTCATTTCACTACCGCCTGAAGCACCTTTCGGCCAAAGACAGCATCAGCTGAGGCCCTAAACATCCACCATGTAAAACTTCGTAAAAGTATGAACTGAAGACCAAGTGGCGGCCTTACAAACGTATTCAACCGATGCCTGGTGCTGAAAAGCCCAAGAGGCACCAATAGCTCTGGTAGAATGAGCTGTGATCCGAAAAGGGGGTTCCTTCCCCTTGGCAGAATATGCTTGCACCACCGCCTGTCTGATCCACCTACTGAGAATGGACTTGGCTGGCGGCAAACCTTTCCTAGAGCCCTCTGTTAAGACAAAGAACAAATCAGATTTCCTCAAGGACTCTGTTGCAACCAGGTAATACTTTATGGCTCTGACCACATCCAAGGCATGGAGGGTCCTTTCCTTAGAATTAGTCAGTGCTGTACACAAGGAAGGCAAGACAACTTCCTCATTAAGGTGAAAGGGAGAAACGACCTTAGGCAAAAAATCAGGCTTAAAGCGAAACACCACTTTATGCCGCTCAAAATAGTGAGGCTTCATACAAAGTGAGGTGATCGCTACCAAAAAGACCACTTTGAGAGTCAAGATAGGCAATGCAGTATCGCACAATGTTTCGAAGGGAGGACCCTGAAGAGCAGACAGTACTTAATTCAAGTCTCACACCGGTAATACTGACTTACGCGGTGGCCAGACATGGGTGACTCCCTGGAAAAAAGTCTTGATCAACCTATGGTTGGCAATGGATCTCTGGAATAGGATGGCTAAAGCCGAGACCTGACCCTTGAGGGTGCTCAGCTGGAGACCCAAGTCTAAGCCGCATTGCAAAAACTCCAGAATACTAGAAATAGAAAATGTGCGGCAAGGAAGACTCTTGGTCTTGCACCAAGCAATATAAGCGTGCCAAACTTTGTAGTATATCATGGAAGAAGACTTCTTCCGTGCCTGAATCATTGTCTGCACAACTGTGGGCGACAGCCCCTTTTCCATCAGGATTGAGGTTTCAATAGCCAGGGAACATTCTCCTCTGCCCAAGTCAGAATCTGAGTCACCTCCTTGAGGGCTCTCTTGCTCCGAGTCCCGCCCTGGTGATTGATGTAGGTGACAGCCGTTTGATTGTCCGAGCGAACCTGGATCGCACGACCCCTTAAGTGGGAAGTCAAGCGAAGAAGCACCAACCGGATCACTCTTGGCTCCAAGAGATTTATGGGTAAGCAGTTCTCCTGTGGACCCCAATGACTCCGGATCTTCTGAGTCTGCCAAATGCCTCCCCAGCCTGTAAGACTGGCATCCGTGGTAACTATCTCTCAATGGGGAGTCAGAAAGGACTTGCCCACCAGCAGGTTCCGGGAGTCCAACCACCACAAGAGGGACTGCCTGGCCAGGGGGGGACAGCGAAAATTCTTGTTCCAGAGAATCCTGCATTCGATTCCGCAGGTTCAATTGCAGAGGTCTCATGTGAAATTGGGCAAACGCCACTGCCTCGAAGCATGACACCATTAAGCCCATCAATCTCATCCCCAGACGTATCGATGGCCGCTGACAAGACAACAAGGCCTGCACCTGCATCTGGAGACCCAAAACCTTCTGCTGTGGCAGAAAGACTTTGACCTGAGCAGTGTCTATCGTCATTCCCAGGAAGGATCTCACTGTTGAGGGATCGGTAAATGACTTTGGGTAATTGATTACCCAGCCGAAGGCCTCTAGGGTTGACAACACCGTCCGAGTATAGCTCTCGGCCTGCTGCAGGGACTGGGCCACAATCAGCAAGTCGTCCAGATAGGGCAGCACACGAACGCTCCGGTTCCTCAGAATGGCCATGATGCCCGCCAGCACCTTGGTGAAGATGCGGGGGGCTGAGGAAATCCCGAATGGAAATGCCACAAACTGGTAATGCTGATCCTCCAGAGCAAACCTCAGAAACTTCTGATGCCCCTGGAAAATTGGTGTCACGCTCGGGGTAACTCCAGCCCTTTTGATAAGCCCACAACCCCCAATCTCCGCAGCCAGCTTCACCTGTAGGAGCCCCCGCTTGCCGGGACGCAGAATACGCCTACCCGGGATCGGTTGCCCCCAGGACTTAATGGCTCAAAGGATGTGAGCTTATATGTAGGAGGTCTGGAGAACCAATAGCTAGAGCGTTGGCAGAGGAAGTCCAGAGACAGGCCAGAGGTCGACAGCGGGAAGACAGAGATCGTAGCGGCACCAGGGATCAGGCAACTCGTAGTCTGGATACAGGCAGAGGTCGGCAACAGGGGTTCAGATCGAGAGTGGTCGGTACAATCAAGGTCGGCAACAGGAGTTCGGATCGAGAGTGGTCGGTACAATCAAGGTCGGCAACAGGAGTTCAGATCGAGAGTGGTCGATACAATCAAGGTCGGCAACAGGAGTTCAGATCGGCTACAATTCACAAGACAGACAAGGTTCTAGGCGCTATAACAGGCACTGAACAAGTGATGGGGGCGAACCTTTATAGGGACTAGGTATGATTGGCCATGGGGAACCAGTGTAGTGATTGGTGCATATACAGAACCAGACAAGGATTGGACAAAAGGGCGAGTAGCCCAGAACCTCCTTTGGGCTCATTGGCCCATAGCCAGAACCAAGGGGCGTGCCTGTGCCCCTTGGTTCAACCCTTCCCTACTACAGCCTCCGGCGGGCGCGCTGTGTGCAGCGCCGCTTGAGGGCATAAAGATTATGTGCTTGCACGCGAGACAGTGACGCGGGAGCGAGGAAGAAGGGCGGCCGTGCTCGTCGCTGCCTGAGCCGCCGCCGCTCGGCGTTGCCGCCGGGCAGAGGCTGCTGCGGCCGGCCGGCCGCCCGAAAACAGCGCCGGAACGGGGCCCAGGTAAGTGCCGATTCCTGACAATCGGGATGTGCAGATAAGCATCCCGGATGTCCACCGTGGTCATGAAGTCGCTGGGCCGAAGCGAACTCACCGCCGACCATAAGGTTTCCATGCGGAAATGTCTGACTCTTACAAAACTGTTGAGACCCTTCAGGTACAGGATTGGCCTTAACGTTCAGTCCTTCTTGGGATCCGTAAACAGGTTGGAGTAAAAACCTTGACCCTGTTCCTGCCGAGGTACAGGACAAATCACACCTAACCGCAGGAGGTTCTGCACGGCCATTCTCAAGCCCTGTGCCTTCAATGGGTTTTGGGATATCCGAGACCAGAGAAATTTTGTGGGCAGCCTGACTGCCAGCTCTATTTGGTAACCGGAGGACACTACCTCCTGAATCCATCGATCAGAGACGTGCCGCCTCCAGATCTGAGCAAAAAGCAGAAGCTGTCCCCTCAGAAGCTGCCTGAGGGGACTTGGCAGGGGGCTTGGATTTGGCTCCCCAGGAGGGCTTGGGTCAGCCGTGGGACCTACCTCTGCCCCAGGTATCTCTGCGGCCACCTGGAAATGAAGAGCCTCTTCCTCCTTGAAAGGAGCGGTAGGCGGAGGGATTCCGAAAGGACCGAGCAGGCTTCCTTCTCTGAGGTAGCCTACCATCCTTGACCAAAAGGTCCTAGCGCTACCCCAAACAGCCTGTGCCCCACAAAGGGGATACTCGTGAGCGACTTCTTGGCCGCGGCATCAGCCGACCATTGCCGCAGCCAGAGCGAGCAGCGGAGGGCAACAAGCCGGACCCCATCGTCCATGGCAGAAACAACAAAACCAATGAATTCCAAGCAGGCCTTGAGTTCTTTATACTCCTCCGCTTGCGAGACTTAGCTCTATCCACAAGGTGTCTCACCTTCTTTCTGATGGCTAGAGAGACAATCGCCGTGGCACACACAGGTCAACAGTGAGATCAGAGGAAGAACCAGACGTGAATCCTCTGGCAACTCACCATCCTCCACAGAACCCAGATCCTCAAAAAGATCGTCATTATCCGATTAAACGGCTTGAGGTGCCGTTTCTTACTCGTGGCTTTCTTAGGAGCTGTCTGCGAGATCTGTCTCTCGAGATTGGCCAGCCTATGCGCCAAATCAGCATGGGATCCCCTGCTGGCTCCCCCCTCACTGGGGACTGAGTGCAGCAGCGGAGGGTCCGGAGAGGCCGCAGGCAGTAAAGGGCTAGGGGCAGGGACGCCCGGTTATGGTCCAAAACAAATGCCCCTGGTACAAGTGGTACCAACGGTGCTGAATCCGCCCAGAGGATTCCTATTGCACAAGGGGCAGAGCTTTTCCTCCCCAAATGGGGCTCCCAGCTCACTATCCCCAGATGCCTCCATTATGGTGATTAAAAATGGTCAATCGGTAAGGTTACAAGACACTAACGGCCCAAACCAATAATGATCCCTCCTAATAAAAAGGGGGGGGACCGGGAGGAACCACAACCCTCAGCCACAAAGCCCACGACCTATACAAGAGAGGGGAGAGAGGCCCATCAGAATAAGCAAAGGCATTTGGCATAACAGTCATACAAAAGAGGGACTCACGACACCGACAGAGGGACAGTCGCTGGAAACGTTGCAGCCTCCGATGACTAAGATCCCCCAGCAGCAGCAGAAGAATGGCCGCAGCAGAAGAAAAAAACATGGGTGCGGAGATCCACGGCCCACCATGCAACAGCACGGCTCCCACAGTGCAGTGGAGCCGTCGCCTCACCTCACAGCGCCGCACCAGCGGCATCTCCCCCCACGTCACGGACAGTGCCGCAACAGCGGAGAAGCGGAGGCCCGCGGGGTACGGCAACCCCTCAAACAGGCAGCGACGAGGGAGCGAGGGAGGCAAGTATGTCATGCTCCAAGGTCCAGCAGAGCCAGTGCGGAGCCATAGTGAGACACACAGTAAAACACAAGTGCCAAGACCAATAAAGCTTGTGGGCAGGGAGGGTACATTACAAACTAGTGGTTCTCCCTCCCATGCTCACCATAAACCTGTGACCGGCTACCCTTTAGTATAGGGTCTGCGGCCCAGAGCCTAGTTCTACCAAACGCCCGACCCCAGCGTTCACCCTACTGTTACCATCCCCTAGCAGACAGCGGCTGGGAGGCAAGAGTGGGTTAGAAGGGATCAGTGGAAATAGGGCCCGCAGCGGCCGATGGGCTAGGAAGCCCCTGCTCTGCTGCCATTGTATGAGAGTGTATCCAAATGATCTTCTGCAGCCGAGACTGCAAGATGAACAACTGAGAATGATAGAGGGACACCTGCCTTTATGGGGGGGCCGGGAGGAGCTGCAGCTTTTGATCTTGCAGTCGAGCGCGCCCTAGGGGCGGAATACCCACATGTCATCACTGGGACGACCTGGACTGGATATAGGGGAAAAAATACCATTCTGTGATTACTCACCTGTAGAATGGATATTATAAGTATGCCTCACACCCTGCTTCGGAATGATTAATCACTTCTGGGTTACAGCCACTAGATGGCGCTTTTCTAGCAGAGATGGCAAAAAAAGAAGCCCCTCCCGGTCCATAAATACCTGGGACCTCCCACACATTCCCCAGTATATAAAAGCAGTAAGGGGACCAGGAAGAGCCAATAATTAAAAACAACAACATGAACAAGGACGAAGCAGGGTGTGAGGCATACTTATAATATCCATTCTACAGGTGAGTAATCACAGAATGGTATTATTCCAAGTATGCCTCACACCCTGCTTCGGAATGATTAATCACTTCTGGGATATCCAGTAGCAGTGTCCAAAAATGGGTGGGGATCCCAACAGGCAATAATGCACAAATTAAACCACTGCAGCTTGCAGAGCTTTGCGGCCAAAAAACAGCATCCGCTGAGGCCCACACATCAACCTTATAAAACTTGGAAAAAGTATGAACAGAAGACCAAGTACAGCACGAGTAGAATGAGCAGTGATCTGAAAAGGAGGATCCCTTCCCTTGGCAGCATAGGCCCTAATAACGGCCTAACGAATCCAATTACCGTATATACTAGAGTATAAGCCGAGTTTTTCAGCCCACTTTTTGGGCTGAAAAAAGCCGCCTCGGCTTATACTCGAGTCAGAAGGACAGTCACAACGCTACGCTGCTAGGCATGGGTAGCTCAGGGGTTAATAAGCCCTCCTCCTCACCCTCCTTCCTCCCGGCACTCCTTGCTGACAATCTTTACTTCTCTCCAAGTAAACGAGCAGCTTCCGGTTCTGCCATCTACCGTCTCCACAAGCAGCGCTGCTGGGACTGACGTCACCCTCTCCCAGCCGCCTCTGCGCTGCTTGTCAGGCAGTGGATGGAGGGAGCGGAGGCTGCTCGTTTACTTGGAGAGAGGTAACACTGTCAGCAAGGAGTGCGGGGAGGAAGGAGGGTGAGGGAGAGGGGGCTTATTAACCGCGGGAGCGGAGGCTGCTCGTTTACTTGGAGAGAGGTAACACTGTCAGCAAGGAGTGCGGGGAGGAAGGAGGGTGAGGAGAGGGGGCTTATTAACTGCGGGAGCGGAGGCTGCTCGTTTACTTGGAGAGAGGTAACACTTTCAGCAAGGAGTGCGGGGAGGAAGGAGGGTGAGGAGAGGGGGCTTATTAACCGCAGGAGCGGAGGCTGCTCGTTTACTTGGAGAGAGGTAACACTGTCAGCAAGGAGTGCGGGGAGGAAGGAGGGTGAGGGAGAGGGGGCTTATTAACCGCGGGAGCGGAGGCTGCTCGTAAACTTGGAGAGAGGTAACACTGTCAGCAAGGAGTGCGGGGAGGAAGGAGGGTGAGGAGAGGGGGCTTATTAACCGCGGGAGCGGAGGCTGCTCGTTTACTTGGAGAGAGGTAACACTGTCAGCAAGGAGTGCGGGGAGGAAGGAGGGTGAGGGAGAGGGGGCTTATTAACCGCGGGAGCAGAGGCTGCTCGTTTACTTGGAGAGAGGTAACACTGTCAGCAAGGAGTGCGGGGAGGAAGGAGGGTGAGGGAGAGGGGGCTTATTAACCACGGGAGCGGAGGCTGCTCGTTTACTTGGAGAGAGGTAACACTGTCAGCAAGGAGTGCGGGGAGGAAGGAGGGTGAGGGAGAGGGGGCTTATTAACCGCGGGAGCGGAGGCTGCTCGTTTACTTGGAGAGAGGTAACACTGTCAGCAAGGAGTGCGGGGAGGAAGGAGGGTGAGGGAGAGGGGGCTTATTAACCGCGGGAGCGGAGGCTGCTCGTTTACTTGGAGAGAGGTAACACTGTCAGCAAGGAGTGCGGGGAGGAAGGAGGGTGAGGGGGCTTATTAACCCCTGAGCAACCCACACCTACCAGCATATTGTTTAACCATGACTCTAGTTCAGGGCAGCAACTAAATGGGCAAGCCGAGGTCCAGTACAAAAGCAGTACATTTAATGTGTTCTGCGGTGAAACACCCAGATTTGGTATTTACCCTGTGTGTGAAGCCCCCAGTGCTGCTAGATTTCTCCTTTACTCCATGTGCAGTCTCTCGCCCAGACTCGCATCCCTTTGCCTGCTCCCTCCGGCTGTGCCAGCCATTCATATAGGCAGAGCTAGTGAGCGTGCAGCAGCCGGGGATGCCAGTCGCTCCTTGCACCAGCAGCATTTTCTCGCTGGACGAGAGATTTCACACAAGTGGGATGCCCCAGGGATGGGGGGGGGCATATAAAGGAGCATAACTAGAGGGGGTGCAGGAGGTGCAACCACACTGGGCCCAGAAGGTCAGTGGGCCCCATCAGTGTTGCTCCTCCACCTTATTTATCATATTTGTGATCACTTAGCATCATTTAGATAAAGCAAGCGTCATTTGTCTCTGCTGTCACAGTCTTTAGTTTATTTTTGAAATTTACCGGTAGCTGCTGCATTTCCCACCCTAGGCTTATACTCGAGTCAATAACTTTTCCAGTTTTTTGTGGTAAAATTAGGTGCCTCGGCTTATATTCGGGTCGACCTATACTCGAGTATATACGGTACTAAAGATAGACTTGACGGGCGCCAAAACCTTCCTGGGCCCGGAGGGCACCACAAAAAAAGGCGTCCGTCTTCCGGAATGGTGAAGTAGCCACCAGATAGTACTTTACACATCTAACGACATCCAGAGAGTGCAAGGCCCTCTCCTTGTCGTTGCTAGGCTTAGGACACAAGGAAGGAAGCACAAAGTCCTAATTGAGTTGAAAGGCAGAGACAACCTTTGGCAGAAAGTCTGGTTTAAAGCAGAAAACCACCTTGTCCTGATGTCCCTCAAAGTAGGGTCCTGAATGGACAGAGCCGCCAACTCAGAAACACGTCGAACAAAGGTGATAGCTAGAGATGAGCGAACTTCTTGAAAGTTCGATTCGGGCGATTCGCCGAATTTCCCCAAGAAATTCGGGTTCGCCCGAATCGAACTTTCACGAATCGCTCATCTGAAAAAAAAAATGCCGGCATGGTGGGAGCGGGCAGCGGAAGCCGGCCCGCTGACAGCGCAGACGGCCTGCCCGCTCCCACCATGCCGGCATTTGTTTAAAAAGCAAACACTTACCTGCATGGTCGAAGCGTGGAGGCCGGCGCCGCTCTCAGGCGCCCTCTGATGACGCGTCCTCTGATGACAGCTGAGAGCGGCACCGGAGCGTGGAGGCCGGCGCCGCTCTCAGCTGTCATCAGAGGACGCGCTCCCACCATGCCGGCATTTTTTTTTTATTTCAGGGAAAATTCGATCGGCACAAACCAAAAAAAATTCGGGTTCGTGTCGAATCGAAATTTTCCCTGAAATTCAGAGTGAATTCCGGTTCCTCCGAACCGGTTCGCTCATCCCTAGTGATAGCCACCAAAAAGGCAAACTTTTAAAGGTGAAAAATGGATAGAGCAGAATCCTGCACTGGTTCAAAAGGAGGACCCAGAAGGTCAGACAACACCAAAATTAAATCCCAAACAGGCAACATGGGTTTGCGAGGAGGGCGCACATGAGTGACCCCCTGGAAAAAAGTCTTAACCAAAGGATGAAGAGCGAAAAACCTCAAAGAAAACCGCAAGAGCGGAAACATGCCCCTTCAGAGTGCTAACCCATGTCCATGTCAGAGTGAAAACCCATGTCCAGTCCATGCTGAAGGAACTCCAGAATTCGAGGGATGGAAAACACCCGACAAGGAAAGGCCCTAGCCTCACACCAATCAATGTAGGTCCGCCAGGTCCTGTAGTAGATATCAGAGGAAGATTACTTCCTAGCCCTGACAAGCGTCTGGACAACAGTTTCCGACAAACCCTTTTCTTTTAGAATGGAGGTTTCAGCAGCCACGCCGTCAAAGCCAGCGTTTGTAAATTGGGGTAACAAAGCTGACCTTGCGTGATCAGATCCGAAACCAGAGGCAGCCTGTACTGATTGACTGAATAAAAGGGGGGTGGGAATAGCTCAATCACTATTATTTATACAAATTTATTATTAGTCAGGGCCTGGGAACTCCGCCCAATGTTAACCCTCGCATCATCCAACTATGAAGCAACAAACATGTCTAGCTATGTGGAAAGACAGAGATTTGGTTGCATATATCTGCAGATACATGTGGAAGCCACACTGCCCCGGCAAGGCACTCTGTATTTAGTGTGGTCCCTGCTCTTAATTTTGAGTCCCCAAAATTGGGACATGCAATGCAGTCAAATATTTGAGAGCTACTCACCTTTTTGGGAAGCTGCCAGCCTCCCTTTAGAACACTTCACAGGGAGAGATCCATATTAACTGAATCACTCCCTGCTTGTGCTCATGGCATTTCAAAATGAATAAAAGGGGGGTGGGAATAGCTCAATCACTATTATTTATACAAATGTATTATTAGTCAGGGCCTGGGAACTCCGCCCAATGTAAATGTACTGATCGACTGCCAACCGCACGACGTCTGCAAACCACACCTGTCTTGGCCACCTTGAGGCCACCACAGAGCCGTAGCAGCCATGAGGCGAATGAGGCACTGGCCTCGGGCACAGCTACAGCTGCATGCAAGGGGGCGCAGCCGGGCTACATTTTTTTTTTTCCTTCCCAGTTCAGCTTGAGGGGCCTGTGCCCGCAGGAGCGCCAGCACCCCCACGGCCAACAGATCCCCATGCCTCCCAACTGTCCCGATTCCTCTGGGATTGCACTGATTTTCCCCAGTGATCCCGCGGTCACGGAAAGTTCATTACCTTCCCGGGACACCCTGCGCTGTGGCCAGTCACTTAGTCAGCCTGTGCGGTCGCGCACTGCCTCCTGTCACATCATAGCTCAACCCGTGCAGCGCAGCAGAAGCAGCCGGGTTGAGACTGATCTTGGGTTGTGATATCGCTCTGAATATCCCTGCCAGGAGTGAGATAAAGATCAGTCAGCAACTGATGTATATATGTAGTGAGGGGATCCTAGATTTATCCCCACAAACAACCACCATACAAAGGTAAAAAATATATATCTATTTTATTGATGAATATATCCACAGTAGTTTGAGAAACAAAGAATAAAAGAATTATATCAACACATATAACACAATTAAAAAACATATACACAAACACAGGGGATCCACCATATACAGTGACTATACTAGTAATAATAATCATGGGTGGCGTGTAATCATCTCAATTAAAAAAATTGTCTGATTGGATAATACATATGTATACCGACAATAGATAAAGAATGTGCTGTCACTGAGTTAATACCCAATTAAAGTGCATAATGCATAATGTGCATATTATGTGCAAAATCTGAACAATGCTGAAAAATATGTGCCCTAATAAAGTGCTAAATATGATGCATCAAAAAGAAAAAACAACAACAACAAAACAAAAAACCATGTGCCATTAACAGAGCAGACCCACAATTAGTAATCAATTAAAGTGCTGAAGTGCAATACAGCACACACATGGTGCTTAACCAGCCAGGCAAAATATGAGAGGATGTCTGTAGCGCCACCAAACTAAACAGTCAATAGTGTAAATAACAGATATAAAGATTTACATCACCTTGTCACCTAGGGGATCCCCCGCAGCAGCCGCCACCGACGCGTTGCATAATGTGCATATTATGTGCAAAATTTGAACAATGCTGAAAAATATGTGCCCTAATAAAGTGCTAAATATGATGGTATTACACCCTGGCGAAGTGTCAACACGACACGCAACGCGTCGGTGGCGTGTCGTGTTGACACTTCGCCAGGGTGTAATACCATCATATTTAGCACTTTATTAGGACACATATTTTTCAGCATTGTTCAAATTTTGCACATAATATGCACATTATGCATTATGCACTTTAATTGGGTATTAACTCAGTGACAGCACATTCTTTATCTATTGTCGGTATACATATGTATTATCCAATCAGACAAATTTTTTAATTGAGATAATTACACGCCACCCATGATTATTATTATTACTAGTATAGTCACCGTATATGGTGGATCCCCTGTGTTTGTGTATATGTTTTTTAATTGTGTAATGTGTTGATATAATTCTTTTATTCTTTGTTTCTCAAACTACTGTGGATATATTCATCAATAAAATAGATATATATTTTTTACCTTTTTGAGTGCGGCCTTTGTATGGTGGTTGTTTGTGGGGATAAATCTAGGATCCCCTCACTACATATATACATTGTTGTTTTGACCACACGGGCTACAGCACCTCTATAATTCAGTGTATAGCGGGACAGTGCATTTCCATCTTTTTTGTATATTCATGAGCAACTTGCACAGAGGCATTATTTGTGGAAGTCTGGCATTAGCAAACAGCATTTCTAGCCAGATGCCAGCCAGGGACTTTTTCTTGTGTTTCGGCGCATTGATCTGTTCTCTTTAGCAGCCTCAGAGCTCTCCCCTGCCTGTCTAATACGATCATGAAGGGGAGGGGCGGGGCCAGCTACAGCGCGGCATTGCAGGGAGACAGAGCAGAGAATGGCTCTTCATTCTGCAGAGCAGACAGCTTGTGTGGAGAAGATATAGAGAGACAGCCCCTGCCAGCCAGACACAGCAGCATTTCCTGACTCCAGGGATGAAAGGTCAGGCTGAGCAAACACAAAAAACGTTTGTGTCTGTAGTAGTGCCTAGTGTAAACTCGTTATAGTAGTTCCATTGAGTTGAAGTTTAGACTGCAGTTTGGTAGCACCACCTAGTCTCTCCTTTTACAGTTAGCTCCAAGTCCTGACATTTATGCCACAAGAGGCTATTAACAGGTGGTCATGCCTCCCGGTCTGACTGACTTCTGACCTTATAGCAGACCAAATCCCAGGTTGCATTCGTCTGCATTACAGAGGTATCCCAATTTTGGATTCCCCCTGTCTGGGAAACCCCCGGATAAGCTGTTTACCTACCTTGATCCCCACTACCACAGCACATGCACAGACTCTCATCCATTCAGAAGAGAGTGCAGTGCATATTGGCTGGCAATCTATTCTGAATGAACAGATGGCTGAGTGCCATCCACTGGCTGCACTCCTCGCTCACACATCAGCAATGCATACCTGGGGATTATAAAGAGTTCAAGGGGAATATAGGGGTGGTCCAAGGAGTTTCTCACAATGGGGGCATCCCAATCCAAAATGCATTTAGGGTGGACCACTGTTATGATACATACAGGTGCCCTGCCACTGGCTGCACACTTGCAGATACCACATCTTTAACAATAAGTTTGGCACTGCTGTGCAGTGTCCTGGGGGAAAGAACCAAAACCCAGGATAGTCAAAATCCTGGGTTTTGGTCCACTTTAAAATAAGATCAATGGCGTTTGAGCTGCTGATTGGGAGAGCCCACACATATGCTGTGGGATTTCCAGGTTAAGTAATAATTGTCATTCCGAGGGGGTTTCACACAGCGGGGCATCCCGAATCAGGATACCATACTGGAGAGGAACCATCAACAGGATAGTAAAATAACTGGGGGTATCTCCTTTTGTGTACAGTCTGTCAATTAAAGTTAAATATATGTTTAGAAATGTCTAGTAAATACTTTATTTTTTTATTTATTTTTATAATTTTTTTCTAAGGAAAGGAGCTCCTCAGGTTCAGATGTGCATTTGTGTCAATGGTTCGGAAATATGGCATGGTTGGGGGCGTGGCTTGTCCCGCTTTCATATCTTCAGAAGTTGGGAGGTATGGATCCCGCTCCCCTTGAATAATAGCCCCGCCCATCCCCTCCCCGCTGTCTGGCCGGCCTGCCTCCAGCCATTGGTTTTGTGTCCCGCCTTCCCCCCGAACCTGCCCCGACCGTACCAGCCCTGTCCTGCCGTCTGGGCGGCCAGCCTCCAGCCATTGGTTTTGCTGCAGGGCCGGCGCGGGCCCACCTGCTCACCATCTACCACGTGACTAGGGGCGGCTAGGTTCATCACTCCCTCAGACAGGTGAAAGGTACTGTAGGAGTGGGTAGGGATTCGTGAACCTGTCACGATTGCTTTGTGTTTGTAGTATTTTTATTTTTTTAAAAATATATATTTTTGGAAAAAATAGATCTCCATTTGGAATGCCCTGGGGGGGGAGGTCAACCATAGACACTCACCTCTTTTCCCGGTCCAACGGCGCATGTGCAGGCTATGGTCCAAAGAGTGCTGCATGGCGTCACTACGTAATTCACCTAGTTACAGCTGGCGGCTCTCATTGCACCATAGCCTGCACATGCGCCATTGGACCGGGAAAAGAGGTGTCTATGGATGACCTGGGGGATCCCCCCTCCCCCCCCCCCCAGGGCATTCCAAATTGTAGTATTTTTTTTTTTTTTAAATATATATTTTTGGAAAAAATAGATCTCCATTTAAAAAAAAAAAATTAAAATACTACAATTTGGAATGCCCTGGGGGGGGGGGGGGGGGGGGGGAGGGGGGATCCCCCAGGTCACCCATAGACACTCACCTCTTTTCCAGGTCCAACGGCGCATGTGCAGGCTATGGTGCAATGAGAGCCGCCAGCTGTAACTAGGTGAATTACGTAGTGACGCCATGCAGCACTCATTGGACCAGAGCCTGCACATGCACTGTTGGAGCCAGGGAAGGTAAGTGGTTACAGGACTTTCTGGGGGGTTATACACAGCGGGGTATTCTGCGAATATCCTGGAGTCGAAAAGACTCTAGGGTCATTCGACTTGGGGCATCCCAAACTAGGATGCCCCGCTGTGTAAAACCCCCCAGAAGCCTCGATTCACAGAAAAATGATTTATCAAAATGTGTGCAAAGGAAAAGTTGCATATTATATTACCTTAATTACATATTAACATGTTAGGTTACATACCTTCTTGAATCTCATGTAGCTGAAAAATTAAACAGTTCTATTCTACATTCTTTATGCCTATTTTCCTTAATGCCTCTCAAAATCCAGTAAACAAGAAACAAAACAAAAAGAAAAGATATTTATATATATATATATATATATTTTTTTTTTTTTTTTTGCGGGGGGGGGGGCGCGATTCTCTGGGCTTGCCTCGGGCGCAAAAGAAGCTAGCTACAGCTCTGGGCCACCATAATTGCTGGCACACCCTCGAGAACCAGCTGGCGTACCACTTTGCCCACCATGGGAAAAGGAGGAAACCGATACAGGAGACCGAGCTCCCGCCATGACAGAGACATGGCATCCACTGCGAGAGCCACAGGGTCCTGGGACAGAAACACAAATGCAGGGAGCTTGTGATTGTGAGGAGAGGCAAACAGATCCACCTCCAGCATCCCCCACCTGCGACAGAGGAATAGAAATACCTCGTTGCTGAGGGACCATTCCCCTGGCGAGAGATCCCCCTGCTCAGGGAGTCCGCTTCCAGGTTCTCCACCCCTGGAATGTACACTGCCGAGATGCATGGCACATTGCTCTCGGCCCATGCAAGAATCAGAGACACCTCCCGAAGGGCACTCTTGCCGCAAGTCCCTCCTTGGTGATTGATGTAAGTGACCGCGGTCCGATTGTCGGAGCGAACCAGAACCGGCACCTGGAGGTAATTGGTGCGACAGCACCAACCAAACCGCCCTCAGCTCCAGAATGTTGATGGGAGTGTGAGCCTCCTGAGGACCCCACAGCCCCTGGAACTGATGGTCTCTCCAGAACACAGGTCTGACCCAGGGACAGAAGTAAACGAATTAGTGCATGAAGAACATCCGCCTTCGGCTGGGGTAAGAAAACCCTGATCTGAATGGTATCCAGAGTCATGCCCAGGAATGAAAGCCACCCTTGACGGAGAGAGTGAGGACTTGGGGTAATTGATTACCCACCCGAACCTCTCCAGCGTCGTTACCCCTTTCCGGGTGTCCAGCTCCGCCTGGTGGAGAGGGGATGACTTAATGAGAAGGTCATCCAGATAAGACAAAATGCGAATGCCCTGGACTGGAGAAGGGCCATCACGCCCGCCAATACCTTGGTGAACACCCTGGGCGCCGAAGTCAGCCCGAAGGGAAGAGCCACAAACTGGTAGTGCTGATCGCCTATCGCAAACCTGGGGAACCATTGGTGTCCCGGGAAAACCGGCACATGAAGGTAAGCATCCTTAATGTCTATCGAGGTCCTAAAGTCCCCTGGGCATAGGAAATTGACAGCAGAGCGCATGGTTTCCATGCAAAATTTTCTGGTTCTGATGAACGGGATGAGAATCTTTAAGTCCAAAATGGGTCTTATGGAGCCATCCTTCTTGGGCACGATAAAGAGGTTGGAATAGTAACACTGACCTCTCTCTATGGGGGGAACCGGACAAACGACCCCCATATCCCGAAGGTTTTGCACCGCCAGAAGCAGTCCCTGTGCTGCCCGTGGGTCCTAGGAACCTGTGACCTGAAGAATCTGGGAGGAGGCCGGTATGCGAACTCCAGCTGGTACCCGGAGGAGACCAC